>NW_026847438.1:247835645-247893135 GCF_025583915.1 Anolis sagrei ordinatus
AATGACCAATCAAGACCAAAGTTGGCACAAAGCACCCCATGACCCACTCTACATCCTGCTGCAGTTTTGGAGAAGGGTGGACCATGGATGATGGAACTTCCAGTACCTTCACTCACATTCTGAGACCTCTGCAAACCTCATCCAATGATGGATCAAGACCAAACTTGGCACATAGACCTCTCATGACCCACTTTACGTCCTGGTGTTGTTTGGAAAAATTTGGAGATGGATGATGGGACTTGCAGTACCTTTGCTCACTTCCTGAGACCACTGAGACCCTCGCCAATGACTAATCAAGACTAAACTTGGCACATGGAGCTCCAATGACCCACTCTACATCCTGCTGCAGTTTGGAGGAGGACAGACCATGGATGATGGGACTTCAAGTACCTCCACTCCCTTCAAAAGATTGCTGCAACCCTCTTCTAATGACCAATCAAGACCACACTTGGCACACAGAGCCCCCATGATCCACTCTACATCCTGCTGCAGTTTGAAAGGGGATGGACTTTGGATGATGGGAATTGCAGTACCTTCACTCACTTACTGACACCACTGCCACCCTCATCTAATGACTGATAAAGACCAAACTTGGCACACAGAGCCACCATGACCCACTCTATATCCTGCTGCTGTTTGTAGGAGGATGGGCCATGGATGATGGGACTTCAAGTACCTTCACTCACTTCCTGAAAAGACCAATAAAGACCAAACTTGCCATACAGAACCACCATTACCCACTTTCTCTAATAACCCGGGCAACGCCGGGTCCCCAAGCTAGTATATAATAAAGAAGAGTGTTTGTATCGGACAGAGGAATTGTGGAGGGCGGTGTATGTGGCAGCGTTCTGATTGGCTGCCGCTGTGGTGCTATTTGCATATGGTCTCTGATTGGCCAGCTTCAATAGGAGCCCCTGGTGGAGAAGAGGGTTCATGGCAGAAACGGGGCATGACAGAAGGAAATTTGCATATGGTCTCTGATTGGCCAGCCTCAAATCCAACATTCCGAGATGAGAAAGAGAGGAAAGGAAAGGCTGGGGGCTGGGTCAGAGCACTCCCAATACAGCCCGAAATAGGCACACAGAGCCCCCATAACCCACTCGACATCCTACTGCAGTTTGGAGGAGTATGAACCATGGATGATGGGACTTGCAGTACCACCACTCACATTCTGAGACCGCTGTTAACCTTATCCAATGACTGATCAGGACCAAACTTCGCACAGAGACCTCTCATGACCCACTTTACGTCCTGGTGTGGTTTGGCCGGGGATGGACTGTGGATTATGGGACTTGCAGTACCATTGCTCATTCTTCAGACCACTGCAACCCTCATCCAATTACAAAAGACCAAACTTGGCACACAGAGTCCCCATGACCCACTCTACATCCTGGTGCACTTTTGAGGAGGACAGACCATGGATGATGGGACTTGAAGTACCTCCACTCTCTTCCCAAGACGGCTGCAACCCTCATCTAATGTCTGATCAAGATCAAACTTGGCACACAGAGCCCCCATGACCCACTCTGCATCCTGCTGCAGTTTGAAGGAGGATCGACTTTGGATGATGGGACTTGCAGTACCATCACTCACATTCTGAGACCGCTGTTAAACTCATCCAATGTCTGATCAGGACCAAACTTGGCACATAGACCTCTCATGACCCACTTTACATCCTGGTGTGTGTTTGTCTGGGGATAGACCATGGATTATGGGACTTGCAGTACTTTTGCGCAATTCCTGAGACCACAGCAACGCTCATCCAATTACCGATAAAGACCAAACTTGGCACACTGAGTCTCCATGATGCACTCTACATCCTGGTGCAGTTTGAAGGAGGATGCACCATGGACGATGGGACTTGCAATACCTGCACTCCCTTCCTAAGACAATTACAACTGCCAACAATGATGGATCAGGACCACAATTTACACAGAGAGCCCGCATGACCCACTCTACATCCTGGTGCGGTTTGGAAGAATTTGACAATGGATGATGGGACTTGCAGTCACTTGCTCACTTCCTGAGACCACTGAGACCCTCGCCAATGACTAATCAAGACTAAACTTGCCACATGGAGCTCCAATGACCCACTCTACATCCTGCTGCAGTTTGGAGGAGGACAGACCATGGATGATGGGACTTCAAGTACCTCCACTCCCTTCCAAAGATTGCTGCAACCCTCTTCTAATGACCAATCAAGACCAAACTTGGCACACAGAGCCCCCATGACCCACTCTATATCCTGTTGCTGTTTGTAGGAGGATACCATGGATGATGGGACTTGCAGTACCTTCACTCACTTACTGACACCACTGCCACCCTCATCTAATGACTGATACATACCAAACTTGGCACACAGAGCCCCCATGACCCACTCTATATCCTGCTGCTGTTTGTAGGAGGATGGGCTATTGATGATGGGACTTCAAGTACCTTCACTCACTTCCTGAAAATAATGCAGCCGTTATCCAAAGACCAATAAAGACCAAACTTGCCATACAGAACCGCCATTACCCACTTTCTCTAATAACCCGGGCAACGCCGGGTCCCCAAGCTAGTAATAATAATAAATATCACACAGTCCTAGATGCTTGGGAAGTGTTCGACTTGTGATTTTGTGATACGAAATCCAGCATATGGATCTCGTTTGCTGTGACATACTGTGCTTTTGTGTCAGAATAATAATAACAATAACAACAACAACAACAAAAACAAACATCACACAGTCCTAGATGCTTAGGAAGTGTTTGACTTGTGATTTTTTGATATGAAATCCAGTATATAGATTTCGTTTCCTGTGACATACTGTGCTTTTGTGTCAGTAAAATAATAATAATAATAATAATAATAATAATAATAATAATAATAATTGACAAAGTATGAATCATGGATGTTGCAATCCCAGGTGACAGCACACAGGAGGACTTCCTACCTTAATGAGGATCTTCTTCCTGAGCTGGGCAGGGGAGGGCAGCTGGTCAGCGTTGATGTCCACTGGCTTGGTCAGTAGCATATCCCCAAAGACCTTCTTGAAGTGCGAGGCCATGTTCCTCTGCTGGACGATGCTGCAGTGGTCCTCGATGGAGAGGATGATGGGGAACCTAGAATCATAGAATAATAGAGTTGGAAGAGACCACATGGGACATCTAGTCCAATGCCCTGCCATGCAGGAAAGGCACAATCAAAGCACCCTTGACAGATGGCCATCCAGCCTGTTTAAAAGCAGGATTGAAGAGAAACAAAAAAGCGGACACGATACGAGGATTTGAAGATCAGACTGCAAATACTCTGGCACAAGCCAGTCAAGGTGGTCCCAGTGGTGATCGGCACACTGGGTGCAGTGCCTAAAGAACTTGGCCTGCACTTAAAAACATCTAGTCCAATGCCCTGCCATGCAAGAAAGGCACAATCAAAGCACCCTTGACAGATGGCCATCCAGCCTCTGTTTAAAAGCCTCCAAGGAAGAAGCTTTGGTCACACTCCAAGGCAGAGAGTTCCACTGTTGAACAGCTCATATGGTCAGGAAGTTTTTTTCTCATATTCAGGTGAAATCTGCTTTTCTGTCATTTGAACCCATGACTCCATTGAGTCCCTGTCTCCAGATCCTACTCCCTCTTCCTTATCACACCCTTCACATATACATGCATGGCTGTCCTGTCTCTTCTCAACCTTCTCTTCTGCAGGCTAAGTATACCTAGTTCTTTAAGTTGGTTTGAACTTTGCCAATAAGATTGTATCTCCTGCTTTTACCTGAAGATCTTTGGAACTATATTCTGCATTTAACATTAATCTTTGGAACTTTGCAATGCTTATTCTTTATTTTGACTTGGATTTCCAAATGATGCCTGATCTAACAGGTTTTTCCTTGAAGCAAAACTTACATCCCAAAACCCAGAAACTGGTTTCAAACTATAAAACTACAGCTCTTGTGTGGTGGTGTTTGGAAGCAAGGTGAAGCTTACTCTGAGTTGCAACAAGGGGTGTCGGAGCACAACCTCCCCAAAGGGAAGGAGGGTGGCATAAATTGCAAACGGAGAGGGAAAACACTCACTCGGAGGTGGTGAAGGCATGCTCCTTGATGGTGTGCAGCACGTCCAAGAACTTGATCTTGGAGGTGAGCGTGTGGCCGTGGTAGATGATGGGCAGGTCGTCGGGTCCGTCCCAGCAATCCACTGCAAGGAGAGAAGGTTGAAGGACACCATTTGTTTACAACAGGCATGAACCAACTTCGGCCCTCCCTCCAGGTGTTTTGGACTCAAAGACACTGGTAGGCTGTTAGGAATTGTGGCAGTTGAAGTCCAAAACATCTGGAGGGCCAAAGGTTGCCCATACCTGGTTTGCAATTATGGTGAAAAAGGAATCACTCATTCCAAAACATCCGAATGACTGATATGATCAGGGAGAAGATTTGGATCAGGGTTTGAAAGGAGAATTAAATATACGAATGGACATCCTATGGAGATCTGGGAGTCAAAATGGAAAGAGTAAACAGGAAAGGAAAACATATGGAACTGTATCAGGCAGTCATCTTCAAGCTTGAATTTATTTATTTGAAGCTTCCGAGCAGTCTTCAGAGGCAACCCCACGTAGAGAGCGTTGCAGTAGTCTATACGGGATGTAAGCAGAGCGTATAGGTACGGGCGCATCTGGCGCACTAGTTTTAACTATGCGAATGCTCCCTTGGTCACCGCTGAAACCTGAGGTTCCAGGCTCAGCGATGAGTCCAGGCTCACACCCAAGCTGCGAACCTGCGTCTTCAGGGGGAGTGTAACCCCATCCAACACAGGTTGTAACCCCATGCCTTGTTTGGCCTTGCGACTGACCAGGCGTACCTCTGTCTTGTCTGGATTCAATTTCAGTTTGTTTGCCCTCATCCAGACCGTTACAGCGGCCAAGCACCGGTTTAGGACCTGAACAGCCTCCTTAGCAGCAGGTGGGAAGGAGTGACAGAGTTGGACATCATCCACGTACAGATGACATCCGGATGATCTCCCCCAAACAAATAAAATAATACAAATACAGGAATCACCAGGATGTTATGGGAATATATAGATTTTTTTTGTATCGGTGACTCTGACAATGTTATAATTTATTTATATAACCTGTATAAAGATAGGTAGATACACAGATAATGGGACTTGGAATGCCCAAAGTCAGGCTCACACTCAATGCAGCGGCATCCCATCCGGAGGCAGCGAGCGTAGGCTTCCAGGGAGGATTCGCTGGAGAACTGGTCCCCAGTGAGGTACCTGCACATGAAAGAGGGTGAAACTCAGGTTAGTTTTATTTGCCTTTGGCGCACAGGTCGTTACAAAACACTATATCTAGTACCAGGTATGGACCAACTTTGGTCCTCCCCTCCAGATGTTTTGGACTTCAGCTCCCACAATTCCCCAAACTCTATCTGCTTCACTTGCCACAATCTACAGGTCTGGGGGAAACTCTTACGTGTTATGAGAAGAGGAGATCCAGTAGTAAGACAAGGGGTAATTCATTTCCTCGGGCGCCACTTGCTCGTACTTGGAGTCCATGACCATGTTTTCTCTGGAGAACAGGAACGTCAGGAACTGTGGTGGAGGGAGGGAAAGTGCATTTAGAAAACTGGGAGAGGCTATGGTAATGGGGGAGGTTCCAGATCATGGATGGCCCAGTTCTAGATCAGGTGTTGGCTGGTTCTAGATCAGAGATTGCTGGGTTCTATGTTGGGTTGGGTGCTCTAGCCGGATTACAGGTGGCTTCCGGGTTGAACCTCTGTGTAGCTGTACATCAGACACATGGGTAGGTTCTAGATTATATGGTGCTTATTCCTAGATTTGTTCTCTTGTGGGTTCCATATCTGATATGGTCATGTTCTAGATCAAGTGTGGGCAAAAACTCCTGCCCTCCAGATGTTTTGGACTTCAACTCCCACAATTCCTAATAGCCAGTAGGCTGTTAGGAATTGTGGGAGTTGAAGTCCAAAACACCTGGAGGGCCCAAGTTGGCCCATTCTTGATCTAGAACATTGGAGGCATCTGTTCATATAACTTGTGATGCAAGTTCATTGGAAGTCCTTTCCTCTATTTGCACTAACAACTGCAAAAAAAGTCAGGAGAGAATGCTTCTAGAATATGGCCATACAGCCCGAAAAACCCACAACAATCCAGTATTGCAAAAGTGTTGATCACCCACCTCATCCAACTGGAACACAGGCTCTGCCATGTCGCTGAAAGGATCCCGCAGGTAGTTGCACATCTGCTCCCGGACTTTAGCAATGTCACTTGCCCATGGCTCCTAAAGGAGGGAAATGTTAAGTGTTACAGGAAGATCTAGATTAGGGCTTGGGAAAGGCTGAGCTAAATTGTTCCTGATTTGGAAGTATTGTAGAGATTTTTAATACTGGTAGCCAGATTTTGTTCATTTTCATGGTTTCCTCCTTTCTGTTGAAATTGTCCACATGCTTCTTGTGGATTTCAATGGCTTCTCTGTGTAGTCTGACCTGGTGGTTGTGAGAGTGGTCCAGCATTTCTGTGTTCTCAAATAATATGCTGTATGCAGGTCGGTTCATCAGGTGCTCTGCTATGGCTGACTTCTCTGGTTGAAGTAGTCTGCAGTGCCTTTCATGTTCCTTGATTCGTGTTTGGGCGCGAATCAATTTCAACAAAAAGTAGGAAATCATGAAAATGAACAAAATCCGGCTACCAGTACTAAAAAACTAAAATTACAACAGCAAAACAACAGAGAGGAAACAAACAAGGACATCGAATCACCTCTCAACAAAAGATTGCCCCAGGCACTGCCAGGCCATCAAATGCTAATTTATTTGTCGTGTCAGGACAGCCAGTCAATTATATTACATTTCTAACAGAACAAAGCAAACAAACAGACAAAATACAAAATTTGTGAGTTTGGTAGTTGATTAAATGTCCTTTGACCAGTATCTGGCCACTTGGAGTGCCTCTGGTGTTGCTGCAAGAAGGTCCTCCATTGTGCATGTGGCAGGGCTCAGGTTGCATTGCAGCAGGTGGTCAGTGGTTTGCTCCTCTCCACACTAATGCTAATCAAGGTGGTCAGTTGAAACATTCACACCTAGCTCCAACAGACAAGAATTCTTTGTCCCACCCTGGTCATTCCACAGATATATAAACCCACTTCCCTAGTCCCAACAGACCTCACTACCTCTGAGGATGCTTGCCATAGATGGAGGCGAAACGTCAGGAGAGAATGCCTCTAGAAAATGGCCATATAGCCCAAAAAAACCTACAACAACCCAGTGATTCTGGCCATGAAAGCTTTCGACAATACATTTTTACCTTTTATTTTTAATAAACTATAAAGACTTCTGGCTGTGTGCAGTTTGGTGTTTTCAGCAATGTGAATCTACTCTGAGGTGTGACAGTTTGTATCCTATATGTCCTGTCAATATTCTCCGACTCAAGCACAGCCGGATGTCAGAGACTAAAAGGGGGAAGCCTTTGCCTGTTGTAGTAGAGTCTGTTGGCAATGCTGCAACTGGTAGTAGGAGTGGTAGAGGAGGGAAACGAGGCGCCCAGGTGTTAGATGAAGACCAGCAAAGGAAGAGAATTTGGGAGATACTTATGTCACCCACTGATGAAGAATCCTTTGAAGGTTTCTCCGAGAGTGAAATGAGTGAGGAGGAGGAAGGAGATACAGATGGGAATAGAGGTATTAAGAGGATTACTCGAGAGCAGAAGTCAGACGAGGAGCGTCAGAGAAAGAAGATCCGGGACATACTTACTGCTCCCACAGAGGAAGAGGATTTCATGGGCTTTTCTGGGAGTGATGGGTCTGGGGGTAGTGGGGATGAAGAGGAACCACTGGATTGGACCAAGGTTCAGGAGATTCGGAATGTGTGTACTCAACCAACGTCCAGTGACACTTTTGAGGGGTTTTCTGGTGGCGGGGATTGGCAATCTGGTGATACCATGGAATCGTGGGGAGACCTAAGTCTTGACAAAAGGTGGAAGAGTTGGAGGGATGGGCATTGGCGTTCAGCTGTAGAGGCTAAGCCAGCTGACAGTGATGAGGATGGGGTGGAGGGTAGCTCATCAACGGATGATGAGTTGTAAGATAAATGAAGGCACTGGAGTGACAGAACTTTGCAGTAGGCAAAGTGTTGGTTTCGTGCCTTGGGTCTTGTCGCTGCCGCTCTCTTATTGGGCTTGGGTCCTGGATCTGCAGGTTGCTGCTTACTTCGTGTACCGACCAGCTTGGATTATCGTAAGTGCGGATTTCCCCTCTCCTTGACTTTGGACTGTTTTTAACGACGATGCTGCCTCTTGGCCTTTGGAACTTTCAACTGGGATCTTTTCGACTTTGGACTGCTTCTGGACGACGGCTTCTCTTCACGGCTCTTTGCTTATTACTGTTGAACTGTGTGATTTTGGTGTGTTTTGGAAGAACTCTTGCTTAATCCGGATTTTTTGCCAGTTTAATCCGGTTTATTTTTTGAGTTCGTTTTTCAAGTTGCAAATTGCTGCAAACTTTGAGTTTTGACCAGAGGCACTGAAGCAGGTGTCTCTGAGTCCTGTTTACTTTGCTTTAATAAACTATTGTTTTGGACATACTCCTGAGTCTGGCTCTTTAAGGCATCTGGGTTCCGACATTGCCTCTCTTTGTGTACTGTCTGTCTCTGACAACTGTGTAACAGCATCGCATGTTTGCCATATATGTACCTGTAATCCACTCCGAGTCCCATTGGGGAGATAGAGTGGAATATAAATAAGAGTATGTTATCATATTATTATTACCTTCTGATCATGTTGCAGGAACTTCTGGAAGTCATACAATGTGATCTGGCAGAGTTCTGGCCGGTCCACATTTCTGAGAAGACAGTTCAAGAGAGATGCAATTGTCACTAAAAATTGCACAAGTATGAACAAATCAGGCATGGGACAACTTGGGCCCTCCGGTAGGCTGTTAGGAATTGTGGGAGTTGAACCCCCAAACACCTGGAGGGCCCAAGCTTGCCCATTTTGATCTAGAGCACACACACATGACTGATCTAGAACCCATCAATGCCTGCTCTAGAACCCATCCATGACTAGAACTCATCCATGTCTCCAAGGGGATGCTGAACCAAGACGTCCGGTCTCTAGAACTCTGTTGTTTTGTGGCCTGTTGTCATCTTTTGTTTTGCTCCTGTGAATCTACTCATTTGCCAACACCCTTCCTGTTCCGCGCCGCCCTTCCCATGTGAACGTGGACACAAAAGAGGCAGGAAATGGTCTACTTCTTTTGCTCAACAAAAGGAAAGGTCTGAACGGGAAGACATCCGTCTCGTCAGACTTACTTACCGTAAAGGGAACGACAATTCCAGCTGCTCAATGATCTGCAAAAGCAAAGGAGCAACACAAGCAGTTTAGCAAGACGGCTGGAAGCGGACTGGTAAAACCAAGCTGGAAGTGTCTATCGATTCACACTTTTAAGAGCTCAATGGGATGATAAGCTTAAAATGGAGAGGATGAGCTCTTTGAACAGGCTGAGGATCCTTTATTATCAACTCCAAAATCCAGACGGCTCAATGTACAGGACACAATTTTTCTTTTCTGCACCAAATTGTTAAAAACATTGCATATAAAAATACTCTCGTGATATGTGCATAATAAGGTATAAATGAAGCATACATGAGTTTGTGTGCAGATTTTAACCAACTTTTTAAAACCACATTCTTGTTCACACTTTTATACCTTTCCTTGTTTAGGATTTCAGACCATTTTCAGATGGATACTATTGATTTTTGAAATACTTATACTATATTTCATCAATTTTAAGGCACCATCTATTAAGACGTAACCTAATATTATTTTTAATACTGATTATATTTAATTATTTCCATGTTTACCTATTTGAATATTTTAAATAGCATGCTAATGCTTTTATGTTATGCTGCTTTGATGACAATGTCGCCTGTGTGCATTCAGATGAAGACCTACCAGCCACTCTAAACACCTTCGCAGAAGCGTACGAGAAGCTCGGCCTGTCATTGAACATTGAGAAAACCAAAGTGTTCTTCCAGCAGTCTCCAGCCAACCCTTCTCCAATGCCAGAGATACAGCTTAATGGTGGCACATTAGAAAATGTTGACCATTTCCGCTCCCTTGGCAGCCACCTCTCCACCAAAGTCAACATCGACATTGAAACACAACACTGCCTGTGCTCTGCGAGTGCAGTATTTTTACGAATGAAGCAGAGAGTGTTTGAGGACCGGGACATCCGTAGGGAGACCAAGGTGCTTGTTTATAAAGCTATTGTCCTCCCAACCCTGCTATATGTCTGTGAAACATGGACTGTCCACAGACATCACATACAACTCCTGGAACGATTCCATCAGCGCTGCCTCCGGAAAATCCTGCAAATCTCTTGGGAAGACAGGCGGACAAACGTCAGCATGCTGGAAGAAGCAAAGACCACCAGCATTGAAGGTAACTTTGAGACTTATCTTTGGGAGAAAAGCATCTGTTGCATTTTGGTGGTGGTTGCTGCTGGTTCCCCCCCCCCCCCCCTCCTCCAGGTTTGTTGGATTTTTGGTATCCTCGCCTGTCTCCTGTAATCTTGGAACCCTGGAACTTTGAACCTTTGGACTGGATTTTGACTACGGTTTAGACTCTTGATCCCTGGACTTTGTTTATTGAACTCTCTGCACTTGACCATTGGACTGGACCCTTTTGACTACGAAGTTATTTTTGCTATCAGTTTTTGTTCATTCTGTGGCTGAGTGCTATCTTTATGTTTTATGTTTTGGTCTATTAAAACAGCCGGCAAGTAAGTGCTGTTTTAATTAAACTGTTTGATAAAACTGGGAGTTTGATTCATCTCTACCTAAATAAGGCAGAGCCCTGGCAACGTGACAAAATGTCAGTGTGCTGGAAGGAGCAAAGACCACCATCATTGAAGAGATGGTCCTCCACCATCAACTCCGCTGGACCAGCCATGTTGTCCGGGTACCTGATCACCATCTCCCAAAGCAGTTGCTCTACTCCGAACTCAAGAACGGAAAACGGAATGTTGGTGGGCAGGAAAAAAGACTGAAAGATGGGCTCAAAGCAAAACTCTGGCATAGACACTGAGAACTGGGAAGCCCTGGCCCTTGAGCACTCCAGCTGGAGGTCAGCTGTGACCAACAGTGCTGTAGAATTTGAAGAGGCACGAATGGAGGGTGAAAGGGAGAAACGTGTCAAGAGGAAGGCATGTCAAGCCAACCCTGACCGAGACCGCCTTCCACCTGGAAACCAATGCCTTCAGGGCGGGAGACGATGCAGGTCAAGAATATGTACCCATCGCCAGGACACCAAATTTGAAGAACAATCTTTCTCGGACAATGAGGGATCGCCTAAGTAAGTAAGTAAGCTCTTTTGTATTCCCTATTCTGCTGATTCCTTTGTGGAAATGCCTCCCTTTTGCCCCTTTTCACTTACTTTCTTCAATAAACATTTTTCGATAGAACTACTGGACTCTGGTGTGGTGTCGCCATAAATGTGAAAGCACACAGACATACAAAGAGGAGATAGAAAACTGAAAGAAGCTGTTTAAAAAGGTGGATATTTTCCACAAGGCTCTCAATCCATTACAGGAATTCTTACCGATTTCTGGGCATCAAACATCAAGTTCTTATAGAAGTGTGCAAAGTGGCTGAAGGTGATTTCATTTCGGACTTCCACTTCCTGTTCCGGGAAAGTAAACAAGGATCAACGAAGCTTGTCTCAACACAGCTTTCTGGACCAGGTTATCTGCAGTTACACATTTCCGCTGTTTTTCTGTGCAAGATATTGTTGTTGTTTTTCCACAATAAATCCATCACAACAGGATTTTTTTTCTGTACAAGAAACAGTATATGTTGCACCTACATAGTATTTCCTAAGCAGCCAGTTTTAAGCATGTATGTTAAATTCGTGTCCTTTGCTTCATCTCTGTTTTGTGCATTTTAATATGTATTTTATAGAAATACATTTTAGAATCTGCACCTTATATAGAAATATATTTTAATATGTGTATTAGTGGGATTTTATTTTTATATTGAAAAAATAGACCCACAGCAAGCTGGCTTCAGGAAAGGCAAAAGCTGCACATCACAAGTGCTGAACCTGACTCAGCACATAGAAGATGGCTTTGAAAGGCAGCAGATCACAGGAGCTGTCTTCATAGACCTGTCAGCGGCTTATGATACCGTAAACCACCGCCTCCTCCTGAGAAAAATCTATCATATCACAAAGGACGACCACCTCACCCGCCTCATCGGAAACCTGCTACAAAACAGGAGCTTTTTTGTTGAGTTTCAGGGCCAGAGAAGCAGATGCGGAAACAGAAGAACGGCCTGCCTCAGGGGAGCGTGCTCGCTCCATCCATGTTCAACATCTACACAAATGACCAGCCACTGCCAGAAGGGACAGAAAGTTTCATCTATGCTGATGATCGTGCCATTACTGCTCAAGCAGGGAGCTTTGAGGTGGTGGACAGAAGCTCTCCGAAGCTCTAGGTGCCCTTACTGCCTACTTATGATACAGTAAACCACCGCCTCCTCCTGAAAAAAATGTATAATATCACAAAGGACTACCACCTCACCCGCCTCATAGGAAACCTGCTACAAAACAGGAGCTTTTTTGTTGAGTTCCAGGGCCAGAGAAGCAGATGGCGGAATCAGAAGAACGGCCTGCCTCAGGGGAGCGTGCTTGCTCCATCCATGTTCAACATCTACACAAATGACCAGCCACTGCCAGAAGGGATGGAGAGCTACATCTATGCTGATGATCGTGCCATTACTGCTCAAGCAGGGAGCTTTAAGGTGGTTGAACAGAAGCTCTCCGAAGCTCTAGGTTCCCTTACTGCCTATTACAGGGAAAACCAGCTGATCCCCAACCCATCTAACACATTGACCTCAGAATTGACATCTTCTAGAGGGTCGCTCTCCACAACCATTGTCTTGTGGGGTTCCTCAGGGTTCAATACTGTCTCCCATGCTGTTTAACATCTACATGAAGCCGCTGGGAGAGATCATCCGGAGTTTTGGGGTATGATGCCATCTGTACGCGGATGATGTCCAACTCTGTCACTACTTTCCACCTTCTTCTAAGGAGGCTGTTCAGGTCCTGAACCGGTGCTTGGCCGCTGTGACGGACTGGATCAGGGTGAACAAATTGAAATTGAATCCAGACAAGACAGAGGTACTCCTGATCAGTCGTAAGGCCGAACAGGGAATAGGGTTACAGCCTGTGTTGGATGGGGTCACACTCCCCCTGAAGACGCAGGTTCGCAGCTTGGGTGTGATCCTGGATTCATCGCTGAACCTGGAACCCCAGGTTTCAGTGGTGACCAGGGGAGCATTCGCACAGTTAAAACTAGTGCGCCAGCTACGCCCGTACCTTGGGAAGTCTGACTTGACCACGGTAGTCCACGCTCTGGTTACATCCCGTTTAGACTACTGCAACGCTCTCTACGTGGGGTTGCCTCTGACGATTGCTCGGAAGCTTCAAATGGTCCAACGTTCGGCAGCCAGGATGCTAACAGGAGCGGCACTCAGGGAGCACACAACTCCTCTGTTGCGCCAGCTCCACTGGCTGCCAATTTGCTACCGGGCACAATTCAAAGTGCTAGCTTTAGCCTTTAAAGCCCTAAACGGTTCTGGCCTGACCTATCTGTCCAAACACATCTCCTCCTATGAACCAGTTAGGACGTTAAGATCGTCTGGGGAGACCCTGCTCTCGGTCCCGCCGGCCTCACAAGCACGCCTGGCGGGGACGAGAGACAGGGCCTTCTCAGTGGTGGCCCCTCGGCTGTGGAACGCCCTTCCTACAGACATTAGATCAGCCCCCTCCTTATTGGCATTCCGGAAGAGAGTGAAGACCTGGCTCTTCGAACACGCGTTTAACTAAACAGTGCAATTGATTGATTACTGGAATATGGATTAATGGACAACGAGATCGGATGCTGATTCTACTGATGAGACGTGATGGATTGTTGTTTTGCTGTATTGTTGTATTGATATTTTTGATGCTAATTAATTGATATGACTGTTTTAAATGACTAATGATTTTGTACCGTGTTGCTGATACTGGTTGTTAACCGCTCTGAGTCGCCTGATGGCTGAGAAGAGCGGTATACAAGTGAAGTAAACAAATAAACAAATAAATCTTCATTGGCATCAGGAAATACAATCAGAGAATCAGGTTCAGGTTCACGCACAGGCTGAACCCCAACAGCTGCTGGTGATCTATTGCTCAGCTGTGCTAAGGCCTGGCCCTTTCTTCTTGCAGAACAGACTATATATACTGGGGGGAAAATGAAGAGAAGGATACGGAGGGAGGTATTCTTACCGTAAGTTTGTCTCTCAGGGATCTCATATTAGGGACTCGATAGTTGGCTTGGGGCAACATTGCCTTCAAATCCTTGGGGGTGATGCTACAAAACAGCAATAGAGAGAAAGATGAATATGGAACAACATGCCTGGCTAATACGTTCTGGCAGCATTTTATCCTGACGTTCCGCCTGCATCTGTGACTGGCATGTTCAGAGGATCTGATGGTGGTAAAACAAGTGGAGTGTATACACCTGTGGAATGTCCTCAGTGGGAGGAAAGAACCATTGTCTATTAACCAATGCAAAGAGTGCAATAAGCAAGTCTAATTTGCAAATTCATCCATTAGCACAGTGGTTCTCAACCTTCCTAATGGCGTGACCCCTTAATACAGTCCCCCATGTTGTGGTGACCCCCAACCATAATATTGTTTTCATTGCTACTTCATAACAGTCATTTTACTACTGTTATAAATCATAATGTAAATATCTGATATGCAGGATGCATTTTCATTCACTGGACCAAACTGGGCACAAATACCCAATACACCCAAATGTGAATGCTAGTGGGGTTGGGCGAGGATTGATTTTGTAATTTGGGAGTTGTAGTTGCTGGGATTTATAGTTCACTTATAATCAAAGAGCATTCTGAACTCCACCAGCGATGGATTTGAACCAAACTTGACTCCCATGACCAATGGAAAACACTGGAAGGGTTTGATGGGCATTGACCTTGAGTTTGGGAGTTGTAGTTCACCTATATCCAGAGAGCACTGTGGACTCATGCAATGGTGGATCTGGACCAAACTTGGCATGAATACTCAATATGCCCAAATGTGAACACTGGTGGAGTCCGGGGAAAATAGATCTTGACATTTGGGAGTTGTAGTTGCTGGGATTTATAGTTCATTACAATCAAAGAACATTCTGAACTCCACCAACCATAGAATTGGCTCAAACTTCCCACATGGAATCCCCATGACCATCAGAAAATACTGTGTTTTCTGATGGTCTTTGGCGACCCCTCTGACACCCCCTCATGACCCCCTCAGGGGTCCCGACCCCCAGGTTGAGAAACACTGCATTAGCATGTGAGTAACCAAGCTAAATAAGTGACATAAAGGCCCCACTTGCAGTTCCATACTTGAGGCAGCAGGTGGCGGCAGAGTGTAGTCTTCCAATGGAAATACTGTAAGTAACTCCCCCACTGCAACTCCACCCTCCTTGTTTTGGATAATTTAAAGCAGCTGCTATAAGGATTGCAAGCCTAAAATTGTTAGGAAGTGGGCTTTTAATTACCCCCTGGATGAATCCCTTTCTTTTATGTCATTCTCTTCCTTCCTTTGGCTCCATTCTTGGCTTCAACTTGAACAACCTGTTCTTGAACACAAGAATAAATAGACTTTCCAGCACTGCTTCTGCCATTTGTGCAAGTAGATGTGAACCATTTACATCTACTGAATTGGACATGGCTCTCAATAAATGTAAGAATGGCAAAGCACCTGGCCTGGATGAGCTATGGATGGAACAAATCAAGAACTTTGGTCCCAAAGCAAGCGCTGGCTGCTGGAGCTGATGAACAACTGCACTGCATCCTGTCGGATCCCCAAAATCTGGAGGAAAGCAAGAGTCATTGCCATCTTGAAGCCAGGCAAAGACCATAATGATCCAAAAAGCTACAGACCAATCTCCCTGTTGTGCCACCTCTACAAAGTTCTGGAGAGACTTATTTTGCATAGAATTATGGAAAATATAGACCCCTGTCTGATTCCACAACAAGCTGGCTTCAGGAAAGGCAAAAGCTGCACATCGCAAGTGCTGAACCTGACTCAGCACATAGAAGATGGCTTTGAAAGGCAGCAGATCACAGGAGCTGTCTTCATAGACCTGTCAGCAGCCTATGATACTCTGAACCACCGCCTCCTCCTTAGAAAAATGTATAGTATCACAAAGGACTACCACCTCACCCGCCTCATAGGAAACCTGCTACAAAACAGGGGCTTTTTTGTTGAGTTCCAGTGCCAGAGAAGCAGATGGCGGAAACAGAAGAATGGCCTGCATCAGGGGAGCGTGCTTGCCCCATCCATGTTCAACATCTACACAAATGACCAGCCACTGCCAGAAGGGACAGAGAGTTTCATCTATGCTGATGATCGTGCCATCACCGCTCAAGCAGAGAGCTTTGAGATGGTAGAACAGAAGCTCTCTGAAGCTCTAGGTGCTCTTACTGCCTATTACAGGGAAAACCAGCTGATCCCTAATCCATCTAAAACACAGACGTGTGCTTTTCACCTCAAAAACAGACAAGCATCCCGAGCTCTGAGGATTATTACTTGGGAAGGAATCCCACTGGTGCATTGCAGCACACCCAAATACCTGGGAGTCACTCTGGACCGTGCTCTGACCTACAAGAAGCACTGCCTGAACATCAAGCAAAAAGTGGGTGCTAGAAACAATATCATACGAAAGCTGACTGGCACAACCTGGGGATCACAACCAGACACAGTGAAGACATCTGCCCTTGCGCTAGGCTACTCTGCTGCTGAGTACGCATGCCCAGTGTGGAACACATCTCACCACGCTAATACAGTGGATGTGGCTCTGAATGAGACATGCCGCATCATCATGGGTGTCTGCGCCCTACACCAAAAACAGTATTCAAAAATTATTAAAACACATTCAAAGTTAAAAACCACAACATATTAATTACATATTAATTGCTGTGGCCCACATGGGGGTTCTGTGTGGGAGGTTTGGACCAATTCTATCGTTGGTGGGGTTCAGAATGCTCTGATTGTAGGTGAATTATAAATCCCAGCAACTACAACTCCCAAATGTCAAGATTCTATTTTCCCCAAACTCCACCAGTGTCCACATCTGGGCATATTGAGTGTTCGTGTAGAGTTTGGTCCAGATCCATCATTGTTTCAGTCCACATTGATCTCTGGATGTAGGTGAACTACAACTCCAAAATTGAAGGACACTGCTCACCAAACCCTTCCAGTATTTTCTTTTGGTCATGGGAGAACTGTGTGCCAAGTTTGGTTCAATTCCATCGTTGGTGGGGTTCAGAATGCTCTTTGATTGTAGGTGAACTATAAATCCCAGCAACTACAACTCCCAAATGACAATTTTTTTGAGTGAAGGACATACATTGGGTTGTTAGATGTCTTGTGTCCAAATTTGGTGTCAATTCGCCCAGTGGTTTTTGAGTTCTGTTAATCCCACAAACTAATATTACATAACAAAAAGAAGGAAGCAAAGAGAACAAGAGCTGGGCATGTTTAGCCTGAAGAAGAGAAGGCTGAGAAGGGACATGATAGCCATGTATAAATATGTGCCGGGAAGTCCTAGGGAGGAGGGAACAAGCTTGTTTTCTGCTGCCCTGGAGACTAGGACGCAATAGAACAATGGCTTCAAACTACAAGAGAGGAGATTCCACCTGAACACAAGGAAAAACTTCCTGACTGTGAGAGCCGTTCAGCAGTGGAACTCTCTGCCCCAGAGTGTGGTGGAGGCTTCTTCTTTGGAGGCTTTGAAACAGAGGCTGGATGGCCATCTGTCGGGGGTGCTTTGAATGGATTTTCCTACTTCTTGGCAGAATGGGGTTGGATTGGATGGCCCACGAGGTTTCTTCCAACTCTAGGATTCTAAGAGTTGGTACTCATTTTGAACTTGCTGGTTTTGCAAACAATGTTCACATTGGAAAGTATCCAGAGGACCTATGCCGAAGAACAGGAAACAAACACCTAAAGCAGCTCCTCAAGAGATAAGATAAGTCTTCGTTGAGCAATTCTGAGAATGCGCTTTGGCACAAAAACGGAGCCGCCTCGAAAACCCAAAAGCAGGCAACACCCACATTTCCTAACATCCTTTGCAAGATTCCCAGTTACACAGGAATTGCCCTGTCCTTGAGGACTGAACTTTAGATAACTTGGATTGTTGAGAAAATGTGATGAAGGAAACAAACAAAAGGGATTACTAATAAGTTTGAGAAGAACCCAGAAATGTGTCTTTTAGGATGATTCAGAGAGATAATTGTTAAGTAGATTGAAATGTATTGTCTGTGACTCCATTGTGCATTGGAAAAATACAGTTCTAATAGACATGTGGTCACACACACATCCACTGAAGGGTTAAGCAAGTGGTGGCACCGGGATTGTGGCGCAGCTGGCTGAGTGTCAGCTGCATTAAGATCACTCTGACCAAAAGGAGCCTCCACTACACTCCGGGGCAGAGAGTTCCACTGCTGAACAGCTCTCACAGTCAGGAAGTTCTTCCTCATGTTCAGATGGAATCTCCTTTCTTGTAGTTTGAAGCCATTGTTCTGCGTCCTAGTCTCCAGGAAGCAGAAAACAAGCTTGCTCCCTTCCTCCCTGTGGCTTCCTCTCACATATTTATACATGGCTATCATGCCTCCTCTCAGCCTTCTCTTCTTCAGGCAAAACATGCCCAGCTCCTTAAGCCGCTCCTCATAGGGCTTGTTCTCCAGACCCTTGATCATTTTAGTCGCCCTCCTCTGGACACATTTATTTATTTATTATTTCGGTTACTTCTACCCTGCCCTTCTCACCCCAGAGGGGGACTCAGGGCAGCTTACAAAGGCACAATTCGATGCCGGCATCAACATAACAGTAGAATAAAAACAATATAGCAGCAATTAAACAATTAACAATCAGTTTCTGCACTACAACAATAAAACCAATAAAACCGATTTCACCTAATTAATGCTCAGCGTTCGCCATCTCATAGTCCAAATTCCAATTCCACTTTGTCAGTCCTGTCAGTCCTAGTCGTCTAGTTGTTTTTATCTAGTTGTCAGATTGCCTGAAGGCCTGGTCCCACAACCACGTTTTTAATTTCCTCCTGAAGGAGAGGAGGGATGCTGATGACCTAATTTCCCCCAGGAGTGAGTTCCGTGGGTGAGGGGCGACCACTGAGAAGGCCCTGCTCCTTGTCCCCACCAACCTCACTTGTGATAGCGGTGGGGTCGAGAGCAGGGCCTCCCCAGATGATTTCAGACTCCGGGGTGGGACGTAGAGGGAGATGCGTTCGGACAGATACGCTAGACCGGAACCGTATAGGGTTTTGTAGGTCAAAACCAGCACCTTGAATTGTGCTTGGAACTACACCGGCAGCCAGTGGAGCTGACACAACAGGGGGATGGTGTGCTCCCTGTATGACGCTCCGGTGAGCAATCTGGCTGCCACTCGCTGGACCAGTTGAAGTTTCCAAACAGTCTTCAAGGGCAATCCCACATAGAGTGCGTTGCAGTAATCTATTCCAGCTTGACATTCCAGCTTGTCAATATCTCTCTTCAATTGTGGTGCCCAGAATTGGACACAATATTCCAGGTCTAACCTGAGTAGCTTGTAGGTTTTCTTCTGAGTGCGCACATATGACATTGTCATCGGCATATTGGATATTCTATAACAAATGTTGTTGTAACCTTGGTTTTGGCTTTCAGTCTGCTGAGGTTAAATAGCTTGCCATCTGTCCGATAGATGATTTCCACTCCGGTGGGAAGCTTCCCATCAAGATGAAGTATCATATAGCAATGAGAGCAATTTCAGGTGTTCTCGGAAGACACGGATTATCTAGATCCGGCACAGTTTGACTTTAGGTCGGGATATGGAACTGAAACAGCCTCGGTCGCCTTAGGGCAGTAGTTCTCAACCTGAGGGTCGCGACCCCCAGGGGGGTCGCTTGGCCATTTTGGAGGGGTCACAAGACCACCTCCTTTGGCCCTGCCCTCTCCTCAAAATTGCTCCTCACAGGGCCCAGGCCCTGCCTCAAAGCCTGGGACACCCGGCTCACGCCTCCCAAGCCGGGTGACCCAGGTCTGTGGAAGTCAGAGCTGAATCGTTTGAAGTTACTGCAGATCCCATCATCCATTGTCCAACCTCCCCAAATATTGTTTTTGTGAATAATCAATATGCTTTAATTATGTTCAATTTGTAACAATGAAAATATATTTACATTATGAATCATAACAGTATCTCTTTTTTCGATAGAGTTACAAGCTGGGTAGATGCGGGGAATGCCGTGGATGGAGCGTACCTGGATTTCAGGAAGGCCTTCTTTGACAAGGTCCCCCATGACCTTCTGGCAAGGAAACTAGTCCAATGTGGGCTAAGCAAAACTACGGTGAGGTGGATCTGGAATTGGTTAAATGGACGAACCCAGAGGGTGATTCTCCCCAAGGCTTCCTCTTCATCTTGGAAGGAAGTGACGAGCGGAGTGCCATCAGCAGGGTGCCTTCCTGGGCCCGGTCCTGCTCAGGATCTTCATTCATGACTTAGATGAAGGGCTAGAAGGCAGGATCATCAAGTTTGCAGACGACACAAAATTGGGAGGGATAGCCAATAGTCCAGAGGACAGGAGCAGGATTCAAAACGATCTTGACAGATTAGAGAGATGATGGGCCAAAACTAACAAAATGAAGTTCAACAGAGACAAATGCAAGAGACTCCACTTAGGCAGGAAAAACGAAATGCAAAGAGACAGAATGGGGGACAATGTCTGGCTTGAGAGCAGCACGTGTGAAAAAGATCTTGGAGTCCTCGTGGACAAAAGTTAAACATGAGCCAGGAATGTGATGTGGCAGCAAAAAAAGCCAATGGGATTTTGGCCTCCCTCAATAGGAGCCTAGTGTCTAGATCTAGGGAAGTCATGCTCCCCATGCTCTATTCCGCTTTGGTTAGACCACATCTGGAATATTGTGTCCAATTCTGGGCACCACAATTGAAGAGAGATATTGACAAGCTGGAATGTGTCCAGAGGAGGGCGACTAAAATGATCAGGGATCTGGAGAACAATTGTCAGAGGCCTTTTAAATCCCACCACTCAAGGTGGGAACCCTGACGATTCGACTTCTCGCTGTGAAGCTTTTGCTCAGTTCTTTACAGACAAAGTCGCTTTGATCCGCTCTGGTCTGGATACCATGTTAATGTCAGTCTCTGAGGATGTAACACGAGCACCTGCTTGTCCAGTTTTGATGGATTCATTTCAATTGGTGAAACCCGAGGATGTGGACAAGATACTTGGAGGAATGAGGCCAACCACATGCATCCTGGACCCCTGCCCATCCTGGCTTCTAAAGGAGGCCAGAGGGGGATTGGCTGAGTGGGTTAAGGTGGTGGTTAATGCTTCCCTTCGGGAAGGCAAGATTCCAGCGAGCTTAAAACAAGCTATAATAAAACCGCTGCTGAAGAAACCATCACTGGACCCCACTAAATTCGACAACTATCGGCCAGTTTCCAATCTCCCCTTCTTGGGCAAAGTCTTGGAACGTGTGGTGGCCTCACAACTCCAGGTATTCTTGGTAGACACGGATTATCTAGACCCGGCACAGTCTGGCTTTAGGCCGGGACATGGTACCGAGACAGCCTTGGTCGCCTTAGTGGATGATCTGCGCCGGGAGCTCGACAGGGGGAGTGTGTCCCTGTTGGTGCTGCTGGACCTCTCAGCGGCCTTCGATACCGTCGACCACGGTATCCTTCTGGGACGCCTCGCGGGGATGGGTCTTGGAGGTACTGTTTTGCAGTGGCTCCGGTCATTCCTGGAGGGTCGATCTCAGAAGGTGTTGTTGGGGGACACCTGTTCAACCCCACAACCATTGTCTTGTGGGGTTCCTCAGGGCTCAATATTGTCTCCCATGTTGTTTAACATCTACATGAAGCCGCTGGGGGAGATCATCCGGAGTTTCGGGGTACGGTGTCATCTGTACGCAGATGATGTCCAACTCTGTCACTCCTTTCCACCTGCTACTAAGGAGGCTGTCCAGGTCCTGAACCGGTGCTTGGCCGCTGTGACGGTCTGGATGAGGGCGAACAAATTGAAATTGAATCCAGACAAGACAGAGGTACTCCTGGTCAGTCGCATGGCCGAACAGGGTATAGGGTTACAGCCTGTGCTGGACGGGGTCGCACTTCAGGTGAATCATTCAAATCATTCTTGGGTGTGATCCTGGACTCATCGCTGAGCCTGGAACCCCAGGTTTCGGCGGTGACCAGGGGAGCATTTGCACAGCTAAAGCTTGTGCGCCAGCTGCGCCCGTACCTTGGGAAGTCTGACTTGGCCACGGTAGTCCACGCTCTGGTTACATCCCGTTTAGACTACTGCAACGCTCTCTATGTGGAGTTGCCTTTGAAGACAGCTTGGAAGCTCCAACTAGTCCAACGCTCGGCAGCCATGATTTTAACAGGAGCGGAGCGCAGGGAGCATACAACCCCCCTGTTGCGCCAACCTCCACTGGCTACCGATCTGCTACCGGGCTGAATTCAAAGTGCTGGCGTTGGCCTTTAAAGCCCTAAACGGTTCCGGCCCAAGCTACCTATCTGACCGCATCTCTGCCTATGAACCCACCAGGACTTTGAGATCTTCCGGGGAGACCCTGCTCTCGATCCCGCCTGCTTCTCAAGCTCGGCTGGCGGGGACGAGAGATAGGGCCTTCTCGGTGGTGGCTCCTCGGCTGTGGAACGCCCTTCCTACGGACATTAGACTAGCACCATCTCTAATGGTATTCCGCAAAAAGGTGAAGACCTGGATGTTTGTGCAGGCGTTTGAGTAATTTAGTGCAATCTGGTAATGGAACATAGGAATGGAACAATGGACGACGAACCTGGACTACGCTTGGATGATGAGAAGATTGGGTACGGTTGTTTTTTGTAATAATTGTGCATTGTAATTGCTTATTGGTAATTTATGGATAATGTGTTAAGTCAATTGTTATATGTTGTATGGAACCACTGCTGTTTCTGCTGTTTTTACTGTTTGTGAACCGCTGTGAGTCGCCTTCGGGCTTGAGATACAGCGGTATATAAGCAAAGTAAATAAATAAAATAAAATAAAAACAAGCCCTATGAGGAGCGGCTTAAGGAGCTGGGCATGTTTAGCCTGAGGAAGAGAAGGCTGAGAGGGGATATGATAGCCATGTATAAATAATGTGAGAGGAAGCCACAGGGAGGAGGGAGCAAGCTTGTTTTCTGCTTCCTTGGAGACTAGGACGGAGATTCCATCTGAACATGAGGAAGAACTTCCTGACTGTGAGAGCCGTTCAGCAGTGGAACTCTCTGCCCCGGAGTGTGGTGGAGGCTCCTTCTTTGGAAGCTTTTCAACAGAGGCTGGGTGGCCATCTGTCAGGGGTGATTTGAATGCAATATTCCTGCTTCTAGGCAGAATGGGGTTGGACTGAATGGCCCATGAGGTCTCTTCCAACTCTAGGATTCTATGATTCTAGTAGCAGAATTACAGTTATAAAGTGGCAACGAAAATAATTTTATGGTTGGGGGTCACCACAACACGAGGAACTGTATTTAGGGGTCACGGCATTAGAAAGGTTGAGAACCACTGCCTTAGGGGATGATTTATGTAGGGAACTGGACGGGGGAAGTGTGTCCTTTAAAACAAAAATAATTCCTGTGGGATGATTAAATGAAAAATGCTGTCTAATGTAGCAGCAAAGGCACTAAAGGGACACTTTGGTTGGAAAAAAATTAAAATGTAATTATGACAGCAGTGTCTGCAAATGAATTCCTCCAGGATTAAAACAAGAAGCTGATTAAATAGAATGCAAGTAGCATGAATTACTTGCATGCTAGTTGCTTCTGTGGCAAGAGAATCAGCCGTCTACGAAGACGTTGCCCAAGGGACGCCTGGGTATCAGCCAGCACGTCAACGACTTAAATCTAGAAATAGTTTTCTAAGATCTACAGAGACACTCGCTGGAACACCTCAGCAAGTGAGAGTCCAAAAGTGGCAGGCTCAAACCCAGAACCTTAACCAATGAGTGATACCAAATGAGAGACTCCCCCCTGGGCACACAGAAGACTGGGCAACTTGGAAGGCACTGAACAGACTGCGCTCTGGCACCACGAGATGCAGAGCCAACCTTCAGAAATGGGGCTACAAAGTGGAATCCTCGACATGCGAGTGTGAAGAGGAGCAAACCACAGACCACCTGCTGCAATGCCACCTGAGCCCTGCCACATGCACAATGGAAGACCTTCTTGCGGCAACACCAGAAGCCAGATACTGATCAAAGGACATTTAATCAACTACCAAACTCACAATTTTCGTATTTTGTCTATTCCTTGCAGAATTGCACATTCTCGACAAGACTATTGACATCTTGGATGTGGCACTTCTATGTCATATATACAGTGGGGAGAAAGCATAGTCCATTTGGGTCTTGCTTCATGTTGCATCACTTCCCGCCCCCACACCCTTCTCTTCCTGCCCGGACCCCCTTCTTTTCCTACCCGACATCCTGTTTATGCCTTGATGGCGTAGGCAAATGTGTCGCGAGGTCAAATGCTCAAATGCAAATCCTTTTTGCATCCTGCCTCCAAGCGCTTTTGTTTTGAGCAAAATACAACAAAACAAAACGAAAAAATGCAAAATATGCAAGCATTGTTCAGCCAACCCAAAAGGAATGTATCATCATAATGTACAGTTTTGCATTTCGTAATTTGTCGCAAGTTGGTCCACACCCTTGCATTTATGTTTTAGAAAAGTTTTGGACACACTGTGGACAAGGTTCTGATTCAGCTGATTTAGGAAAGGAAAAACCACACACATGCCAAAAACCTCCCACAGAGTGGAAACAACTCGAAGTCCTTCCGAGACCGAGAGAAGGGAAAATCCACGAGCATTTACTATCAGTGTAACTGTTGGGGTTCAGCCTGTGATTGTGTCTAATGATCAGGGTACTCTGGATGTTGGGAATGACAATGAGGTTCATCTATATAAATAAAAATGTAATGTTCGTTTGTGGGATTAACAGAACTCAAAAACCACAGGATGAATTGGCACCAAATTTGGACACAAGACATCTAACAACCCAAAAAAATTGATTTTGTCATTTGGAACTTGTAGTTGCTGGGATTTATAGTTCATCTACAATCAAAGAGCATTCTGAACCCCACCAACGATGGAATTGAACCAAACTTGGCACACAGTTCTCCCATGACCAACAGAAAATAGTGGAAGGGTTTGGTGTGCAGTGTCCTTTGGTTTTGGAGTTGTAGTTCACCTACATCCAGAGATCACTGTGGACTCAAACAATGATGGAGCTGGACCAAACTCTACAACAGTGTTTCTCAACCTGGGGGTCGGGACCCCCAAGGGGGTCGTGAGGGGGTGTCAAAGGGGTCGCCAAAAACCACCAAAAAACATAGTATTTTCTGTTGGTCATTGGGATTCTGTGTGGGAAGTTTGACCCAATTCTATTGTTGATGGAGTTCAGAATGCTCTTTGATTGTAGGTGAACTATAAATCCCAACAACTACAACTACCAAATGTCAAGGTTTATTTTCCCCAGACTCCACCAGTGTTCACATTTGGGCATACTGAGTATTTGTGCCAAGTTTGGTCCAGATCCATCATTGCATGAATCCACAGCACTCCTCTGGATATAGGTGAACTACAACTCCCAAACTCAAGGTCAATGCCCACCAAACCCTTCCAGTGTTTTCTGTTGGTCATGGGAGTTCTGTGTGCCAAGTTTGGTTTAAATCCATCGCTGGTGGAGTTTAGAATGCTCTTTGATTATAGGTGAACTATAAATCCCAGCAACTACAACTCCCAAATTACAAAATCAATCCTCCCCCCAACCCCACTAGCATTCACATTTGGGCTTATTGGGTATTTGTGTTCAATTTAGTCCAGTGAATGAAAATACATCCTGCATATCAGATATTTACATTACGAAATAGCAACGAAAACAATAATATGGTTGGGGGTCACCACAACATATGGAACTGCATTAAGGGGTCACAGCATTAGCAAGGTTGAGAACCACTGCTCTACAAGAATACTCAATATGCCCAAATGTGAACACTGGTGGAGTTTGGGGAAAATAGAATCTTGACATTTAGGAGTTGTAGTTGCTGGGATTTATCGTTCACCTACAATAACAGAACTTTCTGAACCCCACCGACGATAGAATTGGGCCAAACCTCCAACACTGAACCCCCATATGGGCCACAGCAACGTGTGGCAGGGGACGGCTAGTGTATCTATAAATGCCACATTGGATCAAGCCAAATTGGGTAGCATCGTTCTTCCAAAAACTTCTTGCCAAAAGCATCTTGTTTTGGATCCCACTCAAAACGTTCTTAAGTTGGGACACTCGTAAGTAGAGGTTCCACTGCATATGATTTGCTTTCTGTTTGATAAATGCTTTCAAGTCATTTCCAACTTATGGCGATCCGAAGACAAACGTATTATGGGATATATTTTTTTGGACAAGATTTGTTCAGAGAGGATTTGCCTTTGCTTTCTTCTAAGGCTGAGAGAGTGTGGCCTAGAGTGTTTCCACGGCTGAATGGGGATTCGAACCCTGGTCTGCAGAAGCCTCATCCAAAACCCACATTGAGATATTTCCCAGTCATAGAACACGTCAGCCTCTCTCCAGGCATGGAGAGACATGGAGCTCATCATATGGTTAAGCTACTTCCGTCCATCATGCATAGCTCTTTGTGGTTCTCATGATTTCCTAACTGTAACTCAAATTGAACCACCTCAACTGGGCTCTCCACGCCAATGGAGACTCCACTTCAGACCCCAGAAGAGCTTCAAGACCGAGAACAAGCCACGAGAGTCAAGCCAAGAGGAAAAGTGTTCTTGCCATACATCAAGGGAACCACTGACCACAGAGGGAAGCTGATGAGGAAACACAACATACAAACTATCTCCAAACCCACCAAGAAAATCCAACAACTGCTACGTTCAGCAAAGGACAAGAGGGATCCTCTCCCCTCTGCAGGAGTCTACCGTGTACCATGCAGCGGTGGACAAGTCTACATAGGGACCACCAAACGCAGCATTGCCCAAACACGCATCAAGGAACATGAAAGGCACTGCAGACTACTCCAACCAGAGAAGTCAGCCATAGCAGAGCACCTGGTGAACCAGCCTGGACACAGCAGATTATCTGAGAACACAGAAATGCTGGACCACTCCAACAACCACCGTGTCAGACTACACAGAGAAGCCATTGAAATCCACAAGAAGCATGTGGACAATTTCAACAGAAAGGAGGAAACCATGAAAATGAACAAAATCTGGCTACCAGTATTAACTCTAAAATTACAACAGCAAAACAGCAGAGAGGAAACAATCTGGGACATCTAATCACCTCTCAACAAAAGATTGCCCCAGGCACTGCCAGGCCATCAAATGCTCATCAAGGTGGTCAGTTGAAACATTCACACCTAGCTCCAGCAGACAAGAGTCCTTTGTCCCACCTTGGACATTCCACAGATATATAAACCCATTTTCCTAGTTCCAACAGACCTCACTACCTCTGAGGATGCTTGCCATAGATGCAGGCGAAACGTCAGGAGTGAATGCCTTTAGAACATGGCCATATAGCCCGAAAAAACTTACAACAACTCTGTTATTCCGGCCATGAAAGCCTTCGATAATACATAAAAGGCTAAAGACTTTGAAAAACTACAACTCCAATAGCATCCTAGAAGAGACCCCAGGGGGCCTCCACTCCACTTGCCTCACTGCCAACAGAACCTCCGAGGATGCTTGCCATAGATGCAGGCGAAACATCAGGAGAGAATGCCTTTAGAACATGGCCATATAGCCCGAAAAACCCTACAACAACTCTGTTATTCCGGCCATGAAAGCCTTCGATAATACATTGAAGGCTAAAGACTTTGAAAAACTACAACTCCAATAGCATCCTAGAAGAGAACCCAGGGGGGCTCCACTCCACTTGCCTCACTGCCAACAGAACCTCTGAGGATGCCTGCCACAGATGTAGGTGAAACATTAGTGGAGAATGCTGCTGGAACATGGCCATGCAGCCCAAAAAACTCACAGCAACCCAGCTTCCCCTCGAGTTTGTCCCAGTTTCTTCAGAGCAAACAATATTTTGGGGATGAGTTCTTTGCCTCTCCTAGAGTTTGGCCCAGTTTTTCTTTCCTACACAAGCCTTTCCAACTGCCGGAGGGACTTTGCAGGGAAACAAACACTTTCCAACGCTGCTTCCCAGGGCAAACTCCACTTTTAGAAAGGGAGGAAGCCAGGCGAAGATTTGGACGCAAGAGATGCACTTGATCATTGTCATCATCAATCAAACTGATTGACTTGTTGTTGGGAAGAGAAGAGAGCGAGCCTTTGTGCAAAAGGAGGGCAGGGTGTGAGTAACCGGAATGTAGAGCATCCTTATCAGGTGAACGTTGCAGGCTAAGGCTTGCTCAGAGACACATTCCCACCGGGTTTGCAAACTTGGGTCTGGGCCATGGCTTTGGAGGAGAGGCAGGGACGATGGGTTGCAAGTCATTTCGTGGATTGCAAGCTCTCCTCCTGACCTCAGGTGTTCTAGGTGCCAGTTCTCGATGGCTAACACTTAGCCTAAAGTGGCATCCTGTACATAAAGGGTCCACAGGGTGGAATTAATGCATTGCTTGACCTTCCATGGGTCAATGCAATGGACACTTAGGATTTCCAAGTGCACCAGCACTCTTGGAAAGCAAAGGCCAAAGACCTTGTAAAACTACAGCTCCCAGGATTTACAGACACTTGGAAGGCAAAGGCCAAAGACCTTGTAAACAACTACATCTCCCAGGATTTATGGCACTGAATCGACCCTGAGTCTCCTCAAGGAGAGGGATGGAATATAAATAAAGTTTTGTTATTGTTGTTGTTGTTATTTGATGCACAACAAGATTGGTACACAACAAACAAGGTCACTATGCTGGCTGTTGTATTGGATCACATGTCGGACACTTCCCAAGTGTCCAGGACTATGTGCTATATTGGAAAATAATGTGTGCAGATCCAAATAGGTTGGACTTTTGCGGTTGGCAGATGGTAATTTTGTCAGCGCAGATTGTTTTTAAGTGCAGGCCAAGGTCTTTAGGCACTGCACCCAATGTGCCGATCACCACTGGGACCCTCCTTGACTAGCTTGTGCCAGAATCTATGGAGTTTGGTCTTTAAATCCTTGCATCATCATCATCATCATCATCATCATCATCATTAGAAACACAGCAGACAAGATCTCTCTGCTGGCTGTTGTATTGGATCACACGTCGGACACTTCCCAATGTGATATATTGGAAAATAATGTGTGCAGATCCAAGTAAATTGGCCCTTTTCAGCTGACAGATGGTAATTTTGTCAGCGTCGATTGTTTTTAAGTGCAGACCAAGGTCTTTAGGCACTGCACCCAATGTGCCAATCATCACTGGGACCCTCCTTGATTGGCTTGTGCTAGAATCTTTGGAGTTTGGTCTTTAAATCCTTGCATTATTATTATTATTATTATTATTATTATTATTAGAAACACAACAGACAAGATCTCTCTGCTGGCTGTTGTATTGGATCACACGTTGGACACTTCCCAAGTGTCTAGGACTATGTGATATATCGGAAAATAATGTGTGCAAATCCAAGTAGGTTGGCCTTTTTCAGCTGACAGATGGTAATTTTGTCAGCGCTGATTGTTTTTAAGTGCAGGCCAAGGTCTTAAGGCACTGCACCCAATGTGCCGATCACCACTGGGACCCTCCTTGACTGGCTTGTGCCAGAATCTTTGGAGTTTGGTCTTTAACTCCTTGCATTATTATTATTATTGTTGCTGTTGTTGTTGTTGTTAGAAACATAACAAGATGAGTCCACAGCAGACAAGATCACTCTGCTGGCTGTTGTATTGGATCACACGTCGGACACTTCCCAAGTGTCTAGGACTGTGTGATGTATCGGTGAATAATGTATGCAGATCCAAGCAGGGTGGCCTCTTTCAGCTGACAGATGGTAATTTTGTCAGCGCCGATTGTGTTTAAGTACAGGCCAAGGTCTTTAGGCACTGTACCCAGTGTGCCGATCACCACTGGCACCACCTTGACTGGCTTGTGCCAAAGTCTTTGCAGTTTAATTTCCATCTTTAAATCTTTGCATTATTACTATTATTGATTAATAATAAAAAAATTTTTTTATTGTATTACTGTTATTATTATTTTACTGACACAAAAACAGTATGTCACAGAAATCTTTGCATTATTATTATTATTATTATTATTATTATTATTATTATTATTATTATTGATTAATAATAATATAATTATTATTATTGTATTACTATTATTACTATTATTATTATTTTACTGACACAAAAACACAGTATGTCACAGCAAACGAGAACTCTATGCTGGATTTTGTATCACAGAATCACAAGTCAAACACTTCCCAAGCGTCTAGGACTGTGTGCTGTATTCTCGAATGATGCACGCATTATTATTGTTGTTGTTGTTGAACCATTGTAGTTAAAGTGTTCTCAAACTGCATTAACTTGACGATGAAGATCAGTTCAGCTTACTGAACTGATCTTCAGCTTACAGGGCAGGTTCTAGATCAGACATGGGCAGGGTTCTAGGTTGGGTACTAGTGGGTTCTCAGTCGGGCATCGACAAACTTCACTCCTCCAGGTGTTTTGGACTTCAACACCCACAATTCCTAAAAGCCTACTGGGCAGATTCTGGATTATACATGGATGGGTTCTAGGTCAGGTACTAACAGGTTCTTGAACCGACATGGGCAAACTTCACCCTGCCAGGTGTTTTGGACTTCAGCTTCCACAATTCCTAACAGACTACGCAGAGAAGCCATTGAAACAGGGGAACTCCAGACAGCAATCAATCATCAGTTAACACCTCCCAAAAGAGGGTGCCCCCAAGCAACAAAGGCCAGGTTACCTCTATGCAGATTGACTCACTCTGCAAACTTCATGGCTACTCAAATGCTAATTCAAGCTTGCTAATTGCAAAATTCACATTTTTTTAAACAGACAATGATTCTTTTCCCCACCATGGACATTATTTTGCACACATATATACACTCCACTTGCCTCACTCCCAACAGAACTTCTGACGATGCATGCCACACATGCAGGCAAAATATTAGGAGAGAATGCAGCTGGAACATGGCTGGAAATTCACAACAACCCACTTAAGAGTCTGTTTTTAAAAGTGTGTTGTAGGGGAAATTGTTCATGAACTTAAGAGAGAGAGAGAGGCGCAGTTGGCACTCACCTGCCTTCCCTTGATCTATCCATCGAATCAAACTGCTTCCTCAACCACCTGAGGAGAGAGGGAAAAAGAAAAGCTTAGCAGAGGGTTATATTTGTAAATATACAAAGCGACCACAGGGTCTTCATCAAGTATTTTCTACTCTAAGGTGACAGGAATGGCTGCAAAGTTAGTTCTTCAGCAAAGCACAAGGAACCTCTGCGGAAACGGTTCAGACATTGCATCCTTCTCCTTCCAAAGACAGAAGTTCAAGGCTGTCCAGCCTAGGCATGAGCCAACTTGGGCCCTCCAGGTGTTTTGGACTCCAACTCCCACAAATCCTGTCAGGAATTGTGGGAGTAGAAGTCCAAAACACCTAGAGGGCCCAAGTTGACCCATGCCTGACCAAGAATCCAGTAATACTGACCTAGAAACCTTCCATGTCTGATCTAGAACCCGCCTGGCAGGCTGTTGGGAATTGTGGGAGTTGGTCCAAAACACCTGGAGGCACAAAGTTTGCTCATGCCTGATTGAGAACCTGCCAATATCCAACCTAGAACCCACCCAAATCTGCTCTGGAACCTGACATGTAAGCTGTTAGGAATTGTGAGAGTTGAAGTCCAAAACACCTGGCAGGGTGAAGTTTGCCCATGCCCAAGCAAGAACCTGGTTTCACATAACCTAGAACCCTCCCCACTGATGATCTAGAACCTGCCTTTTAGGCTGTTAGGAATTGTGGGAGTTAAAAGCCCAAAACACCTGGAGGGGGCGAAGTTTGCCAATGTACAACTAAGAACCCATTAGGACCCAACCATGTCTGATCTAGACCCCCCCCCTGTAAGTTGTTAGGAATTGTTGGAGCCCACGTCCAAAACACATGGCAGGGTGAAATTTGCCCATGTCTGCTCAATAAGCCGTCAGCACCTGACCTAGAACCCACCCCTGTCTGATCTAGAACCTGCCCAGTAGGCTGTTAGGAATTGTGGAAGTTGAAGTCTAAAACACATGGAGGGCCCAAATTTGCCCATACCTGATTGCGAAATCGTTAATACCTGACCTAGAACCCACACATGGCTGATCTAGAACCTGCCCTGACTATGCACAATGCATGGCCTGTTTAAATGCACCAAAGTCCGTTTTTGTGCATTTTCTCTCCCTTACCTTTCGATATGGAGAGGAGTCGGTGCTCGCTGCGTGTCCGTCACCAACCAATTCAGGCCTGCCACCCAGAGATTGACGTCGTCTTCGCAAAACGCTGAGGAAGAGAAGGAAACAGGCAAATTATTATTATTATTCTATTATAACAAATATAATAGAAATATAATAAGATGAAGGAAGAGCCACCTCTTCTTACACTCACAATCCAAGGCAACACAGACACATCAGGGTCACATACCTCGCCCCAAAAATATTAAATACGGTCACTTTGTTTACACCACAAAATTGCAATCCTATGATCCTTCTGGTGTTTTTGAACTTCAACTCGTACCAGTCCTCATCTAATCAAGACATTATTTACAGCACTTCAGATAATCAAGATCCTTATTATAAAATAGTGGGGAAGTGCATGCACATATGTTCCAAGAGGACTGCTGTGCATTTCCTGGGTTGTATAGCCATGTCCCAGCAGCATTCTCTCCTGATGTTTCACCTGCATCTGTGGCTGGCATCTTCAGAGGTCTGTTGGAGCTAAAAGCAAGTGGAATCATAGATTTGGAAGAGACCTCGTGGGACATCCAGTCCAACCCTCTGCCAATAAGCAGGAAAATCACATTCAAAGCACCCCCACCAGATGGTAGGAGTGTATATATGCCTGTGGAATAATGTCCAGGGTGGGAGAAAGAACCCTTGTCTGTTTAAAGTAAGTGTGAATGTTGCAATTAGCAAGCTTGATTACTATTGGGCAGCCATAAAGCTGCAAAGTCAATCAGTGTGGGTATCTGCATAGAGGTAGCCTGGCTGTTGCTTCCTGGAGGCACTCTCTGTGTAAAAAAAAAAAAACCAGAATCAAGACAATAAATAAAGGACACCACTTAGAAACAGGGAAATTCCAGACAACAAACAACCAAGTCCCATTTAACTCCTCCCAAACAGAAGATGCCTCCAGGCAACAACAGACAGGCTGCCCCTATGAAGATACTTTCACTGATTTGTCAGGATTATTGAAAGTATGCATGTATGTTTTTTCAATGTGTTTCAATATGTTTAACAATGGTGTTCATATGTATTCAAGATGGATTCAGTTATGTTCAATTGTATGCTGGAATTGTTGTTTTGAGAGACAGAGAGGTAGAGAGAAAAAGACCTTGACAGAAGTAAGATAACAAGTTCTCTCTGTCTGGGAAGAATTAGGGAGTTGCCGGCTTACAGCCAAAGTGAAACTGATAAGCAGATGTTCTGAATACTGTTTTGTGCTGTGCTTTGTAGCTCATGATGTAGCCCGCTGAGAAGTAGACGTGTATTGAGATGTACTAAGTAAACTTGAAGTTATTTTCTGAAACTGGCAGACTGCAGTGTCCTGTTTTGTGTCTGTGTGATCTAGTAACCTCAATTCCGCTGTGCATAGACCCCAGGGTCTCACTCTGACATGATTGACTTTGCAAACTTCATGGCTACTCAATGCTATTCAAGCTGGCTAACTGCAACATTCACACTTGCTTTAAACAGGCGCAGGTTCTTTTTCCCACTCTGGACATTATTCCACAGATAGATAGATAGATAGATAGATAGATAGATAGATAGATACATACATACATACATACATACACACTCCACTTGCTTCACTATCTCTACGCAGAAACCCTCACTTATTGACTTTGCAGCTTCATGGCTGCTCACATGCTAATTCAAGCTCACTATTTGCAACTTTTGCACTTGCTTTAAGCAGACAAAGATTATTTCTCCCACCCTGGACATTATTCCACAGGTATATGGAATAATACAGGTTTATGGAATATGGCACTCCACTTGTTACCTCTTTGAAGGTACCCTCCCTGATTGACTTTGCAGCTTCATGGCTACTCAAGCTTGTCCACACTTGCCTCAAACATACAAGAGTTCTTTCTCCCACTCTGGACATTCCACAGAGATATATATTCACCTCACTTGTTACCTCTATGCAGATACCCTCACTGATTGACTTTGCAGCTTCACGTGCTAATTCAAGCTTGCTAATTGCAACATTATCACTTGCTTCCAACAGATAAGGATTCTTCCTCCCACCCTGGACATTATTCCACAGGTATGTGTACACTCCACTTGCTTCATTACCTCTAGGCAGAGACCTTCACTGATTGACTTTGCAGCTTTATGGCTGCTCACATGGTAATTCAAGCTTGCTAATTGCAACTTTTGCACTTGCTTTAAGCAGACAAAGGTTATTTCTCCCACCCTGGGCATTATTCCACAGGTATATATGCACTCCAATTGTTACCTCTATGTAGATACCCTCACTGATTGACTTTGCAGCTTCATGGTTACTCAAATGTTATCTGAAGTTTTGTAATTGCAACATTCACACTTGCTTCAAACAAACAAGAGTTGTTTCTCCCACCCTGGACATTCCACAGGTTGTGTATGTGTGTGCGTGTGTGTGCATGTGTGTGCGTGTGTGTGTATATATATATATATATATATACACATACATACACACACACACATCCACAGGTGTGTGTATAGTACATGCACACATACGCACACTCCATTTGCTTCACTGTGAACAGAACCTCTGAAGATGCCAGCCACAGATGCAGGTGAAACATTAGGAGAGAACACTGCTGGAAGACAGCCCGAAAAACTCTCAGCAACCCATTCCTGCCATGCTTTGGACAACCTTTAGCTTGCATTTCTTGGAAAGGAAACGTATGATTTTGTACGGAAGAGACTGCATCCTGGATTATCAGCCCTGTCTTGAAGACAGACCTGTGGGCAGGTGCGCCACCGCCGCACCCCTTTGTGTTCGGGTTAGTCATCGGGAATTTATTTGTATTGGCCGGCAGCCTAGGCGAGGCAAAAACACCCTTTCCTCTCCGGATTTAGAACGAAACTAGAGTAAGCCAGGCAAGGATCCAAACATAAAGTTTAGTACGACGACCAAAAGTAAGACCATCTGCATCACTTAAAACACTGGAAACAAACAAGCAGAGCTGCAACTTGACTTTATTTTAAGATTGTGGATTTTTTCTCATAGTTGTTGTTGTTGTTCATTCGTTCAGTCGTCTCCGACTCTTCGTGACCTCATGGACCATCCCACGCCAGAGCTCCCTGTCAGCCGTCACCACCCCCAGCTCCTTCAAGGTCAGTCCAGTCACTTCAAGGATGCCATCCATCCATCTTGCCCTTGGTCGGCCCCTCTTCCTTTTGCCTTCCACTTTCCCCAGCATAATTGTCTTCTCTAGGCTTTGCTGTCTCCTCATGATGTGGCCAAAGGACTTCCGCTTTGTCTCTAGTCTCCTTCCCTCCAATGAGCAGTCGGGCTTTCTTTCCTGGAGGATGGACTGGTTGGATCTTCTCGCAGTCCAAGGCACTCTCAGCACTTTCCTCCAGCACCACAGCTCAAAAGCATCGATCTTCCTTCGCTCAGCCTTCCCTAAGGTCCAGCTCTCACATCCGTAGGTGACTACAGGGAAGACCATGGCTTTGACTAGGCGGATCTTTGTTGCCAGTCTGATGTCTTGTTATTTGTTGTTGTTCATTCGTTCAGTCGTCTCCGACTCTTCGTGACCTCATGGACCAGCCCACGCCAGAGCTCCCTGTCAGCCGTCACCACCCCCAGCTCCTTCAAGGTCATTCCAGTCACTTCAAGGATGCCATCCATCCATCTTGCCCTTGGTCGGCCCCTCTTCCTTTTGCCTGATGTCTCTACTCTTTACTATTTTATCGAGACTGGACATTGCTCTCCTCCCAAGAAGGAAGCGTCTTCTGATTTCCTGGCCACAGTCTGCATCTGCAGTAATCTTTGCACCTAGAAATACAAAGTCTGTCACGGCCTCCACATTTTCTCCCTCTATTTTCCAGTTGTCAATCATTCTTGTTGCCATAATCTTGGGTTTTTTGACGTTTAGCTGCAACCCGGCTTTTGCGCTTTCTTCTTTCACCTTGATTAGAAGGCTCCTCAGCTCCTCCTCGCTTTCGGCCATCAGAGTGGTGTCATCTGCATATCTGAGGTTGTTAATGTTTCTTCCAGCAATTTTCACCCCAGCTTTGCATTCATCCAGCCCCGCACATCGCATGATGTGTTCTGCATACAAGTTAAAAAGGTTGGGTGAGAGGATGCAGCCTTGCCGGACGCCTTTCCCAATCTTGAACCAGTCTGTTGTTCCGTGGTCAGTTCTGACTGTTGCTCCTTGGTCCTTGTACAGATTCCTCAGGAGAGAGGGAAGGTGGCTTGGGATGCCCATCCCACCAAGAACGTGCCACAATTTATTATGATCCACACAGTCAAAGGCTTTAGAATAGTCAATGAAGCAGAAGTAGATGTTTTTCTGAAACTCCCTGCCTTTCTCCATTATCCAGCGGATATTGGCAATCTGGTCTCTCGTTCCTCTGCCTTTTCTAAACCCAGCTTGAACGTCTGGCCACTCTCGCTCCATGTATTGCTGGAGTCTTCCTTGCAGGATCTTGAGTCTCATAGTAGGGACTCTAAATGGCAGTCAAAGAGCTTTTCTGGTTAGCTCTGCACCTTTTTACAGGAAAAGAAGGGGGAAATGCTGTGCTCCGCCACCCTTCCGCACCAATGGAGAAGAGTTCATGCTCTCCAGTTCGTATTCCCTCCTGTTATCTGTTTGGGAAACCAATGCCAGGGCTGCATAAACAAAGGGCCGTCCAAGAGATAACATTTCTAGTCGAGTTCCAAAAATGCATAAACAAAGGGCGGCCCTGCTGATAAAGGAGGTGCATTTCTAGTTACGTTCCAAAAATGCATCGGCAACAATAGTAAAAATAATCTTCTGCAAGCCACCTTGAGTCCCAGCACCGGGGAAAAATACATCAGGAACCATTGTTAAAACAATGTATTGTCGAAGGCTTTCATGGCCAGAATCACTGGGTTGTTGTAGGTTTTTTCAGGCTATATGGCCATGGTCTAGAGGCATTCTCTCCTGACGTTTCGCCTGCATCTATGGCAAGCATCCTCAGAGGTAGTGAGGTCTGTTGGAAGTAGGAAAAAGGGTTTATATATCTGTGGAATGACCAGGGTGGGACAAAGGACTCTTGTCTGCTGGAGCTAGGTGGGAATGTTTCAACCTACCACCTTGATTAGCATATAATGGCCTGACAGTGCCTGGAGCAAACTTTTGCTGAGAAGTGATTAGATGTCCTTGTTTGTTTCCTCTCTGTTGTTGTGTTGTTGCAATTTTAAAGTTTTTAAATACTGGTAACCAGATTTTGTTCATTTTCATGGTTTCCTCCTTTCTGTTGAAATTGTCCACATGTTTCTTGTGAATTTCAATGGCTTCTCTGTGTAATCTTACAGAGGCAGAGATGAACCAAACAAATACATTTTGGCGGGAAGCCTTAGCATTGAATGGTTGTGTTGTTAAAGTGCGAAGTATGGAACCCTGCACAGACGGTCGGTCAATGCAATGTATATTCATTGAATTCTTGACAGCAGAAGGTTTCACCCCAAAGGAGATTCATCAGAGAATGCAAACTGTTTATGGTAATTGTATTGATGTGCGTACTGTGCATTGTTGGGTGAGTTTCAGTTGTCAGCATCCTGGGTACCCATTGTGCACAGATCTTCCAATAGCCAAGCAAAGCAATAATGTGACCTACACATTCTTGTGAAATGCTGATTATGCTTGAAATTTCTCTCTGAGTGGTATGACGATCGTCCTGAATCAATCTGCCAAACCTTTTGCTTGTGAAACTCGGTGGTTGCTGTCACAGGACGTCCAACTCTTTGTTTGTCACACAAGTCAGATGTTCCCACCTCAAAATCTTTAAACTTACTCGCCCAATGATAAAGGAGGTGCATTTCTAGTTAAGTTCCAACAATGCATCGGCAACAATAGTAAAAATAATCTTCTGCAAGCCACCTTGACTCCCAGCACTGGAGAAAATACATCAGGAACCATTTTTTTAATGTAATTTTGATAAATGTTGCTTGTTGTTTATGTTTTGGTTTTATTTTGCTGTAATATGTTGTCCGGGCTTGGCCCCATGTAAGCTGTTCCAAGTCCCCATTGGGGAGATGGTGGCGGGGTATAAATAAAGTTGATTATTATTATTATTATTATTATTATTATTATTGTTAAAACAATTAAAGTAATGGCTAAATATTCCGCAAGCCACTTTGAGTCCCAATAGAAGGGTAAGACATCAGGAGCAAATGTTAAAACAATGACAATATTTTCTTAAATATTCTGCAAGTTGGCTTGAGTCCTAGAAACAATATCATACGAAAGCTGACTGGCACAACCTGGGGATCACAACCAGACACAGTGAAGACATCTGCCCTTGCGCTATGCTACTCTGCTGCTGAGTATGCATGCCCAGTGTGGAACACATCTCACCACACTAAAACAGTGGATGTGGCTCTTAATGAGACATGCCGCATTATTACGGGATGTCTGCGCCCTACACCACTGGAGAAATTACACTCTTTAGCTGGTATTGCACCACCTGACATCTGCCGGGAAGTAGCAGCCAGTAGTGAAAAGACCAAGGCAGCAACATCTCCAGCTCATCCCTTGTTTGGGTATCAGCCAGCACGTCAACGACTTAAATCAAGAAATAGTTTTCTAAGATCTACAGAGACACTCGCTGGAACACCTCAGCAAGCGAGAGTCCAAAAGTGGCAGGCTCAAACCCAGAACCTCAACCAATGGCTGATACCAAATGAGAGACTCCCCCCTGGCACACAGAGGACTGGGCGACTTGGAAGGCGCTGAACAGACTGCGCTCTGGCACCACGAGATGCAGAGCCAACCTTAAGAAATGGGGCTACAAAGTGGAATCCTCAACATGCGAGTGCGGAGAGGAGCAAACCACTGACCACCTGCTGCAATGCAACCTGAGCCCTGCCACATGCACAATGGAGGACCTTCTTGCAGCAACACCAGAGGCACTCCAAGTGGCCAGATACTGGTCAAAGGACATTTAATCAACTACCAAGTTGCAAACTTTGTGGTTTTTTTAATCTGTTTGTTTGTTTTGTTCTGTTAGAAATGTAATACCATAGTCTGGTTGCCCCTGACACGATAAATAAATAAATAGCAAGACAGCTTCATTTTACAACACTGAGTTACCCCTCTCCCAAACCCATTTCTGCTGGAGCTCCTCTTCATTTTACAGGCTGCAAATGCTTTCTCCAAGTCATTATTTACAGAGAGAACCATCCCCAAATACGAAACAGCTGTGACTTGCTCAACAAGACAGTTGTCGCCTTAACAATTGTGCTCTTTGGAAATATAACTGTAAATATAAACATCTGTTTGGAGAAGGGCTGTGGCCATCTCCTTTTGTAGAATCCAAACTTTTTGGAAAGTTACTTTTGGGATCTTCCAGGATGATTATGGACCGGGAAGAACCTTAATCCAAAAGTAACTTTTCAAAGCTTGATGCAGTATGGGTGGAAATCTGTTGCAATATGATCTAACTTAGGAGAAAAAAAAGCAGAAACTCATGCATGTGTAAGAAGAACAAGAACGCCATCATGCATAAAATCTATGGCATCGGAAACACTTACTAGGGTTGAATGAAAAGTAATGCCTCCACCTGTGTAAATCCTCAACAGATGGCAGTACCGGTATGTGGCAGGTACTGGCTTACTTCTGTTTTGGTGGGAAACCTTAGCATTGAACGGATCTTCGTAACTCCTCAACAGATGCAAGTACTGGTATGCAGCGGGTACTGGCTTGTTCAGTGGACTCTCCTCTACAGTTCCATTTTGGCGGGAAGCCTTATTATTGAACGGTTGTGTTGTTAAAGTGCGAAGTATGGAACCCTGGGCAGACGGTGGGACAATGCAACTTAAGCAACGTGCAGTCATTGAATTCTTGACAGCAGAAGGTGTCACCCCAAAGGAGATTCATCAGAGAATGCAAGCTGTTTATGGGGATTGCGTTGACTTGAGTACTGTGCGTCACTGGGTGAGTAAGTTTAAAGATGTTGAGGTGGGAATATCTGACTTGCGTGACAAACAAAGAGTTGGACGTCCTGTGACAGCAACCACAGAGTTTCACAAGCAAAAGGTTGACAGATTGATTCAGGACAATCGTCGTATCACTCAGAAAGAAATTTCAAGCATAATTGGTGTTTCACAAGAACGTGTGGGTCACATTATTGCTTTGCTTGGCTATTGGAAGATCTGTGTAAGATGGGTACCCAGGATGCTGACACCTGAAACTCGGCCAACGACGCACAGTACTCACATCAACACAATCACCATCAACAGCTTGCATTCTCTGATTAATCTCCTTTGGGATGACACCTTCTGCTGTCAAGAATTCCATGATTGCACGTTGCTTAAGTTGCATTGACCGAACTGTTGGGGTTCAGCCTGAGTTTGAACTTGAACCTGATTCTCTGTTTGTTCCTCCTGATGCTAATGAAAGTATATTTACTGATGCTAGTGGAAATGTACCTTCTGATGTCAATGCTCCTGAAATTAGTGAGGAAGAAACTGCTGTAGGTTTGGAAAATGCCAATGTTCCTGAAATTAGTGAGAAGGAACTTCTGTAGATTTGGAAAATGAAAGTACCAGTGTTCATGAGAATGTTTCAGAGGGAGACCTTGAACTTTCCCTCCCTTCTGCACCTGTTAACTGTAATGACAACAGAAGGAGTCAAATCTGGGAAGACAGAAATAAAACACTCAGTTTGCGTCGTTCCTCCCGAATTCAAGAATTAAAAACATTGGCCTCAAAACAGTGGGCCGGTTCACGGAACCGATTCTTGAGTTTTAATTGCAATACGCCAGGCTGATTCCCTCAGTTCAGGCATCGTTTCAGAATTGATGAAGACCTTGGCAGTTCTCCCGGTTCCCTGGCCATAGTATGGAAAGATTTCTAGGATATCAAGTACGGTTAGTGGATTGCTAACAGATTCAAGTATTTCTCAGAGAGGCTTTTGGTTTTGCCTTGTCCATTTAAATTCATGTTTGCTGATTTTGCTGTGGCTTTTGACTTGCATTTTTCCTTTATTTTGTAACTATTTTTCTTCAATAAAAAAGGATTGTTTTTCACAGCCAAGTGTGGTGGATAGTTATCTTAGGCCTCGTTCTCTGCTCTGGATTGCAACACCAACCCTCTGCGCAGGGTTCCATACTTCGCACTTTAACAACACAACCATTCAATGTTAAGGCTTCCCGCCAACATGGAACTGTAGAGGAGAGTCAACTGAACAAGCCAGTACCTGCCGCATACCAGTATTGCCATCTGTTGAGGAGTTACGAAGGTCCGTTCAATGCTAAGGCTTCCCACCAAAATGAAACTGTAGAGGAGAGTCTACTGAACAAGCCAGTACCTGCCGCATACCAGTACTGCCATCAGTTGAGGAGTTACGAAGGTCCGTTCAATACTTAGGCTTCCCACCAAAATGGAACTGTAGAGGAGAGTCTACTGAACAAGCCAGTACCTGCCACATACCAGTACTGCCATCTGTGGAGGAGTTATGAAGGTCTGTTCAATGCTAAGGCTTCCCACCAAAACAGAACTGCAGAGAAGAGTCTACTGAACAAGCCAATACCTGCCACATACCAGTACTGCGATCTGTTGAGGGGTTACGAAGGTCCGTTCAATGCTAAGGCTTCCCACTAAAATGGAACTGTAGAGGAGAGTCTACTGAACAAGGCAGTACCTGGTGCATACCAGTACTGCCATCTGTTGAGGAATTACAAAGGTCCGTTCAATGCTAAGGCTTCCCACCAAAATGGAACTGTAGAGGAGGGTCTACTGAACAAGCCAGTACCTGCCACATACCAGTACTGCCATCTGTGGAGGAGTTATGAAGGTCCGTTCAATGCTAAGGCTTCCCACCAAAATGGAACTGTAGAGGAGAGTCTACTGAACAAGCCAGTACCTGCCGCATACCAGTACTGCCATCTGTTGAGGAGTTACGAAGGTGGAGGCATTACTTTTCATTCAACCTTCATAGTTCACCGAGCATGTGCTTAACATGAAATTTAAAGAGCAACTGCTTTACCATTGTACTAATCAGAGGCTCCTAGAACCCAAACAAACGTGGTGCTTTATCTAAGAATGCCACATAAACCTATTATTAAGAGACAAAAATCTGCAACCTACTAATCTCAGTCTGATGGCCATTCTTGTGTTTTCCATATTTGCTGGCAAATGGCATGCATCACCTTGACAGCATCATCTTTTAAGATTTTAAACAGTTCAGCTGGGATCCCGTCGTCTCCTGCTGCCTTGTTGTTAGCAATGCTTCTTAAGGCCCATTCAACCTCACTCCTCAGTATGTCTGGAAAAAATCAACTTATATCCCCATACCAAAAAAGGGAAATGCGAAAGAGTGCTCCAACTTCCATACAGTGGCCCTTATTTCTCATGCCAGTAAGGTAATGCTCAAGATCCTGCAAGGAAGACTCCAGCAATACATGGAGCGAGAGTTGCCAGACGTTCAAGCTGGGTTTAGAAAAGGCAGAGGAACGAGAGACCAGATTGCCAATATCCGCTGGATAATGGAGAAAGGCAGGGAGTTTCAGAAAAACATCTACTTCTGCTTCATTGACTATTCTAAAGCCTTTGACTGTGTGGATCATAATAAATTGTGGCAAGTTCTTAGTGGGATGGGCATCCCAAGCCACCTTGTCTCTCTCCTGAGGAATCTGTACAAGGACCAAGTAGCAACAGTAAGAACGGACCACGGAACAACAGACTGGTTCAAGATTGGGAAAGGCGTCCGGCAAGGCTGCATCCTCTCACCCAACCTTTTTAACTTGTATGCAGAACACATCATGCGATGTGCGGGGCTTGAGGAATGCAAAGCTGGGGTGAAAATTGCTGGAAGAAACATTAACAACCTCAGATATGCAGATGACACCACCCTGATGGCCGAAAGCGAGGAGGAGCTGAGGAGCCTTCTAATCAAGGTGAAAGAAGAAAGCGCAAAAGCCGGGTTGCAGCTAAACATCAAAAAAAACCAAGATTATGGCAACAAGAATGATTGACAACTGGAAAATAGAGGGAGAAAATGTGGAGGCCGTGACAGACTTTGTATTTCTAGGTGCAAAGATTACTGCAGATGCAGACTGTGGCCAGGAAATCAGAAGACGCTTACTTCTTGGGAGGAGAGCAATGTCTAGTCTCGATAAAATAGTAAAGAGTAGAGACATCAGACTGGCAACAAAGATCCGCCTAGTCAAAGCTATGGTATTCCCTGTAGTAACCTACGGATGTGAGAGCTGGACCTTAGGGAAGGCTGAGCGAAGGAAGATCGATGCTTTTGAGCTGTGGTGTTGGAGGAAAGTGATGAGAGTGCCTTGGACTGCGAGAAGATCCAACCAGTCCATCCTCCAGGAAATAAAGCCCGACTGCTCACTGGAGGGAAAGATACTAGAGACAAAGTTGAAGTACTTTGGCCACATCATGAGGAGACAGGAAAGCCTAGAGAAGACAATTATGCTGGGGAAAGTGGAAGGCAAAAGGAAGAGGGGCCGACCAAGGGCAAGATGGATGGATGGCATCCTTGAAGTGACTGGACTGACCTTGAGGGAGCTGGGGGTGGTAAGGCCGACAGGGAGCTCTGGCGTGGGCTGGTCCATGAGGTCACGAAGAGTCGGAGACGACTGAACGAATGAACAACAACAACTAATCTCAGCTATCTGCAACCGTGGAGAGTTTCAATTTACTCAGTTGAAAACAGAGGTTAGATCTTCAAAGCCTGCACATTGTTTCCACATTCATTGTGCTGCAGTGGATGTGGGGACACCATTAATTATTTGATTATTTCTCATCCAAATCATAGTGTAGGATGACACCATCTGAGCTACCCAATCCAACCCTCTGTTGTAAAGGAATACACAACTCAAACACGTCTGATAAGTGTTCAAAGACTTCTATTTAAATACCTCTTCTATATCACACTGGCAACAAAGATCCACATAGTTAAAGCAATGGTATTCCCTGTAGTAACTTATGGATGTGAAAGATGGACCATAAGGAAGGGTGAGCAAGAGAAGAGAGATGCTTTTGAACCCTGGTGTTGGAGTAAAGTTCAAAGAGTGCCTTGGACCGTGAGAAGATCCAACCAGTCCATCCTCCAGGAAATAAAGCCCAACTGCTCACTGGAGGGAAGGATAGTAGAGGCCAAGATGAAGTCCTCTGGCCACATCACGAGAAGCCAGGAAAGCTTGGAGAAGAGAATGGTGCTGGGGAAAATGGAAGGAATGTGATGTTGGGAGGAAAATGTTGAGAGTGTCTTGGACTGCGAGAAGATTTATCAAAAACAAGTCGTGCCAGATTCATCTGATCTCTTCGACAGAGTTACAAGCTGGGTAGATGCAGGGAACGCCGTGGATGGAGCAGACCTGGATTTCAGGAAGGCCTTTTTTGACAAGGTCCCCCATGACCTTCTGGCAAGGAAAGTAGTCCAATGTGGGCGAGGCAAAACTACGGTGAGGTGGATCTGGAATTGGTTAAATGGACGAACCTAGAGGGTGATGCTCCCCAAGGCTTCATCCTTTTCATCCTGGAAAGAAGTGACGAGTGGAGTACCATCAGCAGGGTTCTGTCCTGGGCCCTGTCCTGCTCAGGATCTTCATTAATGACTTAGATGAAGGCTTAGAAGGCAGGATCATCAAGTTTGCAGATGACACCAAAACAATCTGAACAGATGAGAGAGATGATGGGCCAAAACTAACAAAATGAAGTTCAACAGTGACAAATGCAAGAGACTCCACTTAGACAGAAAAAAAGGAAATGCAAAGAGACAGAATGGGGGACGATGCCTGGCTCGAGAGCAGGACGTGTGAAAAAGATCTTGGAGTCCTCGTGAGGAACAAGTTAAACATGAGCCAACAATGTGATGCAGTGTAAAAAAAGCCAGTGGGATTTTGGCCTGCATCAATAGGAGCATAGTGTCTAGGAGCAGAGAAGTCATGCTCCCCTCTATTCTGCCTCAGTTAGACCACACCTGGAATATTGCGTCCAATTCTGGGCACCACAATTGAAGAGAGATGTTGACAAGGTGGAATGTGTCAAGATGAGGGCGACTCAAAGGATCAAGGGTCTGGAGAACAAGCCATATGAGGAGCGGCTTAAAGTGCTGGGCATGTTTAGACTGAAGAAGAGAAGGCGGAGAGGAGACATGATGATGATGATGATAATGATGATGATGATGATGATAATAATAATACTTTCTTTATACCCCACTCCATCTCCCCCAAGGGGACTCGGTGTGGCTTATATGAGGGTACAATACAAATAGTAGATGCTGCTGGTTTCCCCCCAGGTTTGTGGATTTTCAATGTTGTAATCTGTCTCCCAAACTTTTGGAATCCTGGGACCTTGAACCTTTGGACTGGCTTTTGACTATGGTATAGACTCTTGATCCCTGGACTTTGTTCATTGAACTCTCGGCGTTTGACCACTGGACTGGACCTTTGGATTATGGAGTTATCTTGAACCTGCAACAGTGTTTGCTATTTTTGTTTTATATTCTGTGGCTGAGTGGAATCTTTATGTTTTAATTAAATTGTTTTATACAAACTGGGTTTTTGTTTGGTTCATCTCTGCCTCTGTAAAAGCAGAGCCCTGGTATCATGATACAGGATAAGGATCTGTCCCTTTGAATCCATATATGTTTGCACTTCATCCCATACACCTCCAACTCACTGACCGGCCACGCTCAACATCTTCATGTTTTAATTAAATTGTTTTAAACAAACTGGGTTTTTGTTTGGTTCATCTCTGCCTCTGTAAAGGCAGAGCCCTGGCATCATGATACAGGATTAGGATGCGTCCCTTTGAATTCACATATGTTTGCACTTCATCACATACACCTCCAACTCACTGACCAGCCACGCTCAACGTCTTCATGTTTTAATTAAATTGTTTTATACAAACTGGGCTTTTGTTTGGTTCATCTCTGCCTCTGTAAAGGCAGAGCCCTGGTATCATGATACAGGATAAGGATGTGTCCCTTTGAATTCACATATGTTTGCATTTCATCACATACACCTCCAACTCACTGACCAGCCACGCTCAACGTCTTCAGCCGGAAGTCCATTCCATATAAGATGACAAAACACAAGGCAGAGTCCAGCTTCCGGGCATCTTCAGGATAGCGCTCAAAGTCCCGGGAATTCTTCCCTGATCGGATCTCCTTAATTTCTCTAATATCCACTGCAGAGAAAGAAAACAAGAAAGACAGATCATCATATTAAACATTTTCAAAGACGTGCTAAGGTTATTACGACTGCTGTGTAATGCTTTTCCTACCACAAAAGTCCTCGGGTATTTGAAATCAACCCGGCATGTATCCACTCCTCCTTAACCATCCACTTTGCACAACGGATCACAGTCTTGTATTCTGTATTCATTAACCTGGAGTTAGCACCACCATCTGGTACCATATTGAGAGCCAATTCATAAGATTCCCGCAGCGGCATTTAAATGGAATTAATTAATCTGGCATTTAAAAACCACCCCATTAGGGTCTAATTTTCTACCATCTTTAATGCTATATAGCAGCCACTTGCTATCTTCTGGGCTTTAGTTCCAGGAAATGAAAACACATAGAAACATGCTCAGATTATTTACAGCGATGCCCTTATACAAAATTGCACGATTCCACAGCATTGCAATATATATTTGGCTGGAGTTACACTTCAAAAATGTACCTGTTCCAACTTACATACAAATTCAACTTAAGAACAAACCTTGTTGGAACCCAGATGCCTTTAAAGAGCCAGCACAGTAATGTAAACAATCAACAGTTTATTAAACCAAAGAAAACAGAGCTCAGAGACACTTCCTTCAGTGCCTCTGGCTAAAACTCAAGCTTTGCAGCAATTTGTAGCTTGAAAAACAAAGTAGGCAAATAAACCGGATTATACTGGCAAAAAATCCGGGTTAAACAAGAGTTCAAGCAAAATGCACCAAAAACACACAGTTCAAAGATAAGGCCAAAACAAAACACTGTGAAGCGAAGCCATTGTCCAAAATCAGTCCAAAGCCAAAATCAGTCCAAGGCCGAAGAAATCCCAATTGTAGATCCAAAAGCAACGTTGTTGTCAGTAAACAATCCGTAGTCAACAAGAGGGGAAATCCGCACTTACGAGAGTCCAAGCTGGTCAGCACAGGAAGAATACAGCAACGTGCAGTTCCAGGACCCAAGCCCAACAAGAGAAGCAGCAGCAACAAAACCCAAGGCACGTAACCAACACTTTGCCTACTGCAAAGTTCCAAACTTTCAGTGCCTTCATTTATCCTACAACTCATCATCTGTTGATGAGCTGTCCTCCGCCCTTTCTTCATTGCTATCAGCTGTCTTACCCATTACAGCTGAGCGCCAACACCCATCTCTCCAACTCTTCCACCTCCTGTCAAGACTTAAGTCTCCCCATGAATCCCTGGAATCTCCAGACTGCCAATCCCCAGAAAAACCCTCAAACATATCACTGGACGTGGGTTGCATGCACACATTCCTGACTTCTTGTACTTGAGTCCAGTCTAATGGCTCTTCTTCATCCTCACTACTCCCAGACACATTACTTCCAGTAAAGCCCATGAAATCCTCATCTTCAGTGGGAGCATTAAGCATGTCCCGGATCCTTTTCCTCTGACATTCTTCGTCAGAGTCTTGCTCACGAGTAATCAGTTTGACACCTCTACTCCCATCTCCCTCCTCCTCCTCCTCGCACATTTCACTTTCTGAGAAACCTTCGAAAGAGACTTCATCTGTGGGAGATATAAGTTTCTCCCGGATACGTTTCCTTTGTTGTTCTTCCTTAGCACCTGAGCACCTCGTTTGCCTCCTCTACTACTCCTATTAGTAGTAGTAGTATCATTACTAGCAGACTCTACTACAACAAACCTACAGAACTTGTCTTGTTTGTAACTTGGGAGCTGCCTGTATATACGATGTCATAAAACAACTATTTCCTTCATATATATGTGAAATTACAAAAACAAGGCACGTTTTTGAGAATGCTTTTGAATATATGTATTTTCAAGTCACGGACGGTTGCATGAATACAAAATCCATGGATAAGGAGGGTCGACTCTCCTATGAATCAAAATAACATTTCAAAATATTTGAACAAGAGAAAAATAATGAATGGGTTTTCTTGTTTTCATAGTTCTATCCAACTTTTTTATTTAATCAAGTTTTAACGAGTTTTGATTTATTTTGGTAAACTATTACAGGAGTTTCAGCATAGTGACTAGTGTCTATTTGTCGTTGTATTTTTGTCTTTTATTGTTTATATGTTCGGTGGGCTAATCAATAAACAGATCTGTCTATCTATCTATCTATCTATCTATCTATCTATCTACCTACCTATCCATCCATCCATCCATCCATCCATCCATCCATCCATCCATCCATCCATCGTAGTTTGTATTTATTCTGCATAGAAAAAAACACAGATAACTTTTGGTGCAGAAAACAAATTTTCTGCAAAGACAACCAGGGATTCCCACAACACCCCTGCCACGTTTTGGAATATTTGCATATATTTACATATTTATATCTTGGGAGGTGTACAGTTCACAGTCCTGGGAGAAAAGCAGGGTTGTTGTTGTTGTTGTTCATTCGTTCAGTCATCTCCGACTCTTCGTGACCTCATGGACCAGCCCACGCCAGAGCTCCCTGTCGGTCGTCACCACCCCCAGCTCCTTCAAGGTCATCCATCCATCTTGCCCTTGGTCAGCTCCTCTTCCTTTTGCCTTCCACTTTCCCCGGCATCATTCCCTTCTCTAGGCTTTGCTGTCTCCTCATGACGTGGCCAAAGTACTTCTACTTTGTCTCTAGTATCCTTCCCTCCAGTGAGCAGTCGGGCTTTATTTCCTGGAGGATGGACTGGTTGGATCTTCTCGCAGTCCAAGGCACTCTCAGAACTTTCCTCCAGCACCACAGCTCAAAAGCATCGATCTTCCTTGGCTCAGCCTTCCCTAAGGTCCAGCTCTCACATCCGTAGGTGACTACAGGGAAGACCATGGCTTTGACTAGGCGGATCTTTGTTGCCAGTGTGATGTCTCTACTCTTTACTATTTTATCGAGACTGGACATTGCTCTCCTCCCAAGAAGGAAGCGTCTTCTGATTTCCTGGCCACAGTCTGCATCTGTAGTCATCTTCCCACCTAGAAATACAAAGTCTGTCACGGCCTCCATGTTTTCTCCCTCTATTTCCCAGTTGTCAATCATTCTTGTTGCCAAAAGCAGGGTACAAATAATATAATAACAATGACAACAACCATAATAATAATAATAATAATAATAATAATAATAATAATAATAATCAAACCCCCTCAAAAAATCTCTACCAATTCCAGGATTTTGTAGAACAGAATCGTGACAGTTAATGCGGAATAATAATGCTTATAATTCTGTAATGCAAATGAGCCCACAGTCTCAACAGCTCCATATGCAAAGATATCCCTATGTTCTTCCAGTTTTTCCTGCAATCTTCATATTATATATATATATATAGAGAGAGAGAGAGAGAAAGACCAACAACAACAACAACGTCAACATGCGAAAACAAATGCCCATGGACTCTCCAGAGATATCCAAGAACATCAGGGCTGGATTTAGCCTTCCTGGAAAGACTTCTTTTTGCCATTATGACAAATGCTTGCTATTTTCATCCACAAAGAATTGCTGTTTCCTTCCACTGGATTATTTTCCCATTTATCAAGTGTCCCATATTCAGTTTCCCCAATGTTCCCTTGGGATAGCTCTTAGTTCCGCCTAGAAATATGTTTCCCGGTGCTAATCCAATGCAGTGGGGAGATTGTGGCCCTAAATATTTTGAAAGTAATAAATATTTTGTAAATAAAGATATTATTTATTATTTATTTACAGCTTTTATATTCTGCCCTTCTCACCCCGCAGGGAACTCAGGGCGGATCACAGTGTACACATATATGGCAAACATTCAATGCCAATTTTGACATACAACGTATACAGACATAGACAGAGGCTATTTGACTTTTTCTGGCCGCCAGGGGAGCTGTCGCTTTCATCGTCCATCTGTGACGCTGATGAAGAACTTCCGCATTCCCCGCATGCTTCCCCGCTGGAATGCTCTGCTGGAGTCTTCTTTATGGCCTCATAAATTAATTTAGCCTCCCCACACTTTAAGGTGGTACCTAATTTTCCTACTTGACAGATGCAACTGTCTTTCAGGTTGCAAAGGTCGACAACAGGCTACACAATTGGTTGGACACCCACTCCAACCTGGGCTGGCTTCGAACTCATGACCTTTTGGTCAGAGTGATCTTAATGCAGCTGACACTCAGCCAGCTGCGCCACAATCCCGATGCGACACAAATTAGTTGTGTTTTCACACTTTCCCCATGCATGGTGACTTTTGTGACCTGTATATATCATTAGACTGCAACAATATTTACCTGTATATATCATTAGACTGCAACAATATTTACTTTGAATATGATTTAATGAATTTTAATTTTTTTAATACTGTTTATATTTAATCCTGCTTCAATGTTTGCAAATTTGTATATTTTCAATTATATGCTTATGCTTTTATGTTAAGCCGCTTTGAGTCTCCTGCAGGAGAGATAAAGAGGGGTATAATAATCTATATATATAAAAATGCTCTGTGCATAATGAGTTCCTTAAAAACAAAAGAACCAATGAACGAAATCACACCAAATTTGGCAACAAAACGTCTCACAACACAAGGAGTGACCATCACTCAAAAAATTATGATTTTGTCATTTGGGAGTTGTAGTTGCTGGGATTTATAGTTCACCTACAATCAAAGACCATTCTGAACTTCACCAATGATGGAATTGAACCAAACTTGGCACACAGAACTCCCATGACCAACAGAAAAGACTGGAAGGTTTTGGTGGGCATTGACCTTGAGTTTGGGAATTGTAGTTCACCTGCATCCAGAGAGCACTGTGGATTCAAACAATGATGGATCTCGACCAAACTTGGCACAATAAACAAACACAGATGGAGTTTGGGGGAAATAGACCTTGAGTTTTGGGAGTTGTGATCACTGGGATTCACAATTCACCTACAAAGAGCATTCTGAACCCCATGAATGACAGAATTGGGGCAAACTTCCCACACAGAACTCCCCATGACCATCAGAAAATACTTAAAGTCATCCAATCCAACTCCCTTCATCAGGGCAAGAAAACGTTATCAAAGTCCTCCTGACAAAGAGCCATCCAGCCACAGATATAGATAGATAGATAGATAGATAGATAGATAGATAGATAGATATTAGATATGATTCACATACACACAGATATAGTATCACAGATTTGAAAGGGACCCCCAAAAAAGGACAGTTATATTTGCATATTTCAAAGTGGGCAAACCAGACACTCTCCACATCAACACTGACAAAGAAACAGCAAGAAATACTGTTTACTCACAAGCAGAAAGACATGACATAGATTAGAAACCAACACTTTCTCATTACTTTATTTTCCAGATCAACAGACTGGGACACAGCAATGCGTGGCAGGGGATGGCTAGTAATAATAATAATAATAATAATAATAATAATAATAATACAAAAAATAACAGGAAAAATTCAGCTGCGATCAGGACCTCAAAATCAAACTGCAAAGGCTCCGGCATCAACCAGTCCAGGTGGTCCCAGTGGTCATTGGCGCACTGGGTGCCATGCCAAAAGATCTCAGCCGGCATTTGGAAACAATAAACATTGACAAAATCACGATCTGTCAACTGCAAAAGGCCACCTGACTTGGATCTGCGCTCATCGGAAATACATCACACAGTCCTAGACGCTTGGGAAGGGTTCAACTTGTGATTTTGTGATATGAAATCCAGTATATAGATCTTATTTGCTGTGACATACTGTGGTTTTGTTAGCATTAGAGGAAGTTTTGCACGGGCTTAGGAGAAAACATGGACTCTGGAGACGTCTGGATACAAAGCAGGTTCAATTTACTTTGAGCAGTTCCAAAACACATCCATTACAGTAAGCGACCAGACATGAAGTACACAGGACACAGGACAAAGGAAGCAGAATTAAAATTGAGAGCAAAATGGACAAAGAAAAACCATGGTTGTGGCTCACAAATGGGACTTTGAAAAAGGAGACAAAGGAGGGCCTAATTCTGTCAGCCCAAGAACAAGCCATTTGAACCAATACTATCAAAGCCAGAACTGAAAAGTCGACAACAGATCCCAAATGCAGACTCTGCAAGGAAGCAGATGAAACAATGAAACACATCCTCAGCTGCTGCAAGAAGATCTCGCAAACAGACTCCAAGCAGAGGCACAACACCGTTGCTCAGATGATTCATTGGTACTTGTGCCACAAATACCATCTGCTGCAACTGGTGGGATCACAAGCCAGAAAAAGTTACAGAGAACGAACATGTCAAGCTACTCTGGGATTTCCGAATTCAGGCAGACAGAGTTCTGGACTCCTGACCTCACAATCGTGTTCAAACTATGGATCGTTGATGTTGCAATCCCAGGCGACAGCAGAATTAAAGAGAAACAACAGGAAAACCTGACCCGATATGAGGATTTAAGGATTTTTCTTCTTCCACCTTTCCTTCTCCTTCTTTGGCTTTTCCTCCTCCTCCTTTTTCTTCGTTCACATTTTCCTCCTTCTCCTGCTCTTCTTCCTGCTCTTCTTCATCATCCACTTCTTCCTTCTGCTTTTTCTTGTTCCATCTTTTCATCCTCTTGCTCCTCTTCTCCATCTTGCTATTCTTTTATACTTTTCTTTTTCCACCTTCTCTGTGTTCTTTCACCTTTTCCTCCTTCTGCTGTTTTTCTTCTTCCACCTTTCCTTCTCCTTCTTTGGCTTTTCCTCCTCCTCCTCCTTTTTTTCTTCTTTCACATTTTCCTCCTTCTCCTGCTCTTCTTCTTGCGCTTCTTCATCATCCACTTCTTCCTCCTGCTCTTTCTTCTTCCTTCTTTTCATCCTCCTGCACCTCCTCTCCATCTTGCTCTTCTTTTATACATTTCCTTCTCCTCCTTCTCTGCGTTCTTTCACGTTTCCCTCCTTCTGCTGTTTTTCTTCTTCCACCTTTCCTTCTCCTTCTTTGGCTTTTCCTCCTCCTCCTTCTTTTTCTTCTTTCACATTTTCCTAGTTCCATAATAATAATAATAATAATAATAATAATAATAATAATAATAATAATAAATAATACTCTGGCACAAGCCAGTCAAGGTGGTCCCAGTGGTGATCGGCACACTGGGTCAGTGCCTCAAGATCTTGGCCTGCACTTAAACACAATAGGCACAGACAAAATCAGCGCTTGTCAGCTGCAAACGGTCCGACGTGTGATCCAAAATGACAGCCAGCAGAGAGATATTGTCTGCTGTGGACACACCTTGTTGCCTTTCTAATAATAATAAAAATAAAGAGCAGGTTAGAATTGTTGGGTAAAAATATTACCTTGCGACTATATGGATATGATGTATATGAAATAGACTTGGGTCCCACTTCCAACGTATCTCCCGATGTGCCACAACCTCACCAAACTACAACTCTTAGAATTCCAATCACCATTTTAACAAATGGAATAAACACTGCTTCTCTTCTCTTTGTTGATAAGTGTGACCTGTGCATTAAGAACTGTAAGCGGGTTGTTCTAGGTTTTTTGTTGTAGGTATTTTTCAAATACACAAGCATGTGGACAATTTCAACAGAAAGGAGGAAACCATGAAAATGAACAAATTGGCTGCCAGTATTAAAAAACTCTAAAACAGGGTTTCTCAACCTGGGGGTCGGGACCCCTGAGGGGGTCGTGAGTGGGTGTCAGAGGGGTTGCCAAAGACCCAGTAACACAGTATTTTCTGTTGGTCATGGGGGTTCTGTGTGGGAAGTTTGGCCCAATTCTATTGTTGGTGGGGTTCACAATGCTTTTTGACTCTAGGTGAACTATACATCCCAGCAACCACAACTCCCAAAGGGCAACGTCTATTTTCCCCAAACTCCATCTGTGTTCATATTTGGGCATATGGAATATTCATGCCAAGTTTGGTAAATGTTTGAGTCTACAGTGTTCTCTGGATGTCGATGAACTACAACTCCCAAACTCAAGAACAATGTCCACCAAACCCTTCCAGTATTTTCTGTTGGTCATGGGAGGTCTGCGTGCCAAGTTTAGTTCAATTCCATCCTTGGTGGAGTTCAGAATGCTCCTTGATTGTAGGTGAACTATAAATCCCAGCAACTCCAACTCCCAAATGACAACATCAACCTCCCCCAACCCCACCAGTATTCAAATTTGGGCATGTCGTGTATTTGTGCCAAATTTGGTCCAGTGAATGAAAATACATCCTGCATATCAGATATTTACATTACGATTCATAACAGGAGCAAAATTACAGTTCTGAAGTAGCAATGAAAATAATGTTATAGTTGGGGGTCACCACAACATGAGGAACCGTATTAAGGGGTCACGGCATGTGGAAGGTTGAGAACCACTGCTCTAAAATTACAACAACACAACAATAGAGAGGAAACAAACAAGGACATCTAATCACCTCTCAACAAAAATTTGCTCCAGGCACTGTCAGGCCATTATATGCTAATCAAGGTGGTCAGTTGAAACATTCACACAGAGCTCCAGCAGACAAGAGTCCTTTGTCCCACCCTGGTCATTCCACAGATATATAAACTCTTTTCCCTAGTTCCAACAGAACTCACTACCTCTAAGGATGCTTGCCATAGATGCAGGCGAAACGTCAGGAGAGAATGCCTCTAGAATATGGCCATATAGCCCGAAAAAACCTACAACAATCCAGTGATTCCAGCCATGAAAGCCTTCGACAGTACATAGAACTGTAAGCCTTTGGGCAGGAACTGTGCTGTTTCCTTTCTTTTCCATACGACACAGCATTAAATCAATTGAATAGTAGGAAATTAGCAAGAAGCTAATGCACCCAAGGATGCATCACAGCTGCCTGCCTAAGTCTTCCTAAATGTGCAAGCTTCTTTCATTATTTGACGTGATGGACTGCAGCTCCCATAACACCCAGACAACATTTGATAAGGCTTCCAGAGAACAAGAGATGAAGATTGGACCGGGAAAAGGAAGAGAGACATTCAGATGGGCTGATAAGATGAAAGAGAGGAAACAGACGGAGCGGGACAATGGAGAGATAGGCAAGGGTGAGGTTGCAATGTCAAGGTGCGGTATGGATGGGGAGGAGCATTCCATTGGTCGAGGGGCCCCCATAGAAACCTTAACGGGGAGGGGGAGATGCGGGAAAGGGAGACCATTAATTCGGCCATCAATTCGGCTCCAAAATGGTAGAGAATTACCACCACAAATTCGGTATAGAAAAAAAAAAAAAGAAACCAAAAAAATTTAATAATATGCAATCGGTCTCCCGACAAGGCAAGTGGAGGTACCCAGGCTGGCAGTCCCCCCGGGTTGAAGATGGTGCTGTTGAACGCCAGATCTGTCAACGGTAAAACATCTTTCATCCAGGGGCGCTCCTCAAGTGGCGGTCGAGGGGCATTTACAGAGGCGCCTCTGCACCCCTGGCAAAAAAAAGTGTTTTGCAACTGCTTACTTCGCATAATGGACGAGCCGCCCCTGGCTATAGACACAATCAATAATATCTATAGAAATCTACTCTAGCACTGATTTCTTCCTATCACCTTTCTTCACTGTCCAGCCTTTACAACAATACATAAATATAATAAATACAATGACATTGGAAATCCTGACTTTAGTATTAAAATTATATATGTGTGTGAAATTTAGAATCTCGTCTCATCCCTTCATAGTTGTCCTTCCAAGTCCTAATCTTCTGATTTCTTGATTGCAGTATAAAATATCTTGAATCATTTTAATGTCTACTTCAATGGAATATAAATTATCTGTGATCATTGTTTTTGCTTACTTCATGTCCAACTGCATACCCAGTGCAATTTGAATGGGACTAAAGGAAAGTGCACTCAGCCAAGGAGAAACATTTAAATTTCTTGCTCACTGACTAGAAGACACCCTCTACATGGAGGCAGGCCAAATCATCTCTTAAAATATCCGACTCTTTCAGACAGACAGTGGAGGAAAACTAGAATTTGAAATGAAATGGTGAAACTGTTTTGCACATCATTGGATTACTCACTCAGTGCTTGATGACCAACAGTTGAATGCGCCAGCACACTTCGCAGCAAAGTGATCTGTCTGACATGATAATGTGTGTGAAGAATGATATCTCCCTAAGCAATGGCTCTTTGCTTTGCAAAGACTTCTCCTCATGTATAAGGAGCTCATCACATTGATGAGGTTTCGCAGGGCAATTCGCCAGCCTCCATGACAAATAGGAGGAGCAGTGGGACAATTGCAGCACAACGCCTTGCTGGCAGCGCTGCTTCCCCATCACATGAAGGGAAGTGTCACCATACGGCTTCCCACTGCGCTGGCCCCATTGTTCAAAATGGAACACGGGAAGCCTCCTTTGTTCTAGGTGCAGCATCATAGAGCATTTGCACCCCGGTTCATCAACAGACCCCCACCAGAAATTAACCTGCATTAGACGGCCCGCTGTGAAGCATTTGCTCGGTTCTTTGCGGACAAAGTCGCTTTGATCCGTTCAGGTCTAGACACCATGTTAACGGCAGTCTCTGAGGATGTGACGAGAACACCTGTCTGTCCGAGTTTGTTGGATTCGTTTCAATCTGTGACACCTGAGGATGTGGACAAGGTGCTTGGAGGGATGAGGGCAACCACATGCATCCTAGACCCCTGCCCATCCTGGCTTCTAAAGGAGGCCAGAGGGGGATTGGCCGAGTGGGTAAAGGTGGTGGTTAATGCCTCCCTTCGGGAAGGCATAATTCCAGCCAGCTTAAAACAAGCTGTTATAAAACCGCTGTTGAAAAAACCATCACTGGACCCCACTCAATTCGTCAACTATCGGCCTGTTTCCAATCTTCCCTTCTTGGGCAAAGTCCTGGAACGTGTGGTGGTCTCACAACTCCAGGCATTCTTGGTAGACACTGATTATCTGGATCCGGCGCAGTCTGGCTTTAGGCTGGGGCATGGTACCGAGACA
>NW_026847438.1:247894474-248008685 GCF_025583915.1 Anolis sagrei ordinatus
GCTTAGAGTCGCCGTTGGCTGATATTTGCGGTATACAAAAGGAGTAAATAAATAAATAAATAAATAAATATTCCTTCCGGCCGATTTGGGAACGACCTTTGTGCAGATTGCTGATTTTTCTCCCTTGCTCTTTGGAAACAGGGAAACTGCCTTTAGAATCATAGAATCAAAGAGTTGGAAGAGACCTCACGGGCCATCCAGTCCAACCCCGTTCTGCCAAGAAACAGGAATATTGCATTCAAAGCAACCCTGACAGATGGCCACCCAGCCTCTGTTTAAAAGCTTCCAAAGAAGGAGCCTCCACCACACTCCGGGGCAGAGAGTTCCACTGCTGAACGGCTCTCACAGTCAGGAAGTTCTTCCTCATGTTCAGATGGAATCTCCTTTCTTGTATTTTGAAGCCATTCTTTCGCGTCCTAGTTTCCAGGGAAGCAGAAAACAAGCTGCTCCCTCCTCCTCCCTGTGGCTTCCTCTCACATATTTATACATGGCTATCAAATCTCCTCTCAGCCTTCTCTTCTTCAGGCTAAACATTATTTATTTTATTTATTTACCTTACTTATATACCGCTGTTCTCAGCCCGAAGGCAACTCACGGCGGTTCACAACAAATACGAACAGCAAAAATTCAGTGCTACAGTATAGAAACAGTTAACAAGCTAGCACATTACACAATTAATAAACAGTTACTACAATACCCATTCACTGTCGTCTCGTCATCAAAAACATGTTCCAGATTCGTCATCCATTGTTCCATTCCAGTGTTCATTAACCAATCATTGCACTAATTATTGGAACGCCTGCTCAAACAGCCAGGTCTTCACTTTTTTGCGGAATACCATTAGAGATGGTGCTAGTCTAATGTCCGTAGGAAGGGCGTTCCACAGCCGAGGAGCCACCACCGAGAAGGCCCTATCTCTCGTCCCCGCCAGCCGAGCTTGAGAAGCAGGCGGGATCGAGAGCAGAGTCTCCCTGGAAGATCTCAAAGTCCTGGTGGGTTCATAGGCAGAGATGCGGTCAGATAGGTAGCTTGGGCCCAGCTCCTTAAGCCGCTCCTCATAGGGCTTGTTCTCCAGACCCTTGATCATTTTAGTCGCCCTCCTCTGGACACATTCCAGCTTGTCAACATCTCTATTCAATTGTGGTGCCCAGAATTGGACACAATATTCCAGTTGTGGTCTAACCAAAGCGGTATAGAGCATGGGGAGCATGACTTCCCTAGATCTAGACACTATGCTCCTATTGATGCAGGCCAAAATCCCAATGGCTTTTTTGCCGCCATATCACATTGTTGGCTCATGTTTAACTTGTTGTCCACGAGGACTCCAAGATCTTTTTCACACGTACTGCTCTCAAGACAGGCATCGTCCCCCACTCTGTCTCTTTGCATTTTGTTTTTCCTGCCAAAGTGGAGTATCTTGCATTTGTCACTGTTGAACTTCATTTTGTTAGTTTTGGCCCATCTCTCTAATCTGTCAAGATCGTTTTGAATCCTGCTCCTGTCCTCTGGAGTATTGGCTGTCCCTCCAATATGGTGACATATTAAGAGTGATCAGACACAAACACATTTGGCACACCAGCTTTGCCACATTTACCAAAATTGTGTCGGGAGTCAAACTAAAACGGATATCCAGCCAGCAGAAACGGATCGAGGTTCAGCCTTCAAGCCTACTGGCAATGTGGGCCAGTTTACCGAACCTGCGTCTCGAATCCAGCGCATTTCCTCTCCAGCCACATATCTAGACATGCTCGGCAACCCCAGACTTTATTCCGGGATGATTTTGGAAAAATAGATGGAAGGCTGGATTAGTCTATAGGCAGCCGGAAGCGGGGTGGGGGGATGAAGAGGGGCAAGTTTCTGTCCTTTCATCTGAATGAATAAGATTTATTTATTTATCGTGTCAGGAGCAAACCACACAGTTGTATTGCATTTTTTAACAAACAAACAAACAAATATACAAAACACAAAGTTTGCAAGCTTGGTAGTTTATTAAATGTCCTTTGGCCAGTATCTGGCCCCTTGGAGTGCCTCTGGTGTTGCCGCAAGAAGGCCCCCCAATGTGCATGTAGCAGGGCTCAGGTTGCATTGCAGCAGGTGGTCAGTGGTTTGCTCTTCTCCACACTCGCATGTTGTGGACTCCACTTTGTGATGGGTCTGGGAGTGATGGGGATGGGGATGACACACTGGATTGGACTAAGGTACAAGAGGTTCAAGATGTATGTACTCAGCCAATGTCTATTGACACATTTGTGGGGTTTTCTGGTGGGGGGGATTGGCAATCGGGAGATACTTCTGAGTCTTGGGGAGATCTAAGTCTTGACAAAAGGTGGAGGAATTGGAGGGATGGGCATCGGGGTTCAGGTGTGAAGTCAATGACAGCTGTAAGAGATGAAGGTGGGGCGGAGGTCAGCTCATCATCGGATGATGAGGTGTAAAATAAAAGTAGGCACTAAAATGGGGAATATTTGCAGAAGGCAAAGTGTTGGTTTCGTGCCTTGGGTTTTGTCGCTGCCAGTTTCGTGTTGGGTTTGGGTCCTGGATCTGCAGGTTGCTGCTTCCGTTCGTGTTGCAACTCGGCTTGGATTCTTGTGAGTGTGATTTCCCTTTCTTTGACTTCAGACCAATTTTGACTACGACGCTGCCTATGGGGACTTTGGAACCTTGCAACTTCGGACTTGGCTTACTTCGACCTCGTCTTCTTCTTTGCGGCTCTTTGTTTGTTTGTCCTTTACTTGCTGTGTTACTTTGTGTGACTTTTGAAGCACATCAGTTTAATCCGGATCTTTTCTCCGGATAATCCAGATTATTGCTTCAGTTTGCTTTTTGAACTGGAACTTTTTGCTACTTTTGAGTTTTGACCAGAGACACTGAAGTAAATGTCTCTGAGTTCCTTTTACTTTGTGTGAATAAACTCTACTTTTGGACATACTCTTGAGTCTGGCTCTTTAAGGCATCTGGCTTCTGACACATTATTATGTTTGCTTGTGTGTATATGTGGTTTTGCGCATGCAATGAAATGTACTTTTTGGGGTTTTTTGGCTTTTTAATTCCCTTCTGCTGTTTTTATGAGTGATAGTCACTTGTTAGCCTGACAGGTGTGTTGCATCCAAATTTGGTGTCAATTTGTCCAGTGGTTTTTGAGTTATGTGAATCCCACAAACGAACATTACATTTTTATTTATATAGATGGATCTTGTTTTGCCTCAAAGCTCATGGACTAATCTTTGTTTTGGAACTTTACTTGGCTAGTTTTACTACTTTGCTTACTTATGTTCTTCAATAAACTGCTTGCCGATTTAACGAAGCTGGTGTGGTGTTTAAGGTCAACAGCATTCACTCTAAAAGTGTGGTGGTCCTTCACCATACTACAAATCCATCCTCGCATCCATTGCACAGGTAGCTTTTGCCTAGCACTATAAAGGTAAGAAACTGAATTGAAATCAGCTTTACACTAGGGAGCACGTGGTAGAAACAACAACACAGAAACCCCAAATTGATACCTTTGGCACCGGCCTGCCCAGTTTGCTCTCCCATTAGCCCGTCCTCCTGCCGCCTGCCCTCACTTTTCCCCAAGGTGGTTTGATCTCACCGGCTCAAATTGCAGCTTTTTGCTCTGCAAATGCCCATTTTGACTTAAACCCAATCCCATTACGCTGCCTCGGTGCCGACCGCAGAGCCGGGAGAGTCATTCGGGTGCGGTTTCTGGCGCTGCCGTCTAGACCAAGAGCCTGTTTATGTAGATATAATCCGTCTGCCACAAGGCTAGGTCAGTGGGCACCAACCAGCCTCAAAGACAACATTTCACATAATATTAGAGTTGGAAGGGGTCCCCAGAGGCCATCCAGTCCATCCCCATTCTTCCACGCAGGGAGACACCATCTGAGCCCTCCCGACAGATGGCCATCCAGTTTCTTTTTAGGCTCTCGCTAGGGACAAAGTGCGGATGGTGCCGCTCTTGAGCAATACATACATTGCAAACATCCCAATGTTTACATGCTTGCCCACCAAAGTCAACATCAACACCGAAATACAACACCGCCTGAGCTCTGCGAGTGCAGCATTTTTCCCAAAGAAGCAGAGAGTGTTTGAGGACCGGGACGTCCGTCGGGAGACCAAGGTGCTTGTTTATAAAGCTATTGTCCTCCCAACCCTGCTCTATGCCTGCGAAACGTGGACTGTCTACAGATGTCACATGCAACTCCTAGAACGATTCCATCAGCGCTGCCTCCGGAAAATCCTGCAAATCTCTTGGGAAGACAAGTGGATAAACGTCAGCGTGCTGGAAGAAGAAGCAAAGACCACCAGCATTGAAGCGATGGTCCTCCGCCATCAACTTCGCTGGGCCGGTCACGTTGTCCGGATGCCCGACCACCATCTCCCAAAACAGTTGCTCTACTCCGAACTCAAGAACGGAAAATGGAATGTTGGAGGACAGGAAAAGAGATTTAAAGATGGGCTCAAAGCCAACTTTTAAAACTCTGGCATACACACCGAGAACTGGGAAGCCCTGGTCCCAGTGTATATATACACACACACACAAACACACATATAAACAGATGTATACACACACAAAACACATATACACAGAGTGGGCCACAGCAACGCGTGGCAGGGGACGGCTAGTACATAATAAAATCCAATAATTACATATCTTTGTGCAAAACCATATATATATATACGCAAACACACATATGCACAGATATATACACACACAAAACACATATACACAGACAGGGCCACAGCAACGTGTAGCAGGGGACGGCTAGTACATAATAAAATCCAATAATTACATACCTTTGTGCAAAACCATATATATATATATACGCAAACACACATATGCACAGATATATACATACACAAAACACATATACACAGAGTGGGCCACAGCAACGTGTGGCAGGGGACGGCTAGTACATAATAAAATCCAATAATTACATACCTTTGTGCAAAACCATACATATATATATATATGTATATATACGCAAACACACATATGCACAGATATATACATACACAAAACAGATATACACAGACTGGGCCACAGCAACGTGTGGCAGGGGACAGCTAGTACATAATAAAATCCAATAATTACATACATTTAAAACATTAAATCACATTAATTAAAATCTATTAGTACTGTTGTTGTTGTTGTTGTTGTTGTTGTTGTTATCTGCCTTGGCATGGGATGATGGACATTGCAGTTTTACAAAGTTTAGTCTGCTCTGCCAAAGAGTGCTCACGCCTCACCAAACTACAACTCCTAGCATTACAAAGCACTGAGCCGGGGGCAATTAAATATGTGAAATTACATTGATTGATTGCGTAAACACACCCAGGAAGAGCATAATAAGAGGAGATAGATTGACTTAAGGTGGTCTCAGCTGCGCTGCGTTTGCAAGACCTGAGCTGGACTCTTGAGTTTCTCATTCCTAAGGTCAGCGCATGTCCAAATTGACATAAAAACAAATGTCAACACAACCAGAGCGATGTGGCCTTGAGCTTATTGTCATGCGAGAGAAAAGGCAGGAAAGCCATCAGTTCCGGGGGATTGCAGATAGAATTCCATCTCCAGCTGGGCTGGACAGGCCGTAGTAGGGAAAGGGCAGGAAACTGAGTCAGAGCGGAGGCAAACGGGGAGGAAGCAGAGCTGCACAACGGCACACGGTGATGGCACCAACGTGCCACTGAGCATGTCCATGGCTCTACGGCAAGCCTGGGCAAACTTGGGCCCTCCTGATGTTTTGGACTCCAACTCTCACAACTGATGTTAGGAATCAAGAGCCTGTTAACACCTCCCAAACAGAGGGTGCCTCCAGGCAACAAATGTCTGGCAACTCTATGCAGACACCTTCACTGATTGACTTTGCAGCTTCATGGGTACTCAATGCTATTCAAGCTGCTAATTGCAACGTGCACACCTACTTCAAATAAATAAGGGTTTTTTTCTCCCAACCTGGACATTATTCCACAGGGATATATATTCACACTTGTTACCTCTATGCAGATACCGTCATTGATTGACTTTACAGTATCATGGCTACTCAAGCTTGCTAATCACAATGTCCACACTTGCTTCAAACAGTCAAGGGTTTTTTCTCCCAACCTGGACATTAATCCACAGGGATATATATCCACCTCACATATTACCTCCATGCAAACACCCTCACTGATTGACTTTGCAGCTTCATGGCTACTCCATGCTACTCAAGCTTGCTAGTTGCAACTTCAACACTTGCTTCAAACAGACAAAGGTTCTTTCTCCCACCCTGGACATTATTCCACAGGGATATATATTCACACTTGTTATTGTTATTATTCCACAGACAGGCTGATGTTAAGGGCTCCTAGGATGCCATAGCCAAAGTGGTGCCAAACAGCATTAATTCCCCAGTGTAGACGCACTCACAGAAAACAGAATCCCCTCCTTTTGACGCTTTGCCTGCATCTCCTGCAGCGAATGCCACCCAGCCGATCTCTGAATAGCCCAGTGTTCTCCAGTGTGCGCCCCAGTTCACAGCCCACGGGCTGCCAAAAGCCAAACAGTTTATTTAGCCACAAAATAAAGTTGGCCTTTGTGCCGCATGCAAAGCGAGGCACCGCGTCTCGGGCGGCGCAGAGCCAGCCAAGGGGCTCGGAGGGGCTGTGGCCATGAAGACGGGGCTTGTTTGCCTGGCAAAGGGAAAGGGAGTGTGCAAACGAACCAACAACAACAACAACAATAATAATTAAAATAATACAGGTGTCCGAACAATGCTTGCCCAGACCGGTGCGTGCCATTCCGGGAGGGTGAAAGGCTGATTATCTGTGCAGAATACGGATCGCTTTGTGCAACCAGAAAGCAGAATGAAAATGCAATCATTCATTCGTTCAGAAATACTATAATCATAGAATCAAAGAGTTGGAAGAGACCTCATGGGCCATCCAGTCCAACCCCCTGCCAAGAAGCAGGAAAATTGCATTCAAATCACCCCTGACAGATGGCCATCCAGCTCTGTTTAAAAGCTTCCAAAGAAGGAGCCTCCACCACACTCCGGGGCAGAGAGTTCCACTGCTGAACGGCTCTCACAGTCAGGAAGTTCTTCCTCATGTTCAGATGGAATCTCCTCTCTTGTAGTTTGAAGCCATTGTTCCATTGTGTCCTGGTCTCCAGGAAGCAGAAAACAAGCTTGCTCCCTCCTCCCTGTGGCTTCCTCTCACATATTTATACATGGCTATCATATCTCCTCTCAGCCTTCTCTTCTTCAGGCTAAACATGCCCAGCTCCTTAAGCCGCTCCTCATAGGGCTTGTTCTCCAGACCCTTGATCATTTTAGTCGCCCTCCTCTGGACACATTCCAGCTTGTCAATATCTCTCTTGAACTGTGGTGCCCAGAATTGGACACAATATTCCAGGTGTGGCCTAACCAAAGCGGAATAGAGCATGGGGAGCATGACTTTCCTAGACCTAGACACTAGGCTCCTATTGATGCAGGCCAAAATCCCATTGGCTTTTTTTGCCACCACATCACATTGTTGGCTCATGTTTAACTTGTTGTCCACGAGGACTCCAAGATCTTTTTCACACGTACTGCTCTTGAGCCAGGCATTGTCCACCATTCTGTATCTTTGCATTTCGTTTTCTGCCAAAGTGGAGTATCTTGCATTTGTCACTGTTGAACTTCATTTTGTGAGTTTTGGCCAATCATCTCTCCAATCTGTCAAGATCGTTTTGAATCCTGCTCCTGTCCTCTGGACTATTGGCTTTCCCTCCCAAGTTGGTGTCATCTGCAAACTTGATGATCATTCAAAGTTCCATTACTACACCATGATGGAGATTTTTAATACGTCACACCTTTGAAAGGTCGTAACCACAAACACCCTTTCTATGATTTTCAGTTGTAAATCACACTCCAATCACTTTTTTACCACCTTTCCTCCCCCTGATAATTACACATTAACACAGATTTGGGGGACAGATTCAAGGCATGTTGTCGACATGTTGGAAGCCCTGATAGCAATCAGGATTTGGGCCATTTTTGCAAAAATAAAATAAAATAAATGGATACCTGGGAACTCAAGGAGGGAATTCAGAGCACCTGAAATGGGTTTGGATGTATCTACACTATTGTTGCATCCCAGTTCAGGAAACGAGACCATAAGATTAAATCCACCACACTGGACTGTGGGGAAAAACAATCCTCTTTATTGATGAAAAATGGTTACAAAAGAAAGGTAAATGCAAAGTCAAAATGCCACAGTAGAAACACAGCAGTCAGAAAAACTCTGAACTTGAGCAAAATTCCAAAAGACACAATACAGAAACCAGGAACCTGTTAGCATCACTAACTGTACTTGAAAACTAGAAACCTCTGGGAATGCAGGCCATGGAACACAGGAAATCTGCCAAGGTGCTGCCTCAGTCTAAAACGATGCTTGATCTGGCTAGACAGCCAGGAACAGGCCCCTTATACTAAAGAAACTATTTCTTGAAACGCCTCCAGACTTTGAAGCCTCCCTCTCCCGTAATCTATTTGACCTTCGTAGAAACTGCGACTCACTCCTGTTTTTCCAAATCTGTTCTCTTTGGTGCTCATTAGCAAACCCAGGTGTGAGTCTCTCTGGAGAGCTATCACTGCTTGATTCCAAAACATTATTATTATTATTATTATTATTATTATTATTATTAAACTTTATTTGTACCCCGCTAGCATCTCCCGAAGGATTCGATGCGGCTTACACAGGCCGAGGCCTCAACACACAACATAACAATACAATCTAAGCAAATCAAACAATTAAAAACAGAATAAAGCAGAATAAACAGCAGGCACAATACACTAAAACACGATAAAACTGGGCCGGGCCAGAGAATGGGTACAAAGATTGAAAGTGCTGATGTGACAGGAGGTGTATATGGGGCTTCTAGGGCAAGTGCGATGTGCGATGTGCAGCAATCATTGGTTCTGATAAAGTGCTTATGGGACTTGGTAGTGGAGATTTCCTAATCTGGGAAGGCGCATCGGAAAAGCCAGGTCTTCAAGTTCTTTCTGAAGACAGCCAATGTAGGGGCCTGTCTAAGGTCTTTGGGGAGGGTGTTCCAGAGTCGGGGGGCCACCACGGAAAAGGCCCTGTCCCACGTCCCCACCAAGCGCGCTTGCGACGCAGGTGGGATCACGAGCAGGGCCTCTCCAGATGACCGAAGTGAACGTGTGGGTTCGTAGATGGAAATGCGGTCACGCAGGTAGGATGGTCCCAAACCGTTCAGGGCTTTGTAGGTAAGCACCTGCACCTTAAATTGGGCTCGGAAAATAAACGGCAGCCAGTGGAGCTCCTTGAACAGGAGGGTTGACCTCTCTCTGTAAGGGGCCCCAGTTAGCATCCTGGCTGCTGATCGTTGGACCAGTTGGAGCTTCCGAGCCGTCTTCAAGGGCAGCCCCACGTAGAGCGCACTGCAGTAGTCCAATCTGGAGGTGACCAAGGCATGGACCACTCCAGCCAGATCCGCCTTCGCGAGGTACGGTCGCAGTTGGCGCACAAGTCTCAGTTGTGCAAAAGCCCTCCCAGACACCGCCGACGCCTGAGCCTCAAGCGTAAGCGTTGAATCCAAGAGGACCTCATCAAGAAGTTCAGTTTCACTTTCCCCGCCACTGGCCTCATAATCAACAGATTCAACCCCATCAGGGAAAGATACATGTTCAGAGGCCTGTTCAGTTGCATCAGGAAATACAATTAAAGAATCAGGTTCAGGTTCTGGTTCGCACGGAGGCTGAACCCCAACAACTATAGAATGAATGCAGTTTTGGTGAAAAGTTGGAGTGTGGACACTAATTTGTTGTTGCACGCTTTAATATCGTTTCGAGTGAAGGTTCTCAATGTGCTTGCTAAGCGGTGGATGAAGAGAACTGGAGGCCTAGCCCCACCCACAGGCTATATACACTCGGGGGAGTGAGCGGGCAAGGCAGGGGTAAAAATGTCTATTTTTATTTTCTAGAAGGTTCCGAAGTTGTCTTGCACAGGTGCAGAGATACGATATGTGCGATTCACAGTTGACCACGACAGGGAATTTATTTATTTATTTATTTAAAATACTTATATTCTACCCTTCTCACCCTGATGATCGTGCCATTACTGCTCAAGCAGGGAGCTTTGAGATGGTTGAACAGAAGCTCTCCGAAGCTCTAGGTCAGCGGTCGGGAACCTATGGCTCTCCAGGTGTGGTGGACTTCAACTCCCACAATGCCTTGAGGCTCGGCACTAGCGGGCGGGGCCGAAGCGGCGAGGAGGCGCGTTGGCGAGGAGGCGCGTTGCCCGCAGGGGTTTCCGCCCGCTCTCTCCCTCCGAGGCCAGCCTTTTGGCTCTTTTTCATGGAGGACGGGCAGCAAAGGCTGGCCTCGGAGGGACAGAGCGGGCGGAAACCCCTGCGGGCAACGCGCCTCCTCGCCAACGCGCCTCCTCGCCGCTTCGGCCCCGCCCGCTAGTGCCGAGCCTCAAGGCATTGTGGGAGTTGAAGTCCACCACACCTGGAGAGCCAAAGGTTCCCGACCGCTGCTCTAGGTGCTCTTACTGCCTATTACAGGGAAAACCAGCTGATCCCTAATCCATCTAAAACACAGACATGTGCCTTTCATCTCAAGAACAGACAAGCATCCCGAGCTCTGAGGATCACCTGGGAAGGAATCCCACTGGAGCATTGCAGCGCACCCAAATACCTGGGAGTCACTCTGGACCGTGCTCTGACCTACAAGAAGCACTGCCTGAACATCAAGCAAAAAGTGGGTGCTAGAAACAATATCATACGAAAGCTGACTGGCACAACCTGGGGATCACAACCAGATACAGTGAAGACATCTGCCCTTGCGCTGTGCTACTCTGCTGCTGAGTGGGCATGCCCAGTGTGGAACACATCTCACCACGTTAAAACAGTAGATGTGGATCTTAATTAGATATGCCGCATTATCACGGGGTGTCTGCGCCGTACTCCACTGGAGAAATTACACTGCTTAGCCGGTATTGCACCACCTAACATCCGCCGGGAAGTAGCAGCCAATAGTGAAAGGACCAAGGCAGTGATATCTCCAGCTCATCCCCTGTTTATTTATTTATTTATTTATTTACTGTACTTGTATACCGCTATTTCTCAGCCTAACTGGCGACTCAACGCGGTTTACAACAATCACAGTATACAATTTAAAACCATAAAAACATAATACACAGTATTAACACATCAATAACAGTCCAATGCATCTCCTAACTAAAATCGCGATCCAGTTTCGTCGTCCATATTACCAATCCTTAATCATCATATTCAGTTGCACCGAGTTAACCAAATGCCTGTTCGAACATCCAGGTTTTTAATCTTTTTCGGAACACCATCAGCGAGGGGGCTGATCTTACCTCCATGGGAAGGGCGTTCCATAGCCGAGGGGCCACCACAGAAAAGGCCCTGTCTCTTGTCTCCGCCAGCCGCACCTGTGAAGCAGGCGGGATAGAGAGCAGGGCCTCCCCAGAAGATCTTAGGGTCCTGGTGGGCTGATAGGCCGAGATACGTTCGGATAGGTAGGTTGGGCCAGAACCGTTTAGGGCTTTAAAGGCCAACGCCAGCACTTTGAATTGAGCCCGGTAGCAAATCGGTAGCCAGTGGAGCTGATGCAGCAGAGGAGTTGTATGATCCCTGCGCTCCGCTCCTGTTAGTATCATGGCTGCCGACCGTTGGACTAATTGGAGCTTCCGGGCCGTCTTCAAAGGCAACCCCACGTAGAGAGCGTTGCAGTAGTCTAAACGGGATGTAACCAGAGCGTGGACTACCGTGGCCAAGTCAGACTTCCCAAGGTACGGGCGCAGCTGGCGCACAAGTTTTAACTGTGCGAATGCTTCCCTGGTCACCGCTGAAACCTGGGGTTCCAGGCTCAGCGATGAGTCCAGGATCACCCAAACTGCGAACCTGCGTCTTCAGGGGGAGTGCGACCCCATCCAACACAGGCTGTAACCCTATACCCTGTTCGGCCTTACGACTGACCAGGAGTACCTCTGTCTTGTCTGGATTCAATTTCAATTTGTTCGCCCTCATCCAGACCGTCACAGTGGCCAAGCACTGGTTCAGGACCTCGACAGCCTCCTTAGTAGCAGGTGGAAAGGAGTGACAGAGTTGGACATCATCCGCGTACAGATGACATCGCACTCCGAAACTCCGGATGATCTCACCCAGCGGCTTCATGTAGATGTTAAACAACATGGGAGACAATATTGAACCCTGAGGAACCCCACAAGACAAAGGTTGTGGGGTTGAACAGGAGTCTCCCAGTAACACCTTCTGAGACCGACCCTCAAGGAATGAGCGGAGCCACTGTATAACAGTACCTCCAAGACCCATTCCCGCGAGGCGTCCCAGAAGGATACCGTGGTCGACGGTATCGAAGGCCGCTGAGAGGTCCAGCAGCACCAACAGGGACACACTCCCCCTGTCGAGCTCCCGGCGTAGATCATCCACTAAGGCGACCAAGGCTGTCTCGGTACCATGCCCCGGCCTAAAGCCAGACTGTGCCGGATCCAGATAATCCGTGTCTACCAAGAATGCCTGGAGTTGTGAGGCCACCACACGTTCCAAGACTTTGCCCAAAAAGGGGAGATTGGAAACAGGCCGATAGTTGACGAATTGAGTGGGGTCCAGTGATGGTTTTTTCAACAGCGGTTTTATTACAGCTTGTTTTAAGCTGGCTGGAATTTTGCCTTCCCGAAGGGAGGCATTAACCACCACCTTCACCCACTCGGCCAATCCCCCTCTGGCCTCCTTCAGAAGCCAGGATGGGCAGGGGTCTAGGATGCATGTGGGAGCTCTCATTCCTCCAAGCACCTTGTCCACATCCTCGGATTGAACCAATTGAAATGAATCCATCAAAACCGGACAAGCAGATGCTCGTGTTACATCCTCAGAGACTGCCGTTAATATGGTATCCAGACCAGAGCAGATCAAAGAGACTTTGTCTGCAAAGAACTGAGCAAAGGCTTCACAGCGAGCTGCCGAGTCATCAGGGCACCCATCCTGCATGGTGGGTTTTAACAGGCCTCTGACAACTCGGAACAGTTCAGCCGGACGGTTCTTTGCAGACGCAATAGTGGCCGCAAAGAAAGCTTCTTTGCGGCTTTTATTGCCGCGGCATATGCCCTTAAAAAGGACACAAACCGTGTTCGATTTGGCTCGCTTGGATCCGAACGCCACACGCTCTCTAGTTCCCTCTTCTTTCGCTTCAACGCTGCCAGCTCCTCAGTAAACCAAGGAGCTGGTTTAGCTCGGCTACTTGAGAGGGGACGTTCTGGAGCGATCGTGTCTATTGCCCTAGTCATCTCCCCATTCCAGAGAGCGACCAGGGCATCAACAGGATCACCAACCGAGGTGGCGGGAAATTCCCCAAGAGCCATAAGGAATCCCTCCGGATCCATAAGCCTCCTGGGGCGGACCAATTTAATAGGTCCTCCACCTCTGCGGAGGTTAGGGGTGCAGTGAGTCTAAAGCTGACCAGGTGGTGGTCGGTCCATGGCAACGGAGAGATGGATAACTCCTCAACACCGCCACCTTCCTCCCATCCCTGGCAGAAAACCAAGTCCAATGTGTGTCCAGCACTGTGGGTGGGGCCAGATACCTGTTGGGACAGCCCCATGGTTGCCATGGCAGACATGAAGTCCTGAGCCGCTCCCGATAAGGCGGCCTCGGCATGGACATTGAAGTCCCCCAGCACAAGCAGCCGTTGGGACTCCAATGCCAGGTCCGAGACCACCCCCGCTAGCTCAGGCAGGGAGACTGTAGTGCAGCGAGGTGGGCGGTACACTAACAGAATCCCTAATCTGTCCCGGTCACCCACCCTCAGGTGGACGCATTCAAAATTTGTTGACTGCGGGATGGGGGCCCTGGTCAGAAGAATGGAATCTCTATAGACCACTGCAACTCCGCCTCCCCGCCCTCCGGATCTCGGTTGGTGCTGCACAGAGAAACCTGGTGGGCAAAGCTGGGTTAAATTTACACCTCCCGCTTCGTCCAACCAGGTCTCTGTGATGCACGCCAGATCTGCCCGTTCATCCAGGATTAAATCCTGGATGAAAGTTGTTTTACCATTGACAGATCTGGCGTTCAACAGCACCACTTTCAATCCGGAGGGACCGCCATCCTGGTTACACCAACTTACCATATCAGGAGACCGCTTTGGAATTACTAATGTTGATCCACGTTCCCTAGGCCGAATTAAAGGTCTCCCTTTCCCGTATCTCCCCCTCCCCACCACGACTTCTATGGGGGCTCCCCGGCCGATGGAACACCCTCCCTCCTCCATGATGCAATCTGCACTCGTAGCTTCAAGCCATGCTATATTACTTCCGAGACTCCTCAGTCCACTCCACTCCTTCCCTATACTACAGTTGGTTACCAGAAGGGTTAATAAATACCAATACCAGGGGATGGACAGCAGCATGGGTGATAGATATTACAAAATTATCAATAAAACACTGTCAATCAACTTGCCCCGCGTTCTTAAAGTGCACACATATAATTATATCAGCCTTAAAGGAGGATAAGAAGGTTGTTAAAGTGCAATAGGCTTAACACGTTGATTCTAAAGTGCCTAAATAAAGTGCGTCATGGAGGAACTACTTCTTCAAGTATTAAAGGATCAATCCCTAAATTAAAGTGCTGAGGTAAGGCAGGTTGGAAGAACCAATTCAGTGCAAAATGAGCTAAAGTGCTGGTAAACTAAAGTGCTGGAATTAAAAAATTAGCAGCACCATTCAAAATGTTGGTAACAATATTATAGCATATAATTATAAAGCATATAATTATAGAATATAATTATAAAGTGTTGGCTGTTTGGCTATCAGCCAGCATGTCAACGACTTAAATCAAGACATATTCTTCTAAGATCTACAGAGATACTCGCTGGAACACCTCAGCAAGCGAGAGTCCAAAAGTGGCAGGCTCAAACCCAGAACCTCAACCAAAGGCTAACACCAAATGAGAGACTCCCTCCTGGGCACACAGCAGACTGGGCGACTTGGAAGGCGCTGAACAGACTGCGCTCTGGCACCACGAGATGCAGAGCCAACCTTCAGAAATGGGGCCACAAAGTGGAATCCTCGACATGCGAGTGTGGAGAAGAGCAAACCACTGACCACCTGCTGCAATGCACCCTGAGCCCTGCCACATGCACCATGGAGGACCTTCTTGCGGCAACACCAGAGGCACTCCAAGTGGCCAGATACTGGTCAAAGGACATTTAATCAGCTACCAAGTTTGCAAAATCTGTGGGTTTTTTATCTGTTTGTTTGTTTTGTTCTGTTAGAAATGTAATACAATGGTATGGTTGCTGATGACACAATAAATAAATACATAAATTGATGTGTTGGGCCTCGGCCCACACCGAGTCCTTCGGGAGATGTTAGCAGCGTATAAATAAAGGTTTATTATTATTATTATTATTATTATTATTATTATTATTATTATTGGGGGGGGGGAAATTCTGCAATATATGCATATTAAAGGCGAATGGCTACTGCAAGACACTTCCAAGAACAGGCAATAATAATTCTGAAATAATAATAATAATAATAATAATAATAATAATAATATATTGTTGTTGCTGCTGTTGCTGTCCCTATGCTGTTGCTGCCAGGGGCAACCTCATAATAATGCCGTCCCTGATGATGATACGTGATTGCTTGACCTTGATGGAAGAGGATTGGATTCCTTCCCTTTCCTCTCTTTCGTTTGCGCTGCTTAATCTGGGTCATGGCTCCCTTTTGAGCCTGTTCCCTTCTCCTTATGAGACTGTTTATAGATTGTTGTTTTGATGCGAATGCTTTCAAGGGCCCTTTGCCAGAAAAAACGCTATAAATAAGGAATCCAGGATGGCTGCAAACGTTGATTCAGGCCATGAAAAGAGCTTGCCGGAGGGAGAAGGGAGCTGAGCAGAAAAAGCATCGTCTAGGCAGGATCCTATTATTATTATTATTATTATTATTATTATTATTATTATTATTATTATTATTTGACAACAAGATGAGTCCACAGCAGACACTCTGCTGGCTGTTGTATTGGATTACACGTCGGACACTTCCCAAAAGTCTAGGACTGTGTGATGTAACAGCGAATAATGCGTGCAGATCCCAGTAAGGTGGCCTTTTGCAGCTGGCAGATGGTAATCTTGCCAGCGCCGATTGTGCTTAAGTGCAGGCCAAGGTCTTGAGGCACTGCACCCAGTGTGCCGATCACCACTGGGACCACCTTGACTGGCTTGTGCAAGAGCTGTCTTCTTATTATTATTCTTATTCTTATTATTTTACTGACACAAAACCACAGTATGTCACAGCAAATGAGATCTATATTATTATTATTATTATTATTATTATTATTATAAACACAACAAGATGAGTCCACAGCAGACAAGATCACTCTGCTGGCCTTTTGCAGCTGGCAGATGGTAATGTTGTCAGCGCCAATTGTGTTTAAGTGCAGGCCAAGGTCTTTAGGCACTGCAGCCAGTGTGCCCATCACCACTGGGACCACCTTGACTGGCTTGTGTCAGAGTTGTCTTATTATTATTATTATAGAACTAGCCATCCCCCGCCACGCGTTACTGTGGCCCAGTCTGGTGATCTAGAAAATAAAGTAATGAGAAAGAAAGTTGGACTAGTTGGAGCTTCCAGACAGTCTTCAAAGTCAGCCCCACGTAGAGTGTACTGCAGTAGTCTATACGGGATGTAACAAGAGTGTGGACTACCATGGCCAAGTCAGACTTCCCAAAGTACAGGCGCACTCAGACCACCTTGACCGGCTTGTGCCAGAGTATTATTATTATTATTATTATTATTATTATTATTATTATAATTAGAAACACAACAAGATGAGTCCACAGCAGACACTCTGCTGGCTGTTGAATTGGATCACACATCGGACCCTTCCCAAGTGTCTAAGACTGTGTGATGTAACGGCGAATAATGTGTGCAGATCCCAGTAAGGTGGCCTTTTGCAGCTGGCAGAATTTTGTCAGCCGCAATTGTGTTTAAGTGCAGGCCAAGGTCTTTAAGCACTGCACCCAGTGTGCCAATCACCACTGGGACTACGTTGACTGGCTTGTGCAAGAGTCGTCTACTTATTATTATTATTATTATTATTATTATTATTATTATTATTATTTTACTGACACAAAACTACAGTATGTCACAGCAAACGAGATCTATATTATTATTATTATTATTATTATTATTATTAATATTATTAGAAACACAACAAGATGAGTCCACAGCAGACAAGATCACTCTGCTGGCTGTTGAATTGGATCACACGTCGGACACTTCCCAAGTTTCTGTGTGATATATTGCCAAATGATGTGTGCAGATCCCAGTAAGGTGGCCTTTTGCAGTTGGCAGATGGTAATCTTGTCAGCGCCGATTGTGTTTAAGTGCAGGCCAAGGTCTTAAGGCACTGCACCCAGTGTGCCGATCACCACTGGGACCACCTTGACTGGCTTGTGCCAGAGTATTATTATTATTATTTATTATTATTATTATTATTATTATTATTATTGTTGTTATTATTATTATTATTATTATTATTATTATTATTATTATGGAACTAGGAAAATGTGAAAGAAGAAAAAGAAGGAGGAGGAGGAAAAGCCAAAGAAGGAGAAGGAAAGGTGGAAGAAGAAAAACAGCAGAAGGAGGAAAAGGTGAAAGAACACAGAGAAGGWGGAAAAAGAAAAGTATAAAAGAATAGCAAGATGGAGAAGAGGAGCAAGAGGATGAAAAGATGGAACAAGAAAAAGCAGAAGGAAGAAGTGGATGATGAAGAAGAGCAGGAAGAAGAGCAGGAGAAGGAGGAAAATGTGAAKGAAGAAAAAGGAGGAGGAGGAAAAGCCAAAGAAGGAGAAGGAAAGGTGGAAGAAGAAAAACAGCAGGAGGAGGAAAAGGTGAAAGAAGACAGAGAAGGYGGAGAAAGAAAAGTAGAAAAGAAGAGCAAGATGGAGAGGAGTAAGAGGATGAAAAGATGGAAAAAGAAAGAGAAGGATGAAGAAGTGGATGATGAAGAAGAGCAAGAAGAAGAGCAGGAGAAGGAGGAAAAGGCAAAAGGAGAAAGAGAAGGAGAAAGAGGGGGGAAAGACAAGAGAAGAAGAGGAAAAAGTGGAAAGGAAAGCAAGATGGGAAGGAGGAGGAGGAGAAAGAGGAAAGGTGGAAGGAGAAAGAGAATGAGGAAGAGGAAGAAAGGGTAGAAGAGGAGAAGGCCTAAGAAGAAGTAAGAAGGAGAAGTAAAAAGTAGAAGAAGAGCAAAAGGGGAGGAGAGAGAGAAGAAGAAACAGAATCAGGAATAATAACAAAGGAAAAGGCTGAAGAAGAAGAGGATGAAGAGAGGGAAATGAATGCTAGAGCGCTCTAGTTGACGATAATAAATATGTCAAGAGATGGACGTGCGGGTTTGACCTTTATGTCAAGTCCAGCGTCTTGTTGAAAAGGATCAAGAAGTGTACACACAAAGCAAGAAAAGCACCCGCCGGGAAAACCCGAAAACTGGGGACGACCCCCAACAGAGAGGTCAGGTCAACCGGGCAAGCAGCAAATCGGACTTCCCAATGAAGCAATCTCATCCCCAACAGAAAAGGCTAGAGAAGAGTGGAAAGGGAGAAGCAGGCACTTCGAAGCCCCTAATCCTCCTCTGAATCTCAGTATATGGATGCAAAGCGTGGCTTTGGGGTGGCCTTGCAACCCCCTCCAGCCACATCCCGGTCACTGGCCCATTTTGGAAAACATGAGCCATGTGGCTTGCATCTATTTTGCTTCTTGCTGGAAACATAGTAAAGGTAAAGGTTTCCCCATGACATTAAGTCCGGTCGTGTCCGACTCTGGGGGTTGGTGCCCGTCTCCATTTCTAAGTCCAAGAGCCGGCGTTGTCCGTAGACACCTCCAAGGCCATGTGGCCAGCATAGAATCATAGAATCATAGAATCAAAGAGTTGGAAGAGACCTCATGGGCCATCCAGTCAAACCCCCCTGCCAAGAAGCAGGAATATTGCATTCAAATCACCCCTGACAGATGGCCATCCAGCCCCGGTTTAAAAGCTTCCAAAGAAGGAGCCTCCACCACACTCCGGGGCAGAGAGTTCCACTGCTGAACGGCTCTCACACTCAGGAAGTTCTTCTTCATGTTCAGATGGAATCATAGAATCAAAGAGTTGGAAGAGACCTCGTGGGCCATCCAGTCCAAGCCCATTCTGCCAAGAAGCAGGAATATTGCATTCAAATCACCCCCGACAGATGGCCATCCAGCCTCTGTTTAAAAGCTTCCAAAGAAGGAGCCTCCACCACACTCTGGGGCAGAGAGTTCCACTGCTGAATGGCTCTCACACTCAGGAAGTTCTCTGCATGACTCCCTTCAATTGTGCTTCCCGCTGGAGCAGGACCTATTGATCTACTCACATTTGCATGTTTTAGAACTGCTAGGTTGGCAGAAGCTGGGGCTAACAGCAGGAGCTCACCCCGCTTGTTGTGTTTCAAATAACAACAACAACAGCTGAAACAGTACTGGCCCAGGTATATTATGAGGCCACAAGTGACATCACCCCAGTTCTATTTCCTGATTTTGGTTAAAGTAAGGTTTTAGAAGACACTAGCTTTACCCGTCACGCGTTGCTGTGGCCAACCTTCTCTCCCTCTTTCTCTCCTTCTTTCAGTCCTTCCTTCATTTCCTTTTCTTCTTTCCTTTCTTCCTTCTCTACCTGTTTACTTCCTTCCTTAGCTTTTTGCTCCCATCCTTCCTTCTCTTTATTTCTTTCCTTCCCTCCCTCTTTCTCTCCTTCTTTCTCTTCTTCCTTTGCTCCGTCTTTCCTCCCTTCCCTTTTTCTTTCCTTCTCTCCTCCTTCCTTCTCTTCCTCTTTCCTTCCTCCTCCCTTTTTATTTTCCTTCCTCTTTCTCTCCTTTTTTCCCTCTCTATCTCTTTCCTTCCTTCCTTCGCTCTTGACTTCCAGTCTTCCTTTCCTTTCTTTCTTTTCTTCCCTCCCTTTCTCTTCTTCCTTCGCTTTTTTCCCTCTCTTCCCCTTCCCATATTCCCCTTCCTTCCTTCCTTTTGACACCTTCCCTTCCCCTTTCCTTTCTTCTTTTTTTCTATCTTTCTTTTCCTTCCTTTCTTCCTTTCTCCCTTCTTTCCCATCCTCCTTCTCTCTCTGTATTCTTTCTTTCCTACCTTTCTTCTTTCATATACCTTCTCAACTTCTTTCTCCGTTCGCGCAGCATCCTGGCCCCCAGCGAGCAGGCCGCGTTCTAGAACTACAGTTCCCAGAGTGCATTGCGTGTGTACTTCCTCCCCTGGGCACTGTGCATGCTCAGTTGGTTTTTGTAATTGTGAGTTTGTTGAAATGTTGTTTGGAATTTTGATGAGTGTTGTGCATACCTTGTGGGCTGAGGTATGTGCACGGCAAATTTGGTGAGTTTTCGTCGGGGGGTTTTCACGTTTTGCTGTCCCGTTGAACACCCTTTCCATTTTTATATATATAGATTGTGGGCGGAGAAAGGCAAACCACAATGTCTGCACTTGGCTTGAGCGGTTCGGTGCAACCCTCCAGTGAGAAAACAATTACACACATACACACACACACACATATATTAAAGGTGTTTGGGAAGTTGGGCAACTGACAAGCAGCTAAAGAGGAAATGTGGGTTTTTGTAATACTTCCCCAACACTGAATCCTGTGTGTGTGTAACACACATACACACCACACTGCGGTTTCCTTGCCTGGTGGTTTTAAAGCTGTGCTCCAACCGAAAAATCTCAACCAGTATTTGCCAGTAACTGGCCCGTTTCCTCTTTCAGACAACTCCTAGATTCTGAGACCCAAAGAAAAGCTTATAATGAGTTTTACTTGGCCAGATTTCCTTCCTTTGAGGCTGAGAGAGTGTGTGTCTCTAGACAACTCACAGGAGCTGTCTTCATAGACCTGTCAGCGGCTTATGATACTGTGAACCACCGCCTCCTCCTGAGAAAAATGTATAATATCACAAAGGACAACCACCTCACCCGCCTCATAGGAATCTTGCTACCAAACAGGAGCTTTTTTGTTGAGTTCCAGGGTCAGAGAAGCAGATGGCAGAAACAGAAGAACGGCCTGCCTCAGGGGAGCGTGCTCGCTCCATCCATGTTCAACATCTACACAAATGACCAGCCACTGCCAGAAGGGACGGAGAGCTTCATCTATGCTGATGATCATGCCATCACCACTCAAGCAGGGATCTTTGAGATGGTGGAACAGAAGCTCTCAGAAGCTCTGGGTCAGTAGTTCTCAACCTTCCTCATTCTGTGACCCCTTAATACAATTCCACATGTTGTGGTGACCCCCAACCATAACATTATTTTCGTTGCTACTTCATAACTGTCATTTTGTTACTGTTATGAATCATAATGCAAATATCTGATATGCAGGATGTATTTTCATTCACTGGACTGATACACCCAAACTTGAATACTGGTGGGGTTGGGGGTGGAGTTGACTTTGCCACTTGGGAGTTGTAGTTGCTGGGATTTATAGTTCACCTACAATCAAAGAGCATTCTGAACTCCACCAACGATTGAATTGGGCCAAACTTGGTACACAGAACTCCCATGACCAACAGAAAATCCTGGAGGGGTTTGGTGGGCATTGACCTTGAGTTTTGGAGTTGTAGTATGCCTTCATCCAGAGACAATAGTGGACTCAAACAATGATGGATCTGGACTAAACTTGGCACGAATACTCAATATGACCAAATGTGACCACTGGTGGAGTCTGGGGAAAATAGTCCTTGACATTTTGGGAGTTGTAGTTGCGGGGATTTATAGTTCGCCTACAATCAAAGAGCATTCTGAACCCCACCAATGATAAAATAAGGCCAAACTTCCCACACAGAATCCCCATGACCAACAGAAAATACTGTGTTTTCTGATGGTTCTTAGTGACCCCTCTGACACTCCCTTGTGACCCATTGAGGGGTCCCAACCCCCAGGTTGAGAACCACTGCTCTAGGTGCTCTTACTGCCAATTACAGGGAAAACCAGCTGATCCCTAATCCATCTAAAACACAGACTTTCACCTTAAGAACAGACAAGCATCCCAAGCTCTGAGGATTATTACCTGGGAAGGAATCCCACTGGAGCATTGCCGCGCACCCAAATACCTGGGAATCACTCTGGACCATGCTCTGACCTACAAGAAGCACTGCCTGAACATCAAGCAAAAAGTGGGCGCTAGAAACAATATCATATGAAAGCACAACCTTGGGATCACAACCAGACACAGTGAAGACATCTGCCCTTGCGCTATGCTATTCTGCTGCTGAGTATGCATGCCCAGTGTGGAACACATCTCACCACGCTAAAACAGTGGATGTGGCTCTTAATGAGACATGCTGCATTATCACGGGGTGTCTGCGCCCTACACCACTGGAGAAATTACACTGTTTAGCCAGTATTGCACCACCTGACATCCGCCGGGAAGTAGCAGCCAATAGTGCAAGGACCAAGGCAGAGACATCTCCAGCTCATCCTTTGTTTGGGTATCAGCCAGCACGTAAACGACTTAAATCAAGAAATAGTTTTCTAAGATCTACAGAGACACTCGCTGGAACACCTCAGCAAGCGAGAGTCCAAAAGTGGCAGGCTCAAACCCAGAACCTCAATCAATGGCTGATACCAAATGAGAGACTCCCCCCTGGGCAGACAGATGAAGCTCCAATGTGAGGTAAACCTCAGTGTGCCTCGTGTATGAAGCTCCAATGTGAGGTAAACCTCAGTGTGAGAGATGCCTCGTGTATGAAGCTCCCATGTGAGGTAAACCTCAGTGTGAGAGATGCCTCGTGTATGAAGCTCCCATGTGAGGTAAACCTCAGTGTGAGAGATGCCTCGTGTATGAAGCTCCAATGTGAGGTAAACCTCAGTGTGAGAGAAGCCTCGTGTATGAAGCTCCAATGTGAGGTAAACTTCAGTGTGAGAGAAGCCTCGTGTATGAAGCTCCAATGTGAGGTAAACTTCAGTGTGAGAGATGCCTCATGTATGAAGCTCCCATGTGAGGTAAACCTCAGTGTGAGAGAAGCCTCGTGTATGAAGCTCCCATGTGAGGTAAACTTCAGTGTGAGAGAAGCCTCGTGTATGAAGCTCCAATGTGAGGTAAACTTCAGTGTGAGAGATGCCTCGTGTATGAAGCTCCAATGTGAGGTAAACCTCAGTGTGAGAGAAGCCTCGTGTATGAAGCTCCATGTGAGGTAAACTTCAGTGTGAGAGAAGCCTCGTGTATGAAGCTCCAATGTGAGGTAAACTTCAGTGTGAGAGATGCCTCATGTATGAAGCTCCCATGTGAGGTAAACCTCAGTGTGAGAGAAGCCTCGTGTATGAAGCTCCAATGTGAGGTAAACCTCAGTGTGAGAGATGCCTCGTGTATGAAGCTCCCATGTGAGGTAAACCTCAGTGTGAGAGATGCCTCGTGTATGAAGCTCCAATGTGAGGTAAACTTCAGTGTGAGAGATGCCTCGTGTATGAAGCTCCAATGTGAGGTAAACCTCAGTGTGAGAGATGCCTCGTGTATGAAGCTCCCATGTGAGGTAAACCTCAGTGTGAGAGAAGCCTCGTGTATGAAGCTCCAATGTGAGGTAAACCTCAGTGTGAGAGATGCCTCGTGTATGAAGCTCCAATGTGAGGTAAACCTCAGTGTGAGAGATGCCTCGTGTATGAAGCTCCAATGTGAGGTAAACCTCAGTGTGAGAGATGCCTCGTGTATGAAGCTCCCATGTGAGGTAAACCTCAGTGAGAGATGCCTCGTGTATGAAGCTCCAATGTGAGGTAAACCTCAGTGTAAGAGAGATGCCTCGTGTATGAAGCTCCAATGTGAGGTAAACCTCAGTGTAAGAGAGATGCCTCGTGTATGAAGCTCCAATGTGAGATAAACCTCAGTGTGAGAGAGATGCCTCGTGTATGAAGCTCCAATGTGAGGTAAACCTCAGTGTGAGAGATGCCTCGTGTATGAAGCTCCCATGTGAGGTAAACCTCAGTGTGAGAGATGCCTCGTGTATGAAGCTCCAATGTGAGGTAAACCTCAGTGTGAGAGAAGCCTCGTGTATGAAGCTCCAATGTGAAGGTTGAACTTTATTTGTGTTATGGAAGTGTTCTTGTGAATAGTGTAACAATATTATTTTACTACAAAGAAAAGCATCCTATGGAAGAGATAACATTGGTCTGTGCGTTTTTGTTCTTTCTATCACTTTGGGATACTGGTGCTGGGTAACACTGCTGCTAATAAGTTACTCTGCTGTGCATTTATGAGGAGGGTCTTTCATTAATAAGCCCACTTACTCAACAGATACACCTTCTGTCAAGCCGGCATTTCACTTTCTCCATGGAAATATCATAGCTTAACAGTATTCCATATCACACGATTTCAGTTCCAAGGTTACAAATGTCATTTTCCTAATTGTTTCTATCATAAAAACATGGAAAAAGTTTATTGAACTGCAAAAATTTTGTTTTTTGTGGGAGGGACATCATCCTGCAGCACACTTTTGCTCTAGTTTTTCAGTGAATATCAAGTCTCAAACAATTCAACATAGTTTTTAGCGCAAAAACAAAGTTTCTGGAGTAGACCAACTACTTTCAAAGTAAGTACTCTACAATTAAACAGGAAATAACACTTTCAAACTAGGAGAAAAAATATTTCAAATTTTGTTCCATAGGGTAACCCATCCTTCCTGTTCAGGATTTAAGAGCAGCCATGCGCTCATCCTTCAGGAAATGAGTCGAAAGAAAACAAAAGGGAACAGATCCATTTCTGGCTCATCCGAAGGAGTGGAAGGGTCCTTGGGTGGCAAAGGAAACGAGGGAAACCTAAAGCCTGGGAGGAAAAGGATTGGCTGCAAACACCAAAAAAGTAGGCGGCGAGGCCAGATGATGGGAGCCAAAGCAGAACATCTTGGGAACATCTGGATCAGCACATCGGGGGAACATCAGCACACTTCACACACATCTTGAAGACGTCTGCCAATTTTCCACTCCACAGCGATGTAGTTGCAATAATAATAATAATAATAATAATAATGTTTTATTTATTACCCACGTCTCCTGGTAGGTAGTAGCAATAATAATAATAAGAATAATAATGTTTTATTTATTACCCGACTCTGCTAGTTGTAGCAATAATAATAATAATAATAATAATAGTTTTATTTATTACCCACCTCTCCTAGTAAGTAGTAGCAATAATAATAATAATAATAATAATAATAATAATGTTCTATTTATTGCCTGCCTCTCTTAGTTGTAGCAATAATAATAATAATAATAATAATAATAATAATAATTTATTTATCTTACTTATTATTATTATTATTTATCCACCTCTACTAGTAGGTAGTAGCAATAATAATAATAATAATAATAATAATAATAATAATAATAATAATAATGTTTTATTTATTACCCACGTCTCCTGGTAGGTAGTAGCAATAATAATAATAAGAATAATAATGTTTTATTTATTACCCGACTCTGCTAGTTGTAGCAATAATAATAATAATAATAATAATAGTTTTATTTATTACCCACCTCTCCTAGTAAGTAGTAGCAATAATAATAATAATAATAATAATGTTCTATTTATTGCCTGCCTCTCTTAGTTGTAGCAATAATAATAATAATAATAATAATAATAATAATAATAATAATAATTTATTTATCTTACTTATTATTATTATTATTTATCCACCTCTACTAGTAGGTAGTAGCAATAATAATAATAATGTTTTATTTATTACCCGCCTCTCATAGTAGGTAGTAGTAATAATAATAATAATGTTTTATGTATTACCCACCTCTCCTAGTGGGCAGTAGCAATAATAATAATAATAATAATAATATAATGTTTTATTTATTACCCATCTCTCCTAGTAGGTAGTAGCAATAATAATAATAATAATAATAATAATAATAATAATACTTCAGTGGAGACTTATTTACCCCACCATAATAGCTCTTTCGGATGTGAGTTTCCCTCACCTCTTGTTGTCTCACCTGTGTTCTTAACTATGAGTCGTTTGTAAGTCGGATGTTTGTAACTTAGGGATGGCCTGTATCCCATTGCTCTCCTTGCCTCATCTCAACTATATTGCACCGCAATCCCAGACACACTAGAAGGTGTGTTCACGTTTCATGTACGCTTGCCCACTCACCATCCCCTTCCACCTTCTCCAGCGTGCGACTCCAGACGATCTGCCGGCTCTTCGGACGGACTTGGAAGGTCCTCCGTTCAGGCCGTTGGGACTTCTTCTGGTAGAACAAGGTGAGGACGGTGCCCACCTCCAAGGCACTGAGGATGCGGGCCATGTCCGGGCCCCCGGCCTCGGGCCCCGAAGGGTCCTCCACGAAGCCATTGACAAAGCTGTTCAGCCTGGAGAGAGACATCTCGGCTTCCTCCTCCTTCTTCGCTCTCCTTGTCCTCACCGTTGCATGACTCTCGTTGCAAGATGGGAGGAATCCCACAATATATGTTTCCAAATATTCCCAAATCCTCTGCTTTATGGGTATCCAAAAATCCACACTATGTGTCCCATGATAGGTGGACCTTCAAGCGTTCTCCAAGCAGAACATCCAAACAATGGTGCAAATCCAGTGCACGAGGGATTCTGAGAAATCACCAGGACTTCTGTGTTTCACCAATTCTCCCTCCTTCCTTGAACGAGGCGGCCACTTCACCCCATCCGACTAAGGTCACACATGGAAATCTGGAACCCTCCAAGAAAAGAACGAGAGAGAGAGAGAGAGAGAGACAGTGAGAACATACAATTATTTGGGTGTTTGTTTCATTTCCAATAGAAATGGCTAACTTAACTATTCGGTCGAAGCATAAATAATCGGAAACGTTGTTAAAAACAATCGGGAGAGGAAACGACTTGCACAGGTTTGGAGATATATTATTATTATTATTGTTATATCTATTTATATCCCATGGGTTCTCTCCAGATGGAGATTCAAATAGAAATAATAATAATAATAATAATAATAATGTTTTGTTTATTTCCTAGTAGGTAGTACCAATAATAATAATAATAATAATAATAATAATAATAATAATAATAATGTTTTATTTATTACCCGCCTCTCCTAGTAGTAGCAGCAATAATAATAATAACTATAATAATTATAATAATAATGTTTTATTTATTACCCACCTCTCCTAGTAGGTAGTAGCAATAATAATAACAACAACAACAACAACAACAACAACAATAATGTTTTATTTATTACCCATCTCTCCTAGTAGGTAGTGGCAATAATAATAATAAGAATAGTAATAATATTTTTTTATTTATTACCCACTTCTTCTAGTAAGTAGTAGTAGTAGTAGTAGTAATAATAATAATAATGTTTTATTTATTACCCATCTCTCCTAGTAGATAGTAGCAATAATAATAATAGTAATAATATTTTTATTTGTTATCTATCTCTTCTAGTAGGTAGTAGCAATAACAACACAACAACAATAATAATAATGTTTTATTTATTACCCACGACTCCTAGTAGGTAGAAGCAATAATAATAATAATAATAATAATAATAATAATAATAATAATGTTTTATTTATTACCCACCACTCCTAGTAAGTAGTAGCAATAATAATAATGATGATGATGTTCTATTTATTGCCTGCCTCTCCTAGTTGTAGCAATAATAATAATAATAATAATAATAATAATAATAATAATGTATTTATTATTCACCTCTCTTAGTAGGTAGCAGCAATAATAAAAATAATAATATTTTATTTATTACCCACCTCTCCTAGTAAGTAGTAGCAATAATAATAATAATAATAATAATGTTCTATTTATTGCCCGCCTCTCCTAGTTGTAGCAATAATAATAATAATAATAATAATAATAATAATAATAATAATAATATATTTATTATTCATCTCTTAGTAGGTAGCAGCAATAATAATAATATTTTATTTATTACCCACCTCTTCTAGCAGGTAGTAGCAATAATAATAATAATGATGATAATGATGTTCTATTTATTGCCCGCCTCTCCTAGTTGTAGCAATAATAATAATAATAATAATAATAATAATAATGTTTTATTTATTACCCCTCTCTCCTAGTAAAGGTAAAGGTAAAGGTAGTCCCCTGACATTAAGTCCAGTCATGTCTGACTCTGGGGTGTGGTGCTCATCTCCATTTCTAAGCCGAAGAGCCAGTGTTGTCCGTAGACACCTCCAAGGTCATGTGGCCGGCATGACTGCATGGAGCGCTGTTACCTAGTAGGTAATAGCAATAATAACAATAGTAATAATATTTTTACTTATTACCCACTTTTCCTAGTAGGAAGTAGCAATAATAATAATGCCCGAGCGTGCCTGCCCCTACGTCCCACCTCCCAATTTAAGATCATCTGGGGAGGCCCTGCTCTTGCTCCCGCTAACATCGCAAATGCACCTGGCGGGGACGAGAGACAGGGCCTTCTTGGCGGTGGCTCCCCGCCTGTGGAAAACGCTTCCAAGTGAGATAAGATCGGCTACATCCCTCCTGGCTTTCAGGAAAAAAAATTTAAAATTGTGGTTTTGGGACCAGGCTTTTGGACAGCAGACTTAATTAACACTTTGGTTGGAAATTGATTGGACCACCCACAAAAAGTGAAAATCCGCGAAGTAGGGATGCTATATATGTTGCAACAGCAACCATTCATAAACTGGGAGGCAAAAACCTGTGAAACAGCGAGTCTGCAAAAAGCGAACCGCAAAGTAGCAAGGGAACATTGTATAATAATAATAATAATAATAATAATAATAATAATAATCAATAATGATAACCAAAGTTGCTGTAAGTTTTTCAGGCTGTCAGGCCATGTTCCAGAAGCATGCTCTCCTGACGTTTGGCCTGCATCTTTGGCAGGCATCCTCAGAGGTTGTGAGGTGAAAGCCTTCGACAATACAATAATAACCAATATAATAAGAATAAATAATAACCAATAATAATAATAATAACCAATATAGTAATAAATAATGATAACTAATAATAATAATAACCAATTATAACCAACAATTATAATAACCAATATAGTAATAAATAATGATAACCAATAATAATAACAAACCAATATAATAATAAATAATGATAACCAATAATAATAACCAATATAGTAATATATAATGATAACCAATAATAAGTAATAATATCCAATATAATAACAAATAATAACAATATAATAGTAAATAATAATAAATATACTAATAAACAATAACAATATAATAATAAATAATGACCAATATAATAATAATATAATATATAATAACATAATAATAAATAATAACCAATATAATAAATAATATCCAATATAGGAAAAATAATACTCAATATAATAAAAATACTAAGAACCAATATAATAATAACCAATAAAATAAATAATAATAACCAATATAATTGTTATTATTTATTATATAGTAGTTATTAATATTTATTGCAGTTTCTTAAGTCCCTCCTGACACAAAAACCCCAATATAATAATAAAAATTAATAAATAATATCCAATGTAACAATAAAAAATATTTTATATTAAAAATATTATAAAATAATATTGTTATAACAATAAAAATAATAATAACAGATATAACAATAGCCAATATGAATAATAATGCACAATATAATTAATATTATTCACTTACTTCATAATATCCTATGTAATAATAATGAACAATAATAAACAATATAATAAATTATAATACCCAATGTACTAATAATAAATAATACCATTGTAATAATAAAAATATTAGTAACAATATAAAAATAATAACCAAAGAAGAATAACGATAACCAATATAATAAATAGTGCATTTATTAATTTGCTTACTTCATAATAACCTATGTAATAATAATTAACAATAGTTATAATATAACAAATAATAATACCCAATGCAATAATAATAAATATTACCAAGATAATATTAAGCAAGAATAATAAATAACAAGCATTATAATACATAATAAGCAACATAATAATACATAGTAATACCCAATATTATAATACCATATAATATTATTATATATTAATAATAACCAATATATTTAATAATAATAATAACAATCAATTCTATATAATCATATAAAATAATATATAATAATATCCAATATTATAATACCATATATTATTCTATATTAATAATAATAACCAATATATTTAATAATAATAACAATCAATTCTATATAATATAAAATAATATCCAATATTATAATAATACCATATATTATTCCATATTAATAATAATAACCAATATATTTAATAATAATAACAATCAATTCTATATAATAATATAAAATAATGTATAATAATATCCAATATTATAATAATACCATATATTATTCCATATTAATAATAATAACCAATATATTCAATAATAATACCCAATTCCTAATCCATGCAGTAGCATTCCCCACATTGCATTTGTTTCTTTATGAGGATATCAAGGGAGAGTTGCAAACTAATGCCTGTCAAGGTGTCAGGAATGTGGGGGGGAAAGTGGGGTATCTCCCTCTCTGTGTGCCCCCTTTTTGGAGGGTTCAAAGGAAAGGCATTGGGGGTCAAACCCAGGCCTTGGAAAAACTACAGATCCCCGCAAACCCAGCTCACCTGGTTGCATGTGGTGCCTATGCCCATCTGCAAAGGGTTCTGCAAAATAGGGAGTGGAAGCAATGCTGCAAGGCCAGGAAAGCTTGCAAAAAGGGGACTCCCTCTCTTTGGGCACCCACTTTTCCTTTGGCTGCAAGGCTCCCCTTCTTCCTCCTCCTTCTGGTTTCCTTCCTTCCCCTTCTGCTGCTTAATGGCCGGAAAGAGCTGAGAAAGGAATTGAGGGAAGGGAAGGGGAAGCAGAAGGAACAGATCCCTGGATCTTGCAGAAAAGCAGAAAAATAGGAAGGAGGAGGAACCTGGGAAGGAAGGGGAAAGGCGCAGGGGGGGAGGCAGGGAGGGGGAAACAGCGGCGCCCAGCGGTCGCGAAGGGGAACGACAGGCCACAAGGGAAAGCACAGCCAGGCTGCTGGTCACACACTATTAGAGTTCTTGTTGTAATATAATATAATATAATATAATATAATATAATATAATATAATATAATATAATATAATATAATATAATATAATATAATATAATATAATATAATATAATATAATATAATATAATATAATATAATTAATATAATATAATACAATATAATACAATATAATACAATATAATACAATACAATATAATACAATATAATACAAAATAATACAATACAATATAATATAATATAATATAATACAATATAAGACAATACAATATAATACAATACAATACAATACAATATAATACAATATAATACAATATAATACAAAATAATACAATACAACATAATATAATATAATACAATATAATACAATATAATACAATATAATACAATACAATATAACACAATACAATACAATATAATACAATATAATATAATACAATACAATACAATACAATATAATATAATACAATACAATATAATACAATATAATACAAAATAATACAATACAACATAATATAATATAATACAATATAATACAATACAATCTATATATATAAATCTGTTAGGTTGGTTCAACCGGACAGCAAAACTCCAGAACCCCCCAACGAAACTTAACCAAAATTCCCATGCCCATAACACAACCCACAAGGTACAAACATATCTACTCAAAATGAAAAACAACACAACAACACACTCACAAAACGGCAAAACAACAAAACTCAAAAAATCCCCCAACGAAACTTAACCAAAATTCCCATGCCCATAACACAACCCACAAGGTACAAACATATCTACTCAAAATGAAAAACAACACAACAACACAATCACAAAACGGCAAAACAACAAAACTCCACAACCCCCCAACGAAACTTAACCAAAATTCCCATGCCCATAACACAACCCACAAGGTACAAACATATCTACTCAAAATGAAAAACAACACAACAACACACTCACAAAACGGCAAAACAACAAAACTCAAAAAAACCCCAATGAAACTTAACCAAAATTCCCATGCCCATAACACAACCCACAAGGTACAAACATATCTACTCAAAATGAAAAACAACACAACAACACACTCACAAAACGGCAAAACAACAAAACTCAAAAAACCCCCAACAAAACTTAACCAAAATTCCCGTGCCCATAACACAACCCACAAGGTACAAACATATCTACTCAAAATGAAAAACAACACAACAACACACTCACAAAACGGCAAAACAACTGAGCATGCGCATTGGCGCCCAGCCGCAAGTTCCCTGGCGCGCGCACACAGCCTTCCGGCCAACGTTCCCTCTGCGGAAGCCATGCCCGCTCCAAGCCCCGCCGCGCCCCTTCCCGCACACACACACCCCCTGCCGCATACACACACACAACCCCACGCTCCATCACGCCCCCCGCCGCCGCACACACACACGCAACCCCACGCTCCATCACTCCCCCGCCGCACACACACACGCAACCCCACGCTCCATCACTCCCCCCGCCGCACACACACACACCCCCCTCCCCCCGCCGCCGCACACACACACGCAACCCCATGCTCCATCACTCCCCCCGCCGCCGCACACACACACGCAACCCCACGCTCCACTCCCCCCGCCGCCGCACACACACACGCAACCCCACGCTCCATCACTACCCCCGCCGCCACACACACATACACAACCCCACGCTCCATCACTCCCTCCACCGCCACACACACACACAACCCCACTCCCCCCGCCGCTGCACACACACACACAACCCCACGCTCCATCACTCCCCGCCCCAATCTTACCTCCTTTTACTTCACGCCACCTCCAAACCCCCCCCCGCCCCTTCCCCCCTGTCAAAATCCAGGAAAGACAGGAAGGAAGGAAAGAAGGAAGAAAGAGAAAGGGAGGTAAAGAAAAAGGGGGAAGGAAGAAAGTTAGAGAAAGAAGGAAGAAGAAAAGGAAAGAAAAGGAAAGATGGAAGGAAAGAAAAGAGAGACAGCAGAAGAGAAAAAAAAGGGGGGAAGGAAGGAAGAGGTAGAGAAGGAAGAAATGAGAGACAGAGGGAGGGAAAGAAAAAGGGGGAAGAAGGAAGGAGAGAAGGAAAGAAAAAAGGGAATGAAGGAAGGAAAGAGGAAGTGAAGGAAGGGGGAAGATGTAGAGAAAGAGGGAGGGAAGGAAAGAAGGAAAGAGAGAAGGAAGAAAAGAGACCAGAAGAGAAAGAAAAGGGGGGAAGGAAGGAAGGAGAGAAGGAAAGAAAAAAAGGGAATGAAGGAAGGAAAGAGGGAGTGAAGGAAGGGGGAAGATGTAGAGAAAGAGGGAGGGAAGGAAAGAAGGAAAGAGAGAAGGAAGAAAGACCAGAAGAGAAAGAAAAAGGGGGAAGGAAGGAAAGAGATAGAGAAGGAAAGAAAAAAGGGAATGAAAGAAGGAAAGAGGGAGTGAAGGAAGGGGGAAGATGTAGAGAAAGAGGAAGGGAAGGAAAGAAGGAAAGAGAGAAGGAAGAAAAGAGACCAGAAGAGAAAGAAAAAGGGGGAAGGAAGGAGAGAAGGAAAGAAAAAAGGGAATGAAGGAAGGAAAGAGGGAGTGAAGGAAGGGGGAAGATGTAGAGAAAGAGGGAGGGAAGGAAAGAAGGAAAGAGAGAAGGAAGAAAAGAGACCAGAAGAGAAAGAAAAAGGGGGAAGGAAAGAGATAGAGAAGGAAGAGGAGAAGGAAAGATGGGAGGGAAGGAAGGAAGGAGGGAAAGAAGGAGAGAAAGAGGGAAGGTTGGCTACAGCAACACGTGGTGGGTAAAGGTTGTTATTTCTATTATTATTATTATTATTATTATTATTATTATTATTATTATTATTATGCTATTATTCCTATTAGACCCTGCGGGAATGGGAGAGGTGTCAGGTCCCAGAGGTAATGCATTGCATTATTGTTATTGTTATGATGGTGGTGAAATAAAAGGAAATAAAAAGAGAAAGAAGGAAGCAAACAGGGAGGGAAGAAAGGCAAAGGAAGAAAGGGGGAGGGAATGAAGGAAAGAGAGAAGGATGAAACCAAGTAGTGAAAAAAGGAAAGAAAGAAAGAGGTAGAGAAGGAAGAAAGGAGAGAAAGGGGGAGGAAAAGGGGGAAGGAATAGGTAGGTACCTCTCTTTCATAATAGTCCAGATATCTACCTCAACTTTGATAAGTTTTACTATAGGCCACAGCAACGCGTGGCAGGGCACAGCTAGTACAATATAATAACAATATAATACAATATAATATAATGTAATACAATATAATGCAATATAATATAATAAATACAATATAATACAATATAATATAATGGAAATATAATATAATATAATATAATACAATATAATAAAAACAATATAATACAATATAATCCAATATAATATAATGTAATACAATATAATACAATATAATACAATATAATCCAATATAATACAATATAATAAATATAATATAATATAATATAATATAATAACTAAAAATGTAATGTTCGTTTGTGGGATTAACATAACTCAAAAACCACTGGACGAATTGACACCAAATTTGGACACAAGACACCTCTCAGGCCAACGAGTGACCATCACTCAGAAATACACTGGGAAACACAGTGGAAGTGACTTTAAAGCCAAAAAGTAGAAAATGCATTGCAACGCATGAGCATAACCACACATATACACATATACACAAATATATACACACACATATACACATATATACACACACACAGCACGTATACACAGACTGGGCCACAGCAACGCATGGCAGGGGACGGCTAGTATATAATAATAAAAAAAATAATAATGAGATGGGTCATATACTATAATACAATATATTTTTTTTTAATCGTGTCAGGAGCAACTTGAGAAACTGCAAGTCGCTCCTGGTGTGAGAGAATTGGCCGTCTGCAAGGACGTTACCCAAGGGACGCCCGGATGATTTGATGTTTTTATCATCCTTGTGGGAGGCTTCTCTCATGTCCCCGCATGAGGAGCTGGAGCTGATAGAGGGAGCTCATCCGCCTGTCCCCGGATTCGAACCTGCGACCTGTCAGTCTTCAGTCCTGCCGGCACAGGGGTTTAACCCATAATATTATATAATAATATTATGGTATAGTATAGTATATTACTAGCTGTCTCCTGCTATACATTGCTGTGGTCCAGTCTGTGTATATGTGTGTTTTGAGTATGTGTGTATATGTGTATATATGTGTGTTTGCATATATACATGTGGTTTTTGAGTTATGTTAATCCCACAAACGAACATTACATTTTTATTTATATAGATAATATGTTTTATTATTATTATTATTATTATAAAATATAATAAAATTATTATTATTATTATTATTATAAAATATAATAAAATTATTATTATTAAATATAATAAAATGGAAGGAAAAAGGAAGAGGGGCCAACTAAGGGCGAGATGGATGGATGGCATCCTTGAAGGGACTGGATTGTCCTTGAAGGAGCTGGGGGTGGTGACGGCTGACAGGGAGCTCTGACGTGGGCTGGTCCATGAGGTCACAAAGAGTCAGAAACGACTGAACGAATGAACAACAACAACAACAACAACAACAACAACAACTATTATTATTATTATTATATTATTATTATTAATAAGGGGAACAGCAGGTACACAAGGGGAAGCACAGCCAGGCTGTTCACACTATTATAGTTGTTGGCAGATGGTAATTTTGTCAACGCCGATTGTGTTTAAGTGCAGGCCAAGGCCTTTAGGCACTGCACCCAGTGTGCTGATCACCACTGGGATCACCTTCACTGTTGGTTAGACCACACCTGGAATATTATGTCCAATTCAGGGCACCACAATTCAAGAGAGATATTGACAAGCTGGAATGTGTCCAGAGGAGGGCGACTAAAATGATCAAGGGTCTGGAGAACAAGCCCTATGAGGAGCGGCTTAAGGAGCTGGGCTTGTTTAGCCTGAAGAAGAGAAGGCTGAGAGGGGATATGATAGCCATGTATAAATATGTGAGAGGAAGCCACAGGAGTCTTTGCAAAATGTTATTATTATTATTATATATTATATTAATCATAAGAGGAATGGCAGACACACAAGAGGAAGCATAGCCAGGCTGTTCACATAATTATAGTTGTTGTTGTAATATAATATAATATAATATAATATAATATGTAATAATAATATTTTATCACCCATCTCATTTTTATTATCTGCATAAATAAAAATGTAATGTTCGTTTGTGGGATTAACAGAACGCAAAAAACACTGGACGAATTGACACCAAAGTTGGACACAAGACACCTAACAACCCAATGTGTGTCTTTCACTCAAAAAAAGAGAAAATAATTGATTATGTCATTTGGGAGTTGTAGTTGTTGGGATTTATAGTTCACCTACAATCGAAGAGCATTCTGAACCCCACCAACGATGGAATTGAACCAAACTTGGTACACAGTTCTCCCATGACGAACAGAAAATACTGGAAGGGTTTGGAGAGCAGTGTCCTTTGGTTAAGGAGTTGTAGTTCACCTAGATCCAGAGATCACTGTGGACTCAAACAATGATGGATCTGGACCAAACTCTACACAGATACTCAATATGCCCAAATGTGAATACTGGTGGAGTTTGGGGAAAGTAAGACTCTTGACATTTGGGAGTTGTAGTTGCTGGGATTTATAGTTCACCTACAACCAAAGAGCATTCTGAATCCCACCAATGATGGAATTGGGCCAAACCTCCCACACAGAACCCCCATGTGGGCCACAGCAACGTGTGACAGGGGACGGCTAGTATATAATCTATGTTATATTATTATTATTATTATTATTAGTATTATTATATTAATTATAATTAAGTCATTCATCATTGAATCAGGGGTGATTTGAATGCAATATTCCTGCTTCTTGGCAGGGGGTTGGACTGGATGGCCCAAGAGGTCTCTTCCAACTCTTTGATTCTATGATTCTATGATTCTATGAATATTTGCTGTATATATGATGTGCTCTGCCCTGAGTCCCCTTCAGGTGTTGAGAAGGATGGAGTAGAAATGCTGGAAATATATAATAAATAATTATTATATTATAATTTAATAATAATATAGTAATAGCAAGAATAATGTTTTATGACCACCACATTATTATTATTATTATTATTATTATTATTATTATTATTATTATTTTACTAACACAAAACCACAGTATGTCACAGCAAACGAGATCTCTGTGCTGGATTTTGTATCACAAAATCACGAGTCAAACACTTCCCAAGCCTCTAGGACTGTGTGATGTATTTTCGAATGATGCACGCAGACCCAAGTCAGGTAGCCTTTTGCAGTTGACAGATCGTGATTTTGTCAGTGTGTATTGTTTCCAAATGCCGGCTGAGATCTTTTGGCATGGCACCCAGTGTGCCGATTATTACCACTGGGACCACCTGTGCTGGTTGATGCCAGAGCCTTTGCAGTTCGATTTTGAGGTCTTGATAATGGCTGAGTTTCTCCTGTTGTTTTTCCTCAATGTCACTGTCACCTGGAATGGCGACATCAATAATCCAGACTTTTTTCTTTTCCACAATTGTGATGTCTGGCGTGTTGTGTTCTAAAACTTTGTCAGTCTGGATTCGAAAGTCCCACAGGATTTTTGCATTATTATTATAATTATTGCATTATTATTATTATTATTATTATTAATAATAATAATAATAATAATAATAATATTAATATTATCACACGTCGGACACTTCCCAAGTGTCTAGGACTGTATGATGTATCAGCCAATAATGCGTGCAGATCCCAGTAAGGTGGCCTTTTACAGCTGGCAGATGGTAATTTTGTCTGCGCCGATTGTGTTTAAGTGCAGGCCAAGGTCTTTAGGCACTGCACCCAGTGTGCCTATCACCACTGGGACCCCCTTGACTGGCTTGTGCCAGAGTCTTTGCAGTTCAATTTTATTCCTGGGAATCGTAGAATCATAGAATCAAATAGTTGGAAGAGACCTCATGGGCCATCCAGTCCAACCCCCTGCCAAGAAGCAGGAATATTGCATTTAAATCACCCCTGACAGATGGCCATCCAGGCTCTGTTTAAGAGCTGTTTCCTTTATTGCTAGATCAGACCCCCCCCCCCCCCCCCCCCCCCCTTGGGATTTCCGTTGAATTTACCAACACCCTGAGCACCATTTTCTCTCCTGGCTGCCACCCATTGTACTGACCAAAACAGAGACATCAAAATCCATTTAAACCCATTATCTCTAGCCGTTTCGTCCGCACCTTTCTCCTGAGTGGATCAATAAACAGCCTTCAAATAAAACAATGGCAGTTTATTAAAATTCTCTCCAAACTTGGAAATCTATCGGCACCAATGACAGACGACACATCCCAGTCCTCTGTGTGCCCGGGGGGGAGTCTCTCATTTGGTATCAGCCATTGATTGAGGTTCTGGGTTTGAGCCTGCCACTTTTGGACTCTCGCTTGCTGAGGTGTTCCAGCGAGTGTCTCTGTAGATCTTAGAAAACTATTTCTTGATTTAAGTCGTTGACCTGCTGGCTGATATCCAAACAGGGAATGAGCTGGAGATGTCACTGCCTTGGTCCTTTCACTATTGGCTGCTACTTCCCGGCGGATGTCAGGTGGTGCAATGCCGGCCAAACAATGTAATTTCTCCAGTGGTGGAGGGTGCAGACACCCCATGGCAATACAATACTGCAATAATACATTATCATAATAAAACATATCTAATAAAAAACATATATTAAAATATATTTCTGTAAAATGCATCTATTAAAATACGTGGAACCGAGATTAAAATACGATACACTTTAATTGTATTGATTATATTGTGAGAGGTTTTGAGCCTCTATTTAGACAGACAAAGCATGATGTCAATAATAATAAGAAGAAGTAAAGTTCACACTTAAAAATTGATGAGGTAGGCCAGGTGACGTTGTTGTTGTAGCACAGCACAACATAGTTAAAATTAAGTTGTTGTGGGTTTTTTTGGTCATGTCAGGAGCAACTTGAGAAACTGCAAGTCGCTTCTGGTGTGAGAGAATTGGCCGTCTGCAAAGACGTTGCCCACGGGACGCCCAGATGATTTGATGTTTTATCATCCTTGTGGGAGGCTTCTCTCATGTCCCCGCATGGAGAGCTGGAGCTGACAGAGGGAGCTCATCCACACTCTCCCCGGATTCAAACCTCTGACCTGTCAGTCTTCAGTCCTGTCGGCACAAGGGTAAAGGATTCCCCTTGACATTAAGTCTAGTTGTGTCCGACTCTGGGGGCTGGTACTCATCTCAGTTTCTAGACCAAAGAGCCAGCATTGTCCATAGACACCTCCAAGGTCATATGGTCAGCAGGACTGCATGGAGCTCCATTACCTTCCCACCGGAGCGCTACCTATTGATCTACTCATATTTGCATGTTTTTGAACTGCTAGGTTGGCAGAAACTGGGGCTAATAGAGGGAGCTCATCCTACTCCCCCAATTCAAACCGCCAACCTTTCGGTCAGCAAGTTCAGCAGCTCAGCAGTTTAATCCGCTGCACTACTGGTGACTCCATACCTCATCATAATAAAACATATGGAAGAAGAACAAGTGAAAGATTGTGTGACTGAATGGGCTCATAATATGACCACAGAAATTAAGTTGGAGCAATAGGAGAAGACCTTGCAAAACTACAACTCCGATGAGTCCATAGCATTGAGCCGTGGCAGCTAAAGTCGTGCCAAACTGCATTAGTCCTAGACCACATGCATCCTAGACCCCTGCCCATCCTGGCTGATAAAAGAAGCCAGAGGGGGATCGGAGGAGTGGGTGAAGGTGGTGGTTAATGCCTCCTTAAAGGAAGTAAAGTTTCCAGCGAGCTTAAAACAAGCTATTATAAAACCACTGTTGAAGAAACCATCACTGGACCCCACTCGATTCGACAACTATCGGCCAGTTTCCAATCTCCCCTATTTGGGCAAAGTCGTGGAACGTGTGGTGGCAACACAACTCCAGGGGTTTCTGGTAGACACTGATTATCTAGATCCGGCACAGTCTGGCTTTAGGCCGGGACATGGAACTGAGACAGCCTTGGTCGCCTTGGTAGATGATCTTCACCGGGAACTGGACAGGGGGAGTGTGTCTGTTAGTTCTGCTGGACGTCTCAGCGGCCTTCAATACCGTTGACCACGGTATCCTTCTGGGATGCCTCGAGGATATGGGACTTTGCAGTGGCTCCGGTCCTTCCTTGAGGGACGGTCCCAGAAGGTGTTACTGGGTGACACCTGTTCGGCCCCACAACCGTTGTTGTGTGGAGTCCCTTAGGGTTCAATTCTGTCCCCAATGTTGTTTAACATCTACACGAAGTCGCTGGGAGAGATCATCCGGAGTTTCGGATTGAGGTGTTACCTCTACGCAGATGATGTCCAGATCTGTCACTCCTTCTCACCTGTCACCAAGGAGGCTGTCCAGACCTTGAACCGGTGCTTGACCGCTGTGTCGGACTGGATGAGAGCTAACAGATTGAAACTAAATCCAGACAAGACAGAGGTCCTACTGGTCAGTCGTAAGGCCGAACAGGGCATAGGGTTACAGCCTGTGTTAGACGGGGTTACACTCCCCCTGAAGACGCAGGTTCGCAGCTTGGGAGTGATCCTGGACTCATCGCTGAGCCTGGAACCCCAGGTCTCAGCGGTGGCTGGGAGAGCTTTTGCACAATTAAAACTTGTGCGCCAGCTGCGCCCGTACCTTGGGAAGTCTGATCTGGCCACAGTGGTCCACGCTCTTGTTACATCCTGAATAGATTACTGCAACGCACTCTACGTGGGGTTGCCTTTGAAGACTGTTCGGAAACTTCAATTAGTCCAATGGGCGGCGGCTAGATTACTCACCGAGCGTCATACAGGGAGCATACCACCCCCCTGCTATGTCAGCTCCACTGGCTGCCGATCCAGTTCCGAGCACAATTCAAAGTGCTGGTTTTGACCTACAAAACCCTTTACGGCTCCGGCCCAGCGTACCTGTCCGAACGTATCTCCTTCTACGTCCCACCTCGGAGTTTAAGATCTGCTGAGGGGGCCCTGCTCTCGGCCCCACCTTTATCACAAGCGAGACTGGTGGGGACGAGGGACAGGGCCTTCTCGGTGGTGGCCCCTCGCCTGTGGAATGCACTCCCCGGGGAAATTAGGTCATCAACATCCCTCCTCTCTTTCAGAAGGAAGTTAAAAACCTGGATGTGGGACCAGGCCTTCGGGTAAGCTGGCAGATGGACAAAGACAATGACGACCAGAGTAGGAAAGGACAATGACAATGCTGGATGGATTATGGATTTATAAATCAGCGAACAGTGACCGCAAAATGATTTTATTGCTGTTATTGTATTGATAATAGTTCTACAGTGTAGATCAGTGGTTCTCAACCTTCCTAATGCCGTGACCCCTGATTCCAGTCCCTCATGTTGTGGTGACCCCCAACCATAATATTGTTTTCGTTGCTACTTCATAACAGTAATTGTACTACTGTTATAAATCATAATGTAAATATCTGATACGCAAGACGTATTTTCATTCACTGGACCAAACTGGGCACAAATACCCAATACATCCAAATGTGAATGCTAATGGTGTTGGGGGAGGATTGATTTTGTAATTTGGGAGTTGTAGTTACTGGGATTTATAGTTCACTTATAATCAAAGAGCATGCTGAACTCCACCAGTGATGGATTTGAACCAAACTTGGCTCCCATGACCAATGGAAAACCCTGCAAGGGTTTGATGGGCATTGACCTTGAGTTTGGGAGTTGTAGTTCACCTATATCCAGAGAGCACTGTGGACTCATGCAATGATGGATCTGGACCAAACTTGGCATGAATACTCAATATGCCCAAATGTGAACACTAGTGGAATTTGGGGGAAATAGATCTTGACATTTGGGAGTTGTAGTTGCTGGGATTTATAGTTCATTACAATCAAAGAATATTCTGAACTCCACCAACAATAGAATTGGCTTAAACTTCCCACATGGAATCCCCATGACCATCAGAAAATACTGTGTTTTCTTATGGTCTTTGGTGACCCCTCTGACACCCCCTCGCAATCCTCTCAGGGGTCCCGACCCCCAGGTTGAGAAACACTGGTGTAGATGCACCCACAGATGTAAGATGAAAACACTCAGAAAAACTTCTGAGGATGCCAACCATAGATGCAGGCGAAACGTCAGGACAGAATGCTTCTAGAACATGGTTATATAGCCCGAAAAACGTACAACAACACAGTGATTCCAGCCATGGAAGCCTTCATCAATACATTAAAATAATTCTTACTAATTAAGTGCCAATTTAAAATTCATATTCTAAAATGATAATAATTACTATTATATTGTTATTACCTCTTCCTCCTTCTTACTTTTTTGGATCCAGAACTTTTTTGCCTTTTGGCATGTCTACGGTAAACTGTATAAAAGTCCCTCTATTGGATGGGATAAAAGTAATATAAAATAGGCTAAGCCATTTCTTCTTGCTGTCCCCATTTCCAACGCTGGTTTAACTCTACGCTGTAAACGCACCCTGAGAGAGAGAGCCAGTTTCTTTATGGACACGGAAAAGTTTTGCAAAAGTCTTGCCAAGAAGAAAAGATGCTGCTTTTTCACTCGAGGAAGTGATTCCCAGGAGGAAAATGAAGTTTCAGATGGGTTTATTCTGCTGATGCCAGCAAGAACTCCGAAGCGAGCACCCGAGGGAAAGGGGGTTATGGGAAGAAAGCCTCTTCTTGGAGATGGAGACGCATGTAATCCCCATGGAAGGGATGCTTTCATTTGTCAAATGGGCTTCACGTTTTCCTGGTGGGCACGACGAGTGCTTGAGGACGGAGAGATGGAAATAACACCTTTTTGCAATGGCTGTGCTCAAGGCAGCATACACTGCTGTCGAAACATGTACAGTTGGCTTTCCACATTTGCTGGGATTTGTGATGTGAGACCCGTGCAGAAGTAGAGAAACCCCAAAAGACCCAAAATCTCTTGGTCAAGAAGGATGCTGTTGCATCCCAGCCCCCTACTTGACCCCCTTTTCACCCAAACACCATACAGATACAGTGAAGACATCTGCTCTTGCACTATGCTACTCTGCTGCTGAGTATGCATGCCCAGTGTGGAACACATCTCACCACGCTAAAACAGTAGATGTGGCTCTTAATGAGACATGCCGCATTATCACGGGGTATCTGCACCCTACGCCACTGGAGAAATCACACTGTTTAGCCAGTATTGCACCACCTGATGTCCACCGGGAAGTAGCAAGTAATATTGAAAGGACCAAGGCAGTGACTCTCCAGCCCATCCCCTGTTTGGATATGAGCCAGCACGCCATCTGCTGCTGCCCAGTGTGGAACACATCTCACCACGTTAAAACAGTGGATGTGGCTCTTAATTAGACATGCTACATTATCACGAGGTGTTTGCGCCCTACACCACTGGGGAAATTACACTGTCTAGCCGATATTGCACCACCTGACGTCCACCGAGAAGTAGCAGCCAATAGTGAAAGGACCAAGGCAGAGACACTCCAGCTCATCCCCTGTTTGGATATCAGCCAGCACGTCAACGACTTAAATCAAGAAATAGTTTCTAAGATCTACAGAGACACTCGCTGGAACACCTCAGCAAGTGAGAGTCCAAAAGTGGCAGGCTCAAACCCAGAACCTCAACCAATGGCTGATACCAAATGAGAAACTCCCCCCTGGGCACACAGAAGACTGGGCGACTTGGAAGGCACTGAACAGACTGCGCTCTGGCACCACGAGATGCAGAGCCAACCTTCAGAAATGGGGCTACAGGGTGGAATCCTCGGCATGCGAGTGTGGAGAAGAGCAAACCACTGACCACCTGCTGCAATGCAACCTGAGCCCTACCTCATGCACAATGGAGGATCTTCTTGCAGCAACACCAGAGGCACTCCAAGTGGCCAGATACTGGTCAAAGGACATTTTATAGAATGCCAAGTTTGCAAACTTTGTGTGTTTTTTTTAATGCAATACAACTGTTTGGTTTGCTCCTGACACAATACAATCCATATAAATAAAAAGATAATGATCGTTTGTGGGATTAACAGAACTCAAAAACCACTGACACCAAATTTGGACACAAGACACCTAACAACCCAATGTATGTCCTTTACTCATAAAAACACTGAAAAACACAGCCGAAGGGACTTAAAAGCCCCAAAAAGCTAAATGATGAAAAGCTAAATGACAATATAGGAAAAAGGGAAGAAAGAGGGAGAGAAGGGGAGAAAAGAAAGAAAGAAAGAAAGAAAGAAAGAAAGAAAAGAAAGAGGGAGGGAAAGAAAGAAGGAAAGGGAGAATGAAGCATGGAAGCAAAGAGAGAAGGAAGGAAGAGGTAGAGAAGGAAGAAAGGAGAGAAAGAGGGAGGGAAAGAAAAAGGGGGAAGGAAGGAAAGTTAGAGAAGGAAGTAAGGAGAGAAGGAAAGAAAAAGGGAAAGAAGGAAGGAAAGTGGGAGCAAAGGAAGGGGGGAATGTAGAGAAAGAGGGAGGGAAGGAAAGAGAGAAGGAAGAAAAGAGAGACAGCAGAAGAGAGAGAAAAGGGGAAGGAAGGAAAGAGATAGAGAAGGAAAGATGGGAAGGAAGGAAAGAGGGAGTGAAGGAAGGAGGGAAAGAAGGAGAGAAGGAGGGAGGGTTGGCCACAGCAATGCATGGCGGGTACAGCTAGTCTATATAAATAAAAAGGTAATGTTCGTTTGTAGGATTAACACAACTCAAAAAACACTGGGCGAATTGACACCAAATTTGGACACAAGACACCTATCAGGCAAACAAGTGACCGTCACTCATGAAAAGCACAGCAGAAGAGGCTTAAAAAAACCAAAAAATACATTACAATGCATGTGCAAAACCACATATATACATGCAAACACACACATATACACATATACAGAAATATATACACACACATATACACATATATATGCACACAAAATACATATACACAGACTGGGCCACAGCAACGCATGGCAGGGGACGGCTAGTAAATTAATAAATTGTAGCAGTGTTGCACTGTGGTAAAATAATACTAATAATAACAATATCTGTAATTCCCCTTTCTTCCGCAATCTGCACATTTATCAATTTCCAGATCCCCACAAGAGCTGCTAAAGATTTCAGTGCCTTCAGAGAAGGATGAGAACACCTGTGCAGGTATATTTTGGGAGGTTTCTAATGGGACCTCCTTTGCAGCTGGCAGCCAGCTTTATTCCTTTTCTTTGCCTGCTTGCCTTGATTTCTTTTTCCCTTCTTCTGCCTTCCCTTCCCGGATCTCCCTCTTCTGCTGGCTCAGCTCTTTGCCAACTTGAGCATTTTTTGCTCTTCTCAGCAAATGTCTCCAAAGCCAAGGAGAGACAGGCTCCGGCAGCCTGAGCCCAAAGTGATGAGCGAGTTAATTGGCTCCCGGCAGAGAATGATTGCAAGATCCATCATCCTGGGTGAAGCTGAACTCATTAGGAAGGGGGTTACAAGGGGGAAATGAGACCGTGTTGTGTTCCTTTTGCACCCTTTCAAGGTTATGCCCTCCCAAGAGGCAATATCTGCACTGGATGGAGAAGGACTCTCACATGGAAGCATATTCCACCGTTGAAGAGGTCTTTCCATCAGGAAGTTCTTTCTAATTGTGACGGCGTGAGTGGCGCCACCTATATGTAGAACTGTAAGTTGCAGGATTTTGCCTGATTTTGCCTTTTTACCCTGTAAATGTATAGTTGGATTGATTGGTTATTTATAGCTGTCAATCAATGTTGTTTGCACCAGTTGAATTGCTCCTCCTGCTCAATTGTTTGTCCTCACCTCTTCCTAGAGAGCAGGACAGTGTTTCCTTTTCCATTCCATCATCAAACTTTCTATCAGATGGACGTGAGAGAGAGACTTGGCTCTAAAGCCCTTGATTAAGTTACCTCTCAGCACCAATTCTGAGGTTCTTACCCTTGAGACTTATGCTTCATGTTCAGATCAACCTGGACAACATTGAGAAGTCTCAAGCGCCTTCAAACCAGTTCTTTGGCACCAGAGGAAGGCTTTGTGCCTTCAAAATATAGGCCATTGGAATTGGGGTTGTGATTATTCCGATATTCACAGCCATTGAGAAAGAGGGACCTGGAAAAGCTTCTCAGCTGCAAAACTCCTTGGACCCAAGACAACCAGAGACTGTAATGTATATTTCCTTTACCCCTTTGAAACTTCCAGCTTATTGCCTTAAAGGGATAACTCTTTGTGAACAATTAAACTTATTTTGAATTATCTACAGTGTTTTGGTCCTTGGGAGTTCCAGTTTTCTAAAGGAGGGCAAGAAGCAATCACCTGGGGAAAGATGTCACGTCCATTCCTCTTTCATTAAGAGTTATAGCCCCCAGGCGTGACGGCACACTAATGTTTAGGTGGATTATCTTTCCCAGCAATTTGAATCCATGGCTCCATTGGGTCCTAGTCTCTGAAGCAGCAGAAAACAAGCTTTGCTATCATATCCCCTCTTTTCTCCAGGCTATACATCTCCAGCTCCCTAACACATTCTCAGAAGGATTCAGAGTTTCCAAACCTTTGATCATAGAATCATAGAATCCTAGAGTCTCCTCCTATGAACCGACTAGGACATTAAGATCGTCTGGGGAGGCCCTGCTCTCGGTCCCGCCCGCATCGCAGGCGCGGTTGGCGGGGACGAGAGACAGGGCCTTCTCGGTGGTGGCCCCCCGGCTGTGGAACGCCCTACCTGTGGACATCAGACAGGCCCCCTCACTGCTGGCATTCCGGAGGAAGGTCAAGACCTGGCTTTATGAACAAGCGTTTGGCTAATTGTGCAATGAAACACAGTAAGATGGTACAACTGAACATAGGAATTGGTATAAAGGATTATGATTGCGGATTCTGATTTTGATTTGTTGCTGAGGCGCACGTCTAGGTTAATGATTGCTGTTTTGATATGTTTTGTATAATGTGTTTTAACTGCTTTTTGATGTTGTTGTGTCAACCTTTACTATGTAAACCGCCTTGAGTCGCCTTTTTTGGCTGAGAAAGGCAGTATAGAAGTAAAGCAAATAAAATAAATAAATAAATAAAATAAATCTAGTACACAAAAACCCCATTCTGCCAAGAAGCAGGAAAATTGCATTCAAAGCACCACTGACAGATGGCCATCCAGCCTCTGTTTAAAAGCTTCCAAAGAAGGAGCCTCCACACACTCTGAGGCAGAGAGTTCCACTGCTGAACAGCTCTCACAGTCAGAAAGTTCTTCCTAATGTTCAGTGTACCTATTGTATTGTTTATGCAAGAAGTTCCCGCTGAGTCCTTTCAGTTAGGGAAAATCTACCTCAGGAAATAAAAAATATTTTTCTGAGATTTTGATATGCAAGGGTCACGAAGAGGTGGCATTTCATATTTTATACAGATACATCCATGGGGTTCATAAGTCATACATTAATAAAGAGGGAAAAGAATTCTTAGTAACCCATCCCACACATCCAAAGTCCATTGAAAGTCAAGAAAATTCATAGTGGAAATTCAGGAGGCTTGGGGAAAAGGTTTCTGAAAAGTTTTTAAAAGTTATTTAAAAGTTGATCAAAGTCCAATAAAAGTTTGCAGAATCCATGAGGGTAAAAGGGGAAGGTTCCCAGAGTTCATTGAGTTGCTATAGGAGTGATTACGAGCGCTGGAGGTCGGGGATCCATGTCTGGGAGTGGAGAAAACTACAGATCCCATCTCGCCAAGGACCAGGATGGCTTGTCTGTTCCCCGGGGGTCCCAAGCGGCGACCGCAGCAGGTTCCCCAGGTCAACAGACTTTTTGGCATCGGCAAGACGGCAGCGGCAACGTTGTGCCAGCAGGGAGCCAGCTGGGCTCCATGTTGAGTTTTAGGGTGCAAAAAAGGTTATTCCTGGGGCGGAGAGGTTAATAGAGTGAAAGCAAGATAGCCAATAGTCTTGAAATTAGCCTAGAAGAAGAGTGACACCGATTTTGGACTGATCTCTTGACCCGTGGATACGGGGAACCAATGGGTTTCCGTATCCGCAGTTCAGAGGAATGTGAGAATCACACCGCGGGCAGGCCAGCAGCTGCCTGCAGCCTGGGAGAGAGAGAGAGTTCATGCGGAAAAGAGTTTTGAGGCCGTAAAAGGACACAAAGTAGCACTATGGAGAGGAAAAGGTTACAATTAATCAATACTTTATTGAGGAGTTTGTTACAATGTTAGGTAAAGGGGAAGAAAGCAAGGCAGAAAAAGAGTCTTTGGTTGAAGCTGCTGCTGTGGCCATGTTCCCCTTGATGTTGGCCCAAACGGGCAATGGAGAACTGCGGAACTCCCTGCTGCAGGTCAGATCAGCTTGAAGGCAGGGACTTCTGGGTTTTTCCTTCTCACTGCGTCCCCTTCAGACTCACAGTGGAAACTAAAGTGCTAGCAATACATTAATCTTCCATTGCCCTGAATCCCCATTGTTATTATTATTATTATTTGAAACACAACAAGATGAGTCCACAGCAGACACTCTGCTGGCTGTTGTATTGGATCACATGTCGGACACTTCCCAAGTGTCTAGGACTGTGTGATGTATCGGCGAATAATGCGTGCAGATCCCAGTAAGGTGGCCTTTTGCAGCTGGCAGATGGTAATTTTGTCAGCGCCGATTGTGTTTAAGTGCAGGCCAAGGTCTTTAGGCACTGCACCCAGTGTGCCGATCACTTATTATTATTATTATTATTATTATTATTTACTATATATTATACTAGCGATCCCCTGCCACGCGCTGCTGTGGCCCAGTCTGTGTATATGTTCTTTGTGTGTGTGTATGTGTGTGCATATATTTGTATATATGTGTGTTTGCATATATATGTAGTTTTGTGCATGTGCTGTAATTTTTTTTTTGGCTTTTTAAGTCTCTTCTGCTGTGTTTTTCAGTGTTTTATGAGCGATAGTCACTTGTTGGCCTGATAGGAAACATTGAATCCTTGTGCCGACAGGACTGAAGACTGACAAGTCCGATTCGAATCCGGGGAGAGCGTGGATGAGCTCCCTCTGTCAGCTCTGGCTCCCCATGTGGTGACATGAGAGAAGCCTCCCACGAGGATGTTAAAACATCAAAACATCCAGGCATCCCCTGGGCAATGTCCTTGCAGATGGCCAATTCTCTCACACCAGAATTAACTTGCAGTTTCCCAAGTCGCTCCTGACACGACTATATATATATATATATATATCATCCTGGAAAGAAGTGACAAATGGAGTGCATCTTGGGTTCCGTCCTGGGCCCGGTCCTGCTCAGGATCTTTATTAATGACTTCGATGAAGGGCTAGAAGGCAGGATCATCAAGTTTGCAGACGACACCAAATTGGGAGGGAGAGCCAAGACACCAGAGGACAGGAGCAGGATTCAAAACGATCTTGACAGATTAGAGAGATGAAGGCCAAAACTAACAAAATGAAGTTCAACAGGGACAAATGCAAGATACTCCACTTAGGCAGAAAAAACAAAATGCAAAGATATAGAATGGGGGACGATGCCTGGCTTGAGAGCAGTACATGTGAAAAAGATCTTGGAGTCCTCGTGGACAACAAGTTAAACATGAGCCAACAATGTGATGTGGCGGCAAAAAAAGCCAATGGGATTTTGGCCTGCATCAATAGGAGCATAGTGTCTAGATCTAGGGAAGTCATGCTACCCCTCTATTCTGCTTGGTTAGACCACACCTGGAATATTGTGTCCAATTCTGGGCACCACAATTCACGAGAGATATTGACAAGCTGGAATGTGTCCAGAGGAGGGTGACTAAAATGATCAAGGGTCTGGAGAACAAGCCCTATGAGGAGCGGCTTAAGGAGCTGGGCATGTTTAGCCTGAAGAAGAGAAGGCTGAGAGGAGATATGAGCCATGTATAAATATGTGAGAGGAAGCCACAGGGAGGAGGGAGCAAGCTTGTTTTCTGCTTCCTTGGAGACTAGGACAAGGAACAATGGCTTCAAACTACAAGAGAGGAGATTCCATCTGAACATGAGGAAGAACTTCCTGACTGTGAGAGCCGTTCAGCAGTGGAACTCTCTGCCCCGGAGTGTGGTGGAGGCTCCTTCTTTGGAAGCTTTTAAACAGAGGCTGGATGGCCACCTGTCAGGGGTGATTTGAATGCAATATTCCTGCTTCTTGGCAGAGGGTTGGACTGGATGGCCCATGAGGTCTCTTCCAACTCTTTGATTCTATGATTGTATCATTGTATATATATATACTATATATTATATTATTTTATTTTATTATTATATACATTATCATTATAGCAATAACAATATTGTAATGTAATACAATTTCTTGTATCAGTACCAATGGGTTGAAGTTGTATTTTTATTGCGAGCATTGAATGAAACTTATTTCATTCGTTCTTTATGAAGCTGATTTTTAAAATAGAATTTAATAAAATTAAAGTCCAAATTTTAAAAGAATTTACTAGGTTTTTTTCCCCTCTTGGATTCAAGCTGCAGATTTTCCCAGGCACTGCCAGGCCATCAAATGCTAATCAAGGTGGTCAGTTGAAACATTCACACCTAGCTCCAGCAGAAAAGAGTCCTTTGTCTCACCCTGGTCATTCCACAGATATATAAACCAATTTCATAGTTCCAACAGACCTCACTACCTCTGAGGATGCTTGCCATAGATGCAGGCGAAATGTCAGGAGAGAATGCCTCTACAACATGGCTATATAGCCTGAAAAAACCTATAACAACCCAATCTTATAACATACTTCTGTATTAAAACAATTGGCTGTCAGAATATATCCGGAAGTAACTCGCGGGTGGGTCCATCTACACTTTGCGTTGCTCTAAGGAGCCAAGCGATGATCTCTTTCTTCCTTCTGTATTAAAAAGTTGGCGGACATAATATATACGGAAGTAACGCATGGGTGGTTCCGTCTACACTTTGCGTTGCTCTAAAGAGCCAAGTGATGCCGCGCAGGGCGGTGACGTACGCGGAAGTGGTGTCCGGCGGCGCATCGATGACGTTGAGAGTAATTCTGTGGGAAAGATGGCGGAGAAGGAGCAGCTGAGGCGACAGATTCGCCTCCTTCAAGGTATTTTATATGATAAAGCTACAATATAATCATCCTAATACTAATAATATGTAATAATAATATTGTATCAAGTGATATTGATTATAATATTGTAATGTTATACGAAATAATACTAATAATAAGAGAATATAATCATGTATTATATTAATATTGTGCTATACTAATGGCATAATACATATAATATTGATAATAATGTAATGTAATACAATATAATACTACTAATAATACAGTATAATCATGTATAATACTAATATTGCACTATGACCAGCCACTGCCAGAAGGGACAGAGTGTCATCTATGCTGATGATCGTGCCATTACTGCTCAAGCAGGGAGCTTTGAGATGGTTGAACAGAAGCTCTCCGAAGCTCTAGGTGCTCTTACTGCCTATTACAGGGAAAACCAGCTGATCCCTAATCCATCCAAAACACAGACATGTGCCTTTCATCTCAAGAACAGACAAGCATCCCGAGCTCTGAGGATTATTACCTGGGAAGGAATCCCACTGGAGCATTGCAGCACACCCAAATACCTGGGAAGTCACTCTGGACCGTGCTCTGACCTACAAGAAGCACTGCCTGAACATCAAGCAAAAAGTGGGTGCCAGAAACAATATCATACGAAAGCTGACTGGCACAACCTGGGGATCACAACCAGACACAGTGAAGACATCTGCCCTTGCGCTATGCTACTCTGCTGCTGAGTATGCATGCCCAGTGTGGAACACATCTCACCACACTAAAACAGTGGATGTGGCTCTTAATGAGACATGCCGCATTATCACAGGGTGTCTGCACCCCACACCACTGGAGAAATTACACTGCTTAGCCGGTATTGCACCACCTGACATCCGCCGGGAAGTAGCAGCCAATAGTGAAAGGATCAAGGCAGAGACATCTCCAGCTCATCCCTTGTTTGGGTATCAGCCAGAGAAAATTAAAAACTTGGATGTTTGAACGGGCATTCGGTTAAACAGTGCAATGAATGTGATGATTACAGGAATGGAAATTTGGACGACGGATTGGATCACGACTCTAGTTATGAGATGCATTGTGTTGTCTATTGTTGTGTCAATATTGTATATTATGCTTTTATGGTTTTAAATTGTATATCGTTGATTGATTCTTATCCTTGTTGTAAACCGCGTTGAGTCGCCTGTTGGGCTGAGAAACTGCGGTATACAAGTAAAGTAAAGTAAATAAATAAATAAATAAATAATATTTATTTACAGTATTTATATTCCGATCTACAGAGACACTCGCTGGAACACCCCAGCAAGCAAGAGTCCAAAAGTGGCAGGCTCAAACCCAGAACCGCAATCAATGGCTGATACCAAATGAGAGACCCCCCTGGGCACACAGAAGACTGGGCGACTTGGAAGGCGCTGAACAGACTGCGCTCTGGCACCACGAGATGCAGAGCCATCTTAAGAAATGGGGCCACAGGGTGGAATCCACGAAATGCGAGTGCGGAGAAGAGCAAACCACTGACCACCTGCTGCAATGCACCCTGAGCCCTGCCGCATGCACAATGGAGGACCTTCTTGCAGCAACACCAGAGGCACTCCAAGTGGCCAGATACTGGTCAAAGGACATTTAATCAACTACCAAGCTTGCAAATTCTGTGTTTTGACTGTTTGTTTTTGTTAAAAATGTAATACAAATGTCTGGTCACTGATGACACGATAAATAAATAAATACCATGCTCAATATATCCCGTGTCAACCAGAACATTGTATTACATTTCTAACAGAACAAAACAAGCAAACAGATAAAAAAACCACAAATTTTGCAAACTTGGTTGCTAATTAAATGTCCTTTGACCTATGTTAATAATATAATATATATAATATAGTATTGATAACAATATTGTAATACAATACGATATAATGCTAATAATAATATAACAATATAAAATACTAATATTGTGCTATGCTACATAGTACATATATATTGATAATAATATAATGTAATACAATATAGTGCTAATAATAATACGGTGTTATATCATACCAATATTGTGCTATGCTAATTATTATTAATATTGATAGTAATATAATGTAATTCAATATTATACTAATTATACAGTATAATCATGTATAATACTAATATTGCACTATGCTAAAAATATAACATATATATAATACAATATTGATAACAATATTGTAATACAATAGGATATAATACTAATAATAATATAACAATATAAAATGCTAATATTGTACTATGCTAATAATATAATACATATAATATTGATAATAATATAATGTAATACAATATAGTGCTAATAATAATACAGTATTATAATATATAATACTAATATTGTGCTATGCAATTTTTTTTGTGTGTCAGTAGCGACTTGAGAAACTGCAAGTTGCTTCTGGTGTGAGATAATTGGCCATCTGCAGGGTGTTGCCCAGGGGATGCCCAGATGTTTGATGTTTTACCATCCTTGTGGGAGGCTTCTCTCATGTCCCTGCATGAGGAGCTGGAGCTGACAGAGGGAGCTCATCCGCGCTCTCCCTGGATTCGAATCTCTGATCTGTCAGTCTTCAGTCCTGCCAGCACAAGGGTTTAACCCATTGCGCCACCGGGGGCTCCATGCAATGCTAATAATATAAATAATATTGATAACAATATTGTAATGTCATATGATATAATACTAATAATCATACAATATAATCATATATAATACTAATATTGTGCTATGCAACCTCAGCATTTCTCAGTCTGGTGGTTGGGACCTGGAGGGGTCATGAGGGGGTTTCAGAGGGGTCACCAAAGACCATCCAAAAACACATATTTCGGATGGTCTTAGGCACCCCTTTGGCAAAGAAGGCTGAAGATCTCTCTACATGTCCTTCTTTTCCTTTTTGGAAACTGACAGCGAATTCTCTCACCAAAAGCCCTCCTCTGCTGTGATTGGTTGGTCTGATCCATTGCGGCCTGGGTTCAGAGTGCTCTTTGATTGTAGGTTAACTATACATCCCAGCAACTACAACTCCTAAATATCAAAGTCTATTTCACCCAAACTCCACCGGTGTTCATATCTGGGTAGCTGTGTTGGTTACTGCTTTCCTTTTGTTACCTTGGAACAGAATGGTTTAAATGTGGCTCCTGATGGACGAGATTATAGCTCCTAATGAACAAGATTGCATTTTGCCAAATTATATAGATGGTATTGTGGTAAGGATGACACTGCTAGTGATCTTGCTGAGATATGGTTTGTCTCCATGAGTCCTCCTTACAATTCGTTTTACCCCTTTATCTCACCCGGAGTTTTTAAATCATTTTATGTACATGCGGCCCGCTCTTTGTCCTTATGTTTGGTTCTTATGTTTTATGTATATTGTTTATATGCTTTGATGTTTTATACTTTAATGTTATGTTGTTTATTTTATTGTAATTTTGTATTTTTTGTATTGTAATTTGTTGTTCGGTCTTGGCCCCAAGTAAGCTGCTCAGAGTCCCCGTTGGGGAGATGATGGCGGGGTATAAATAAAGATGATGATGATTATTATATGCATAATGTAAGGCAGTATTTCTCAACCTTCCTAATGCCCTTAATACAGTCCCTTATGTTGCGGTGACCCCCAACCATAAAATTATTTTTGTTGCTACTTCACAGTGTAATGTTGCTACTGTTATGAATCATAATGTAAATATCTGATATGCAGGATGTATTTTCATTCACTGGACCAAATTTGGCACAAATACCTGATACACCCACATTTGAATACTGGTGGGTTTAGGATAGGATTGATTGATTTTGTCATTTGAGAGTTGTAGTCGCTGGGATTTACCTATAATCAAAGAGCATTCTGAACTCCACCAACGATGGAATCGAACCAATCTTGGTACACAGAACTTCCAGGACCAACAGAAAATACTGGGAGGGTTTGGTGGGTATAGACCTTGAGTTTGGAGTTGTAGTTCACCTACATCCAGAGAGCACAAACAATGATGGATCTGGACCAAATTTGGCACAGATGCTCAATATGCCCAAATGTGAACACTGGTGGAGTTTGGGAAAAGTAGACCTTGACATTTGGGAGTTGTAGTTGCAGGGATTTATAATTCACTTAAATCAAAGAGCATTCTGAACATCACCAATGATAGAATTGGGACAAACCTCCCACACAGAACCCCCATGACTAACAGAAAATACTATGTTTTCTCATGGTCTTTGGTGACCCCTCTGATACCCCCTCACGACCCCTCTGGGGGTCCCGACCCCCAGGTTGAGAAACACTGATGTAAGGAAAATGGTTTTGGGGTTTTCCTGCTGCTACACATGTGGTTGAAGACATAACTAACCATAGTGCTTTTCTTTTTCCCTTTAAGGTCTCATTGATGACCATAAAAACATTCATGGGAATGCACCTGTTCCCCCGCCTACTCTTAGATGGAGGAATCCCAGACCTGCCTTTACTAACCGGGGTTCATTCTCTACGCGATATTCTCAGCAAACACAGAGAGATTTTCCACCTTGCCAGACCACTGCCAATACCTGGAGAAATAAATACTCTCTTGTCAACGTACAGCCTCGACCAACACCTTCTTCTGGAAGCAGTGTTTCTGCAAGGACTTCATGGACTACAATGAGCCATGGAAGCAGTGGGGAAGCTGAGCCACAACGGGTGCTTTCAGAAACAAATGAAGGAGCCACAATGGACAGGACTGTTGCACAACTTCAGGCTGCTTTAGCAGCTAGCAGTACTGCTGAACCAAAATCACAAAGAGGTCCTTCAGCAACATTAGGAGCTCCTGCTGCTTTTCAAGGACGTGTAAGCAGCAGTGCTTCGACTTCAAATATTGACTTTAAAAAAAGCAAAGAACTGCCATATTTACCGGATTTCAAAACTGTGCCTAGGAGCAGGGATAATGATGCTCCTAAGGCACGTCAGAAAGTACCTGTGACTTCAGAAGCCATTCAGGGAGTGTCAGAACTTGCCCCCAGCTTGTGCAGGACTATCAGTGAGAGCGCCATTGCTTTAAAATCTGAGCCTCAACAATCTCTTATTGTGCTTGATCATGAGTCAAGTTACTTGCCAAAGAGGAAGACACCAGCACTACAAGCACCACTTTTGCACCGTTCCCAACAACCCCCTGGGGCGAAAGGCAAAGCCAACCCCTTGAAGGTTGTGGATACACCTGTTGTTTGCACTAAGTCAGCATGCAAGGCACCTTCAACACCTGGAAAGAATCTCTCTGAGAGAAAGCATTCAGCACCTACTGTCCAAAAAACTCCTGTCTTGCCAAGCTCCATGAAATCTCCAAGGTTCAGGAAAGCAAACTATACCTGGGTGGCGAACCCAAGTAAATCCCCTCGGACTGTGAAAAGATGGGCTACTTCCAGAGCCTGTGAGAATGCACACAAATTTTCTGTGAGTTCAAAGGCAGCTGCCAAGTTACAGCCCAGAGGGGAGTTGGGAGTGAAGCAGAAGAAGCCTGGCCTTCATTCAAAGCTTGGGGTGTCCTCCAGCCAGTATAAATGGAAGGCATCCAGTCTCCAGTCTTCTCCTTCCACATCCACGTCTTTGTTTACGTGGCATCATAAGGAGCACGATGGGGCTGGAGTTTCCCCCAGTGTGGATGCCAGCTCTTCCCTTCAGCTAGCAAGACGGATGTCTCTTGGTCATGGGGCACCAAGGCCATCCTGTGGGAATTCGGGCTTTTACAAATTGAAAAGCCGGACTAAAATCATCAGGAGAAAAGGAAATGCCTGGTAAGGATATTGATTCTGTTGTTTGTAAGGACCACAGGCTGTTCAAGCCTCTTCCTGCTGTTCTATTTGTTGCTCTCGGTCTGCATCTGGAGCAGTGAAGTCAACAACACCCTTTCATTCTTTGTAATACCTGGGATGAATGCCATTCCCTAGCTTCGGGACATTTAGGCTAGACTTCAGTCAGTGACATATATGTGCTAAACATACAGGAAAGCTTTTTTACAAACGAGATGCAAAAGGGATCTTAGTTTGGGTTGCTGTCAGTTTTCTGGCTGTATGGCCATGTTCCAAAATCATTATCTCCTGATGTTGTTGTAGGTTTTTTTGGGCTATATGGCCATGTTCTAGAGGCATTCTCTTCTGACGTTTCGCCTGTATCTAAAGCAAGCATCCTCAGAGGTAGTGAGGTCTGTTGGAACTAGGAAAAGGGGTTTATATATCTGTGGAATGACCAGGGTGGGACAAAGGACTCTTGTCTGTTGGAGCTCGGTGTGAATGTTTCAACTGACCACCTTGATTAGCATTTGATGGCCTGGCAGTTGCTTGGTGTGGCTTGTAAGTGCCTGGGGCAATCTTTTGTTGAGAGGTGATTAGATGTCCCTGATTGTTTCCTCTCTGTTGTTTTGCTATTGTAATTTTAGAGTTTTTTAATACTGGTAGCCAGATTTTGTTCATTTTCATGGTTTCCTCCTTTCTGTTGAAATTGTCCACTACTCAACAAACATTTGCTCTAGGCACTGTCAGAATTTCAATTACTTAAATGCTTATTCAAAATCAAATACTTTTACTTACTTAGGCGATCCCTTGCTTTCCGAGGATGATTGTCTTCCAATATTCTTGTGGGTCCGTATGTGGCTGTGGAGCCCTATTCTTGCTCTGCATCTTCTTCCGCAGTGAGGGCATTGGTTTCCAGGTGGAAGGCGGTCTCGGCCGGGGTTGGCTTGACGCGCCTTCCTCTTGGCACGTTTCTCTTTTTCACCCTCCACTAGTGCCTCCTCAAATTCTGCAGCACTGCTGGTCACAGCTGACCTCCAGCTGGAGCGGTCAAGGGCCAGGGCTTCCCAGTTCTCAGTGTCTATGCCAGAGTTTTTAAGGTTGGCTTTGAGCCCATCTTTAAATCTCTTTTCCTGTCCTCCAACATTCCGTTTTCCGTTCTTGAGTTCGGAGTAGAGCAACTGCTTTGGGAGAGGGTGGTCGGGCATCCAGACAACGTGGCCAATCCAGCAGAGTTGATGGCATAGGAGAATTGCTTCAATGCTGGTGGTCTTTGCTTCTTCCAGCACACTGACATTTGTCCTGTCTTCCCAAGAGATTGCAGGCTTTTTCAGTAGCAACGCTGATGGAATCGTTTCAGGAGTTGAGTGTGACACCTGTAGACAGTCCACGTTTCACAGGCATAGAGCAGGGTTGGGAGGACAATAGCTTTATAAACAAGCACCTTGGTATCCCTACGGATGTCCCGGTCCTCAAACACTCTCTGCCCCCAAAAAACTTAGAACAACCCAGTGATTCTGGCCATGAAAGCCTTCGACAGTATATTAATTAATTTATTGCACTTATACCTGCCTTTTGAAGGGATCAGATGACGACGACATTTCATCAAATGATTTTATTGTCCCTCCAGCTCTCCAGTTGACAAGAGGAATGCTGCCTTCTCCACTGTGGTCCTCAAAAGCCGCTATTCCCTCAGGAAAAAGAGCTCTCCTCGGGGAAAGCCCTCTCCCACGGCAAGGAGGGCTGGGACTAAGGGCCTCGTGCAAATCGGGAAGCACAGGTTGTGCCGACTGCCAGCATCGCGGGCCCATGCTTCGCCCAAAGACGGTAAGGGCAAATTTGGAAGCAGTCTCCTTTGGTTTGGTCCTTCCATTATCATTGTATTATGAAAACACCCCTCTTTCTTGCTTTTTTCAAGAACCAATTCAAAACATTTCTGTTCAGACCATCTTTCAGTGATGGAAATTAACCCTGACTGATAGAACTTCATAACATGACTAGTGGAGCAGCGTACTATATATCACTTGACATGATACGATACACAAATGTGACTGTATATTGTAGTTTGCTATTTAAATTGTTTGTATGATGTTAAGGTGTCTGTGTATATTTGCTTTATGTGTGTATATATTTGTGTATATGTGTATATATGTGTGTTTGCGTTTATATATGTGGTTTTGCACATGTGTTGAGCTGCTCTGGGTTGCTGCCGATGATGCCAGGGAGAGCGAGGCTTAGGGTTAGGGTTTTTATTTTATGATATTCATGTTTATTATTGATGTATTTGGTCTGTTGTTTGTATGATGTTAAGATGTTATAAGCCACTTTGGGACCTGTGACGGAGAAAAGCAGGATATAAATAAAGATTTAGTATTATAATAATATTATTTTTATTGTTGCTTTCTAACCAGTACTTGTTCTAAAAACTGCAAGCGATGTTCTTGTAGCATGCTGTAGGAAAGCACATTGCAGCTGAAGTTCTGCCATCTGGTTTACTCAACTCTGTTTGTGACTCTTTTCCATGAGGGTCACAAGGCCCTTTCTTTTCAGTCCGGGACGGGTAACTGTGGAGTTGCCAAGGGGGCATATAGAGGGCTTACACCAGCTTGATCTGAAATGGTATTGCATCTTTTTTATTAAGGGAACTAGCCGTCCCTTGCCACACATTGCTGTGGCCCAGTCTGTGTATATTTGCTTTGTGTGTGTATATATTTGTGTATATGTGTAAATAAGAGTGTTTGTGTTTAAATATGTGGTTTTGCACATGTGTTGTAATGTATTTTGGGGGGCTTTTTAAGTCTCTTCTGCTGTGTTTGTCAATGTTTTTATGAGTGATGGTCACTTGTTGGCCTGATAGGTGTATTGTGTCCAAATTTGGTGTTGATTCTTCCAGTGGTTTTTGAGTTACGTTAATCCCACAAACGAACATTACATTGTATTGTCGAAGGCTTTCATGGCTGAAAACTCAGTTCTTGTGGGTTTTTTCGGGCTATATGGCCATGTTCTAGAGGCATTTCTCCTGACGTTTCGCCTGCATCTATGGCAAGCATCCTCAGAGGTGAGGTCTGCTGGAACTGGGAAAAAGGGGTTTATATATCTGTGGAATGACCAGGGTGAGACAAAGGGCTTTTGTAAGTTGGGCTAGGTGTGAATCTTTCAACTGACCACCTTGATTAGCATACAATGGGCTGACTGTGCCTGGAGCAAACTTTTCTTGAAAGGTGATTAGATGTCCCTGCCTGTTTTTCTCTCTGCTGTTTTTGCTGTTGCAATTTTAGAGTTTTTTAATACTGGTAGACAGATTTTGTTCATTTTCATGGTTTCCTCCTTTCTGTTGAAATTGTCCACATGCTTGTGGATTTCAATGGCTTCTCTGTGTAGTCTGACATGGTGGTTGTGAGAGTGGTCCAGCATTTCTGTGTTCTCAAATAAAATGCTGTGTCCAGGTTGGTTCATCAGGTGCTCTGCTATGGCTGATTTCTCTGGTTGGAGTAGTCTGCAGTGCCTTTCATGTTCCTTGATTCGTGTCTGGGCGCTGCGTTTGGTGGTCCCTATGTAGACTTGTCCACAGGTGCATGGTATACGGTAGACTCCTGCAGAGGTGAGAGGATCCCTCTTGTCCTTTGGTGAACGTAGCATTTGTTGGATTTTCTTGGTGGGTTTGTAGATTGTTTGTATGTTGTGTTTCCTCATCAGCTTCCCTATGTCAAGGTCCATTTTCCCCAAACTCCATCTGTGTTCATATTTGGGCATATGGAATATTCGTGCCAAGTTTGGTCCAGATCCATCATTGTTTGAGTCCACAGTGCTCTCTGGATGTAGGTGAACTACAACTCCCAAACTCAAGGTCAATGCCCACCAAACCCTTATAGTGTTTTCTGTTGGTTGGGAGTCCTGTGTGCCACGTTTGGTTCAATTCCATCATTGGTGGAGTTCAGAATGCTCTTTGATTGTAGGTGAACTATAAATCCCAGCAACTACAACTCCCAAATGACAAAATCAATTTTTTGAGTGATGGTCACTCCTTGGGTTAGTAGGTGTCTTGTGGCCAAATTTGGCAGCAATTCGTCCAGTGGTTTTTGTGTTATGTTAATCCCACAAACAAACATTACATTTTTATTGATATAGATTGAGAACATTTCGTATGACTTTTTTTAGTGGGGCAGGAAGTTGGTAGAGGTCGAGATGATGCATGTCAACAACCTTAGTGTGTGGTTTTCAATGTTTTGGTTGGAAATCTTTTTGAAAAGGAGGGAGATTTAAGACTTTCTATATATGCATTGTCTGGTTCCGGGGGTTGCCTGTGGACCCCAAACTGCATTCCTTCCATCTTTGGTGTTCCTCAAATGGGTTGTGGTAGCACGTCATGGTGGATTGAGCTGTTCAGCTACCATCTAGGGACAAGATGACTAGTATACAGGCATTGGGGTGGGGAGGCAAGGAGACAAAGGGGATCAAAGAAAGTCGTGTTTTGGTGGATGAACAATATTGCAAGGGGATTTCTATTACTGGACAGCACTGGGCAACAGCTTGCCTATCCACCTGCCCTGTGAGCTTATCCAACAGACAACAAGAAGTCTGTCATCAATGGCAGCTTGTTTTATCTGCTTTCTTTTCACACCTGCAAAGTTGAAGCAGTAGTGGTACCAGTGGGGAGTGGGATGCTGCTAAGGGAAGCTTATATGACCCTCACCCTTGGCTCTTTTTCTCTCTTTGGCCTTAGTAAACAAGAAGACATAAGTTGAAACTTGCTTTTCTCTTGCCGTTCCTTTGTCACTTTCAAAGCCTTCCAGGTTGTTAAGTATGTTGCTGCTTGCTGCTGGTCATGTTGCTGAATTTCCTTGTCATTTTTCAAAGTTCTTTTAAAGGGGAGCTTTGAAGGATGAAAAAAAAGAAAGATTGGGGCACATACAGCTCATTTTCCACACCTTTCTCACCTTTGGTCTAGTTGCTTGGGTTTATTTCTGGAAGGCTGGTAGCGTGAGCCACCTTGGTGCCCTTTTCAGCCAAGCTAAACTGTATTTCATTCAATTTGTTTGAACGTTTGGAGCCTTTGTTTCATCAATCATTTGTCAGCATCTCCCCCTTCCCTCCACTATAGTTGGATCCGCCAGTTGCTGTTCAATAAGTTTTGTTATGAGACTCTCTTGTGTATCTCTTATTCATTTCCCCAGAGAAGATTTGGATCCAGTGGGTGCTTTTCGTTGTGCATGGATGTGCACCTCACTGTATAGGTTGGGTGTTCCTCATTCCAAAATCCTAACTTGTTCACATGGGTGGCTAAGAAAGTGAACATTTGCTTTCTGATGGTTCATGTACACAAACCTTGTTTCACGTGGAAAATTTATTAAAAACATTGCATATACATTTATCTTTACCTTTGGGGTGAGAAGGGCGGCATATATATGCCGTAAATAAATAAATAGGTTATGTGTAGAACATATACATGAATTCCATGTTTAGGCATGGGTTCCATCTCCAAGAGATATCATTATGTATATGGAAATATTCCAAAATATGAAATACTTTCAGTCCTAAGCATTTTGGATAAGGATGCTCAACATGTATTATTTTAATTAGAATGTCAAAATATAATGATGGAAACCCATTTCAAATTTGCTGATTCTCAGATCAGCTCCGTGTACTTCCTCCTCTAACGGTTCTGGCCCAGACTACCTGTCTGAATGTATCTCCTGGCACGGACCATCACGAAGTTTAAGATCTTCAGGAGAGGCCCTGCTCTCGATCCCACCACTATCGCAAATGCGATTGATGGAGACAAGAGACAGGGCCTTCTCAGCAGTGGCCCCCCGCCTATGGAATGACCTCCCTAGAGATATCAGATTGGCCACCTCCCTCTTGTCTTTTGGAAGGAAAATCAAGACCTGGTGATGGGACCAAGCGTTTGATCAGTGAGCAGCAAGTGGAAGAAGATCACACAACTTATGGCAATGAATTGACCCGGACTGGTTTTTGGATTTCGATTTTAATAGATGTATCATAATTGTTTTAATTGTTATTTCAATATTTTCAATATTTTGATTGTACTGTGGTTGTTTTTATGATGCTAGCATTGTATGATGCTTTTGTTGGGCCGCCCTAAGTCCCCCTTCGGGGGGAGAAGGACGGGGTATAAATATAGGAAATAAATAACTTTATAGGTTTGTTTGTGAGGAATATTTGGGGAGGACACAGTACAGCACTCATCAGTGCAGTTGCATTAAATAGTATAGGAGTAATATTTCACTTCCTAGGTTCAGCAAAAGCCCTTGATCAGTGGTGTGTTCGGGACGTGTTCATTGGGCAGAGTACCTGAATCTTAAACATAATTCTGTTGGGTTCTTTTGAAACTTTGGGGAATTCTGAAAACCAATTGGAGACATTGTGTAGGGCCTGCACTTTGTTTAAAGGGGTATTTTAATTAATTCTGAGATGTTTCTGCCTGGATTGTGATAGGCAGAAAAATGAGAGGGGTTATTTTTAATTTGATATTTACAAAAACAAGGCTTTTGGCTAAAGTGTGGGAAATTTTGAGCCGAAAAGCTTGTTCTCTCAAGCAACTCTGGCAGATGTTGATTGGGTTTTTTAATTTGTATGTCATGAAGATGTTGAAAATTATGTGTAAATGCTGTAAGTCAGTGTGACTTACGTTTGAGTATTGGGATGTCACCTTGTAAACCAGGTTTTGAATCTGTACTGAGCTGTGGGAACTGGAGGAGGCAAGTCACATTCTCACAGTTTCAGAGGTAGGGAGTACGTCCCTTTTGAACAAATATTACCAAATAAACTCAGTTCCCCTAGACCCTTTTCAGCCTTTTAAAGCTGTTTTATCTTGCTTGAATTGTTTAATATGTTTTTATCCTGTTTAAATTATGTGTTGATTTTAGTTTGGCATTGTTCAAATTGTTTATATTGTTTTATCTGTTTGTTGCCTTGAGATCTGATGGTAAAAAGAGTCGGAAAAAATAATTAAATGCCATATTTAGGGTTCCTTTAACCTGTAATTATTTGGAGACACATGGCAGAAAAAACAGAACTTTTTCAGTATCAACAAATTTGCTAAGGTTGTAGTAGGTTTTTCGGGCTGTCTGGCCATGTTCTAGAAGCATTCTCTCCTGACGTTTCGCCTGCATCTATGGCAGGCATCCTCAGAGGTTGTGAGGCTAAGGCCTTGCTTCTCTCTCGTGTCAGGAGCGACTTGAGAAACTGTAAGTCACTTTTGGTGTGAGAGAATTGGCTGTCTGCAAGGATATTGCCCAGGGGACGCCTGGATGTTTTACCATCTTGTGGGAGGTTTCTCTCATGTCCCTGCATGATAAGCTGGGGCTGACAGATGGGAGCTCACCCCACTCCCCAGATTCAAACCGCTGACCTTTCGGTCAGCACTCCTGCCAGCACAAGGGTTTTACCCATTCCCAACTGGGGGTTCCTCACTTTCTCTGAAATTTAGGAAATGAAGTATAAATAAGAGTTTAATGGCATGAAGCTTTTGCTTTCATCCCAGACTCGGTCACAGGTTCCCAGTGCAACTTTGGCTCAGTCATTTGCCAGATTTTCTGTATGTATAAAGTAAAACAGATCTGTTTTTCTGCCATTTAACTGGAATACTCCAGAGAAACTGGTTTAGATGAACTGGGAAGCTTGTGGCCTGAAGGGTTAACTTGTCCTATAAGTCCTTTTCTGACCAACGACTGGGTTCTTCTTTGACTTCTGTTCATTTAGGCATCAAGGCTGGTTGTTCCAGGAAAAGCTCTTGTGGAAGATTCCTTGGTTTTTGGGGCAAAAGAAATCCATTCTATTGAAAATTCAATAGAGCTTACATGCTTCAGGCTAGAAGTCCACCAGTGGGTGACTGGTCCTTTGCTATGGGCCACTGAATGCCTGTTGGGGTTGCATTTTTGCAGAAAATGACTAAGGTGGACCTCAGGCAGTGTGATTTATTTTAAGACTTTAATTGCGAATCCTTTCGAGCATGTATGTTTAAAAGGAGACCCTTTTCAGCCTTTTAAAGCTGTTTTATCTTGCTTGAATTGTTTAATATGTTTTTATCCTATTTAAATTATGTATTGATTGTAGTTTGCATTATACAAATTGTTTATATTGTTTTATCTGTTTGTTGCCTTGAGATCTGATGGTAAAAAGAGTCGGATAAAATAATTAAATGCCATTTCCTTATATTTTAGGTATTTTAATTATAAAAGGGCTGCTTCAGATGCCTTCCCCTAGACCTTTTAAATAAAAAGCATAGCATTACACACCATTTCTAAATCAGGTGATAGCATTGCTCTCTTGATAATGGAGCAGAAAGTATCCTAACTCTAGGATGTTGTACTCTTCTTGTGAAGTTTACCTAAAGAAAAGTGGCAAAGTCGCCTTATCAGGCTGAAAAATGCGGTATAGAAATAAAGCAAATAAATAAATAAATAAATAAATAAATAAGTTAATCATATAACACCCCCTCCTAAATGAAATCAAAATATTTGCTTGCTAAATGCAAGAAATTGTGAATGCTCTAGAATTTGAAATCCTCATGAAAGTTTGCAAGAAAAGAAAAGAAATGGCTGGTTTTGCCACCGCCAAATATGTATCTCTACATCGGGTTGTTGTAGGTTTTTCAGGCTGTATGGCCATGTTCTAGAAGCATTCTCTCTCGATGTTTCACCTGCATCTATGGCAAGCATCCTCAGAGGTTGTGAGGTCTGTTGGAACCAGGAAAATTGGGTTATCTCTACATCTCTTGGGCTACATTTCTCGACGAGACAGGAAAGTGTTGTCGAAGGATTTCATGGCTGGAATCATTAGGTTGCTGTGAGTTTTCCGGGCTGTATGCCCATGTTCCAGAAGCATTCTCTCCTGACGTTTCACTCACATCTCTGGCAGGCATTCTTAGAGGTTGGGAGGTCTGTTGGAAACTAGGCAAGTGAGATTTATATATCTGTGGAATGTCCAGGGTGGGAGAAAGAGCTCTTGTCTGCTTGAGGCGTGAATGTTGCATATTGCCATCTTGATAGATATTGAATGACCTTGCAGCTTCAAAACCTGGCTGCTTCCTGCCTGGGGGAATCCTTTGTTGGGAGGTGTTAGCTGGCTCTGATTGTTTCCTGTCTGGAATTCCCATGTTGTCTGAGTGTTACTCTTTATTTACTGTCCTGATTTTAGAGTTTTTTAAACACTGGTAGCCAGATTTTGTTCATTTTCATTGTTTTTTCCTTTGTGTTGAAATTGTCCACATACTTGTGGATTTCAGTGACTTCTCTGTGTAGGGTGACATGGTGGTTGTGAGGGTGGTCCAGCATTTCTGTGTTCTCCAGTAATATTCTGTGTCCAGGTTGGTTTCTCGGGTGCTCTGCTATGGCTGACTTCTCAGGTTGACTTAGTCTGCAGTGCCTTCCATGTTCCTTGATTCAGGTTTGGGCAATGCTGGGTTTGATGGTCCTTATGCAGACCTGTCCACAGCTGTATAGTATATGGCGGACTCCTGCAGAAGTGAGAGGATTCCTCTTGTCCTTTGCAGAACATAGCATTTGTTGGATTTTCTTAGTGGATCTGTTGATTGTTTGTATGTTGTGTTTCCTCATCAGCTTCTCTATGCAGTCAGTGGTTCCCTTGATGTATGGCAAGAACACTTTTCCTCTGGGTGGATCTTTGTCTTGACTCCCATGGCTTGTTCTCGGTCTTGCAGCTCTTCTGATGTGTGAGGTGGAGTCTCCATTGGCCTGTAGAGCCCAGCTGAAGATCTTGGAGGAGTTGTTGTGTTGAGATGAGAGCTAAGGTTGAGCTTAGTTCTCATCTCGCATACCCTTTGGCTTTCTTGCATACAAATTCCCACCATCAGTATGCATATTGGGTGCATCTACACTCTAAAATGTGTGCAGTTTGACACCACTTGAACTTCCTTGGTCAATGCTATAGAATAATTTTTAAGGTCTTTAGTCTTCTCTGCCAAAGGGCTCTGGTGTCACACTTAACTACAATTCCCATTATTCTGTTTGCATTGAGCCTTAGCTAAAGTGATTCCAAACTGCATTAATTTGACAGTGCAGATGAACCCATTGATTTATTAGCAACGGGTAGGGTTGCGTGGATGAAAACTGGACAGGGCTCCTGTATTTTTAATGGTTGCACAGAAGAGGGAATTGTGCTTATCATGCAACCAGGCAGCCAACATGATCTACTGAAATTTGATCAAGTGCACAACTGATAAAGAGAGAGGAACCATTTCCGGATTTCACTCTGATACCTTCTGTGTCAGGTTGCCTATGAACTTTAGCCAATTCCATGAGTTTTTGTTAAACCAAGAATACCCAGATGTGGTTTTGCTAGTTTCTTCCTCTGAAATACAGCCCAACGGTATTCCTTGGCAACCTCCCATCCAGGTGTTAATCAGGACTGACCTTACTTAGCTTACAAGATCAGATGGGTTCTGGTGCTTTTAAGATAGTTAGGCCCTGGGATCAATACAGCGCTATAAAAAGCCCTTCTCTTTTTCACAATCAATTCCCAAAGGTTGCTGGAATGTCTGTGTGTTTATGTGCCTTCAATCCCCTGTTGACTTATGGTGACCCCACGAATTTAATAGGGCTTTCTTTGGCAACCAGTACTCAGACTTGGTGTTGCCTCTGAAATATTGTCTTCAGCACGTGACATTGGCACGTGACATAGCTTTCTCCCGTCCAAGTACTAACCTGGATTGACCCTGCTTAGTTTTCCAGTATCACCCTTATAAGATATTTTCATGTTTTGTCAGCACGACCCCTCAAACTCCTGTTTGAGTTTTAACAATGTCTGGAGTTGCCTTTTCTGGAATCAAAATACATATGGTACCAGCTCTTGCGTGCTATATACATCCATTGTTTTTCATTAAGTGCCATGTGTTGCGCATAGCTGGTTGCAGTCAGGTCCACTGCAGAAGACACAATAACATTCCACACAAGCAAGAGGAAAATGAACAGAATATCTTTACTCTTATCAGCAGAGTTAAAACATAAACTTGCAGTGCTGTAAACAAAAACAAACAGTGCAACAAACTTACATAGTCCTTGTAAGCAGTACAGAATAAGGCTTCTTCATCCAAATGAGAGAACAAAACAGTTGCAACTCAGGGTAGCTTTCACCTTGCTCCAGACACCACCACACCAAAGCTGCAGGTTTTGTAGTTTATTGAGAAAAAGGCAAAATCAAAACAAAGTATAAGAAATGCAAAAGTTCCATAGGCAGGACAAAGACTTAAATGCAAAGACAAAGTTTCCAAGATCCAAAGGCAAAAACATGAAGCATAATCCTTTAGCAATGGTCAAACAAGAGTCCATGGAAAACAATTGAAAACAAGGCCCAAATCCCAGACTCACGAAGCCAGAAGTGTGCTGTTAAAAGCCAAAGTTAATCCACAGAAGTTTGCATGGGAAGAGCTACATTAGACTGACAACCTCTGCTTGTCAGTTACAAGGCTAAATACTCTTTGCAGACATGAATGCATTGCGTTGACCTTTGGCACCCTTGGCTTCTCGCTTGCTCCCTCCCCCCTCTCCTGGCGCATCATTTCTAAGTGCTTGCTGGGGCTGCTACTGGGGAGCACAAAAGTTTTTCTTAGTTTTCTAAGGGATCTAGGGGCTTGGGGAGGGGTGTGTGGGTGGGTATTCTCACAGTTTACTGGGCTTATTTAGCCCAGTAAACTGTGGGAATGGTGTATGGACTGTAGTAGTCCAGACTCTGGAAATAGTGCATTTATCCCGTGCCTTCCAAGAAGATGCATAATAAATGCACTAACAAATTAATTTGCTACAGACGAGGTATCTGATTTGTAGTGAATTAATGCGGGACTGCCCAGAACGTAGTCTGGACAGCCCCCTTTTTATTGCGGAAGTTTCCGCAATAAAGGGGCTGTCTGGACAGGCCCCAGGTGTGGTCTGACCAAGGCAGAATAGGGGGGAACATGACTTCCCTGGATCTAGACACTAGACTCCTATTTATGCAAGCCAATATCCATTGGTTTTTTTAGCTGCCACATGACATTGTTGGCTCATGTTTAACTTGTTGTCCATGAGGACTCCAAGAGCTTTTTCACACATACTGCTGTTGAGCCAGGTGTCCCCCGTTCTGTATCTTTGCATTTGTTAATCCTCTATCATCTCACTTTCTCAAGTCCTTTTGAAAATCCCCAGTTTTTCTCTCCTCCTCTACTTCCTCCCTTTGTCCTCAGTTTACTTTAGTTGAGGCAAACTTAGTTCAAAAAGCAAGAGCAGATTAAAACCCAGTGAACTCAGAAAAATGAGAAGAAAACTATGTATTGTCAAAGGCTTTCATGGCCGGAATCACTGGGTTGTTGTAGGTTTTTTCGGGCTATATGGCCATGTTCTAGAGGCATTCTCTCCTGACTTTTTGCCTGCATCTATGGCAAGCATCCTCAGAGGTAGTGAGGTCTGTTGAAACAAGGAAAAAGGGTTTATATATCTGTGGAATGACCAGGGTGGGACAAAGGACTTTTGTCTACTGGAGCTAGGTGTGAATGTTTCAACTGACCACCTTGATTAGCATTTGATTGCCTGGCAGTGCCTGGAGGAATCTTTTGTTGAGAGATGACTAGATGTCTTTGTTTGTTTCCTCTCTGTTGTTGTGCTGTTGTAATTTTAGAGTTTTTTTTAATACTGGTAGCCAGATTTTGTTCATTTTCATGGTTTCCTCCTTTCTGTTGAAATTGTTCACATGCTTGTGGATTTCAATGGCTTTTCTGTGTAGTCTGACATGGTGGTTGTGAGAGTGCTCCAACATTTCTGTGTTCTCAAATAATATGCTGTGTCCAGGTTGGTTCCTCAGGTGCTCTGCTATGGCTGACTTCTCTGGTTGAAGTAGTCTGCAGTGCCTTTCATGTTCCTTGATTCGTGTTTGTGCGCTGCGTTTGGTGGTCCCTATGGAGACTTCTTATCCACAGCTGCATGGTATACGGTAGACTCCTGCAGAAGCGAGAGGATCCCTCTTGTCCTTTGCTGAACGAAGCATTTGTTGGATTTTCTTGGTGGGTCTGTAGATAGCTTGTATGTTGTGTTTCCTCATCAGCTTCCCTCTGCGGTCAGTGGTTCCCTTGATGTAGTTCCTCCTAGTTCCAACAGACTTCACTACCTCTGAGGATGCTTGCCATAGATGCAGGCGAAACGTCAGGAGAAATGCCTCTAGACCATGGCCATATAGCCTGGAAAAACCTACAACAACCCAGAGAAGCAAACTGCTTGTGTATTAATAACTGCTTTCTTTTTAACTGTACTCTGATGTTGTTTGACCACATGTGTCTTGGTTTTCATCTGTGAAATCCTGAAGGGTATGGATTTTTGCACAATGCACAGCAAGGAGTGGGAAGTTGGCAACATTTGACTCCTGCAGTCGAGTTGTTGGCTTCCATACTGACATTTCTGAATTTTAGGATAGGCTGTCAGGGCTGTTGGCCAAGTGGCAGGCATCCATGCCAGCAGAGAAGTGGAGCATCAACAGCAATATGCGCAGAACAGTCAAAGCCACCAGGGGTTGCAAAATGATATTTTGGGATGGACTAAAACACTTGCCAACAAGCCAACACCACAATGACTTATGTAAGAGTTCTTGTGCATCGAGTAGAGGCTTGCAGCCTTTTGTGTGTGATTTAAAGAGGCTCAAATATAATTTGAAAATTCATCCACATTCTCTGCCAAGAATTATGTTGGTTGGTTCCTGCTGGAGCAGACCCGTAGAATCAGCTGCTCAGTAGTGAGTCAATATGTAAGCAAGCCTAATTGATTAAAGTGGCCCTATTTCTAGCCAGCACTAATAACAATATTTTGGCCTCATATTGCAGATCAGTCAAGTTCCAGAACTGAAACATTTACCCTATTTACTCAAATCTAATACTCACCTTGTTTTGGATCAATTATTTTACCAAAATTAGGGTGTGCATTAGATTCACATCATACAGTAATCTTAGTGCTGAGCCAAATTAAAGGGGGAGCTGCTTCAGGAGTGCTTGGAGCTCCTATTTAAGGGACAGTCATCTCTAATTTAATGGTCATGGCTTAATGCTGTGTCATCCTGGGATTTGTAGTTTGGTGAGGCCTCAACATTCTTTGGCAGAGAAGACTGAAGACCGTGTCAAACTACAGCCCCAGTGATTCCCTAGCATTGAACCAAGGCAATTAAAGTGGATTCATTCTATAGCATAGAGGAACCCCAAGATTTGCCTTTCTGTGGCTGGAATATTTGGTGTCTTTTAAGCAGTTTGCAACTGCATTGTGTACTTTTTTTTGTCTATGGCCACTCCACATTACATTTGGCAGTAAATACTTTTTTTGGTTTCAAGGTTTTGAAAATTGCACTGCGCATTAGATTTGATAGTGTATTAGACTCAAGTAAATACCTATTCAGGTATGGAAGGAGTTACAATAGTTGCTTTTGTGAATAATACATCTGAGATTCCAAGACCACTGTGATTTTGGAGTGAGTGTTGGAAGGATTTGTTACCAGATCTTTGGTACTTTAAATTTTGGAAAATGAAGATTCCTGGTTATTCACTAGAATAGAAGGAAAGGAAAATATATTCACGTGATTCTAGGAAACGTTCCATTGTTGTGAGCTTTGATTTGATATGTTATGAGGCTTTTTGCGTCATATGATGGTGCATTCATGCTTATTCTGCCTTTCCAGAATAAGGAAACTCCCTAAATGCACTTTATTAGTGTCTCTAAATGCACTTTATTAGTGATCTAGGTTTGTCTGCACATTTTGTCCCTCTCCAAAACTTCTATCCTAGTTATAGGCCACCTTGTCATGCTCAGCATTTTTTTTAATTTTAATTATTACATTTGGCCCAGCCATAGGTTTTTAAACGCATCGTGTTATTGTTAATGTTCATTGCTTATTTTCTGTTTATGAGTTTATTTATTGTTTGTATTACTATTGCTATTGTTTTTGTTGTTGTATTGTGGGCTCGGCCTCATGTAAGCCGCACCGAGTCCCTTGGGGAGATGGTAGCGGGGTACAAATAAAGTTTTATTATTATTATTATTATATTGTACAATAATAAATATTATTTTTTTCTTAAAAAACATTCCAAACTGTTTGGAGGAAAAATATTATTAGGTGATTACTTAATGCCAACATTTGCATAACCTCATTCTGGAAGATCTTCCAGATGAACTTCGGAAGAACCTCCTAACTGTGAGGGAGAGCTATTCAGCAGTGGAACTCTCTGCCCTGGGATGTGGTGGAAGCTCCTTCTTTGGAGGCTTTTAAGCAGAAGCTGGATGACCATCTGTCAGGAGAGCTTTGAAGGTGATTTTCCTTCTTCTTGGCAGAATGGGGTTGGACTAAATGGCCCAAGAGGTCTCTTCCAACTCTAGTATTCTATGATTCTGTGTTTGTTGCTCAAGAACAACAACTTCTTCTGTGCATGGCACAGCTCCATTTCACAAAATTATAGAATCATAGAGTTGTCATGCAGGAATACACAACCAAAACACCCCTGACAGATGGCCATCCAGCTTCTGTTTAAAAACCTGAAAATGCGTTTGACATCTCTACTCTTGTTGTTGTTCATTCGTTCAGTCGTCTCCGACTCTTGGTGACCTCATGGACCAGCCCACGCCAGAGCTCCCTGTCGGCCGTCACCACCCCCAGCTCCTTCAAGGTCAGTCCAGTCACTTCAAGGATGCCATCCATCCATCTTGCCCTTGGTCGGCCCCTCTTCCTTTTGCCTTCCACTTTCCCCAGCATCATTGTCTTCTCTAGGCTTTCCTGTCTCCTCATGATGTGGCCAAAGTACTTCAACTTTGTCTCTAGTTTCTTTCCCTCCAGTGAGCAGTCGGGCTTTATTTCCTGGAGGATGGACTGGTTGGATCTTCTCGCAGTCCAAGGCACTCTCAGAACTTTCCTGCAGCACCACAGTTCAAAAACTTTCCTCCGACACCACAGCTCTCACATCCGTAGGTGACTACAGGGAATACCATGGCTTTGACTAGGCAATGGATCTTTGTTGCCAGTGTGATGTCTCTACTCTTTACTATTTTATTGAGATTGGACATTGCTCTCCTCCCAAGAAGGAAGCGTCTTCTGATTTCCTGGCCACAGTCTGCATCTGCAGTCATCTTTGCACCTAGAAACACAAAGTCTGTCACGGCCTCCACGTTTTCTCCCTCTATTTCCCAGTTGTCAATCATTCTTGTTGCCATAATCTTGGGGTTTTTTTGATGTTTAGCTGCAACCCGGCTTTTGCGCTTTCTTCTTTCACCTTGATTAGAAGGCTCCTCAGCTCCTCCTCGCTTTCGGCCATCAGAGTGGTGTCATCTGCATATCTGAGGTTGTTAATGTTTCTTCCAGCAATTTTCACCCCAGCTTTGCATTCATCAAGCCCCGCACATCCGCATGATGTGTTCTGCATACAAGTTAAAAAGGTTGGATGAGAGTATGCAGCCTTGCCGTACGCCTTTCCCAATCTTGAACCAGTCTGTTGTTCCATGGTCAGTTCTTACTGTTGCTACTTGGGCCTTTTTTGGCCTACAATTCCCAGAAATCCTAACAGCTGGTAAACTGGCTGGGATTTCTTGGAGTTGTAGGCCAAAAACGTCTGGGGACCCCAGGTTGAGAACCACTGGCTTAAAGGGCCCTAATTTCTGGAGCAGCAGAAAACAATCTTGCTCCCCTCCTCAGTGCGACACCCTTTCAGTTATTTCAACATGACTCTCATGTCTCGTCTCAGCCTTTCCTTTTCAAAGCGAAACATCTTTCATAGGGCTTGGCTTCCAGATCTTTGATTATTTCGCTCATTTGGGAGGTTTATTCTTTAATGAAAAGACTGGGGAAAGGAGGGGTGGTGGGACGCACTCTGCATGTCATGTCGCGCGTGGTGAACCTTCCCTCACCCCGGTTAAAATCAATGCTGTGACATTCCCCCAGCTCTCCCAACGCACATGAGTCTCGACTTTGCTGACGTCTGCTGTGTTCAGCGCAAGACCCCGGAGTGATGCTCCTGCTGAACGCAGAAGGCAAAGGGTTTGACACTGATATTTCTTTGCTCCCTTTCTGTCCTCTGGCGGCAAAGGAGAAGCCCCTGGCCGACCTCCCTCTGGGACTGGTGGTGTGAGCAGCGTTTCCTAAACGGAGGCCCCGTGGGCACGATGCCGGGCCATGCGCCAGCCAAACAAGTCTGCCAGTGCCGTGGTCCTTGTTTCTGGAGGGAAGGCGGCTCACGTGACGACGCTCCCCCTCGGACTGCAGAGGGCAGTCTTGCCCCTCGTATTCTCCCTCGTCCACCTTTTTTTCTGGTAATTGATTGCCTAATTTCCTCTTTATGTGAAAGAAAGCAGATATCAAGTAATTTGCAGCAATAACCTGCTAATGCTGGGCCAGTATCAAAACTCCCATGTTCATTTCAAGTGGCAGATAAAACACTAATATATAATTATCCTTGCAAATTGGATTGTTTTAAATAACCAAAAGACTATGGCCAGGAGAAAACTATCCCATTTCCCTTGAGTTAGTATTGCGGCATAATTGCTGCGTTCAATCAATTTCCTTGGCATTAGAAATTCCATCACAATCAACATTAAGCTATATTCATTGTGATGGCTAAGAGCCGGGCCATTTCTCCTCTTTTCCTTAACTGGCAAAATTAATCAGGGAAAAGATTTTAAACATTTACCCGTGCGAAAGAGGTCAGCTCTGCCACTATATTGCTCAGCAGATAAGGGGGCTAATAAAAAGAAAATTGAATTACTAATGATCGCCAGGAACCGAGTATATAAAACCTGGCAATCGCCCGCTTCAGAAGGAAAGGAGAATCAATTTTCTTCGGACAAGGTGGGCTCATTTTTTATTTTGGCGCATATTATCAGCAATTTAATTTGAAAGCGCATAAACAGGAGGAAACAGTTAGGAAATAATGAGCCTGAAGGTGTAAAGTGCTACAGGATATATGCTGTACACAATTTATTTGGCACAACAGATAATCACTTTAATTGAATTCAAAACTGCATTGTTCAGCAATGTGGCCTCCCTCTTTTCGCCCAAGGGGGATGGCGGAATATTTCCAAGGTACAGAAGGAATAATTCACTGGAATGTGTGGATATGTGTGCGTGGAGGCACATGTGTGCACCCTTGCATGCGTGTTCCTCATTTGTAATGCGCCCCCCCTTTTGCAAGGTACAGTGAACACTGTTCCATTCATAGTGTAATATTTAAAAGGTAATATGAGCCATTCTCTCTCTCAGCTTATTTGAGGGTGATGGTGAATATACTCTTCTACCACAATAAAGAGTCCAAGTTTTGATTTGATTGATAATTTGACACAATAGAGGACTCTTTCCAATTGACAAAAATAATCTTTGTCTCCAACCTCTTTTCTCCACTCACTCTACGCATCTTGCATAGTTGTACGGGGATATCTGTTCTTTCTCAGTGTATCCTTGAAGTGACGGTGTGCATAAGCATGGCTGTGTGTCTCTGTTTGTGTTCATTACTTTTTTTACAAGAAACAAAGCTACAAACATACAAACAAACATGTACAAAAATGTATTGTCAAAGGCTTTCATGGCTGGAATCACTGGGTTGTTGTAAGTTTTTCAGGCTGTATGGCCATGTTCCAGAAGCATTCTCTCCTGACGTTTCACCTGCATCTATGGCAAGCATCCTCAGAGGTTGTGAGGTCGGTCACAACCTCTGAGGATGCCTGCAATAGAAGCAGGCAAAATGTCAGGAGAGAATACGTCTGGAACATGGCCACATAGCCCGAAAAACTTACAATAGCACATGTACAAAAAAATCCCACACATTCAAATAGTATTCTTTCCCACAAAAACAAAACAGTAACAAAAGCTTTCTCTCTCTCTCTATATATACACACACACACACACACATACACACACACACACACTATATACTAGGTCTCTTTTTGAATAACATGAAGGAGCTACTCTCTAGCTTTTTGTCCTCCATCCAAATGATCCCCTTTCCGCTTCAGCACATGTCAACAAGGGAGCTTGTTGTTCCTTTCTGGTGTGAAAGGAGGTAGTCCCTCTGCAGAGGATGAGATAGGATGGGATATAAAAGCCTGAAATAAATAAAAAATAAATAAGTAGGCATTTCAGACAATGAAGATGTGGGTGCTCTGGGCTCCTAGGGGATAAACTGAAGGAGGCTTTCTCTTCTGTGAATGCACCCTCAATTCTTTCTCTTTCTAACCCAGGCAGTGGGTTAAAGCACTGAGCTGCTGAGCTTGTTGATCGAAAGGTCGCAGGTTCGATTCCGGGGAGCGGCGTGAGCTTCCGCTGTCAGCCCTAGCTTCTGCCAACCTAGCAGTTCGAAAACATGCAAATGTGAGTAGATCAATAGGTACCGCTCCGGCGGGAAGGTAACGGCGTTCCATGCAGTCATGCTCGCCACATGACCTTGGAGGTGTCTACGCACAACACCGGCTCTTGGCTTAGAAATGGAGATGAGCACCACACCCCGAGTCAGACATGACTGGACTTAATGTCAGGGGAAAAATATTGCTATTAGAGTATTGCCTTTTGGAAAAAATTTTTACATATTTGGTTACTAATGTTATGGCCCTCCCTCCAGTTGTTTTGGACTTCAACTCCCACAATTGGGAGTTGAAGTCCAGATTGGGAGTTGAAGTCCAAGGCAACTGGAGGGAGTGCCGAGGTTGGTCTATGCCTGGTCTAGATCCTTTGTACTAGTGATCTATCTTTCAGGGTGTGTTTTAGAGGCGGTCTTCTCATCCCGCTTCGTTCTCCTTTGCTGAAATACCTGGTAGTACACTTTCGGCAGCAGCCAAAGAAAGAGTAAAGCTATAAATGTTTCCTCCTTTTCTTCAATTGTTTCATTTTTTTAAAAAAAAGATAATTAAAATTTCAAAACTGTATCATTATACAGTATAGTATTAATAATAATAAGGTATTATAATTATATATTTTATATTACATGTAATATTACTAATAATATTACAATAATTATATAGTACAATATAGTAATGTATAGCGCTGATACTGTACTGTGCTCATGATATAATGTATTTGTGTGTGTGTGTGTATATATAACTTGTAAGCCGCTCTGAGTCCCCTTTGGGGTGAGAAGGGTGGCATATAAATGTCGCAAATAAATAATAAATAAATAATCTGAGACCAACTGCTTCCCTATTGGGTTGTTGTAGGTTTTTCCGGGCTATATGGCCTACAACAACCCAGTGATCCCGGCCATGAAAGCCTTCGACAATACATTGCGTCCCTATTGTTTGAATTGTTTGCTGCTCTTCTCTCCCTTATGATCACATGCCTCTCTTCTCTTCCTGCTGCCAACAGCAAGAGACCCTCCGGGGTTTTGATAGTGGCTGGGCTCTGCGGTGAGCATGGGATTGGGAGACTGGCTGAGCATTACACTACCCCTGCTTCATGTAGAATTGTGGCCTCTATCCACTAGGATAGATACAACAACCATCAGCTTTGGAGTTTTAATTGCATCGTTACATCTGCCACCCAGGTATTAGGTCACATTTCCAGGGGATTGGCCACAGCTTGGATACCTTCTGATCTTGTGAGCACTGGACCCTTGAGTCATTCAGCAATTTCCAAATGGGTGAAGACAGACCTAAGAGGAAATTTCAGGGTGGTTCTCAGCGGCCTTTATTTCCCAGTGATTTCAGAATTGCCCAACCTAGTTCCTTTTATGTCGTCCACACCAGGAGTCTCAAGCAAATCATATTTCGATTTTAGCTGAATAAGCAGCAGTTTGAATGTTTGCCTCATTCCTTCTCTTGTTCTGGGCTGTGCAGATAAACTAGACTTTTGTGAATATTTGCTGCTAGTGGGTGTGCATGCATATAAAAATATATAAGCACACTGGGAGCATACTGGTTATTTCCACTGTGTGGAACACTCAAAACACTCCAGATCTGCATTTGTTGGTTGTGTCCGGCTCTGGAAAGTGAGAATATGCTAAACGTTATCCAAAGTTTCAAAGGGCATCTTTTAAGGGAACATGGAAGAGAACCCTAAAGGTTGAAGGGCAAAGAGAGTAGAGTTCTTATGTTCCAAGACAACTTCTAATTGGAGGAAATAACTGGATGCTTCTTGTTCCAAAAAGGAATAGGACACGGTGAGAGTGTTTTGGGATACATGGTACTGGGGGTTAGGACCTTACTTTCTTACTTAGGTGATCCCTCATAGTCCGAGGATGATGGTCCTCCAAGTGTAATATCCTGGTGGTGGGTCCATAGGTGACTGTGGAGCCCTATTCTTGATCTGCATCTTCTCCCACAGGGAGGGCATCAGTTTCCAGGTGGAAGGCGGTCCCGGTCGGGGTTGGCTTGACGTGCCGTCCTCTTGGCACGTTTCTCTCTTTCACCCTCCATTCGTGCCTCTTCAAATTCTGCAGCACTGCTGGTCACAGCTGACCTCCAGCTGGAGCGGTCAAGGGCCAGGGCTTCCCAATTCTCAGTGTCTATGCCAGAGTTTTTAAGGTTGGCTTTGAGCCCATCTTTAAATCTCTTTTCCTGCCCACCAACATTCCATTTTCCGTTCTTGAGTTCGGAGTAGAGCAACTGCTTTGGGAGATGGTGGTTGGGCATCCGGACAACGTGGCCAGTCCAGCGGAGTTGATGGCGGAGGACCATTGCTTCAATGCTGGTGGTCTTTGCTTCTTCCAGCACGCTGACATTTGTCCGCTTGTCTTCCCAAGAGATTTGCAGGATTTTCCGGAGGCAGCGCTGATGGAATCGTTCCAGGAGTTGCATGTGACGTCTGTAGACAGGTCCATGTTTCACAGGCATATAAGCAGGGTTGGGAGGACAATAGCTTTAATAAACAAGCACCTTGGTATCCCTACGGATGTCCTGGTCCTCAAACACTCTCTGCTTCATTCAGGAAAATGCTGCACTCGCAGAGCTCAGGCGGTGTTGAATTTCAGTGTCAATGTTGACTTTGGTGGAGAGGTGGCTGCCAAGGGAGCGGAAATGGTCAACATTTTCTAATATTACAGAATTAAGTTGTATTTCTGGCATTGGAGAGGGATTAGCCGGTGACTGCTGGAAGAGCACTTTGGTTTTCTCAATGTTTAATGACAGGCCAAACTTCTCGTATGCTTCTGCAAAGGTGTTTAGAGTGGCTTGCAAGTCTTCTTCTGAATACGCACAGATGATTTATGCAAGATGATTTATGCAAGGATAGTTAAATCTATCTGTCTGTCTTAAAAGGTTACAATAAGGTATATTTTACGTAACAGCCCAATTTGAGCATCCCGTGTCCAAAGGATGCTACAGAGAATGGACGTTTGTTTTGGAGCACCACTCCTTGATCTGTGTTGTGTGTATCTGATTCAGGGGGGCTTGTGGAGAGTGCCGGTTGTGCTATGTCTGTGTCAGGCTACTGCTAATTTCAGAAGTATTTCTTTTCCTCTCCTCCCCTCCGGCTCCTTTGAGAGACGTAGTAAAATGAGGACGGCGGTACTTAGGTTAATTACAGCTTCATGCTTGTGTTTTCTAGCGCTGGAGGCTGCAAGAATGGAAATACAGAGAGTGCAGGGATAATATCTCAAAACACTCCGAATCTGCATTTGTTGATGGTGTCTGGCTCTGGAAAGTGAGAATATGCTAAATGTTATTTTAGTGTGCATTTTGCCAGCTAATCTAAAGTCATACGTTTTAGTGGAAATCACAATGAGGGGAAATTTGATTTCCAAGCAGAGCATTTAAAGAAAATGCTTGTCATCTATAATGGTTTTTGTTAGGATTTGAATTCTCAGAAAAAAGTTGACATCCATGACTTTATAAAGCTGTCTGCTATCTCTTCTGCACTAAATGAGGTGAAGGTTGCTCAGTTTACCAGGTAAGCTTAGTCTGAAAGCTTAAATGCAGGGAACTGGGCACTTGCTGGGGGCACTTCTAAATGGGGATGCTGTCTTACTTAACACTGCCTGCTTTCAAAGGGCTGCACCTTCCATGGCTGGTGCAACTAGTCTTACAAAAAGACTATTTTTACCGCATGGCTAGAGCCGGATTGAACCATGTCTCTATCTTGCCGCTTGACGAATTGCAGTGGCTGTACCTAATATATTTCAGTTCCCAGAGAACATATCTGAATTCTTTTGCCATTTGCCATCAAATTGACATCAACTTACGTATGGTGAACCCTTGAACAAAAGACCTCCGAGAATCCCAGTTGCCAAGCATGGTATTTTAGAGGAACGAACTTGCAAAAACACCTCTGAGTGCCCATTACCCTAGAAAATTGTTTGAAATTCACCTATTTACTATAAGCCTGCAAACAGCCTGAAGGCACAAAAAAATGATATGTCCAAAATGCAACACCCTCAGCTTAGCCATGTCTGAAATACTCTGCCATTTTTCTTCAAATTTTATTTTCTGTGATTTTATGCTGTCATATCATAGAATCATAGAATCAAAGAGTTGGAAGAGACCTCATGGGCCATCCAGTCCAACCCCCTGCCAAGAAGCCGGAATATTGCATTCAAATCACCCCTGACAGATGGCCATCCAGCCTCTGTTTAAAAGCTTCTAAAGAAGGAGCCTCCACCACACTCCGGGGCAGAGAGTTCCACTGCTGAACGGCTCTCACAGTCAGGAAGTTCTTCCTCATGTTCAGATGGAACCCCCTTTCTTGTAGTTTGAAGCCCTTATTTCATGTCCTAGTCTCCAGGGAAGCAGAAAACAAGCTTGCTTCCTCCTCCCTGTGACTTCCTCTCACAGATTTATACATGGCTATCATATCTCCTCTCAGCCTTCTCTTCTTCAGGCGAAACATGCCCAGCTCCTTAAGCCACTCCTCATAGGGCTTGTTCTCCAGACCGTAGATCATTTGAGTCGCCCTCCTCTGGACACATTCCAGCTTGTCAATATCTCTCTTGAATGGTGGTGCCCAGAATTGGACACAATATTCCAGGTGTGGTCTAACCAAAGCGGAATAGAGGGGTAGCATATAACCACAGTATCACCTGTGCCATTATCATAGGCTATCACTTGTGGCCGAATATGATTGCCTTTCAAATGTAGGGTTCTTGCAGTAGGTCCATAGGTGACCCCATTCTTGATCTGCATGTTCTTTCACAGTGAGGACATTGATTTCCAGATGGAAGGTGGCCCCAACCAGAGTTGACACATTTCTCCCTTTCGCTCTTTATTTGTCTCTCTTCAAATTCCACAGAATTGTTGGTAACAACTGACCTATATGGCCTGTCAGGATTATTGAAAGTATGCATGTATGTTTTTTCAATGTGTTTCAATATGTTTAACAATGGTGTTCATATGTATTCAAGATTGATTCAGTTATGTTCAATTGTATGCTGGAATTGTTGTTTTGAGAGACAGAGAGGTAGAGAGAAAAAGACCTTGACAGAAGTAAGATAACAAGTTCTCTCTGTCTGGGAAGAATTAGGGAGTTGCCGGCTTACAGCCAAAGTGAAACTGATAAGCAGATGTTCTGAATACTGTTTTGTGCTGTGCTTTGTAGTTTATGATGTAGCCCGCTGAGAAGTAGACGTGTATTGAGATGTACTAAGTAAACTTGAAGTTATTTCTGAAACTGGCAGACTGTAGTGTCCTGTTTTGCACCCAATTCCGCTGCGCATAGACCCCAGGGTCTCACTCTGACAATAAGGTTATGGGCTCTGACCTTTGTTCTAGAAGCATTCTCTCCTGATGTTTCGCCTGCATCTATGGCAAGCATCCAACAAATTTCCCGATCCTCAAACACTCTGTGCTTCATTCAGAAGAATGCTGCACTTGCAGAGCTCAGACAGTGCTGAATGTTGACTTTTGTGGAGAGGTAGCTGCCAAGGTAGTGGAAATGGTTAACATTTTCTAATGTTACATCATTAAGCTGTGTTTCTGGCATTGCAGAGGGATTGGCTGGTGCCTTCTGAAAGAGCACTTTGGTTTTCTAAATGTTCATTGAGAGGCAAAGCTTTTTGTATGCTTCTACAAAGGTGTTTAGAGTTGCTTCTAGGTCTTCTTCTGAATGAGGACGGATTACATTAGCATCGGTGTATTGGAGTTATATATCAGACGTTGGTTTTGGCTTTCAGTCTGTTGAGATTAAATAGCTTGCCATCTGTCTGATAGGTGATTTCCACACTGGTGGGAAGCTTCCCATCATCTGTGGTAGGGATGGTGTCCCTGGGCTGTGAGTCAAGGGGAGCTGTCTGTCCTCGCTGTCCCTCCTCCAGTCCCCTTCCAGCCCTTCCTAGCATTGTAGCATCATAGAGTTGGAAGAGACCCCAAGGGCCATCTAGTCCAACCCCCTCTGACAGGCAGGAAAAAAATAACCAAGGCCTGGCTGACATATGGCTATCCAGACTTTGCTTAAAACCTCCAGAAATGGAGACGCCGCTTGATTCCAAGGCAACATATTTCACTGCCAAATAGCTCTCACTACGAAGACGTTCATCTTAATGTCCAGGTGGAACCCTTTTCCTCTATGTTGACTCCATTGTGTCCTAGACTCTAGAGCAGCAGAAACAAGCTTGCCTTCCTCCTCAATGTGACATCCTTAACTCAACCGTCTCTTCTCCAGTCTAAACATTCCCAGCTTGAAAGCCACTCCTCAGAGGAACTCAAGATTTCCAAAGCTTTGATCATTTTGGTCTCCTTTCTCTGGACATCCACCAGCTTGTCAATATACTTCTTGAATTTTGGTGCCCAGAACTGGACACAGGGTTACTCCTGGTGCGGTCTGACCAAAGCATAACAGTGTGGGACTATGATTTCCCTCAATCTCAACACTAGACTCTTGTTGATGCAACCTGGAATCACCTTGAGTTTCTTAGCTGCCACATCACACTCTTGACTCTTCTTCAGCTTGTGGTCTACTAAGACTCCTAAATCCCTTCCACATGGACTATTTTCAAGCCAGGTGCCACCCCTGCCATCATTGGCTGTCCTATGTGGTCCTGTCACCTCCACTATTTGCTTTTATTCAGCTGTGATGATGACTCCCTGTTCTTCCAGCGGGAGAGTCCTTTGTGTCCACTGAAAGTTTCCATCAAAGCTGCTGCCCCCCCTCCTTTGGTGTGAATGGATGACCCCAGAGCAAAGAGGGGCCACTATCATTATCTCCCAAGTGCAAAATTAAAACCTGCTTTTTGAGATGATTTACAACAAGAATAAATGCAAAGTGGGATTACCAGCTGGCTTTTTGTTCTTCAGCAAAGACCTTTTTGCATGGTGTATGTTCAAATCTTATTTATTTTCAGTTGTTTTAAAGCCTTGTATATATCTTTTGCTTTGTGTGTGTGCTTTCTGACCTTTAATTTCATGTTAATGACCTATGGATGCATATCACAGTGAAATAATGCACTAAATTAGGTAAAGTTATACCCTGGTCTAGTTAATACGCAACACTAAACTGTAATTTAACACTACGCGGCTGAGTTTGAGCAGGCCCAAGCCAAGGGTTAGATTCAGACCTTTGCTGGATTTCTTCTCTTCGCCTTTTGCATCCACGAGATGCAAGATTTTGGCAGAGTTTCAATTTAGTTTGCATGAAATGTGGCTCATTAAATACAAGCTGGAGATGGTGGTTTATTTTTTATTGGATGTATACTCCATATTTCCCCCCAGAATGGGACTCCAAGCTGCTAACAATACAGTTGGATAGATCATATGGAATGTAAAGATATAAAACAAGTTCAGGCATAGAAGTTTAAAAGCACAATTAGAAACCCAGGGCCGAAAGAGAACCCAACACTTACCTGGTTAAAAATCCCTTCTGAAGCTAGGAGTCAGGTACTAAAGGCCTCCATGGAGTCAATGACCTTTCTTTGCTAATTTTTCAAAACATATCCAGTTTGTTAAACAAGGCACTTGAACTAGTCAGAGTGTTAAGCTGACTTATCCCAGAAGTGGCACAATAGCAGTACGTGTGAAAATTACCTTGGAGTCCTTGTGGACAACAAGTTAAACATAAGTCAATAATATGGTGGCAAAAAAGCCAATGGGATTTTGGTCTGCATCAATAGGAGTCTAGTGTCTAGATCAGTGTTTCTTAACTTTCCTAATGCCGTGACCCCTTAATACAGTTCCTCATGTTGTGGTGACCCCCAACCATACAATGATTTTCATTGCTACTTCATAATTGTAATTTTGCTACTGTCATGAATCATAATGTAAATATCTGATATGCAGGATGTATTTTCATTTACTGGATCAAATTTGGCTCAAATATCCGAGATGCCCATATTTGAATACTGATGGGGTGGTGGTGGGGGGGGGGGGGGGGGGGGGGGGGGGGGGATCGATTTTGTCATTTGGGAGTTGTAGTTACTGGGATTTATAGTTCACCTACAAAGAGCATTCTGAACTCCACTAAGGATGGAATTGAACCAAACTTGGCACACAGAAATCCCATGACCAACAGAAAATTACTAGAAGGGTTTGATGAGCATTGACCTTTAGTTTTGGAGTTGTAGTTCACCTACATCAAGGACTCAAACAATGATTGATTTGGACCAAACTTGGCACAGATACTCAGTATGCCTAAATGTGAACACTGGTGGAGTTTGGGGGAAATAGACCTTGACATTTGGGAGTTGTGGTTGCTGGGATTTATAGTTCACCTATAATTAAAGAGCATTCTGAACCCCACCAATGATAGAATTGGGACAAACTTCCCATACAGAACACCCATGACCAACAGGAAATACTGTGTTTTCTGATTGTTCTTGGTTACCCCTCTGACACCCCCTCGTGACCCCCTCAGGGGTCCCGACCCCCAGGTTGAGAAACACTGGTCTAGATCCACGGAAGTCATGCTACCCATGCTCTATTCTGCCTTGATCAGACCACGCCTGGAATCACTGTGCTGTCACACGCTGGGTCTGTGAAAAGGTCTGTAGACAGGACGTGTTCTGTATGCCCAATGGGATGCTGGGGGTGCCTCAGATTAGAGGCCCTTTGGATTTCCCTAAACAAAGTCTTTAGAAACTTGGAAAGTTTAACAAAGTTCTTTATTATTGCTTAGGTCTTCAATAAATCAAATGAATACTTCAAGGCTTTGAATCAACTGGTGGCTTTCTTAATCTTGTCCACAGGGGACAGGCAACTATCTTCATGAACTGTTTCTTCACTATCAGGGAAATCCTAGACCTCTACCTGGGCAATCTGTCTTAGGCTCTGCTGGCATGGGCCCCTACACCCGGTCCAAATTGCGTTATGGCTGCTGTGAGTGGTCCTTACCAAACAGAGTCCTTTTGTAGATTTCCAAGAGGAAAGAAGGTCTTCAATTCCCAGCGAAGGCTGGCTATAAAGCTGTGGGACTGGATCCCCCCCAGCAAAGGCTATGCTTCTCTGTATAGCTGTGGGACTGAATTCCCCCAGCAAAAGCTGTAAAACATGAAGCTTTCTACAGGTGGAACTGATTCACGTCCTGTACAAAAGGCTTCTCTGTGTGAACTGAACTAGAGGCCCCCCTTTCCCCTCCTAAACCCAGAAAAAGGGGCAGAACTAAAGAACCTGATGATGATTGATGGGTCATTGGCCCTATAATTGCAAACCAAGGGAAGCCACCTTATTGCAAAATGCATGGAACCTTGGAATACATGCAAACACTCAAAGAAAGAAAAAGAAGTTGGAGCTCCTGGTACAGCCATACCAGAACAATAACAGTGTCCAATTCTGGGCAACTCAATTTAAGGGAGATATTGACAAGCTGGAATGTGTCCAGAGGAGGGTGACTAAAATCATCAAGGGACTGGAGAACAAGCCCTATAAGGAGCGGCTGAAAGAGCTGAGCATGTGTAGCCTGCAGAAGAGAAGGCTGAGAGGAGACATAATGAGGGCCATGTATAAATATGGGAGGGGAAGGGAGCAAGCTTGTTCTCTGCTGCCTTGGAAACTAGGACACAATGGAACAATGGCTTCAAACGACAGGAAAGGAGATTCCACCTGAACATTAGGAAGAACTTCCTGACTGTGTGAGAGATCAGTGGAACTCTCTTTTTGCCCTGGAGTGTATTGGAGGCTCCTTCTTTGGAGGCTTTTAAGCAGAGGCTGGATGGCCATCTGTCGAGGGTGCTTTGAATGTGATTGTCCTGCTTCTTGGCAGAATGGGGTTGGACTGGATGGCCCACCAGGTCTCTTCTAACTCTGATTCCATGAATCTATGACCAGTATTTGCTTTTAAACTTTCGTTTCTGGTTTGTTTGGCACCATACACTAACTTTCATGGACAGTGCAAGTGAACTTGCCAAGTTCGTATCCTGAGCATGTAACTGGAGGAAGGGGCAGAGGGGCATCTAAGGCCAAGGCTTTGCTCAGGGTCATTCCAGCTCAGCCAAACAGTACCAAACCATGGTTTAGTGTTCTTGTTAACTCACTCGGGGTACAACTATGTACAGGGCAATAAATTGTGGTTTAGTATTACATGTCCCTGAGCTCTTTGTTGCAGCGCTTCTCACACTGTGAAGCCTCATCTTCTTTTCATTAACTCCTTTTAGCTTTTCTACCTTCATTCATGTTAGCTCATCCAGATCCAGAACGCCTTTCCTCTCTGGCTTCCTCTCTGGTCTTTCACCCTTCTCCCACCCCTAAATCTCTCATCCTTTGGGTTATTACATCCTCAAACTGAGACTTCTGTAAATAATTCTGAATCCAAACTCATCATCTCTTTTGGGTAGTTATGGCATAATTGCAAGCCACACTTTAGGCAATTACAGCCGTAACTGTCGACAGGTCTGTTATCAGTAAGATACACAAAATTATTTTGAAAGCATGCTTATTACTGGGTTGCTGTGAATTTTCTGGGCTGTATGGCCATGTTCCAGAAGCATTCTCTCCTGAGGTTTTGCCCACATCTATGGCAGGCATCCTCAGAGGTTGTGAGATTTGTTGGAAACTAGGCACTTCAGACTAATTCAACCAGAGAAGTCAGCCATAACAACCCAATGCAACCTGAGCCCTGCTACATGCACAATGGAGGACCTCCTTGCAGCAACACCAGCGGCAATCCAGGTGGCCAGCTATTGGTCAAAGGACATTTAATCAACTACCAAGTTTGAAAACTTTGTGTTTTGTTTGTTTGTTTGTTTGTTAAAAATGCAATACAACTGTTCGGTTTGCTCCTGACACGATAAATAAAAAATAAAAATCCATACTAGAGCACTTGATGAACCAACCTGGACACAGCATATTATTTGAGAACACAGAACTTCTGGATCACTTTAACAACCACCGTGTCAGACTACACAGAGAAGCCATTGAAATCCACAACTGTGTAGATAATTTTGACAGAAAGTAGGAAACCATGAAAATGAACAAAATCTGGCTACCAGTATTTAAACAAAACCCTCTAAAATCAGGACAGTAAAAAAAGAGAACAACACTCAAAAACAGGGGAATTCCAGACAAGAAACAATCAGGGTCAACTAATCACCTACCAATAAAGGATTCCCCCAGGCCAGGAGCAGCCAAGCCTTGAAGCTGCAACGCTTTTCAGTGCAAACCAAGGTGATCAATTGCAGCATTCACACTTTCCTCCAACAGACAAGAGTTCTTTCTCCCACCCTGGACATTCCACAGATATATAAACCTCACTTGTCTAGTTTCCAACAGACCTCACAACCTCTGAGGATGCCTCTTAGAGATGTGGGCGAAACGTCAGGAGAGAATGCTTCTGGAACATGGCCATGCAGCCCAGAAAACTCACAGCAACCAAGTGATTCTGGTCATGAATGCCTTCAACATCACATGCTTATTTGTGGTGGCCTCCAGTTTGGTCAAGGATGCCATATGAAGTGTGAAATGTGGGTAAATCTTGGTCTCTTTTTAGAGTCCTTGGCTGCTGAAATACTTGATAGGTCGTGGCTCTCCCACAACTCCCTGTAAAGAAGGTACAGTGCACATGGCTTCTTTACACATGGCTACCTTCCATGTTTCTCAGAGTCCACACATTGTTTTTGCTCACAAATCATTATGTCCTCTCCCTCCCTTTCTCATCAGGGAACAAGATGCTGAAATGCTCTCTGTAATGTAGCTCCTTGAACCCCTTGCTGTAATTTTGCAAAAGTTCACATACTTGGCTGTAGCTTCTCACTCCCTCCTTCCTCCTGCCAGTTACGTCAGGCTGAAGGAGAAAACAGGTTGGGTTTCTTGAGCACTTTATAGTCGCATGTGGGGTGACCATCTCCATGTAGGTGAAAGAGGCTCGGAATTCTGTTTACTGAAAACCCGCTTAAGAGAAAAGCATTGTCCTGTTTTCCATTTTTTTTCTTGATAGATGGATGTATTTTCTTCTCTTATTAACAATCTCAACATTATATGCTTTTAAAAGGATATAGGTCTGCTTTGAGCATGGTTGTGCCCATGTTCTATTTTCTGTACACTTCTGTTCCTCTCATGACAATTTCTCATATTATGAAATTATTAAAAACAAATAGGGTGGGTGGGGGCAGAATAAATAAGTGATCATGCCCCCTGTTTGATGCCAACCTTTTCAGCCTGTGATTGTGTTTCAGGATCAGGGTGTGGGGAGTGATGTCAATGAGTTGCAAGATGGCAATGGTTTCGTCAATTATCTTGATGCAGAGAGTGACCAGGAGATCCCTGTTCAAAGTGTAGTTTCCCATGAGAATGTCCCTGAGGGGTGTGGGAATGATGGTGTGCTCTCTGAATTGTTACAAGAGAGTTCTCATGATAAGGAACATGAAAACAGCTCGGCATCTGGCCCAGCTGCCGAAATTAATGAGCAAATAGATAGACAGAAGGATATCAGTCAAAACAGGAGAGCCAAACAGTGGCTTCGGTGTTCTGCCAGGCTCCGAGAGAAAAAGATAAGACATTCAACAGCTAAAACGAAACCAATTTCTAAGCGCTAGAGACATAGCTAACAAGGAGATAAAAGTCCCAAGTACAGGATATGTAGTCAGATGAAGTATAGTTTGGAATCAAGTCAAGATCTTGTTGCATGGAAGTCTCCCCCGGCTTATACTCAAGTCAATGTTATTTATTATTTTACGTTGTTGTTGTTATTATTATTATTATTATTATTATTATTACATTTATTATTTTATTGTTGTTATTACATTTATTATTTTACTCTGTTTATTATTGTTATTGTTACATTTATTATTTTATTCATTATTATTTTACTCTATTATTATTGGAGGACATGTAAGCATATTTACATTTAAGAAGGTTAGAATAATGGTTTAATCAGATTTGGACAGTCTTATCTTGAATTACAGTTTTATGTAAATATTCAAAAACATTTAACCTACTAATTCCTAAATTAATATAATTTTATTGGTATCTATTTTTATTTTGAAATTGTAGCTGCTGCATTTCCCACCCTCGGCTTATACTCGAGTCAATACATTTTACGGGTCGGCTTATACTTGCGTATATACGGTAAATGAAGTAAACAAATAAATAATAAATAAAGCCAGACAGTACATAAACAGAGGTAAAGGCTTCCCATCTTTTTCCATCTCTGGAATCTGGAGGCTGTGCTCGACTCCGGCCATAGGAGTGTGTGTCTTTGTGTCTGCTGTCGCTCTATCTTCCATGCTGAGAAGCTTTGTTGTCATTAGATGCTCTCGCGATCAAATCTCAGGCAGGTCCGCATAGGTACCATTTATTACCTTCCCGTCAAAGTGGTACCTATTTATCTACTCACATTACTACTTTCAAACTGCTTGATGAGCAGAAGCTGGGCTAACGGTTGGGAGCTCACCCCAACCCTGGCTTGAACTGTTGACCTTTCGGTCAGCAAGATTTTCTGCAGCTGATGGTTTAACCTGGAAGCCAAGCCCTATGAGGAATGGCTTAGGAAGCTGAATATGTTTAGCATGGAGAAGAGGAGGCTGAGGGGAGATATGAGAGCTATGTTTCAATATTTGAAAGAATTTTCACATTGAGGAGGGGGAAAGCTTGTTTTCCCCTCCTCAATTGTTGCTGGGTGTCTTCAAGCCATTCCCAATGTAAGGCAATTTAAGGCAACCTAAAGGTAAAGGGGTTTTCTAGGGCTGAGAGTTGGCGACTTGCTAAGGATCACCCAGCGTGAAGACTATGTCTCCAGAGTCCTGGTCTAGTGCACAAACCACGGTACTATGCTTGCCTTTCTTAATTCTGCTATTCTCCTCCACCCTCCCCACCCCAAGTATGTTATATCTCTTCTCATCTATTTTCTTTGCTAATTTGATAAGAAAAAGAGTTTTTGGAAGAGTCCTTAGAACAGTGTGTGTACTGTAACTGTGGACATCCGGGTTTATGCGAGTTGTAGCTGCAAAACCTTGGACAGCAATGGCTCCCAAAGCAACCCATTTAAGGTGGAATCAGGTGTCAAACAGGGATGTGTTATTACCCCAACTTTATTTTCCATCTTTATCGCTATGATACTTCACCTTGTTGATGGGAAGCTTCCCACTGGAGTGGAAATCATCTATCGGACAGATGGCAAGCTGTTTAACCTCAGCAAACTGAAAGCCAAAACCAAGGTTACAACAACATCTGTTATAGAACTCCAGTATGCTGATGACAACGTCGTCTGTGGGCATTCAGAAGAACTACAAGCCACTCTAAACACCTTTGCAGAAGCATACGAGAAGCTCGGCCTGTCATTGAACATCAAGAAAACAAAAGTCTCTTCCAGCAGTCACCAGCCAATCCCTCTCCAATGCCATAAATACAGCTTAATGGGGTAACATTAGAAAATGTTGACCATTTCTGCTACCTTGGCAGCCAACTCTCCACAAAAGTCAACACTGACAATGAAATACACTGCCTGAGCTCTACGAGTGCAGCATTTTTCCAATGAAGCAGAGAGTGTTTGAGGACTGAGACATGCGTAGGGATACCAAGGTGTTTGTTTATAAAGCTATTGTCCTCCCAACTCTGCTATATGCCTGCGAAACGTTGTCTACAGGCGTCACATGCAACTCCTATAACGATTCCATCAGTGTTGCCTCTGGAAAATCCTGCAAATCTCTTGGGAATACAAGCACACAAATGTCAGTGTGCTGGAAGAAGCAAAGACCACCAGCATTGAAGCGATGGTCCTTCACCATCAACTCCACTGGACTGGCCACATTGTTTGGATGCGCGACCACCAAAGCAGTTGATCTACTCTGAACTCAAGAACGGAAAATTGAATGTTGGAGGACAGGAAAAGAGATTTAAAGGAGGGCTCAAAGCCAACCTTAAAAACTCTGGCATAGACACTGAGAACTGGGAAGCCCTGGCCCTTGAGCGCTCCAGCTGGAGGTCAGCTGTGACCAGCAGTGCTGGAGAATTTGAAGAGGTACGAATGGAGGGCGAAGGAGAGAAACGTGCCAAGAGGAAGGTGCGTCAAGCCTCCCCAACCAGAACCGCCTTCCACCTGGAAACCGATGCCCTCACTGTGGGAGAACATGCAGATCAAGAATTGGGCTCCACAGTGACCTACAGACCCATCGCCAGGACACCGATCTTGGAAGACAATCCTACTCGGACAACGAGGGATTGCCTATGTAAGTTGCAAAACCTACATAATTGTGGTGTCTGCAGGTGTGTGTTTGTGTTTCGATATACCTTCAATAAGGGCAGGTAATGGAGTGGAGAGCAGCGTATACTGCAAGACAAAAGTTTGTGCAACTTTTCTTCCTGGGCTTCTGAATTACAGTTCACTGATGGCTATCTCCCAGGGGTTATCAGTGCAGTGTAATGCGTATGAAAAAAAATTCAATGAAATAATTTATCTCTAGGATTTGGGTGCTTTTTTCTTTTCTTGCGGAATTGTTTACTAGGGCTGAAATTGTGGGTTTCCAATCAAAGAAATTGGGAGTCGAGGATGATAATAGATACGCCTCCCTCGTCTGGCTCTGCACATAATTTTCTCTTGGCTGGATTTTGCCATTGATTGGTGGTCTTAATTTAGTGAAGGGCTCTCAAATGGCTCTGGCGTAATGCAGCTGTTTAGGAAGATATTAGGGCGAAAGAGAGACCCCCATGTTTTATGGGAAAGGAGCTGTGTTATCAGCAAGAGAAATCAAGCGTGTGGAACGGGTTGGGATGGGGAGCTGCCGAGGATTTACGCCTCCATCGGAGCAGCCGCCTTCACCGGGATGCTATACCATTCCTTCCCCCCTTGCCTTGGCGCGTAAAGAGGCGGCTGTGATCCATCATCCCCTCCCTGGCGTTGGAGTGTCGGCTACATTTTACTGCCCCAAACACTATAAAAGGGCATTAGAGCAGTTAAATCCCAGAGTCCTGCTTTCCTAAGGAAAAAGAGAAAATGCTGAATTAGGCAGTGGGGGGAAAAAGGCAACCGCAGCGATACTTTAATCTTGCATAAATTATCAGAAGAGTCAGGGGCTAGCCGTTTTATGTATTGTTAGCGCTCTGCTAATTAGTTATTCCCGAATAATCAATGGTTTTTGACTTCTCCTCTTTTTTTTTTTTGGAGTGGTAATTGACCTTAGTATATTTACTTCCAAAATGGCAGCATGTTCTCTCTCACTTTTTCTCTTTCTGTGTGTATTTATTTATTTTGGGACATGACTGGGTTTTAATTTTGCCACACATGACTTGGGGGGCTAATAACTTACTTATGCAGCTTGTAAAACTGGCTGAGGAGGAGAAGAAAGCCAAGCAGTCTGCAAATCAAATAGAGTTAGTTCAGATTCATCAGCATCTGTGGACTGGATAGAAGGAGTAGATGTGCAAAGTTGGATGCTGATAGAAAGTGGGATGGTTTAAGATTGTGGCCCCTTGCAGCCAGTAGTCTGCAAAGAATCATAGAATCCTAGAGTTGGAAGAGACCTCATGGGCCATCCAGTCCAACCCCATTCTGCCAAGAAGCAGGAATATTGCATTCAAAGCACCCCTGACAGATGGCCATCCAGCCTCTGTTTAAAAGCTTCCAAAGAAGGAGCCTCCACCATCCGGGGCAGAGAGTTCCACTGCTGAACGGCTCTCACAGTCAGGAAGTTCTTCCTCATGTTCAGATGGAATCTCCTCTCTTGTAGTTTGAAGCCATTGTTCCATGTCCTAGTCTCTAGGGCAGCAGAAAACAAGTTCGCTCCCTCCTCCCTGTGGCTTCCTCTCACATATTTATACACGGCTATCAGATCTCCTCTCAGCCTTCTCTTCTTCAGGCTAAACATGCCCAGCTCCTCAAGCCGCTCCTCATAAGGCTTGTTCTCCAGACCCTTGATCATTTTAGAAGAACCATCTAATGATGTGTAGAATTTCAAATTTGAATGAGATGCGCTTTTTCTTTTGTACCTTTCTCAGCTCATACACAACTCTCTAGTCACTTGTTTTATTTTAAATTTAGTCAGTATATATCCCTGTTATATCCTACCTTGTTCTTGCCCAGCATTATTTTTTAAATTTTAAATTATTACATTTGGCCCGACCATAGATTTTTAAATGCTTGTGTGTTATTGTTTATTGTTTATTTTTTGTTTATGTGATTTATATTAATTGTTTTGTATTTTTTTTGTTATTGCCTTTGTTTACTTATGTACTGTGGGCTTGACCTCATGTAAGCTACACCAAATCCCTTGGGGAGATGGTAGCGGGGTATAAATAAAGTTTCTTCATCATCATCATCATCATTATTATTATATTCCCAGTTAAAATATGATATTGAAGACCAGGGTTGGATTAAACCACTGAGTCATGGAAACTGACCAAGGGGCCTTGGGGGAATCACACTCGGCCCCAGAAACCCTTGTGATAGCTTTGTTTTAGGGAGAAAGGTAAGATATAAATAAAACAATCACCAATGGGATATTGGCCTGCATCAATAGGAGTGTAGTGTCTAGATCAGTGGTTCTCAACCTGGGATCCCCAGATGTTTTTGGCCTTCAACTCCCAGAAATCCTAACAGCTGGTAAACTGGATGGGACTTCTGGAAGTTGTAGGCCAAAAACATCTGGGGACCCCAGGTTGAGAAGCAKTGGTCTAGATCCAGGGAAGTCATGCTACCCCTCTATTCTGCCTTGGTTAGACCACACCTGGAATACTGTGTCCAACTCTGGGCACCACAATAGAAGGAAGATGTTGACAAGRTGGAATATTTCCAGAGGAGGGTGACTCAAATGATCAAMGGTCTGGAGAACAAGCCCTATGAGGCGCGGCTTAAAGAGTGGGGCATGTTTAGCCTTCAGAAGAGAAGGCTGAGAGGAGACATAATGAGGACCATGTATGAAGATGTGAGAGGAAGTCATAGGGAGGAGGGAGCAAGCTTGTTTCCTGCTGCCCTGGAGACCAGGACGCAAAACAGTGGCTTCAAACTACAGGAAAAGAGATTCCATCTGAACATTAGGAAGAACTTCCTGATTGCTTAGCAGTGGATCTCTCTCTATCTCTTTCTGCTCGGAGTGTGATGGAGGCTCCTTCTTTGGAGGCTTTTAAACAGAGGCTGGATGGCCATCTGTCAAGGGGGCTTTGAATGCAATTTTCCTGCTTCTTGGCAGAATGGGGTCGCACTGGATGGCCCATGAAGTCTCTTCCAACTCTTTGATTCTATGATTCTATCTCCAATTATTCCTATTGTAATAGTAATAGAATTAGTTGATTATGGTAGCTAGTAATTAGTTGCTATTATCTCTGATGACAAAACATGTAGATGAAATCATGAGGATCACGTTGATTCCTAAACTCTGGAGCAGAATACAAATTTTTTAGTCCGAAACTTCAGGTGGAAACACTTGTGAGACCATAGAATTGAGACATGATGATGGCGACAATGACATTGAGCAAAGTCCAGCAGTAGCTGTTGTGATATCTGTGATCTGTACATCCATCCCTCCACATTCTTTGAGGTTAAGGACACAGGATCCTCTCAAAACTAGAAGAAATTGCCAATGTTGTTCATTCGTTCAGTCGTTTCTGACTCTTCGTGACCTCATGGACCATCCCAGGACAGAGTTCCCTGTCGGCCGTCACCACCCCCCAGCTCCTTCAAGGTCAATCCAGTCACTTCAAGGATCCCATCCATCCATCTTGCCCTTGGTTGGCCCCTCTTCCTTTTTCCTTCCCTTTTCCCCAGCATCATTGTCTTCTCTAAGCTTTCCTGTCTTCTCATGATGTGGCCAAAGGACTTCATCTTGGCCTCTACTATCCTTCCCTCCAATGAGCAGTCAATAACCAACTGCAGTTTTTCACCTGAAAGTAGACCTTTCTAGGGATCACTAGGTCCTCCACTATGATTCTTAAGATCATCTTCTGCCTGAAATTGACCGTAAGGTTGCACTGGAACATTTTAGGACCTGGACATTTTTAGGAAGACAGAAGCTGGCCATAGATTCGCACTGGGGCACCTTAAGACCATATTAATCCCATGCAAAAGTTAAACCCACAAATGTGGAGGATCGACTAATCAAAGTCCCAAACATCTTCCAAGGCAACCCCATATCAAACACATGACACTGAGTATTTCTGAGGTGTGTGTTACCCCTGTGTGGGTCACTGGGGCTATCAGGCTCTTGCTCAGTAATGGAGAACCAATTGAACTTGGGACAAGGCATTCCGTGGCAGCAAAGCCACCTAAATCTCCCATGTCAGTGATGGATCCATGATTACTTCCAGGCTTCTATAGCCTGCTGCCATTAAGCCTTTTAGGGATGGAGTTTGGAAACAGAGTGAAATACTCTCTAAATCAGGACTCCAGGTGTGACTTGGATTTCTATCTCAGAACAGCCAGTCCCTAAGAATGCAAACTGAATGCACAGATGGTTCAAGAAACATTAAGAAAGGTCCTGAAACTGGAGCTGAGCAAAGGCCTGCAGAGCCCAACATTTGGCTCAAATATCAGCCAACGAGTTGACCCAATATGACTGTATCTGCCTCTGTCTCCCCAATCTCCTGCTTGCCAGATACTCTCTGATACTGAGTGTGTTATACGGTCGTCCCTCCATATTTGTGGTTTTGACTTTTATGAATTTGATTTAAAATGTTATCTGGAGGAATCTCTAAGTCTTCCAGTGTGACTCTGTGGTCAGCTCCCCGCAATCGTGCTGGAAGAGCTAGAGATTCTTTTTGGAAAGAGCACCTCTCTAGGGAATCATCCAGTGTGATTCCACGGATAGCTTCCAGTAGAAGTTGGCCATGGAGTTGTTCTGCAAGACTTAGGAATCCTAGAAACTCAGTGGTTACTCAGGCAAAATATGTGTGTGTGTGTGTATGTATGTATGTGTGTGTATATATATCTATATCTATCTATATAAATAAAAATGTTATGTTCGTTTGTGGGATTAACAGAACTCAAGAACCACTGGACAAATTGACACCAAATTTGGACATGAGACACCTAACAACCCAATGTATGTCCTTCACTTTAAAAAATTGATTTTGTCATTTGGGAGTTGTCATTGCTGGGATTTACAGTTCACCTACAATCAAAGAGCATTCTGAACTCCACCAATGATGGAATTGAATCAAATGTGGCACACAGGACTCCCATGACCAACAGAAAACACTAGAAGGGGTTGGTGGGCATTGATCTTGAGTATTGCAGTTGTAGTTCACCTACATCCAGAGAGCACTGTGGACTCAAACAATGATGGATCTGGATCAAACTTGGCACGAATATTTCATTTTCCCAAATATGAACACAGATGGAGTTTGGGGGAAATAGACCTTGACATTTGGGAGTTGTGGTTACTGGGATTTATAGTTCACCTACAATCCAAAAGAGCATTCTGGACCCCACGAACGACAGAATTGGGGCAAACTTCCCACACAGAACCCGTATGACCAACAGAAAGTACTTAAGGCCATCCAGTCCAACTCCTTTCACCAGGACAAGAAAACAAAGAGCCATCCAGCCATAGATATAGATGTATGATTCACACACACAGAGAGATATAGTATCCTAGATTTGAAAGGGACCCCTAAAGAAGGACAATGATATCTTGCATGTTCCAGAGTAGGCAAACCAGACAATCTCCACATCAACACTGACAAAGAAACAGCAAGAAATACTGTTTACCCACAAGCAGAAAGACATTACATATATTAGAAACCAATACTTTCTTGTTATTTTATTTTCCAGATCACCAGACTGGGCCACAGCAACGCGTGGCAGGGGACGGCTAGTATCTATATAAATAAAAATGTAATGTACATTTGTGGGATTAACATAACTCAAAAACCACGAATTGACACCAAATTTGGACACAATACACCTATTAGACCAACAAGTGACCATCACTCATAAAAACACTGAAAAACACAGCAGAAGAGACTTAAAAAGCCAAAATACAAAAATTACATTACAACGTATGTGCAAAACCACATATATAAACGCAAACACACATATACACAAATATATACACACACAAAACACAGACTGGGCCACAGCAATGCATGTCAGGGAACAGATAGTATACATATATATATGTGTGTGTAATTCTTTATTTGTGTTTTTCCATTTTCATGGGGATCCTTTGCCCCTCACCCCAGCAAATGTTGACGGACATCTGTAAGACCTTTCTTCTAGTAGCTGCTAATGGCTTCAGGGCAGGATGAAACCCGTTTCTTCAGAAAATCTGAATCTTGAACTCTTTCCACGAGTTGGGGACTTTTGGAAATTGCAGTCCATTGTCTCTTGAGTCTATAACACATCTGGATGACACCCGCTTGTGTGTTGCTGCTCCAGAAGAACAGCCCAGCCTCATCCAATCTCATCTCTGAGTGAGCAACAAAGGGCAAATTACACCTGTGGAATCGTTCTGGGGGAGAAAGAAACCCATGCAGCGGTGGAACAAGATGGCCCATTGTCATGTAAATACCTCCTGCTCCGCCAGAGATATTTCTATTAACCGGGCCCATTGTCAAGAATAAGTAGGATGCAAGGGAATGGGGACGACTTCTCTCTGTGTACAGAATGTGTATGTACATTATTTCCTTTCCTTTTTATACTTCTCTGTATACGTCGATATATTTTTTAAGAACCTTCATTCAGGGCGGTATGCATTTGGCTTGAGCTTAGCCTTTTCACTTTTTCTCCTATTCCCGTGTTCGCATTTTTTGTATGAACCATAGGAAGAGTAGACATTGACTTATACAGAGTCAGGACGTTGGTTCAGTGTTGTAGCCCAAAGCTGACGGTCAGGTGTGATTGTGCAGGTTACTTTTAATATATGCATTTTAGTGTTTTTAAGTTTTATCTATGTACTAGCTGTACCCGCCACGCGTTGCTGTGGCCAACCTTCCCTCTTTCTCTCCTTCTTTCCCTCCTTCCTTCACTCACTCTTTCCTTCCTTCCTTCCTTCCTTCCTTCCTTTCCGTATTTCCTTCTCTATCTCTTTCCTTCCTCCCCCCTTTTTCTTCCTCTTCTTCTGTCTCTCTTTTCTTCCTTCTCTCTTTCCTTCTTCCCTTCTTCTTTCTCTACATCTTCCCCCCTTCCTTTGCTCCGTCTTTCCTTCTTTCTTTCCTTCTCTCCTTTCTTTCTTCTCCAACTTTCCTTCCCCCTTTTTCTTTCCCTCCCTCCCTCTCTCCTTTCTTCCTTCTTCTACCTCTTTCCTACCTCTTTGCTTCCATGCTTCCTTCTCCTTTTCCTTCTTTTTTTCTTTCCCTCCCTCTTTCTTTTCTTCTTTCTTTTTTTTTCTCCCTTTCCCTCCCTCTTTCTTCCCTTTTTTCTYTATTGTCATTTAGCTTTTTGGGGCTTTTAAAGTCTCTTCTGATGTGTTTTTCAGTGTTTTTATGAGTGAAGGACATACATTGGGTTGTGAGGTGTRTTGTGTCCAAATTTGGTGTCAGTTTCCCCAGTGGTTTTTGAATTATGTTAATCCCACAAACAAACATTACATTTTTATTTATATAGATTTTAAATATGTCATACCCAGCCTCGAGCCTTGAATAAAATGTATGATGACGACGACGATGATGGTGATGATGCTGTAGGATTAAACCAGAGGTGGTGGCCTGTTTGAACAGATGTTTTGTTGTCCTGTTCTGATCAGCTGGATTTACATAAACATTTTGGGCAAGCTCTACTGTCCTCCTTAGAGTCCAGAACAATCAGCTTGTTGTTGTTCCATGCTTTCCAACTTACAGTGACCATATAACAGGATTTTCTTGGCAAGATTATTCAGACTTCCTTTGAGGCTGAGAGAGTGTGACTTGCTCCCGTCACCCAGTCCATTTCTACAGCCGAGCAGGGATTGACACCCTGGTCTCCAACCACTATACCATATTGCAGAGCTTTCCAAAACTTTTCTTCTTGTTGACATGCTTTGTAGACATGCATCCTTTCGCAACACGGTATTTCAGTTTTACTAGCAAGCCGGAGGGTAAACCAACCCCTTAGAAGAGTTTTGTGAATATCTGTCTATCTATCTATCTATCTATCTATCTCTCTAAAAATGCTCTGTGCATAACGAGTATCTTAAAAACAAAAGAACCAATGAACGAAATCACACCAAATTTGGCAACAAAAAGTCTCACAACACAAGAAGTGACCATCACTCAAAAAATTATGATTTTGTCATTTGGGAGTTGTAGTTGTTGGGATTTATAGTTCACTTACAATCGAAGAGCATTCTGAGCTCCATCAATGATGGAATTGAACCAAACTTGGCACACAGATCTCCCATGACCAACAGAAAATAATGGAAGATTTTGGTGGGCATTGACCTTGAGTTTGGGAGTTGTAGTTCATCTACATCCAGAGAGCACTGTGGACTCAAACAATGATGGATCTAGACCAAATTTGGCACAAGCACTCAATACGCCCTAATATGAACACAGATGGCGTTTAGGGGAAATAGACCTTGACATTTGGGAGTTGTAGTCACTTGGATTCACAGTTCACCTACAATCAAAGAGCTTTCTGAACCCCACGAATGACAGAATCGGGGCAAACTTCCCACACAGAACCCCCATGACCAACAGAAAATACTTAATGCCATCCAATCCAACTCCCTTCATCAGAGCAAGACAATGTAATCAAAGTCCTCCTGACAAAGAGCCATCCAGCCATAAATATAGATAGATAGATAGATAGATAGATAGATAGATAGATAGATAGATAGATAGATAGATAGATATGATTCACACACATACAGATATAGTATTAAAGAAGGATAATGATATGTTGCATGTTCCAGAGTGGGCAAACTAGACAATCTCCACATCGACACTGACAAAGAAACAACAAGAAATGCTGTTTACCCACAAGCATCAAGAAATTACATATATTAGAAACCAACACATTCTCATTACTTTATTTTCCAGATCAACAGACTGGGCCGCAGCAACACGTGGCAGGGGACACACACACATAGTGTTACATAATTATATATGTCATATCATATACATAACATAATGTTTCAGTTTCATATACCGTAATCTATACTGTATAAACGAAGTTTGGAATTTTTTCCTTTACACTTCTTACGTACTACAGTTGATTCCTGTGTAGTTTCCTCGTTAGCAGCTCCATGTGGTTCATCACAAACATCATTGTCAACAGGCCTTCTTGTCTTAATTAGAAACATATCCATTTTAGTGGTAATTACTGCAACTCAGTCAACAAACTGTGCCAATTAAGTTACAGCAGTCCCTACACTTGAACAGCACCAGCACTCCACTTCTGTAGCAATTGAGCTTCTCTGGAAGTTTTTAAATAGAGGCTGTGTGGCCATCTGTTCAGAGGGCTATGACTGTGTCTTCCTTAATGGCAGAAGGAAGTTGGACTAGATGGTCTTTGGGGGATCTCTTCTAATTCTAATGATGTATAGAATGCCTGGGGTCTGGTGGAGTCTCCTTCTCTGGAGGTTTTTGAACTGAGGCTGGATGGCCATCTGTTGGGAGGGCTTTGACTGTGTCTTCTGGCCAGGCAGCCATTGTTTGAAGGGGAAACATTTTTCATGCGACACACCTGAGGACGACAGGTGACTCACTTTGGAAAGCTCTGCCATATTGGTTAATCAATGTTAAAGAAGGCATTCCTAAGCTCCCTGCTGTTTGTAAGCTTCCAAGTTGCATGTGTTTGTGGTTCAATAGTGCTAGATAATAAGTCTAATGATCTTGATGGTGCTGCAAGATGCTTTTTCCCTCTCCTCCTGGGTTTCTTCCTCTCCAAATGTCGTGTCAGTTAGGTTAACGCATTACTGTTTGATGAAGTCTTTACCAATTTCTTCTGTGTAGAATGAGCGGTTCCCCATTTTATTTCCTCGTGATTAAAAGAACCTGTTCATTTCAGTGGTCTTTGTGCATTTTAATGTTGCTGCTGTTGTGTGCCTTCAAGTCGTTTCCTAACAGTGATCTTGAAGTGCTCTTCCAGCAGTCACCAGCCAATCCCTCTCTAATGTCAGAAATAGAGCTCAATGGTGTAACATTAGAAAATGTTGACCATTTCAGCTCCCTTGGCAGCCACTTCTCCACAAAAGTCAACATTGACACTGAAATTCAACACCGCCTGAGCTCTGCGAGTGCAGCATTTTTCCAAATGAAGCAGAGAGTGTTTGAGGACCGGGACATCCGTAGGGATATCAAGGTGATTGTTTATAAAGCTATTGTCCTCCCAACCCTGCTATACGCCTGCGAGATGTGGACAGTCTACAGATGTCACATGCAATTCCTGGAACGATTCATTAGCGTTACCGCTGGAAAATCCTGCAAATCTCTTGGGAAGACAAGTGGACAAATGTATGCGTGTTGGAAGAAGCAAAGACCACCAGCACTGAAGCGATGGTCCTCCGCCATTAACTCTGCTGGATCGGCCACGTTATCCGAATGCTCGACCACGGACTCCCAAAGCAGTTGCTCTACTCCGAACTCAAGAATGGAAAACGGAATGGTGGAGGACAAGAAAAGAGATTGAAAGATGGGCTGAAAGCCAACCTTAAAAACTCTGGCATAGACACTGAGAACTGGGAAGCCCTGGCCCTTGAGCGCTCCAGCTGGAGGTCAGCTGTGACCAGCAGTGCTGTAGAATGTGAAGAGGCACGAATGGAGGGTGAAAGAGAGAAACGTGCCAAGAGGAAGGCACGTCAATCCAATCTTGACCGGGATCGCCTTCCACCTGGAATACAATGCCCTCACTGTGGGAGGAGATGCAGATCAAGAATAGGACTCCACAGTCACCTTCAGACCCACCGCCAGAACATTGAACTTGGAGGACCATCATCCTCAGACTACGAGGGATTGCCTAAGAAAGTAATTAAGTACAGTGATCTTGAGATGAACCACTCGCAGGGTTTTTAACTTGGCATTATTTGTCCAGAGGAAACTTGGCATTGCCTTCCTCTGAGGCTGAGAGAGTGTAGCTTGCACAGGGTCACCCAGTGGAGTTCCATAGCTGAGACGGTTTCAAAATCCTGGCCTCCAAAGTTATAGCCCGGTGCTCAAACTATTATTGTGTCTCAATATGTTATGAAATCCCATTTCACAATATCAAGTTGTGTATTTGTTGGCTGGGGATAATGGAAGTTGCAGTCAGAGGATGCTGGGCTAGGTCAAGGCTTGTCTCCTTCACTGACAGCCTCTCCAAAGGGATAGATACCTTTCCAAATCTGCTACTCAGGTTCCTTTGGGGATGCAACCAAAAACCCACACTCTTCAATGAGGATTTCATGGCTGTTCCAGATAGTTCTTACCTTGAATTCTTGGGTTTTGAAGGAAGGGGATGTTGTACTTTTATGAGCATGCCTTCACAAGTATTATTATCTCTCCATCAGAAGCACATTCAGGTGAGCGGCAAAGATCGCCTTTATTCTGGCTCCGACTCCTGAATCAACCTCTTTGTAAGCTGTTTCTTGCCTTGGACTGCCGTAAATGCCACTTCTTCCCCAGTCAATCTTAATTATACGGACACCAGCATGCGGCCCACAGGAAAACGCTTCCCGTTTTATGTGCCTTTCGATTGTTGCCTCTGGTTATGTTGTGCTTCCTTTTAAAACATCGCCTTTGCCTCTGCAGAGCGTGTTCAAACCTCCTCTTTTCATCCTCTCCTCTTCCTTTCCTTCTGGTTGCTTTCAGAGTGGACTAGCCATGCATCAGGATGTTTGAATCAGGGCTGTGTTGAAATATTGCAATATCGTGGCATTGAAGTTGGTAGAAATGTACCAGTTCTGGCTCAAGCTTCAAATTAAAAAGTCATAATAGTAGGGTAGGGTTGCCTCTGCAGACTGTTTGGAAGCTTCAGCTAGTCCATCACTCGGCAGCCAGGTTGCTCACGGGAGCGCGATATTGAGAGCGCACAATTCCCTTGCTACACCAGGTAATAATAAATAATAACACTTTATTTATACCCCGCTACCATCTCCCCAAGGGACTCGGTGTGGCTTACATGAGTCTGAGCCCGAATACAACAGTACAAGCAATAATAACAACAGTACAAGCAATTAAAATAAAACATAGACAATAAAATATACAACATTAGCAATAAGACAACACACAATTAAAAACAGTGGGAAGGCCAAAAGTAAAGTTAAAATTGGGAATAATGCTGGGACATGGATGAAACGGTGATAGTGGCGTTTGTGGAAGGGATACGAGCAGACCTAAAAAAATATAAAGTGCTTGGAGGGACAAAGTGCTATGGGATCATTATTCCGGGAAAGCACACTGGAACAACCACGTCTTCAAGCTCCTCCTAAAGACTGCCAAAGTTGGGGCCTGTCTGATATCTTTAGGGAGAGAGTTCCAGAGTTGAGGGACCACCACCGAAAAGGCCCTCTCTCTCGTTGCCACCAATCGTGCCTGCGAGGCTGGTGGGATCGAGAGCAGGGGCCTCTCCGGATGATCGAAGGGATCGTGTGGGTTCGTATACAGAGATGCGGTCACGCAGGTAGGCGGGTCCCAAACTGTTCAGGGCTTTGTAGGTAAGAACCTGCACCTTGAATTGGGTCCGGTAGATGAATGGCAGCCAGTGGAGCTCCTTGAACAGGAGAGTTGACCACTCCCTGTAAGGCGCCCCAGTTAACAACCTGGCTGCCTCCCGTTGGATCATCTGAAATTTCCAGGCCGTTTTCAAGGGCAACCCCACATAGAGTGCATTGCAGTAATCCAGTCTAGAGGTGACTAAGACGTGGACCACTTTGGCCAGCTCCTATTAGCTTCCGAGCACAATTCAAAGTGCTGACATTAGCCTATAAAGCCCTTAATAGTTCTGGCCCAGTTTACCTGTCTGAATGTATCTCCCACTATGAACCACCAAGAACCTTAAGATTGTTTGGGGAGGACCTTGCTGTCCCCCCACCATTGCAGTCGTGGCTGGTGGGGACAAGAGACAGGGCCTTCTCTGTGGTGGTCCCTCGGTTATGGAACTCTCTCCCAAGTGAAATCAGATCCACTCCTTCCCTCCTGACCTTTAGGAAAAAGGTGAAATCCTGGCTGGGATCAGGCCTTTGTGGATTAGATTGACGTGATGGTAGAGCTATGGTTTAATGGACTCTGATGGACTCGAATGGACTGTGTGTAGGATGATGATTTAATTCTGGTGATTGTTTTAATGTTTTACTGTTTTATGATGTTTCTATAATGTTTTATACTGGGTTGTTATAGGTTTTTTCAGGCTATATGGCCATGTTCCAGAGGCATTCTCTCCTGACGTTTTGCCTGCATCTATGGCAAGCATCCTCAGAGGTAGTGAGGTCTGTTGGAACTAGGGAAAAGGGTTTATATATCTGTGGAATGACCAGGGTGGGACAAAGAACTCTTGTCTTCTGGAGCTAGGTGTGAATGTGGGTTGTTGTAGGTTTTTTTGGGCTATATGGCCATTGTCTAGAGGCATTCTCTCCTGACGATATGCATTCATGAGATTTGTACTGTGGGGTTGCACTGTATTTACTTTCAGAAGAATTTAAGAAAGTTCAGAAATGGTAATCAGATTGAGGCATACTTTCCCGATAAGTTGCATTGTGTACCAAAACTCTGCTGTAAAGCGAATAATGCCTTACAGCGCATCACACCTTTTTCCCGCTTGCCAGTGCGTAGAAGAGCCTAAACACCTATTTACACTATCATTTATTAAGTGTGCAGTAGTGTTAGACCTATCTAGTACTCATGAATATGTAATAGTCACAATGCGTGACTCTACTTTGCACATTCATAACTGCCACAGAGGATTCCAGCCAGCAGTATTGTATAGTACTGTGTAATTGAAAAGTGCCATATTAGCAAAGCACTTCAAACAGAAGCACATACTCCAAGTTCTATTAATCTAAGCAGTGTTATGATTCATGAATCAAATGCTTTTGTGTTATGGCTGAACTACAGCGCATTTGTAATTACTGATAAATGGCAAATGTTTACAGTACAGCTCTGTGTCTACAGGACCGGTGCAGTTGGTTTCATTTATCTATATTTGACAAAATATATTCACTGGGTTGTTGTAGGTTTTTTGGGCTATATGACCATGTTCTAGAAGCATTCTCTCCTGACGTTTCGCCTAAATCTATGGCAGGCATGCTCAGAGGTTTTCACTCTCTTATGGAAGGTCAGGAGGGAGGGGGTTGATCTTATATTCTTGGGGAAGGAGTTCCACATCCGTGGAGCCACCACTGAGAAGGCCATGTCTCTCAAATCCGCCAACTCCGCTGCAAGGGAGGTGGGACCGAGAGCAATGCCTCCTCGGATGATCTTAAGCTCTAAGATCGTTTATAGGGGGAGATCCGTTTGGACAGGTAAGCTGGGCTGGAACCATTAAAAGAACCATGGTGAATCAGTCCAAAGCCCCTTGAGTCCAATAGTTTGTTTGCACCCTGGGCAATCAGTTGACTGCAGAAGGTGTAGTCCTTGATAGATGGGTTTTGAGAATAGTCTGTCTCAGCACCATGGTCAAACTTTCAAGACAACAACAACTCACACATTTGAAAACTATTTCTAAGACAAGTTTTCCATCTATCTATCTATCTATCTATCTATCTATCTATCTATCTATCTATCTATCTATCTATCTATCTATCTATCTATCTATTCCGCGCTTCTCACCCCGCAGGGGACTCAGGGTGGATTACAATGTACATATACATGGCAAACATTCAATGCCATAGACATACAACATATATAGACAGGCACACAGAGGTTATTTAACTTTCTAGCTTTCATGAGGGTATTCTGGCCACCAGGGGAGCTGTTGCTTCATCATCCATTTGTGACACGGATGGAGTACTTCCTCATTCTTTATTTGCTTGCTTGCTGGAGATTTTATGGCATTGTAAATTAGTTAAATTAGCCTCTGGGCATAAGCGGTACCTAAATTTCCTACTTGACAAATGCAACTGTCTTTTGGGTTGCAAAGGTTGACAGCAAGCTACACAATGGCCGAAAGCTCACTTCGACATGGGCTGGCTTCAAACTCATGACCATTTAGTCAGTAGTGATCTCCCAGCCAGCTGCGCCACAGTCCCGGTGCTTAAGCTGGTTTTGACATGGAATACATAATATAGTATTTATCTTGTATCCATGGGATGGTTTCATTTATCTGCCCAACAAAATACAATTCTTCCAAGCATTTTCTAGGCCATTCAGTGCAAAACTGTGGTTTGGTTTTGGGTATACTGGAACATATCCCCTCCAGATACAGGAATCATGCTGTATCTTAAAAGCATCCTGTACATTTAGTACTAAAATAATTAGAAGATTATATAAATTCAATCCCCATCTTTGCTGATGTAAATGTTCCTTTGTTGCTTTGTGCTGCTCTATGCCTAGTCATATGCATCAACCAAAACCGACCACACGTCTCACTCTTTCTGCCCCACAGTTTCCCAGCAATTGTTTTTTGCCCTGTCCCCTAAATTGTTTGCTTTGCATCCCAATAAAGAATTTGCACTGTCTTCTTGGGAGTTCCAGTTCAGCCCTGGCTCAATTCTGACCCTTGAATCTCTTCCGGCTTTGCTCTGCTTCAGTTCCAGCCAGTTATGATTGTATGAGTCCCCACTTGACCCTGTTCTAGTTTAGTTGACAACTTTGCTTTAAAAACAGGGAGAAAAAAAGCAACCTCCCCCCATTTGCAATCAGGGAGAGAGTGGGGACCAGAACAAAAACCCCTCACCAGCACTTTTTAAAAACTCAGCTGCCACCTCACATCAAAGTCTCTCGCTGTGTGTCAAGTCATGTCTCATCCATCTCCCGTTCTCTGGACAGCAGCAGACTCCGCTTCCGACCCGCTCCTGTCCCGTGACCCAAATGCAGTGGGAGTGGGCTGTGGCATAGAGATGGAAGAAGTAAACAAGGCAAAGGATGTGGGGCAGAAATCACGGTTAGTGCAATATAACTCTGTGAGAGCCCCCTTTTAATCTGCTTTGTAGTCAACTCTGTCTTATGGCGGCCTTTGGGTTTTGGGGCAAGATTTCTTCAGAGGAAGTTTGGCATTGCTGTCCGCTTACAGCAAGGCAATGTGATTTGTTCCGTTTGTGATTTGTACACCATATTAAACCCTGGTCCAATATGCAAGCAACTGTACTTGTTCAAATGCTGTATTTTGTCAATTCTAAGGTGCTAGCTATTATAAGGCACACACCAATTTTAGTTCTTCCAACATAAATTTTTTTATTTAAATCTTTAAAAAATCAGTGATTCTGAGATACAGCCTGTTGTTGCTATGGGGTGAGGCTGGGGCTGTGAAGAAATACACTATTTGGAGCAGTAGTTTCCAGTTTGTGGTCCGTGGACTACCAGTGGTCTGCAAGAACTAAAATATGGTCTGCGGCATCACTGTTACTACACCATTGCAACGATAGCGACTGGTCTCGTAAAACTCTCTTATAGTGCCAAGGCTTACTAAATATGGCTTTCTATGGGCGAGCAGATGACGAGTACTGGATTGGCATATGTTCTGTCTCAGAAACTAGAGCTGATATGGTCTAACCCAGTGGTTCTCAACCTGGGGTCCTCAGATGTTTTTGGCCTTCAACTCCCAGAAATCCTAACAGCTGGTAAACTGGCTGGGATTTCTGGGAGTTGTAGGCCAAAAACATCTGGGGACTCCATGTTGAGAACCACTGGTCTAAGCAATGCAATTTTCTGAATCTGCACCCCAAATAAACAAACCCAATCTAAAGTTGAGCAAAAAACCGATTTGTAACCCTTTTGGTACTCATGTTTGTGAGTGGTCTCTGGTCAAAGTCAAGAGCAAGGACCCATCTCGATAAAATAGTGAAAAGTAGAGACATCACACCGGCAACGAAGATCCACATAGTTAAAGCAATGGTATTCCCTGTAGTCACCTACGGATGTGAAAGCTGGACCATAGCGAAGACTGAGCGAAGGAAGAGAGGTGCTTTTGAACTGTGGTGTTGGAGGAAAGTTCTGAGAGTGCCTTGGACCGCGAGAAGATCCAACCAGTCCATACTTGGGGAAAGACAGCCCAGCTTCTCACTGGAGGGAAGGATAGTAGAGGCCAAGATGAAGTCCTTTGGCCACATCATGAGAAGAAAGGAAAGGTTAGAGAAGACAATTATGCTGGGGAAAATGGAAGGAAAAAGGAAGATGGGCCAACCAAGGGCAAGGTGGATGGATGGCATCCTTGAAGTGACTGGCTTAACTCTGAAGGAGCTGGGGGTGGTGACGGCTGACAGGGAGCTCTGGTGTGGGTTGGTCTGTGAGGTCATGAAGAGTCGGAAGCGACTGAATGAATAAACAACAAAAATTAGTCTTAGACCAAAAGAGGGTTCTCATAGATAATGGGGAGTTGATCTGTGTGGTCTTTCAAAGTCTTATTCCAATATTCAAGCCATACTGGTTCCAATAAGGAGGAAGGATTTTCTTGGCAAGATTTGTTCAGAGAAGGCTTGCCATTGCCACCCTTTGAGGCTGAGAGAGTGTGATTTAGGCAAGATTTCCCAGAAGGTTTCTCCTAAAGAGTTGGTATTCCAATCCCGGTCTAAATTGTTTCCCTTGTGAATTGTTTATCTTCAAAAGCTATGGAGTAAGAAAGTCAACGAGGTTGACTGGGGAGCAGCTGAGCACATTCTCCCTCAAGGTGATCATTTATTCAATCAATCAATCGGTTGATCAGTCATTTATTTTTGTCCCACCTCTTTGCTGAGAGTGGGATTTGAGGTTACTTACAAAATAAAAAGAAATACAATGAAATGATATACAGCCATAACAAGCAAAAGGTTTAGACTGAGATAATATAATGCTATTGAATTTTTTTGTGTGTGTCAGGAGTAACTTGAGAAACTGCAAGTCACTTCTGGTGTGAGAGAATTGGCAATCTGCAATTATCCTGTCCCGAAAGCTGGGTCCCACAGCCAAGTTTTGACCATCCTTCTAAAGGACAGGAGGGAGGGGACCGATCTGATCTCACCAGGATGGGAGTTCCATAGCTGGGGAGCAATCACCGAGAAGGCCCTGTCTCTCATCCCCACCTGTGACAATGGTGGGACGGAAAACAGGGCCTCCCCGGAGGATCTTAATGTTCGCAATGGTTCATAGGGGGAGATGCGTTCGGACAGGTAATTTGGGCCGGGGCCGTTTAGGGCTTTATAGGTCAAAGCCAGCACTTTGAATTGTCCCCGGTATAGCAAACTGGGAGCCAGTGGAGCTGGCGTAACATGGGAGTTGTATGCTCCCTGTGTGCTGCCCTGTCTGCCTCTCGTTGGCCTATTTGAAGCTTCCGAGCAGTCTTCAAAGGCAACCCCACATAGAGTGTGTTGCGGTAGTCTATCCTAGATGTAACGAGAGAGTGGACCATTCTTGTAGGGTGCTTCTCTTATGTCCCCACATGGGCTGCTGGAGCTGGCAGAGGGAGCTCAACCCTCTCTCCCTGGATTCAAACCACTGACCTGTTGTTCAGCAGTCCTGCCGGCACAAGTGTTTAAGCCTTTGCGCCACTGGGGACTCCACTATTGAATTCAAAGACAAGCCATCCTATTGAGACACTGTTAAATAATAGCAGCAGCAGCAATAACCCTCATTTGTTGTTGTCTTTGTTGTTGTTGTGTTACTGTAACAATATTCATTTGTAGCCCATGTTTCCCCATATAATGGAACTCAAGGCAGTTGATAACTTATTAAAAGCAGGGCAAATTAAACACTATATGAAATCAATAAAAAGTAGAACTAAAACAATTACTCCTTTAGAGGAAAATACAATATAAGGGAGACAATATTAAGATGTTTATATTATTTATTGCAGTGGTTACCGTGTTCACCTGCTGCAAACAGATATTGAAAGACCGTATTCCTCTAGGTCAGTGTTTCTCAACCTGGGAGTCCGGACCCCTGAAGGGGTCGTGAAGGGGTATCAGAGGGGTCACCAAAGACCATCAGAAAACACAGTATTTTCTGATTGTCATGGGGATTCCATGTGGGAAGTTTGAGCTAATTCTATCGTTGGTGGAGTTCAGAATGTTCAGCAACTACAACTCCCAAAAGTCAACGTCTATTTCCCCCAAGCTCCACCAGTGTTCACATTTGCGCATATTGAGTATTTGTGCCAAGTTTGCTCCAGATCCACCATTACGTGAGTCCACAGTGCTCTCTGGATATAGGTGAACTACAACTCCCAAACTCAAGGTCAATACCCACCAAACCCTTCCAGTGTTTTCCGTTGGTCATGGGAGTTCTGTATGGCAAATTAGGTTCAAATCCATTGCTGGTGCAGGTCAGAATGCTCTTTGATTATAGATGAACTATAAATCCCAGCAACTACAACTCCCAAATTACATAATCAATCCTCCCCCAACCCCACTAGCATTTACATGTGGTAGCACTGGGTATTTGTGCCCAGTTTGGTCCAGTGAATGAAAATACATCTTGCATATCTGATATTTATATTATGATTTATAACWGTAGTAAAATGACTGTTATGAAGTAGCAACAAAAACCATGTTATGGTTGGGGGTCACCACAACATGAGGGACTGTATTAAGGGGTCACGGCATTAGGAAGGTTGAGAACCACTGCTCTAGGTCTTCTTCACAATTTTTTCCATTGCACTTGATGCTAAACAGGTGACAGGTATGCAGAGGATGAGAAAACTAAGAGGTGCTGGGGGGTGTTCTCTTTTTAAAAACACCCCACTTTTTTGTGAGAGAGTGTGTTAACTGAAGTACACCTATATTCTCATCTAGAGTGACTGTCRGCAGGCTCTCCATAATTCTGGATTTTGAATTCGAACCCAGTGCACACCATCCACACTTTTAAGACCCTAGAGCTGTCTATCTTCTAGCTGTTATTTATGAACGCTTGATGTATCTCTCCCCCCCCCCCCATTAATTTGGGGCTCTTTGTGACAACTTTGAAATCCTTTGCAGCGAGAGGAAGTTATATTTATTTCAGAAGATATTGACAAGCCCTCGGAAGAGTCCTCTCTTCCATTAAGCATCTCAGCCACTCTGCGGCTATGAATATTTCAAGAAAAAAGAAGAAGCAAAAGTGCAGCATTAGTCATCCATTCAGGCCAGGAGGGGCATTGATCCCTTTGAGCGGAAGGCAGCCATCGGGTGGCAAGAACAGTGTTTGAATGAAGGGGATCAAGACCCTTTTCTGGGTTGTTAAGGTGGGCTTTTTCCTTTGCTCCTATTCTAGGCCAAGAGTACATCTACACCAGGCATGGTCAAACTTTGGCCCTCCGGGTGTTTTGGACTTCAACTCCCACAATTCCTAACAGCCGGTAGGCTGTTAGGAATTGTGGGAGTTGAAGTCCAAAACATCTGGAGGGCCAAAGTTTGCCCATGCCTGAGCTATACTGTAGGATTAGTGCTTTAACAGCCATGGCTCAGTGTGATGAGATCCCCTAAACAGTCTGTCCCTACAGTTTGCTGAAGAAGACATCCTTTAAGCTCCACCAATTATTACCAGTATTGTGAAGTAGATCTGGAAAAGCACAGACTTTCACAACCACATTGCACTCACATGTCTGTTATAAACAGTGCAAAAAATGAAGATTAAAGCTGCAAAAGCGCAAAAGCCTAGCCAATCCTCCTGTAATATTGTGCGCCTGCCTGCAATAGGCAAGATAAACAGCAGCTGCTGTTGAAATCTCTGTATGCAAAAATGTGGAAAAGGCCATCATGCCTGGATGTGTTTTGGAATGGTCTCCAGAAGGTTCAAAATGTTTCCTTTATTTATTTATTTATTTATTTATTTACCTGACGGTGTTCTTTTTTTCCACACGGGCATATAAGGGTAGTCACCATCACAGGCCATTTGGCGAGGATGAGAGACAGGGCCTTCTCAGTGATTGCCCCATGGTTATGGAACACCCTTTCTTGCAATATTAGATCAGACCTCTCCCTTCTGTCCTTCAGAAGGATGGTGAAGATCTGGCTGTGGGACCAAGCCTTTGGGGCAGTGCAGTGAAGCAAAATGGTGCCCTGAGAAACAACTTTTAATGTGAATATAAGTGATTTTAATGTTTGGATACATTTATGGTTCTATGTCCCAGCGTTGAATGTTTGCCATATATATGTTGTGCTTCGCCCTGAGTCCCCTGCAGGGTGAGAAGGGCGGAATATAAATGTTTAAAATAAATAAATCTATATAAATAAAAATGTAATGGTCGTTTGTGGGATTAACAGGACTCAAAAACCACTGGACGATTTGGCACCAAATTTGGACACAATATACCTAACAACCCAATGTATGTCCTTCACTCACAAAAACACTGAAAATCAAAGCAGAAGGGACTTTAAAAGCCCCAAAAAGCTAAATGACAAAAAGCTAAATGACAATACAGAAAACAAGGGAAGAAAGAGGGGGGGAAGGGGAGAAAAAAAAAGAAAGAAAGAAAAGAAAGAGGGAAAGGGAGAAGGAAAGGGAGAAAGCAAAGAGAGAAGGAAGGAAGGAAAGAGGTAGAGAAGGAAGAAAGGAGAGAAAGAGGGAGGGAAAGAAAAAAGGGGAAGGAAGAAAAGTTAGAGAAGGAAAAAAAAGGAAAAGAAGGAAGGAAAGAGGGAGCGAAGGAAAGGGGGAAGATGTAGAGAAAGAGGGAGGGAAGGAAAGAAGGAAAGAGAAGGAAGAAAAGAGAGACAGAAGAAGAGAAAGAAAAAGGGGGAAGGAAGGAAAGAGATAGAGAAGGAAGGAAGAAGAGAAGGAAACATGGGAAGGAAGGAAGGAAAGAGGGAGTGAAGGAAGGAGGGAAAGAAGAAGAGAAAGAGGGAAGGTTGGCCACAGCAACAGCGGGTACAGCTAGTTAATAATAAAAAAAATAAAAAATCTGGATACCAGTATTAAAAAACTCTAAAATTGCAACAAAAACAGCAGAGAGGAAACAACCAGGCACATCTTAACACCTCTCAACAGAACATTTTCCCAGGCTCAGCCAGGCCTTCAAATGCTAATGAAGGTGGTCAGCTGAAACATTCACACCTAGCTTCATCAGAGAGCTCTTTGCCCTACCCCAGCCATTCCACAGATATATAAACCCATTTTCCTATTTCCAACAGACCTCACTACCTCTGAGGATGCTTGCCATAGATGCAGGCGAAACGTCAGGAGAAATGCCTCTAGAACATGGCCCTATAGCCCGAAAAAACCTACAAGAACCTAGTGATTCCAGCCATGAAAGCTTTCGACAATACACCCCAGTATGATGATCAAGAGAGCTAACTAATATAGGGCTGGGCGGTTTCGTTTCGTTAATTCGTAATTCGTTAAAAATTCGTTATTTTTTTTATAACGAAGCGATAACGAACCATTCTGGAGCAACTTAAAAACGAAACGAATTTTTAAATTCGTTTCGTAAATGCTTCGGATTCGTTATGTATTTGTTTCGTTATCGGTTTGAGGTCGTTTCGTTATTATTTCCGCATGTCTGGGGCAAGTTTTATAGTTGTTTTTTGTTTAATTAGTGAAAAAAAATTATAATATCACACCAACAGTCAACAACAGAGGGAGAGGGAAGCTTCAGAAGTTCCCCCTGTCCCATTTGGAGGTTTTTTAGCGTATTGCGCGGTCGCGTCCGCCATTAACGAATCGATTCGTTATTGTTTCGTATTGTTTCGTTAATGTTTCGTATTTTTTTTACATTTACGAAATTTCGTAAATATCGAAACTTTTTAAAAGAAAAATTTCGGAATTCTTTTAAATATCGAAACGCAAAAACCCCCAAAAAACGAATCGATTTTAGAAACAATTTTTTCCGTTGTTACCCAGGCCTACTACCTACCTACCTATCTATCTCTCTATCTTCTACGTCCTACCTATCTATAGGGCAGGACTGAGAATGTGTGCGCCCCTCCAGATGTTGTTGGAATGCATTGGCTACCTAGCCAGCTTAGCTAGCACTGAGGAAATGCCTATTTAAATTGTTCAGCTCCCCCTCTCTGTTGTTCTTCTAACAACAAACTAAAGCCTTTTGATTCAGGAAAACATATTAAAGAATTTGTTGTTGTTGTTGTTCATTCGTTCAGTCGTCTCCGACTCTTCGTGACCTCATGGACCAGCCCACGCCAGAGCTCCCTGTCGGCCGTTACCACCCTCAGCTCCCTCAAGGTCAGTCCAGTCACTTCAAGGATGCCATCCATCCATCTTGCCCTT
>NW_026847438.1:248009336-248103483 GCF_025583915.1 Anolis sagrei ordinatus
TTTTCCGTTGTTACCCAGGCCTACTACCTACCTACCTATCTATCTCTCTATCTTCTACGTCCTACCTATCTATAGGGCAGGACTGAGAATGTGTGCGCCCCTCCAGATGTTGTTGGAATGCATTGGCTACCTAGCCAGCTTAGCTAGCACTGAGGAAATGCCTATTTAAATTGTTCAGCTCCCCCTCTCTGTTGTTCTTCTAACAACAAACTAAAGCCTTTTGATTCAGGAAAACATTTTAAAGAATTAGCCAAGGGGGAACTGTGTAGGATTTTAATTATTTTAACAGTTTTGCTGTGTTTTAAGTGTTTTAACTGACCTGTTTTAATAATTGTTGGCTTAATACTATTTTAATATTTGATATGCTGTAGGTTTTGAATTGCCTTTCATGAATGGTTACTGTTCGAGGCTTATGGAGGCATTCGACCTCCCCGAGGAGTTTTGGGGGCCCCTCTTGTGACTGGCAACCCCAGTCACTATGTGCACTATATTACACATAGTGCTACAACTGTGCAATATAGACAGGGGGATCTCATCATTTACACCCTGTATTTTGGATTCTAATTGGAGAATCTTTTAATTGGAGCAAATCAAGAGGTTCGGAAACCGAATTTTTGTTGGTTTTGTGAATCTCAGCCTACACCTTCCTTCTCCTCCTCAATCCGGACTTCAGCACGTCTTCTCCTCCGACACGCAGAAAGGAGCCTTCTGATTTTGTTCTGGGTTGGATGGTTTCAAAGTGGTTTTCCACTGCCCCCCTTTTAAAAGCTCTTTGCTTTCGTTCCCCTCTCTGAGTTGAGGGAAAGTTGCTTACCCAGCACATTGGAGGAGTTGTTGTTCAGATGCGACTTGGAAGGGTAATTGGTTTTGGTCTGAAATATTTACCGGATGGGAACATCTCTGTGTCTCTCCCAGAGGTTGTTGCCCTAGAAAATGTAAGAGGGGCACAAAGGCCAGGGGAGGGAAGATGGTAACGCAGCCAAGGCTCCTTTGCTTCTGGGGTGATGGTCAAGGATTGTGGCAGCGGCCAGGATGAGGCCTAATTGGGCTTCCTTCTCTTTGCAATGAGCAGAAACGCGGGCCCACCTCCTCTTTCTTGGTGAAGCTCACAGATAAAGTCAAAGACTAAGTCTTGTTGACGATGTGTATACATCCCTTTGGATAAAAGCAACTGCAGGAGGAACAGATAGTTGTCCCATGAAATCTTGCTGTCTTTTTGGTCCTGTTTCTGGAGAAGAATCATAGAATCAAAGAGTTGGAAGAGACCTCATGGGCCATCCAGTCCAACCCCATTCTGCCAAGAAGCAGGAATATTGCATTCAAATCACCCGACAGATGGCCATCCAGCCTCTGTTTAAAAGCTTCCAAAGAAGGAGCCTCCACCACACTCCGGGGCAGAGAGTTCCACTGCTGAATGGCTCTCACAGTCAGGAAGTTCTTCCTCATGTTCAGATGGAATCTCTTTTCTTGTAGTTTGAAGCCATTGTTCTTGTGTCCTAGTCTCCAGGGAAGCGGAAAACAAGCTTGCTCCCTCCTCCCTGTGGCTTCCTCTCACATATTTATACATGGCTATCATATCTCCTCTCAGCCTTCTCTTCTTCAGGATAAACATGCCCAGCTCCTTAAGCCGCTCCTCATAGGGCTTGTTCTCCAGACCCTTGATCATTTTAGTCGCCCTCCTCTGGACACATTCCAGCTTGTCAATATCTCTCTTGAATTGTGGTGCCCAGAATGGGACACAATATTCCAGGTGTGGTCTAACCAAAGCGGAATAGAGCATGGGGAGCATGACTTCCCTAGATCTAGACACTAGGCTCCTATTGATGCAGGCCAAAATCCCATTGGCTTTTTTTGCCACCACATCACATTGTTGGCTCATGTTTAACTTGTTGTCCACGAGGACTCCAAGATCTTTTTCAGACGTACTGCTCTCAAGCCAGGCATCCCCCATTCTGTATCTTTGCATTTCGTTTTTCTGCCAAAGTGGAGTATCTTGCATTTGTCACTGTTGAACTTCATTTTGTTAGTTTTGGCCCATCTCTCTAATCTGTCAAGATCGTTTTGAATCCTGCTCCTGTCCTCTGGAGTATTGGCTATCCCTCCCAATTTGGTGTTGTCTGCAAACATGATGATCATGCCTTCTAGCCCTTCATCTAAGTCATTAATAAAGAGAAGAACCATTCATTCTGGACTTAATGGACTTAACCCATCACAGTTCAGTGTCTAAATGGAGGTATTATTTATTGTGTCAAGAGCAGACCAAACAGTTGTGTTGCATTTTTTAACAAACAAAGAAAGGAAGAAAGAAACAAAACACAAAGTTTGCAAGCTTGGTAGTTGATTAAATGTCCTTTGACCAGTAGCTGGCCACTTGGAGTGCCTCTGGTGTTGCTGCAAGAAGGTCCTGGAGGTGAGACGCGGAGATGATGTTACACTAACAGGCCCTTCATATCACACAGAAATAAAACTGTGTTCTGAAACAAACAGGGTTGAAATAATATTTAGAAACTAGGTGGCATGATAGCTTTTGGTCTGCAGTGTCAATTGGGCAGAGAAAGGAAGCTTGTAACCTCAATGCTGTAGGGCTGCAAGTCTCACTGAAAGTTGGCCATAAAGTTGTAGAGGAGGACCTCGAGATACCTAGAGAGAACATTGTAATCGAACTTCAAAAGTCAAACTCACAAACATGGAGGCCAAATTGTATTTCTTTTTAATGCATTTGCCTTCAGGGTGTCACATGCTTCTGTTGTTTGGGGAGCTCTCGGTAATGCAATGGGTTAAACCCTTGTGTCAGCAGGACTGAAGACTGACAGGTCGCAGGTTCGAATCCAGGGAGAGCGTGGATGAGCTCCCTCGTTCAGCTCCGTCTCCCCATGGGCATGGTAGTCCACATTCTAGTTACATCCCGTATAGACTACTGCAACACTCTCAACATGGGGTTGACTTTGAAGACAGTCTGGAAGCTTCAACTAGTCCAACAAACGGCAGCCAGGTTGTTAACAGGAGCGGCGCTCAGGGAGCATACAACCCCCTTGTTGCACCAGCTCCACTGGCTGCCAGTTTGCTACTGGGTCCAATTCAAAGTGCTGGCTTTAGCCTATAAAGCCCTAAATGGTTCTGGCCCAACTTAACTGTCTGAACGTATCTCCCCTTACGAACCACTGAGGACTTTAAGATCATCTGGGGAGGCTCTGCTCTTGATCCCGCCTTCGTCACAAGCATGTTTGGCGGGACGAGAGACGGGGCCTTCTCAGTGGTGGCCCCTCGGCTATGGAACGCCCTTCCTAGGGAGATCAGATCTGCTCCCTCCCTCTTGACGTTTCGGAGGCAAGTTAAAACGTGGCTATTTGAGCAAGCGTTTACAAATACAGAGTAGCTAATATAGGAAATCGAATGACCTGACAATGGAATTGGACAATGCTTGAGAATAATGAAACGCTTATGATGTTGCTTTTATTGCTTTTGTGATGTCTTATACTGTTTAATGTTTTTTATCTATTATGTTTTATGTATACTGATTTGTTGGAAACCGCCTTGAGTCACCAATTGGCTGAGAAAGGCGGTATACAAATACAGTAAATAAATAAATAAATAAATGACATGAGAGAAGCCTCCCACGAGGATGGTAAAACATCAAAACATCTGGGCAATGTCCCCTGTGCAACGTCCTTGCAGACAGCCAATTCTCTCACACCAGAAGCCACTTGCAGTTTCTCAAGTTGCTCCTGACACACACACACACAAATTGTTTGGGGTTTCTTTAGTGAGGGGTCCCTAGTTCCCTTTCCTCTGGCTCACCTCCCACTTCTAAAATAGAAAGGTTTGTGAAAGAAGACATGCCATCATGTCTGAGGGAACGTCTTCATGTTCTCATGATGTAACACACCAATGGGTCCCATCTAATAAGAAGGAAGGAAGGAGGCTTTTCCCCCATCTCTCCAGTGATCTTCTGGTTGCAGAGCCCCATTTGGCCTGGACGGCTGTCCCCCACTCCCCTATGCCACAGTGCGCCTGATGCCCCACGCCAAAGCGTCAGAGCAGCTGCGGATGCTTCCGGGCCAGTGCTGGGTGTGCGCCTTCCCCATTGCCTCTCCGTCCCGCTGGGGCCCTGTGCTGCTGCTTCGTCTCACTGAAAGGAGTGTTGGGTTTCCTGGGAATGTGGCTGCTCCATTTCTTGGGAATACAATTTGAGCGATGATCTAATCCCCTGGACCAAGTGAAGAGTCATTAGCGGGTTTTTTCTTACTGCAGTTGGTGATGGGGGAAGCAGCGTGTCTTCGGGATTCTGCTCATTCCCTGGGCATTTTCTCATGCTCCAAAATACCAGCTGGTGGCATCCTTGGCTGTTGCGGGGTGGGTCCAGGGGCAGAAGGTGTCTTAGATCCTTCAGGCCTTGAGCACGGTCTTCCAAGGCAACCAGCCTATCCTTTAGCCAAGCAACTAATTTGAGGAGTTTTCCTCTTCAGAGAACCGAGCATGCCTGAACAAGTGGTGGGGTGATGCAGGGTGAAGACCACAAATTGGGGTTCTGGAGGTACTTGGATCATCTTTGTGTGTGATAGTTCAACCAAGCAAGGATGTTTTAGCACTGGGTTCTTTCTGTTGACTTCTCCACATCTAAGACTATTGGGAACTCTTTATGTTGATACCCATTTGGAAGTCTTTGAAGTTGGTGCATTAAAATATAAATGGAGAATAAGTGGACTCCAGAACAGCAAGCTAATGTTTCTGTTGCATACTAACTGTTGGAAGTGAAGAAGCATCAACACTTGTCCAAAGAGCAGTTAGGAACAGAGGAGACCTCCTAGGGCATGCCTGCTGTTTTGTTTTCACCTCTGTTTCATAGATCTGTATAACTCAAAGTATTATATTGATCACGTCCCCCTTCTTTCCAATAGTCTTTAGTGTGCTTGATGATCATTTGGTTGAGAATGGAGAATCATGAGACTCCTCTTTGCTTCAAGATATCTTACACACACACACACACACACACACGTGAGAGTCAGCAAAGTGACGTAACTTTATTTTGTCTATCTACTCTTTTATCTGAGGTGTACTTTCACCCTTCTGCAAAGTTCTCTCCCATTTCTTCCCATAAGCTCATATGATGATGATGATGATGATGATGATGATGATGATAATAATAATAATACTTTATTTATACCCCGCCACCATCTCTCCAAGGGAACTTGGGGCAGCTTACATGAGGCCAAGCCTAGCAAGAAACAGTATACATCAGAACAATATAAAATCACTATGTATTGTCGAAGGCTTTCATGGCCGGAATCACTGGGTTGTTGTAGGTTTTTTCGGGCTATATGGCCATGTTCTAGAGGCATTTTCTCCTGACGTTTCGCCTGCATCTATGGCAAGCATTCTCAGAGGTAGTGAGGTATCACTACCTCTGAGGATGCTTGCCATAGATGCAGACAAAACGTCAGGAGAAAATGCCTCTAGAACATGGCCATATAGCTTCGTGACGTTTCGCCTGCATCTATGGCAAGCATCCTCAGAGTTAGTGAAACCTCACTACCTCTGAGGATGCTTGCCATAGATGCAGGCGAAACGTCAGGAGAAAATGCCTCTAGAACATGGCCATATAGCCTGAAAAAACCTACAACAACCCAGTAAAATCACAATATTTGAACACAGAAAGTTGATCACAGTGGGCAGGTCCGGTTGCAAAGATTAAAAGTTTAAAACACTGAGTGAGAGAGCAATGTAATGTATCTGGTCAGGGGATCCGAGGGATTAAATAGGGTTTAATTGCACTAACAGGTAATCACTGGTTACCGTATGCTGTGCTGTAGATACCAAATATTCCTGCAGTGTTTTGGGGTGATGGCCACAGACTGGGATTCTGGAGACACTTGGATAATCTCAGTGTGTTGATGGTTCAACTAAGCAGAAGAATCTTAGCATTGGGATCTTTCTGCTTCTAAGATGAATGGAAACTCTTATCTCTTGACCCTGAAAAAGTTGATGCATTAAGATACAATGGGGGGGGGGGGGAGCAGATTCCTAAATGTGCACCAATGTTTACGTTGCGTGCTGTGCCTCTTTCTCCCATCCCAGTCTTTTCATGGGACATATAAAGCATTCATAACCTTTCCAGTTCTGTTAAATGAACAAAACAAACTCACACCATGTTTCTCACCTTAGGACTCAATGACAGGTCCTTGGATAAGCTGGGGCTTTTTTGAGTCACAGGTTGAAAAGTTGGAAGTATACACAGGAGATTTCCAGTTTTGTTTGGAACTGGAGAATCGAGACTTCAGAAGGATGGGTTTCTGACGGGGTTTAATGTCTAACGAGAGGCATATTGGGGCCCACGCTTTCCTTGAGGTCCCATGCTTTGAACCTGGAGTCTGCAGGCAGGCAGGGACTTGTTAGAGTTTCCCTTTTTTGATAAGGGAAACAGTCTCAGTTGTTCAGCCTTACTGAACAAGGGGAGTTCATGAATAATGCAGACACCCAGGAGACAATGAAGCAGGGAGCCCCAAGGGATGCAAGGCATCCTTGCAGATGGAACGGATTTTGCAAAACCTGGCCTCACCCATATTGTTAGGGGAGCGTTGAATTGAACGGCACCGTTGCTGAATTAAACTTTCCTCCATCCTTCCATGTAAAGCAAAGTTGCCCAAAGGGCTGGAGGTTTCTCAGTGAAATGCTCTTGCTCTCCTTTTCAGTTTGTGACAGCTGATTGTGGGCCTTTCTGTGTCCTCAGGTCTCGGCAACTCTTCTTTAATACCAACTTTGGGTGCCAACTACCTCTGCCTTCTCCATCCTTTCCAGCCCATGCAATGAAGGCAGGAGTAAGCTGGAATGTGTCCAGAGGAGAGCGACTAAAATGATAAAGGGTCTGGAGAACAAGCCCTATGAGGAGCGGCTTAAGGAGCTGGGCATGTTTAGCCTGAAGAAGAGAAGGCTGAGAGGGGATATGATAGCCATGTATAAATATGTGAGAGGAAGCCACAGGGAGGAGGGAGCAAGCTTGTTTTCTGCTTCCCTGGAGACGAGGATGCGGAACAATGGCTTCAAACTACAAGAGAGGAGATTCCATCTGAACATGAGGAAGAACTTCCTGACTGTGAGAGCCGTTCAGCAGTGGAACTCTCTGCCCCGGAGTGTGGTGGAGGCTCCTTCTTTGGAAGCTTTTAAACAGAGGCTGGATGGCCATCTGGTAGGGGTGCTTTGAATGCAATATTCCTGCTTCTTGGCAGAATGGGGTTGGACTGGATGGCCCATGAGGTCTCTTCCAACTATTTGATTCTATGATTCTATGATTTTACATGGAACATTCACACCTAGCTCAAACAGACAAGAGTTCTTTCTCTCACCCTGGACATTCCACAGATATATAAACACAATTTTCCTAGTTTCCAACAGACCTCATGACCTCTGAGGATGCCTACCATAGATGCAGGTGAAATATCAGGAGAGAAAGCTTCTAGAACATGGTTTCTCAAACTTTATAATGCCACGACCCTTAATACAGTTCCTCATGTTGTGGTGACCCCCAACCATAAAATTATTTGCACTGCTACTTCATAACTGTTATTTTGCTGCTTTATGAATCGTAATGTAAATTACCTGATATGCAGGATGTATTTTCATTCACTGGACCAAATTGGCACAAATACCCAATACACCCACATTTGAATACTGGTGGCGTTTGGGGAGGGGATTGATTTTGTCTTGGGAGTTGTAGTTGCTGGGATTTATCAATCGAAGAGCATTCTGAACTCCACCAATGATGAAATTGAGTCAAACTTGGCACACACAACTCCCATGACCAACAGAAAGGGTTTTGTGGGCATTGACCTTGAGTTTTGGAGTTGTAGTTCACCTACATCCAGAGACCGCAAACAATGATGGATCTGGACCAAACTTGGCACAAATCCTCAATATGCCCAAATGTGAACACTGGAGTTTGGAGATAATAGACCTTGACATTTGAGAGTTGTAGTTGCTGGGATTTATAGTTCACCTACAATCAAAGAGCATTCTGAACCCCACCAATGATAGAATTGGGCCAGACTTCCCACACAGAACTCCCATGACCAACAGAAAATACTGTGTATCTGATGGTCTTTGGCGACCCCTCCGACACCCCATCGCGACCCCCCCCAGGGGTCCCGACCCCCAGGTTGAGAAACACTGCTCTAGACCATGGCCATATAGCCCAAAAAAACATACAACAACCCATAGAATCTTAGAGTTGGAAGAGACCTCATGGTCCATCCAGTCCAACTTGCCATCAAAGTCTTTTTATTGGTCTCCAGGCTCCAGTTCTTCCTACCTTAAATGAAACAATCTGTAAACCAGTGGCCATTTCTCACATTTTGACATCTATTGGAAGTGCTTTGATTGTGTATTCTTGCATGACAGAAGGGGGTTGGGCTGGATGGCCCCTTGTGATCTCTTCCATCTTTATGATTCTACGAGATGTAGTGGGGGGTCTCTTTCTCTGGGTAGCCTCAGAAAGAGGCTGGGGAATCCTTAGCTTGGGGGGCTTGCAGACCCCATATGCATTAGATCAGGGGTTCCCAAACTGAGGTCTAGGGGCCAGATACGGCCCTCCAAAGTCATTTACCCGGCCCTCGCTCAGGGTCAACCTAAGTCTGAAACAACTTGAAAGTATACAACAACAACAGCGATCCTATCTTATCACGTCAACTCCCACAATTAGAATCATAGAATCAAAGAGTTGGAAGAGACCTCATGGGCCATCCAGTCCAACCCCCTGCCAAGAAGCAGGAATATTGCATTCAAATCACCCCTGACAGATGGCCATCCAGCCTCTGCTTAAAAGCTTCCAAAGAAGGAGCCTCCACCACACTCGGGGCAGAGAGTTCCACTGCTGAACGGCTCTCACAGTCAGGAAGTTCTTCCTCATGTTCAGATGGAATCTCCTCTCTTGTAGTTTGAAGCCATTGTTCCGCATCCTAGTCTCCAGGAAAGCAGAAAAAAAAGCTTGCTCCCTCCTCCCTGTGACTTCTTCTCACATATTTATACATGGCTATCATATCTCCTCTCAGCCTTTTCTTCTTCAGGCTAAACATGCCCAGTTCCTTAAGCCGCTCCTCATAGGGCTTGTTCTCCAGACCCTTGATCATTTTAGTCACCCTCCTCTGGACACATTCCAGCTTGTCAATATCTCTCTTGAATTGTGGTGCCCAGAATTGGACACAGTATTCCAGGTGTGGTCTAACCAAAGCAGAATAGAGGGGTAGCATGACTTCCCTAGATCTAGACACTATGCTCCTATTGATGCAGGCTAAAATCCCATTGGCTTTTTTGCCGCCACATCACATTGTTGGCTCATGTTTAACTTGTTGTCCACGAGGACTCCAAGATCTTTTTCACACGTACTGCTCTCGAGCCAGGCGTCCCCCATTCTGTATCTTTGCATTTCATTTTTTCTGCCAAAGTGGAGTATCTTACATTTGTCACTGTTGAACTTCGTTTTGTTAGTTTTGGCCCACTTCCAATTTAAATACTACTAAGTTTATATTTGTTAAAATTGTTCATTTTAATTATTGTTTTAAGTGGGTTTTTTGCAATACAAATAAGATATGTGCAGTGTGCATAGGAATTCATTCATTTTTTTCCAAATTATAATCCAGCCCTCCAACAGTTTGAGGGACTGTGACTGCATTAGATAGAATGGGTATTATAGGCCAAAGGGATTCTTCTGGTTGTGAGTGGTGGCCCTTTCATTGCAAGATGAGCACCCAGAGTTTGCGTCTTCCTGTCCCAAATCCTAAGCCTTATGGGACGGGGGGCAGCTGCATGCCCTCCCCTCCTGATAGCTCAGGGCTGCATCTGTCTGGGCACTGCATTGGCCTCCTCTCCCTTCTCCTTCCCACCACTGCTCAACCGGCCTCGGTGTTGATATATATAAAACAGCAAATCCTCTTAGAGAGAGTGATGAAAATTACCAATTAGCTGCCTGTGCGAAAGTGAAGGGAAGGCGGCAGCTGCGAGCAGGCGAGGGCATGCCTCCCCGGGCTCCCAGGGTAACCCTATCCCTCTCAAATTGCCCTCCAAACTTTCCATTTCAGTGTAACAAGACAAAAATGCACGGCAGGTGTGTGTGTGTGTGTTGTGTGCATGTGTGTGCATGTGCAATTGGAGGCTTGGGGGGGGGGGGCAGAGAAAGGGCTTTGGAGGAAACCTTAGCCGCAGGTTTATTCTGGGGCCAGAAAGAGCTATCTTTGTGCCGCTCTCTGTCGGAGGGGAGCGCTCCTGTCCCTGGGTCAGCGGCCAGAGCGGCCGGACCGGCATCCCAGCCACGCCAGGCACGTCTCCCGCTGCCCAGCCAACCCGGGACAGCCTTGGGAGCTTCTTGCCCCTCGGCACACGGATGCCGTTCCAATTTTAAGGTTTGCTTTGAATGCTTGGAATTCACAAATTAGATCTCCAGCCATATGCAGGCGCCATAAATTACAAAAGACCCTGATTGCAAGGCAAAGGGAGGGCTGCTTCTCTTATTGATCCTAGTCAATTGGAGGATTATTTTGGAAATATTTTTCAAAGGGTGCTGCAATGTCTTACATGGATTGGCTATCGGTTTTGGCTTCATGGTTTGTAGCCAACAGCTCAGTTGATAGATGTTGGAGGCATCTCTGCTAGGCAATTGGGAACTTAATTTTAAGAATAATGGAATCCTAGGGTTGGAAGAGGCCATAAGGGACATCTAGTCCAACCCCGTTCTGCCATGCAGGGACACCCTATCCAAGCACTCCCAACATATACAAATTTAGTCACTGCTGGTAATTTCACTTTCTGGGTGTTCCATTATCCACTTTGTCATCACATTGAAGGTGACTTTGGATGCTGTTGTTAACTGGGTTTAGGTTCAGTACAAACCCAGGATACCTTCTGAACTTACCGTCAAAACCATCTGCAGTGGCCCAGACAGATGCAGCCATCAAACAAAAAGTGGGTGCTAGAAACAATATCATACGAAAGCTGACTGGCACAACCTGGGGATCACAACCAGATACAGTGAAGACATCTGCCCTTGCGCTATGCTACTCTGCTGCTGAGTATGCATGCCCAGTGTGGAACACATCTCACCACGCTAAAACAGTGGATGTGGCTCTTAATGAGACATGCCGCATTATCACAGGGTGTCTGCGCCCTACACCACTGGAGAAATTACACTGCTTAGCCGGTATTGCACCACCTGACATCCGCCGGGAAGTAGCAGCCAATAGTGAAAGGACCAAGGCAGAGACATCTCCAGCTCATCCCGTTTGGGTATCAGCCAGCACATCAAAGACTTAAATCAAGAAATTGTTTTCTAAGATCTACAGAGACACTCGCTGGAACACCTCAGCAAGCGAGAGTCCAAAAGTGGCAGGCTCAAACCCAGCACCTCAATCCGTGGGTGTTACCAAATGAGAGACTCCCTGGGCACACAGAAGACTGGGCGACTTGGAAGGCGCTGAACAGACTGCGCTCTGGCACCATGAGATGCAGAGCCAACCTTCAGAAATGGGGCTACAAAGTGGAATCCACGACATGCGAGTGTGGAGAGGAGCAAACCACTGACCACCTGCTGCAATGCAACCTGAGCCCTGCCACATGCACAATGGAGGACCTTCTTGCAGCAACACCAGAGGCACTCCAAGTGGCCAGATACTGGTCAAAGGACATTTAATCAGCTACCAAGTTTGCAAAATTTGTGTTTTTTTTATCTGTTTGTTTGTTCTGTTCTGTTAGAAATGTAATACAATGTTCTGGTTGCGGATGACACGATAAATAAATAACCGTCAAAACAAGAAACTGTGGATGATAGCAAACTCTATTGAAATGACCTCACTACCTCTGAGGATGCTTGCCATAGATGCAGGCGAAACGTCAGGAGATATGCCTCTAAAACATGGCCATATAGCCCGAAAAAACCTCCAACAACCCATTGATTCCAGCCATGAAAGCCTTCGACAATACATTGAATGACTTTTACCAGAAGTTATCATAGACTCACCCTGGAGGACTGAGAAAATTCCTAGGGTTAACATATTTTATCAAATGGTGGAAGGTGAAACTACATGTGCAGAGGTTGGACTATAATTTGGATTCATGCAACTTTCAAGGAAAAGGGAGAACTTAATTTTTCTACTCTGCCTCCATCTCCCCAAGGAGACTCGGGACCAAGCCCAAGCAGCATACAGATTAAAAGCTAAGACAACAGCAAATTACAAATTAAAATAGCTCAAACAGCATAACAGTAATAAACAAGTATCAAGCAACAGCAAACCAATTTTGGAGGGTGCGAAAAGGCCAACATACAAATTGATTAAAGGGCAAATAATGCAATAGGGTGGATAGGAACATAAATGGCACAGGAGATATCACGAGAACAGAGCAATTAAACAGGTTTAAGATCAGAGCAGTGGTTCTCAACCTGTTGGTCCCCAGGTGTTTGGGCCTACAACTCCCAGACATCCCAGCCAGTTTACCAGCTGTTAGGATTTCTGGGAGTTGTAGGCCAAAACATCTGGGGACCCACAGGTTGAGAACCACTGTCCTACTACTTCATCACACTAGAGCAGTGGTTCTCAACCTGGGGTCCCCAGATGTTTTTGGCCTACAATTCCCAGAAATCCCAGCCAGTTTACCAGCTGTTAGGATTTCTGGGAGTTGAAGGCCAAAAACACCTGGGGACCCCAGGTTGAGAACCACTGCACTAGAGAATGAATACACTTTAAATCCGGTTTGTGCCTCCTGCAGAATTCTGGAGCTTGTAGTTTAGTGAGGCTGTTAAAGGCTCTTCCCTAAACTACAAGCCCCAGAATTCTGCAGGAGACAGCAACCAGATTTAAAGTGCATTTACTGCTGCAGGAGTCTACAGTGTACCATGCAGCTGTGGATAAGAAGTCTACATAGGGACCACCAAACGCAGCAGCATTGCCCAAACACGAATCAAGGAACATGAAAGGCACTGCAGACTACTTCAACCAGAGAAGTCAGCCATAGCAGAGCACCTGATGAACCAGCCTGGACACAGCATATTATTTGAGAACACAGAAATGCTGGACCACTCTCACAACCACCATGTCAGGCTACACAGAGAAGCCATTGAAATCCACAAGCATGTGGACAATTTCAACAGAAAGGAGGAAACCATGAAAATGAACAAAATCTGGCTACCAGTATTAAAAACTCTAAAATTACAACAGCAAAACAACAGAGAGGAAACAATCAGGCACATCTAATCACCTCTCAACAAAAGATTCCCAGGCACTGTCAGGCCATTATATGCTAATCAAGGTGGTCAGTTGAAACATTCACACCTAGCTCCAGCAGACAAGAGTCCTTTGTCCCACCTGGTCATTCCACAGATATATAAAACCTTTTTCCTAGTTCCAACAGACCTCACTACCTCTGAGGATGCTTGCCATAGATGCAGGCGAAACGTCAGGAGAGAATGCCTCTAGAACATGGCCATATAGCCCGAAAAAACCTACAACCCAGTGATTCCGGCCATGAAAGCCTTCGACAATATAATAAAAAGGGCTAGCAGTGGTTCTCAACCTGTGGGTCCCCAGATGTTTTGGCCTTCAACTCCCAGAAATCCTAACAGCTGGTAAACTGACTGGGATTTCTGGGAGTTGTAGGCCAAAACACCTGGGGACCCACAGGTTGAGAACCACTGCTTTAGTGTGATGAACTCCCAGAAATCCTAACAGCTGGTGAGGGTATTTAGAGTGAAGGCTCAAAATGGAAAAAAAAACCCAACTCGAATGATGCTGGTTGTTGTCTCTTTCTTGCATTTATATACTGTGTCAGCAGTATTAACATTCCTTAAGCTTATCTGCAGGTTAACTCAGGTGTGTTCCCCAGATGGCTTTAAGCTGCATCCATGAGAATGGCCTGTAAGGGGCAGACTGGGCCTGTGTTTTTGCTGCCTTTCAAAGCTGGGTTGCATGGTTTTGTTTTTTTACACCAGGGAGAAGACAGTTCAGCCAAAAGTGGGAGGCATTAGCTTCAATGAAGGCTAAACAACAATATCAAAAGCCAAAAGCACTCAACCAAGAAGCCCGCATCCCCAGAGGCAGCAGAAGCCTTTAAGGCTGTTGTTGCAGGAACAGCTTCCAGGTGTGAAGCCTGGGAAAACCCAAACTCAACCAACCTTCAGCTTTGCCGTAAAGAAAGTCAGCGTTGTTCTCTTCTGTTTTTTTTTAAGCTGGGAATTTGGACTTCCCATCAGATTGTCTTGCTATGTGTCTGCTTCACCCTTCAAAAACATTTCCTGGCTGGTTGATAAAACAGGAGGAAAGGAGAAAAAGACAGAGCAGAATTTAATTTAGTAAATGGCAGCATGTTTTAAAGAGAGGCTCAGTCAGCACCATCTTTCCAAAGCCAAGTGAAAATGTGTTTGTTTCCTAAAGCTTTTGGGGCCTTAACTGATTCGACACAGATCCTCGTGTGTGTATATGGCTTTAGTTCATTTTAATGTACTTGATTTCCACCTGTCTTTTGAATGGGTTTAATTTGTTTTCAGTCTTCTAAAATCATTTTATATATTTATATTGTCCCTCCCCATTTGTGGCTTTGATTTTCGTGGATTTGATTATTCATGGATTTGATTAAAAATGACATCTCAAACTTCATCTTCCAGTATTTATTTAAAAATTTTAATTTATTACATCTGGCCCGGCTGTAAGGTTTTAAATACTATGTGTTATTGTTTATATGTAAGTTATATTAATTGTACTGTTTTATTTGCTTGCTGTTTTGTTTTTACTGATGTGTTGTTGGGCTTGGCCTCATGTAAGCCGCTCCGAGTCCCCTTGGGGAGATGGTGGCGGGGTATTAATAAAGTTATTATTATTATTATTATTATTATTATTATTATTATTATTGTCTATTACGAATTCTAACAGAGGTTGGCATCCTGTTGGTGACATACGCAGGGATATGCTGTCCACTATACACTGAGTGTTTATTGTTGTTTTGTATAATGTGAAATGCTCATATCTAGTTAGTGGCTGTGTACTATTGCGCATGCAGGAGCACATGGAAGTACACAGAGCAGCATGTGAATGTTCATTGACACTGCACAGAGCAAATAGTATGAATCCACTGAGCACTGAAGCCATAGAACTCGCTCTACCTTGGTGTTCAGTACAGGACCACAGAACATAACTCTGCCGGCAGATATCTGTGCTACGATGCAGTGATGTGAGATCACAGGAGAAGACAGAAAAATACAACCCAACCGAAGATAGCTATTTATGCACTCCTCTATGTGTCACACTGGCAACGAAGATCTACATAGTTAAAGCAATGGTATTCCCCATAGTCACCTACGGATGTGAGAGCTGGACCTTAGGGAAGGCTGAGCGAAGGAAGAGAGATGCTTTGGAACTGTGGTGCCGGAGGAAAGTTCTGAGAGTGCCTTGGACCGCAAGAAGATCCAACCAGTCCATCCTCCAGGAAATAAAGCCCGACTGCTCATTGGAGAGAAGGAGATGAGAGGCCAAGATGAAGAAAGGAAAGCTTGAGAGATGAGAAGAAAGGAAAGCTTAGAGAGAGAAGAAAGGAAAGCTTGAGAGATGAGAAGAAAGGAAAGCTTAGAGAAGACAATTATGCTGGGGAAAATGGAAGGAAAAAGGAAGAGGGGCCGACCAAGGGCAAGATGGATGGATGGTATCCTTGAAGTGACTGGATTGACCTTGAAAGATCTGGGGGTGGTGCCGGCCAACAGGGAGCTCTGGCGTGGACTGGATGAATGAACAACAATATGCTCATTGGAGGGAAGAATAGTAGAGGCCAAGATGAAGTACTTTGGCCACATCATGAGAAGAAAGGAAAACTTAGAGAAAACAATTATGCTTGGGAAAAAGGAAGGAAAAAGGAAGAGGAGCCGACCAAGGGCAAGGTGGGTGGATGGTATCCTTGAAGTGACTGGATTGACCTTGAAAGATCTGGGGGTGGTGACGACTGACAGGGAGCTCTGGCGTGGACTGGTCCATGAGGTCATGAAGAGTCGGAAACGACTGAACGAATGAACAACAATATGTTTATTAATTAAATTCTGCATTCTGCAATCCCACCAAGCAGCACTCAAGTTAGTATCACAGCATCCTAGAGTTGGAAGAGACCCCAAGGGCCATCCAGTCCAAACCCCTTCTGCTATAAAGAAAACACAATCCAAGCCCTCCTGACAGAGGGCTATCCACCCTCTGATTAAAAATGTTCAGAGGAGAAGGCAGGCTAAATAATAACCCAAAACTGATGTTGGGAGTGTTGAAACTTGAGGTTCCCATGTACTAATAAGTCACAGAGAGCCCAAATGACAAAAACAGAGAGAGGTCCATCTAAGAAGAAAGGAACAGCATGCAGGGTTTCCCTTCTCAAGCAACCCTTCTGGTACCAGTATGGCTGACTTTCCTCCACCTGTCAAAGACTCATTCATTTCTCTAGTTCTACAGGGTAGCTATACCCATGACCCAAGACTAACAAAGTGGGGGTTCCATAATTGGAACCCTATAGTGTTTTCCTTTTAAAATAGTGCCAAGACACCTGATTTGGAGAGAAAATGCATCAAGGAGACAATGCTTTGCCTTGGCATTATAGGAGGCCAAACCCCTGCTGCATCACATAAGGCCTTCCTGTCTTACGCCTTTACCAATGTTAAAGGACATTTTAAGTCATTGCGGTGGCACAGTGGGTTAAAATGTTGCTGCTGAGTTTGTTGACTGAAAGGTCGCAGGTTCGAATCCGTGAGCTCCCGCTGTCAGCCCCAGCTTCTGCCAACCTAGCAGTTCAAAAACATGCAAATGTGAGTAGATCAATAGGTACTGCTCCGGTGGGAAGGTAATGGCGCTCCATGCAGTCAAGCTGGCCACATGACCTTGGAGGTGTCTATGGACAACGCTGGCTCTTCGACTTAGAAATGGAGATGAGCACCACACCCCAGAGTTGGACACAACTGGACCTTCTCTCAAGGGAAAATTTTTACCTTTACTTTTAACCACAAGACCATTTTCATTGGTAGCAACACCTTTGCTCTTTTCAGTCACAGAAGAACATCATGGCAGGTGAGAATTGCAGCTAAATGTCACTGGCATTGCATAGAAGTGGCACTGGGAAAGGTCTCGGGTACTGGCCTGGCGTCATCCTGCCATTGGATGGGTAATACCAGCTCTCCTTAAAGTACTTAATGTATTGTGTTCTGTAATTACATAGCCTAGTGATACTCAGGAAGGAACAAATCTGTTGTTTTTCAGTAAGGTTTTTTGGTTGGAAGGTCATTACTGAAGAACAATGCCTTACAGGCGTTTTGATTTCTTGGCATATTTTACACCTTGCATATTTCTATACATTAGATGTACAGCTTGTATTCATAGTTAACTCAGAGTATTGGTTGTTGTTGTTAAGTGTCTTCAAGTTGAATTTGACTATGAATTAGAGACCTTCGAGAGACTCTCTAGAAGCTCAGTTGAGATTATGTGGTCCTTCTATTTTTGTCATATACGTGCAGTATGATGTTCTTTCCTCAGCTCTTTTCCTTTTTATTGGAAACAACAACAACAATAATAAAAACAAGAAAACTGATGACAATCCACTACGCATTACACCCATGTAGTGATGTCGACAGACTTGACCTGCCCAGAAAATCAGGAGGCAGAGAGAGGGCTTCTGCAAGTGAAACCAACAGTAGAAGAAGAGAAACATGCCCTGGCAGATGATGTGAAAGGCAGTCAAAAACCAACATTGAGGGAAGTCAATAGTAGTAAACTGCTTCAAGTACAAAAGATAAAGAGGGAAAACCGTAAAAACACAATCCAGAGCAGAAGAGAAAACTGGCGAAAGAAAGCTCTCCATGGACAGTTCCTGGGAAAAATTGAGAGCCACATTGACAAAGAAAAAACATGGCTGTGCCTCACAAATGGGACTCTGGAAAAGGAGACAAAGGAGGGCCTGATTCTGGCAGCCCAAGAACAAGCCATTAGAACCAATGCCATGAAAGGCAGAATTGAAAAGTCGATGACAGATCCCAAGTGTAGACTCTGCAAGGAAGCAGATAAAACAATAGATCCCATCCTCAGCTGGTGCAAGAAGATCGCGCAGACAGACTATAAGCAGAGGCATAACACTGTTGCTCAGATGATTCATTGGAACTTGTGCCACAAACACCATCTGCCTGCGACAAAGAACTGGCCAGAAAAAGTTACAGAGAATGAACATGCCAACCTACTCTGCGACTTCTGAATTCAGACAGAGTTTTAGAGCACAATACTCCTGACCTCATAATCGTGTTGAAACAAAGTATGGATCGTCAATGTCGCAATCCCAGGTGACAGCAGAATTGACGAGAAGCAACTGGAAAAGCTGACACGATACAAGGATGTAAAGATCAAACTGCAAAGACTCTGGCACAAGCCAGTAAAGATGGTCCCAGTGGTGATCGGCACACTGAGTGCAGTGCCTAAAGACCTTGGCCTGCACTTAAACACAATTGGCACTGACAAAATTACCATCTGCCAGCTGCAGAAGGCCACCTTACTGGGATCTGCACGCAGAATTCACCAATACATCACACAGTCCTTGACACTTGGAAGTGTCCAATGTGTGATCCAATACAACAGCCAGCAGAGGTCTGCTGTGGACTTATCTTGTTGTGTTTCAATAATAATAATAATAATAATAATAATAATAATAATAATAATAATAATAATAACAATAATAATATATTTATATTCCACCCTATTTCCCCGGAGGGACTCAGGGCAGATTCCAAACATAAAAGGCAAACATTCAGTGCCCAAACACAACAATGCATCCATAGTAATTAAATTTGGCAACATATAAAAACAAATTATTAATTAACAACTGAAATTAAATAAAAAATGCAGCCTGTTATATCAGACATAAAACAAAACATCAAAACAGAAGCATTAATTTTCCAGTTCGTTTGGGAGAAAATAGATTGATCATTGCACAAGATATTTATAGAGCTGGTGGGGCTAACGAGGCACGAATATGGATGGTAGCTATTAATCAGAGGTCTAATGGTAGTATTACCAACTACTCTTCCTCCTCCTCATAAGCCAGTGAGCAAAGGTACATCTTCGCTGTTTCTTGAAGGCAGATAGGGAGGGAACCATCTTTAACTCCTTAGTAATTATTATTATTATTATTTGGTTTACTTTTACCCCGCCCTTCTCACCCCGAAGGGGACTCAGGGCGGCTTACATATCCAAGGCACAATTCGATGCCCGTAACATACAGCAATAATAAAACAGAATAGCACAAATTAGCAATTAACAACAATACATTACATCTATACCTGCTAAAACCAATAAAACCAATAAAAATTTCATACAAACCGATATAAACCAATTACTCCTTAATGCCGGTCAATGTTCGCTATCTCATAGTTCAGAGTTTCCTTCCACATTTATCAGTTCTGCCGGTCCTATTTGTCTGGTTGTCCTTACCTAGTTAGCTGATTGCCCGAAGGCCTGGTCCCACAACCACGTCTTTACCTTCCTCCTGAAAGACAGGAGTGATGTCGATGCCCTGATATCCACTGGGAGTGAGTTCCACAGGTGAGGGGCCACCACTGAGAAGGCCCTGCTCCTTGTCCCCACCAGCCTCACTTGGGAAAGCGGTGGGGTCGAGAGCAGGGCCCTCTCAGATGATCTTAAATTCCGTGGTGGGACGTAGAGGGAGATACGTTCGGAAGGGAGTTTCAGAGGTGGAGGGCAGCCATGGAGAAGAGCTGTCTCTCATTCCCACCAAACGTGCTTGGGATGGGGGTGGGACTGAGAGGAGGGCCTCCTGCAATGACCGCAGTGTCTGAGTTGGTCTATAGTGGGAGATGCGGATCATCAGATACTCTGGACCCGAGCAATTTGTCAGCCGCCCTGAGTCCTTCTGCAGAGGTCAAGATAGGACCGGATATAAATGTCTGAAATAATAATTTAGGGCTTTAAAGGTAACAACCAGCACTTTGTATTTAGCCCGGAAGCAGACCAACAGCCAGTGGAGCTGCTGCAGCATGGGAGTAGTTCTCTCCCGGAAGGATGCTTCAATCAGTAAGCTGGCTGCCAATCTCTGGGCCATTTGAAGCTTCCGAACTTTCTTCAAAGGCAGCCCCACATAGGGAGCGTTGCAATAATCCAAACAGGATGTGACTAAGGCATGGACTACCATGGCCAAGCCTGGCGTCTCAAGGTACATGTGCAGCTGGTGCACAAGTTTGCTAATTTAATCATTTTCTTTCTTAAAAACGTTTTTGTTGCACGTGAGTCTATATCTATATCTTACCTTTCTGTAATCTATTTCTGGGCCAGGATAGCCATACTGAATCATCACTCACCATTGTTACCTTGTTCATGCCTTTTCCAGTTAAAGCCTCCAAGATCCCATTTTTTGATTCACACGGAAAAAGCAGCAGACAGCAAGAAGCCATAAATTGTGGGTGGTATGAGCAGGTGCATGAAATAACTCAGTGAGCCAGACTGCAGACAAAAGGCCAAGGCCCACATATTCCATCTGAACATGAGGAAGAACTTCCTGACTGTGAGAGCCGTTCAGCAGTGGAACTCTCTGTCCTGGAGTGTGGTGGAGGCTCCTTCTTTGAAGGCTTTTAAACAGAGGCTGGATGGCCATCTGTCAGGGGTGCTTTGAATGCAATATTCCTGCTTCTTGGCAGGGGGTTGGACTGGATGGCCCATGAGGTCTCTTCCAACTCTTTGATTCTATGATTCTATGATTCTATATGCATTGGTGATCACTTGTGTCCAAGTATGATTGCCTTCCAAGTGTACGGTCTTCATGGTGGATCCATAGGTGACTATAGAGACCTATTCTTAAACTGTATATTCTTCCACAGTGAGGTGGAAGGTGGTCCCAGTCAGGGTTGTCTTGATGCATCTTCTCCCTTCCGCCCTCCATTCAAACCTCTTTGAATTCCACAGCACTACTGGTCACAGCTGACCTTCAGTTAGACCAGTGGTTCTCAACCTTCCTTATGCCACAACTGCTCATGTTGTGGTGACCTCCAACCATAACATTATTTGCATTGCTATTTCATAACTGTAATTTTGCTACTGTTATGAATTGTAATGTAAACATCTCATATGTATGCAGGATGTATTTTCATTCACTGGAGCAAATTTGGCACAAATACCTGATACGCCCAAATTTGAATACTTGGTGGGGCTGGGGCGATTGGATTTATTTATTTATTTATTATTCAAACTTATGTTGCCACTCCCCTAGGGCTCGGAGCAGCTTACAAGAAATAAACTCGAATCTAACACAATTTAAAACAACATATCAAAGATCGAAAGCCTGTCGAAACAAATATGTTTTGTCATTTGGGAGTTGTAGTTGCTAGTATGTATTGCTCACCTACAATCAAAGAGCATTCTGATCTCCACTAATGATGGAATTGAACTAAACTTGGCACACAGAACTCCCATGACCAACAGAAAATACTGGAAGGGTTTGGTGGGCATTGACCTTGAGTTTTGGAGCTGTAGTTCACCTACACCCTGAAAGCACTGTGGACTCAAACAATGATGGATCTGGACCAAACTTGGCATGAATACTCAATATGCCTAAACATGAACAGTGATGGAGTTTTGGGAAAATAGACCTTGACATTTGGGAATTGTAGTTGCTGGGATTTATAGTTCACCTAGAATCAAAGAGCATTCTTAACTCCATCAATGACAGAATTGGGACAAACTTCCCACATAGAACCCCCATGACCAACAGAGAATACTGTGTTTTCTGATGGTCTTTGCGACCCCCCTGAAAACCCTTCATGACCCCCCAGGCGTCCCGACCCCCAGGTTGAGAAACACTGAATTAGAGACTCAAAGGTTAGGGCTTCCCAGTTCTCTCTCAGTGTCTATGCCACAGGATTTAAGATTTGCTTTAAGCCCATCTTTCAATCTCTTTTCCTGTCCACCAACATTCCATTTTCCATTCTTGAGTTGGGAGTAGAGTAATTGCTTTGGGAGATGGTGACGGTGATTGGACATTCAGACAACATGTCATTCAGTCCAGCACAGTTAATGGTGGAGGATAATTGCTTCAGTTCTGGTGGTCTTTGCTTCTTCCAGAACATTGACATTTTTCTGCCTGTCTTCCCAAGAGATTTGCAGGATTTTTCAGAGGCAATGCTGATGAAAACATTCCAGAAGTTGAATGTGATGTCTGTAGACGGTCCACGTTTTGCAGGCGTATAACAGGGTTAGGAGGACAATAGCTATATAAACAAGCACCTTGGTCTCCCTGCAGATGTCCCAGTCCTCAAACACTCTCAGCTTCATTTGGAAAAATGCTGTACTTGCATAGCTCAGATGATGTTGTCACATATATATGTGCATTATATGGTGGAAGCCCCTACTGTGAGTTTGGTCCCAGGATCCTCAGTGGATAAAGTCCCTTATATATTGATGGCAAAATCAAGGTTTGCTTCCCCCCCCCCCCCCAACCCAATATTTTCAAGCTGTGGATGTTTGAATCCATTGATACAGCATCCACAGATATGGAAGATTGACTAAGTATCTCAGCAGTTGACTGAGCCATACGATTTTCCGTCTCTTACGTAAAGGGTAAAACCTCTGCTTATAGCTTTGGTATTTCCTGTGACCTATGGACATTCTTGTGTTGCTTTTTTGTAGGTAATGCTCATGAGGGATTTATTCCACCTTATGAATCAGAAGTAATGCTCGTAATTTGCTTCCCAATACTAGTTACTGAGGAAGCTAGAATTGGCTGGATTTCTCCGCAAGACTTCCTTTGCTACTGAAAACTGAAGCACGGATCTGCTACTCTGCTATAAAGAAATGTTTTTTTTTTTTGGTGGTGTTGTACAACAGGAAAAACATTGTTTGATATTTAGCTGTTGGCTTAATTGTATTCTACTGGGTCTGGATAACTGGTAGGAGGTGGTATCCCCCACCAGAACTGGAAAATGGACCCTCAGGGTTATATACGTAATGCAGATCTAAATAAAGAAATCTGAACTGCATAGATGTGACTCATCTCCTTCCTTAAGAGCTATGGGAAATGTATAGTCTAGTTGCTCAAAAGAAAGCAGCCTTGAACTACTGAACAGCACCATAAACCGTCCAGCCAAATCTAATGAATCCAAAGCAAACTTCAGACCTCACAACCTCCTAGGATGCTTGCCACAGATGCAGGCAAAATGTCAGGAGAGAATGCTTCTAGAACATGGCCATACAGCCCGAAAAATCTACAACAACCTAGTGATTCCAGCCATGAAAGCCTTCGACAATACATTAAACCTTCGTGTGCTATGAACATTTGGCTGCAATGCTGAATAGGACTGTTGAGTCCATCTACCCTGTAGCAAACAGTATAGCTTCCCAGAGGCAATTGGTGATGGATCCAACCCATCCAATTCCCCTGCTTAACTTGCCTCTTTGAGACCAATCCTGGGATGGCCAAGCAAACAGAGCAGGCAAGCAAGAGGTGGCATGGCTTGGCGGAAGGGTATTTGTCTTTGGAAGTTGGGTTGGATGTTCAGTTTCCATTGTTTTGGGGAGCAAAATGCAGGCATTGCCCAGCAAATAAGATTTTTACTTGTGCAATGAGATTTTCCTCCAGTATACAAATGTCCATCCTTCCAAAATGTGAGGCACTGAAAACTGAAAATTTCTATTTGTCAGATTTCCTTGGGAAGCATTCCTCCCCCTTTTCTCTGAATGCCCATATTGTCTTCCCGAGTGCCTTGCTGAAATTTAAGTAAATTTGGAGACTGAAGGATCATTTCATATTGTGGGAAGGGGCAAAATTCTTAGGAGAGGGGGCAATGCCCTTTTTTTGCCCTCCCTTAGCTCAAGGTCTCCCAAAACGATTTGTCCCATTTCTCTGCGTTGTCTCCAAGCGGGTGCCAAGCTGTCCCCTGTTCTCCTCCGTGCCGTGTTCCTCCTTGGAATGTGAGAAGCCGAGAGCCTGTTTATGTGACAACAACCCCAGACGTGTTGCAGTCTCTTGTTCTCATGTACGGAATGCGGAGGCCCCCGTCCGGCCCCTGCACCTGCTCCTGGCCGGTTGGGAAAGGGCGGGTTGCGGGTTCACTTCCCTGGAGAAGAATGGCACCCTGAGAATGACCCCAAAGCAGGTGGCAGGGAGCAGCGCTTGGGGAGTTTCCTTCTTGGCAGAGGACAGCGCTTGCATCTGTAGGAATATTCGGTATTTACCGCAGAGCGGAGGGTAGCATCGCCAGTGCTATATATGACCTTACGGTTGGAAGCAGGAGAGAAAGCACACAAGAGCGTCTGGGAAGGTTTCAAAATGGTAAAAACGTACCTTTCTTGTTTCAGATAATACATCTTAAATAAAAGACTAGCGAGACAAAAGAAAGTGACCAAACTTTGGCAGAAGAGTCCCTACGGCTGACTCTCATGTTTGTGTGCCAGGCACCTTGAGGCAAAGAAGCCTCACGATGCTCCCTTCTCAAACAAAGGACAATAAAGCACTAAACACTTCTGGGGAGAAGACAGATATGAAGCAAAACATCTTGAGTTACATGGATTTAAGGCACAGGGTGAAAATAAGACCGCAGAGATGCCCTATAGCAGTGCTTCTCAGCCTGGGGTCCCCAAATGTTTTTGGCCTTCAACTCCCAGAAATCCTAACAGCTAGTTAACTGGCTGGGATTTCTGGGAGTTGTAGGCCAAAAACATCAGGGGACCCCAGGTTGAGAACCACTGCCCTATAGGGTTCTTTGTTGTTCATTCGGTCAGTTGTTTCCGACCCTGACCTCAGGGTCAGGGTCCACGCCAGAGCTCCCTGTCGACCGTCACCACCCCCAGCTTCTTCAAGGTCAATCAGGTCACTTCAAGGATACCATCCATCCACCTTGCCCTTGGTCGGCCCCTCTTCCTTTTTCCTTCCATTTTCCTCAGCATCATTGTCTTCTCTAAGCTTTCCTTTCTTCTCATGATGTGGCCAAAGGACTTCATCTTGGCCTCTACTATTCTTTCCTCCAGTGAGCAGTTGGGCTTTATTTCTTGGAAGTATGGACTGGTTGGATCTTCTCACTGTCCAAGACACTCTCAGAACTTTCCTCCAATACCACAGTTCAAAAGCATCTCTCTTCCTTCGCTCAGCCTTCCTTCTGGTCCAGTTCTCACATCCGTAGGTTACTATGGGGAATACCATGGCTTTGACTATGCAGATCTTCGTTGCCAGTGTGATGTCTCTACTCTTCACTATTTTATTGAGATTGGACATTGCTCTCCTCCCAAGAAGTAAGCGTCTCCTGATTCTCATTCTTGTTCTTCCAAAGCAACGTATGACTTAAGTTAGAATAAGACAACTAAGACAGCAAGTTACCCCTGGGGATACGGGGGTCATCCTGTACTGGAATCTGTGGGCATCTACTAGCCCTAAATAGCAAGAGATTCAGGAGAGAGAAAACAACTACTTTTTTTGCACAGGGTATGGTTAGGACTGCGGAACTCCCTTCTACAATGTGTAGCAACTGATTGGCAACTTGGATGTCTTTTTAAAAGTGATGGTATAAATTTGAGCAGCCGTATGCTGCATGCAGGATCACATGGAGTCTGGGAAGCGTGAAAATGGAGGGGTCACATTTTCTCCTGTCCTGCTACTGACCTCCCCGTTGGTTGAAGCGTGTTTGCAGGCCTTTGATCGGATCCAGTTTTTGGGCCATTCTTCATTCTCTCATGATGACCATCTGTTCCTTCAGCTTGCGTTCCAAAGGACTGGCTGTTCCAAGACAGAAATCAAGCCTACACTTGGAGTTCTGATTTCGGGGTTAGCCTCCATCACCTCCAAGTCCCATCTCTTAAAGGCTCCTCTACCTTTGGTCAGTGACATCTGAGCATGGGCTTGGGGATGGTCTTGGATCCAGCATTGAATCATAGAATCATAGAATCAAAGAGTTGGAAGAGACCTCATGGGCCATCCAGTCCAACCCCCTGCCAAGAAGCAGGAATATTGCATTCAAATCCCCCCTGACAGATGGCCATCCAGCCTCTGTTCAAAGAAGGAGCCTCCACCACACTCCAGGGCAGAGAGTTCCACTGCTGAACGGCTCTCACAGTCTTCCTCATGTTCAGATGGAATCTCCTTTCTTGTAGTTTGAAGCCATTGTTCCTGCGTCCTAGTCTCCAGGGCAGCAGAAAAAAGCTTGCTCCCTCCCCTTGCCTTCCTCTCACATATGTATACATGGCTATCATATCTCCTCTCAGCCTTCTCTTCTTCAGGCTAAACATGCCCAGCTCTTAAGCCGCTCCTCATAGGGCTTGTTCTCCAGACCCTTGATCATTTTAGTCGCCCTCCTCTGGACACATTCCAGCTTGTCAATCTCTCTTGAATTGTGGTGCCCAGAATTGGACACAATATTCCAGGTGTGGTCTAACCAAAGCAGAATAGAGCATGGGGAGCATGACTTCCCTAGATCTAGACACTATGCTCCTATTGATGCATGTCTTTTTGTGTCATGCACAAGAAGTGGAAAAAGGGAGAAATCACCAAAGAAGAATTCAAACAAATAGCCAACATCTGTAGGGAAAAGGTTCCCAAGGCTAAAACACAAAATGAGCTCAGGCTTGCCAGGGACATTAAAAACAATAAAAAGGGATTCTTTTCTTATGTCAGTAGAAAAAGGAAAAACAAGGAGGCGATAGGGCCTCTTCGAGGAGAAGATGGGGCAATGCTGACAGGGGGTAGGGAAAAGGCAGAACTACTTAATGCCTTCTTTGCCTCGGTCTTCTCACAAAAAGAAAGTCATCTTCAACCTCAGCAAGATGGAGTGACACCAGAGACTCAGGCAGCCTCAGCTGTAGGATGACTATCTGTCATCTCCAGTATTGGAAGCAGTTGTGGATCATTTTGTTAATTCTGGCACCGCTTTCTAATCATTTTGGATCCTGATCCTATGGTCTGAGATAGCTAAAGCTTGTACCTCCACCACATTCTCAGGCCTCTCGGGCCCCTTTCATGAACATGGAAAGTGACAGAGGAGAACGCAAAGACCTCATGGCAGTCCCTCGTTCAAGCGCAAGCCAGCTGTTGGTTTGGTGAATAATGCAGTGCCTGTGTGTGTGTAGCCGAGCCGGTAACTAAGACACTCGCCCGGTTCACTACATTGTGAAGTAATGAAGTGGAAATGAACTGCCTGCCTCCAGAGGGGAGCCAGGAGGGGGTCTGTCCTCCCTCTGACAGGAGTTCTCTGCGGCCGAGATTGATGGGATGTGCTGACGTTGGGCACCAAACGTGACTGGCTCACTTTGGAGAGCAATTAATCTGGGGATTCGGTAATCTGTCATCCTCTTGAGCACCCTAATAGGGGAAGGAGTCTCACCCAACACTGGAAATTGGTGGGGAGGGAGCTAGTGTGGATGAGGAGGATGTGCAAATGCCCCCCCCCCCCAATGTTGGATGTAACAACAGTTTGGTCTCATCACACAAGAGGTTGACTAGTTGTGAAAGAATAAAGTGGATAGCATTTCTTTTTTAAACGGGGAGAAATGTAATGTTTTCCCTTAGTTATAGTTATAATCAGGAGGAAGTTATAGTCAGGCCTCACCTGGAGTGTTGCATTCAGTTCTGGGCACCTCATTACTTTTATGTATAGAGTCAGACATTCATTTATTTTAGAAAGTTGGAACAGGTTCAGAAAAGATGATAAGAGGTAAGGAGACAAAACGCATGAGGAGAGGTTGAAGCATCTGGACATTTCCAGACTGGAGAATAGAAGACTTTGGGAGTGACAAGATCACACCAGTTTTGCTCAAGCTTTCTTACTTACTTAGGCGATCCCTCGTAGTCTGAGGATGATGGTCCTCCAAGGTCGATGTTCTGTCGGTGGGTCCGTAGGTAACTGTGGAGCCCAATTCTTGATCTGCATGTTCTCCCGCAGTGAAGGCATTGGTTTCCAGGTGGAAGGCAATCCCGGTCAGGATTGGCTTGACGCGCCTTCCTCTTGGCACGTTTCTCTCTTTTGCCCTCCATTTGTGCCTCTTCAAATTCTACAGCACTGCTGGTCACAGCTGACTTTCAGCTGGAGTGCTCAAGGGCCAGGGCTTCCCAGTTCACAGTGTTTATGCCAGAGTTTTTAAGGTTGGCTTTGAGCCCATCTTTTAATCTCTTTTCCTGCCCTCCAACATTCCGTTTTCCATTCTTGAGTTTGGAGTAGAGCAACTGCTTTGGGAGACGGTGGTCGGGCATCTGCACAACGTGGCTGGACCAGCGGAGTTGATCATCGCTTCAGTACTGGTGGTCATTGCTTCTTCTTCCAGCACGTTGACTTTTGTCTGCCTGTCTTCTCAAGAGATTAGCAGGATTTTCTGGAGGCAGCGCTGATGGAATCGTTCCAGGAGTTGCATGTGACGTCTGTAGACAGTCCACGTCTCACAAGTGTATAGCAGGGTTGGGAGGACAATAGCTTTATAAACAAGCCACTTGGTATCTGTACGGATGTCCCAGTCCTCAATCACTCTCTGCTTCATTCGGAAAAATGCTGCACTCGCAGAGCTCAGGCTGTGATGAATTTCAGTGTCAATGTTGACTTTTGTGGAGAGGTGGCTGCCAAGGGAGCGGAAATGGTCAACATTTTCTAATGTTACACCATTAAGCTGTATTTCTGGTGTTGGAGAGGGATTGGCCAGTGACTGCTGGAAGAGCACTTTGGTTTTCTCGATGCTCAATGACAGGCTGAGCTGCTCGTATGCTTCTGCCAAGGTGTTTAGAGTGGCTTGTAGATCTTCTTCTGAATGCGCACAGACGACATTGTCATCAGCATACTGGAGTTCTATAACAGATGTTATAGAACTTGGTTTTGGCTTTCAGTCTGTTGAGGTTAAACAGCTTGCCGTCTGCCCGATAGATGATTTCCACTCTGTGGGAAGCTTCCCATCAACAAGATGAAGTATCATAGTGATGAAGATGGAAAATAAAGTTGGGGCAATAACACACCTTTCCTCGAGGAGAGAAATACAGCCAGATGAGGTCAATGTATTCCAGTGTTGCTGGGGTTTGATTCAGATGGTCGTCGTAATCTTCTCTAGTTTGAGGAACTTTCCAAGGAGCTCAGTATGGAGCGAGTTATTCATAAATTCTGGGGAGAAATGATAGCTCCCCACATTACATTGCTTGGGAAGTATGGGGCCAGTTAGTAGCTCAGGCTTGAAGTGGAGAAGGTGAGGAGTTTTCTCTTCACCTTCTTCATGTCTTCATCTGAGGTATCTTTGTTCGTATAAATAGGTCAAAGAGTGGACAGTTCACAGACAACATTTTTGCCCCTTTCTTCTGATCCAGATCCTGTCTCTGTCCATTTTTGCTTTATTCAGAACCAGGTATGTCATATCCGAGGTGCCTTGGTAACAAGAGACGTTGTCTTCTCTCCCCTTTTCAAATAATAATTGTATGAAACGTGTGGGAACGGTGCTAAAGGCTTTGTCGATGATACACATTTCTATTGTTTAACACAGTATGTGGTGCGGATTCCCCGCCAGTTCATTAGAAACTGCTCCCTGGATTGTTATAAATTTCCATGTAGCTAAATATTGATATTCTGCTTGGGTTTTATTGATATGCATTCTCCTGGGCTGCCATATTGTTCCACTTTTTATGAATATGAAAAATCAAAGGCGCTTTATTATTTTAAATAGACCCCAGTTCAATTGTATTATTTTATGTCCAAAATCAGCAGTGTTAATCAATGGGGAAGGGCTGGGCGGAATTTGTGCTCTTCTCCAGTGATTCTCAGGATCTAGTTCAACTAGGCAAGTATATGGCATGGCTGCAAATAAATGAGTTATTGTAAGATCTTGGAAAAGTTACTTTTTGGTAGCTATGATGGTTGGGATATTCAATTTATTAATTTTTTTTGCCATTAATATGTTGTAAACCACATTGAGTCCCCCCAGGGGTGAGAAAGGCATCAAATAAATAAATAAATAAATAAATCTAGGACTGATAGACCAGAAAAGGTAGCAGTAGATTTACCCAGGTTAATCTCTATGCCTATATTTACTATTTTGTCCTATGGTTCCTCCTTCTTCCTCAAAGCTGCCTTTTTACCATCTCTTGGAAACCCTAAATGGTTTTCCTAAAGTGTAAATACCAGCTAACTTGCTGTTATGTGCCAGCTAGTTAGCTTTAGCTCCTGTTGGCTCTATGGATGAGGGATTTGCAAGCTGGAATTTGTCCAGAGGAGGGCAAGGGTCTGGAGAACAAACCCTATGAGGAGCGACTTAAAGATCTGGGCGTGTTTAGCCTTCAGAAGAGAAGACTGAGAGGAGACATGATGACCATGTATAAATATGTGAGGGGAAGTCACAGGGAGGAGGGAGCAAGCATGTTTTCTGCTGCCCTAGAGACTAGGATGCGGAACAACAGCTTCAAACTACAGGAAAGGAGATTCCACCTGAACATTAGGAAGAACTTCCTGACTGTGAGAGCTGTTCAGCAGTGGAACTCTCTGCCCTGCAGTGTGGTGCAGCTCCTTCTTTGGAGGCTTTTAAGCAGAGGCTGGATGGCCATCTGTCAGGGGTGCTTTGAATGCAATATTCCTGCTTCTTGGCAGGGGGTTGGACTGGATGGCCCATGAGGTCTCTTCCAACTCTAGGATTCTATATAAATGCAGTAAAATAAATGAATAAATCTAAGACTAATAGACCAAAAAAGGTAGCACTATATATACCCAGGTGAATTTGCATGTCAATATTTACGACTTCATCCTACGGTTGCCCTTTCATCCTCAAAGCTGCCTTTTTACCATCTCTTGGAAATCCCAAATGGTTTTCCTAAAGTGTAAACACCAGCTATTTATTTATCATGTCAGGAGCAACCAGACGGTTGTATTACATTTTTAACAAAACAAACAAACAAACAAACAAAACGCAAAGTTTGCAAGCTTGGTAGTTGATTAAATGTCCTTTGACCAGTATCTGGCCACTTGGAGTGCCTCTGGTGTTGCCGCAAGGAGGTCCTCCATGGTGCATGTGGCAGGGCTCAGGTTGCATTGCAGCAGGTGGTCAGTGGTTTGCTCTTCTCCACACTTTCATATCGTGGATTCCACTTTGTGGCCCCATTTCTTAAGGTTGGCTTCATCTCGTGGTGCCAGAGCATGGTCTGTTCAGCTCCTTCCAAGTCGCCCCGTCTTCTGTGTGCCCAGGGGGGAGTCTCTCATTTGGTATCAGCCATGGGTTGAGGTTCTGGGTTTGAGCCTGCCACCTTTGGACTCTCGCTTGCTGAGGTGTTCCAGTGAGTGTCTCTGTAGATCTTAAAAAACTATTTATTGATTTAAGTCGTTGTCGTGCTGGCTGATACCCAAACAAGGGATGAGCTGGAGATGTCTCTGCCTTGGTCCTTTCACTATTGGCTGCTACTTTCCAGCGCATGTCAGGTGGTGCAATATCGGCTAAACAGTGTAATTTTTCCAGTGGTGTAGGGCGCAGACACCCCGTGATAATGTGGCATGTCTCATTAAGAGCCACACCCACTGTTTTAGCATGGTGAGATGTGTTCCACACTGGGCATGCATACTCAGCAGCAGAGTAGCATAGCGCAAGGGCAGATGTCTTCACTGTGTCTGGTTATGATCCCCAAGTAAACACCAGCTAACTCGCTGTTATATGTGCCAGCGAGTTAGCTTTAGCTTATGGTGGCTCTATAAATGAGGGACTTGCAAGAAGTCTCCAATTAATCATATCTCCAAAGTATGGTAGCCTCCGTTTCGTCAGTAGCCTTAGTATGGCAGGATCAATTTAGTTTGCTATTGAAACCTGTCTCAGAGTGTCCATTGGGAAGGATGTCCAGTTTTGTCACAACTGGCTGTAATCTGGCACTCCTGATTTTTGTGTTTGTGGATCCTTCCCCCACTTACAGCAACTGATCACTTCTGAATATTCATTGGGAAATGCGAAAGGTCTGCTATAGAGCAAGAGTGAGATTCGTATAACCTCTAGATACTGTTAGGACTTATCTCTCCAGCATTCATCACCCTATTGATGGTCCTTACAGTCCAGCAACACTTGGGAGGTTTCCACGATTCCTGCCCTTGCTGTAGAGTTAAGAACTTTTTCTCAATTTTATACCTCGCCTAAAATGTGTCAAACCACTTGTCTTCCTTAGAGAGAAACCTCTCCATGTCTCAGGGAAAAGGGGCTGGAAAAAAAGTTAAGGAAGAATTGAGCGAGTTGTAATAAGGACACGGACGTGGTTCCCTCCGGAGGGCCACTTTGATGGCAACTTGCTACCCGAGAGTTCTCCGCCTCGGAGTCCCCTTCCTTTTCATTGCCGTCTTCCAGGGAGGAATTGGCTGCTCCCAGGAGGCCGAGACTTTTCCGCCTTGCACTTCTTGCTGTTCTTCTTCTTCCTTCTCTTTTGTTCTGTGAGTCTTCTGGCGGCGCAGTCATCGTGCCTTCTCTTGCAAGCGCTGCGGGGCGGCTCTCTTTTTTTGGTATCCTCCTGTGTGGGCCAAAGACTTCGTGGGGCAGGAGGGTTTGCAAAAGGAAGGAAGTTGCCTCCTGATAAGTTGAAACAACCCACTTCTCTTCCCCCAGCTATGCTTCTGTCAGTCCTCTTTCTTTCCCTTTCTCTCTTTCTCTTTTTCCCCCCTTCCCTGAGGAGCGAGGAGCATTTAGGGACCTCTTTCTGGGACTTTGGGGAGTTGGTGACATGCATATGAAGGAGGAGGAGAAGTCCTTATTCCCTTCTAGCAAGTCACTTATAAGGTGGGTTTCTTTTTTTCTGCTGAATTTGTAAGAATTCAGCTTCATTCTACCATGTATTTGCAGAAAAAGTAGTATCAAGCACAGCAGGAATCAGCGACAGTGTATGTCTGATCTTTCAGGCTTCCTGTTGACTTCACAGAATCCTAAAATCCTGGAGTTGGAAGAGGTCCCATGAGCCGTTAACTTCAACCCAACTCTTCGTCTTCTTGACTGCAGTCTCCACTCTGGTGGATGGAAAAACTTGAACTATTTCAATGACTTCATCATCTAATTTAGTTAGGTAAACCATCTGTGGTCATTATTTTTGTTTTCTCTACTACGTTGATCTGCAAATCCGCCTTTGCACTTTCTCCCTTGACCTTCTTGACTTTCTCAGAGGATTCACAGAGTCTAATTTTAGGAGCAGGTGTTGAGGTTTAACTGGTCTGCCTTCTAACCATCCATCCAGTGTTCCTGAAGTCATTATAAAGTGGGGGCAGTATCCAAATCTCTCAATGTCTCGCTGCTCTTGAAAGTTGGAAAAAAGTTTATTTTGAATTATTATTATTATTATTATTATTATTATTATTATTATTATTATCATTTTACTGACACAAAAGCACAGTATGTCATAGCAAACGAGATCTCTATGCTGGATTTCGTATCACAAAATCACAAGTCGAACACTTCCCAAGCATCTAGGACTGTGTGATGTATTTTCGAATGATTCACACAGATCCAAGTAAGGTGACCTTTTGCAATTGACAGATTGTGATTGTGTCGATGTTTATTGTTTCCAAATGCCATCTGAGATCTTTTGGCACAGCACCCAGTGTGCCGGTGACCATTGGGACCACCTGTGCTGGTTTACGCCAGAACCTTTGCAGTTCGATTTTGAGGTCTTGATAGCGGCTGAGTTTTTCCTGTTGTTTTTTCTCAATGCGGCTGTCACCTGGTATGGCGACATCAATAATCCAGACTTCTTCCTTTTCTACAATCGTGATGTATTGTGTTCCAAAACTTTGTCCATCTGGATCTGAAAGTCCCACAGGATTTTTGCATGTTCATTTTCCATGACCTTTGCAGGTTGATGATCCCACCAATTCTTTACTGCTGGCAGGTGGTACTTGTGGCATAAGTTCCAGTGAATCATCTGGGCCACAGAGTTGTGCCTCTGTTTGTAGTTCGTCTGTGCGATTTTCTTGCAACAGCTGAGGAGATGGTCCATGGTTTCATCAGCTTCCTTGCACAGTCTGCATTTTGGGTTATCCGCTGATTTTTCAATCCTGGCCTTAATTGCATTAATTGCAATTAATTGTCGTGGTTGGGGGCTTAACTGTTCCAAAGATGCTGAGAGCTGTGCTGGCGGTAGTGTAACTACCAGCAGGTCCAACCAAGCCAGAGAGGTCTCAGCTGAGGAGTGGAATCAAGAGCACCTAAACCGTTAGCACTATGGAGAAGCAAACCAAAACGAAGTCTATACTGGCTCGGTCGACGCCCAGGATAAAAAGGACCGTGGTGGATGCTGCTGATTCTGGACATCCATCAACAAGTGGGCTACAGAATCAAAATACAAATGAACCATCACAAAAGTGGTAGAAATATACAATGCCAGAAAACCGCACTATTATTATTATTATTATTATTATTATTATTATTATTTCCAACATTTCTACCCTGCCCTTAACCCCTGAGAGGGAACTCACAGCAGCTTACACTGGCAACAATTCGATGCCACAATGTACACAACAATTATAACAGATATAACAACAATTTAAAACAGTAAATAAAACAGTAAGTTAAAAAACAATTAAAAACATTATTATCAGCCATATTACCATTTCCAGTCCAGTTCAACCTCCAAAGTGCTATCATGGCTGCTGTCCAAAGGCCTGGTCCCAGAATCACAATTTATTTATTTGCATTATTTCTACCCTGCTCATATCAGCCCGAAGGCGACTCAGAGCAGCAATTTCAGTTTTTTTCCTAAAAGAAAGGAGGGATGAAGCCGACCTAATCTCGCTGGGGAGCGAGTTTCACAGATGGGGGCGGGTCACGACAGAGAAGGCCCTGTCCCTCGTCCCCACCAAACACGTTTGCAAAGCTGGTGGGACCAAGAGCAGGGCCTCCCCGGATGATCTTAGGCTACTAGGAGGAACACAGAGGGAGATATGTTCCGAAAAGTAAGCTGGGCCTGAACTGTATAGGGCTTTATAGGCCAAGACCAGCACTTTTAATTGTGCTGAGAAATGGACTGGTAGACAGTGGAGCTGACACAACAGGGGGTGGTATGCTCCCTGTATTTCGTTCCAGTGAGTAGTCTGGCTGATGCACATTTGACTAGTCAAAGTTTCTGAACAGTCTTCAAAGGCAACCCCACGTAGAGTGCATTGCAGTAATCTATTCGGGATGTAAACAGTAGGCATGGGCAATCCATGGTTCTAAATGGTTCTAAAGTACTGACAAAACTAAAGTTCTGGTGGTGAAAACTAGGGGGCGCTGGTGCTTTGCTTCTACAGTGTTGCTAAAGTTCTGGCGGTGAAAATTTCAGAAATCTAACAAAAGCTAGGTGTGAATGTTTCAACTGACGACCTTCATTAGCATTAAAAGGCCTGGCTGAGCCTGGGGGAATCTTTTGTTGAGAGGTGTTAAGATGTGCCAGGTTGTTTCCTCTCTGTTGTTTTGCTGTTGTAATTTTAGAGTTTTTTTAATACTGGTAGCCAGATTTTGTTCATTTTCATGGTCTCCTCCTTTCTGTTGAAATTGTCCACATGCTTGTGGATTTCCATGGCTTCTCTGTGTAGTCTGACGTGGTGGTTGTGAGAGTGGTCCAGTATTTCTGTGTTCTCAAATAATATGCTGTGTCCAGGCTGGTTCATCAGGTGCTCTGCTATGGCTGACTTCTCTGGTTGAAGTAGTCTGCAGTGCCTTTCATGTTCCTTGATCCGTGTCTGGGCGCTGCGTTTGGTGGTCCCTATGTATGCCTCTAGAACATGGCCATATAGCCCGAAAAAAACCCACAAGAACCTAGTGATTCCAGCCATGAAAGCCTTCGACAATACATTAAAACTTTCAAAATTTCATTAATATTTCATTATTGGCAATTTTTATGACAACCAATTAGAAATTGCCATTTATAATGAAATTTGAAAGTTTTGTTAGCGTTCTGAAATTTTCACCACCAGAACTTTAGAAACACTTCAGAAGCAAAGCACCAGCACCCCTTTGTTTTCACCACCAGAACTTTAGTTTTGTAAGTACTTTAGAACCATTTAGAACCATAGATTGCCCATGCCTACTAACCAGAGCGTGGACCACCACTCTTCTTTGATTTGGTTGCAGAATTAGGGTGTTGTTGTTCATTCGTTCAGTCGTCTCCGACTCTTCGTGACCTCATGGACCAGCCCACGCCAGGGCTCCCTGTCAGACATCACCACCCCCAGCTCCTTCAAGGTCAGTCCAGTCACTTCAAGGATGCCATCCCTCCATCTTGCCCTTGGTCGGCACCTCTTCCTTTTACCTTCCACTTTCCCCAGCATAATTGTCTTCTCTAGGCTTTGCTGTCTCCTCATGATGTGGCCAAAGTACTTACAAAGTACTTACAAAGTTCAAACATAATTTGTCGTGAAGTATGTTGGAAGTGAAGAAGCATCAACACTTGCATAGAACACCATAGGGACAGAGTGCTTGTCTGCCACCTTGTTTTCACCTTTGTTCCTAGATCTGTGTAACTCAAGGTGTTTTGCTTCATACCTGCCCTTCTTCCCAAAAGTCTTTGGTGCTTTATCAGCCTGCATTTGAAAAGGGAGTATCATGAGGCCTATCTGTCTCAAGATGCCTTGGAGACAGACCTGAGTCAGCATTAAGGATGCTTCTTCCAAAGTTAGGTAACTTTCTTTTATCAGAGAGCCCTTACCTGCAAGAGTAGAAGTCAGTTTTCACTTTTTAAAACCTTACCAGAACACCCTGCCTATTTCTTTTCCTCCCGTAATCTCGTATAGAGCACTGGCTGCGTTGCGCTCTATTCTGCGATAGATACCAAATATTCCGATGTTCCCGCAATCCATCTTTTCTTTGGTTCCTTTTAAAAAGCAGCTACGATATGGGGAGTGATGGCTTCCCCCTCCCTTCAGCCTCTGGCACTTTGCAGAGCTCATTTCCACAAGTGTCTAATAAGTACAGCTGGTTAACTGCTTTTTAACTGAACTTCTGGAGTCACTGACATTGACAAAAGGTTGCGGTCCCCCAGCCAGAGTGCCATTAAGTGCCGGGGCGGAGGGAAGGAGAAAGGGGAAGCTGAACCGTAACATCCAGGCACCGGGGTTGGAATCGCAAGCTCCCCTCGCCCTCGGAGACCAATTAAGGCGTGTGGCAGCTGTTTTCGGGAGCCGTGTTTTGTGGCTTACATGCCGAGCACATGCGGAAGGAGCTCCCTGAGCATGAAATGCTTGGAAATCTGTTCCACTTTGCCTCGTGTGCAGCCACTGTGCCCCGAACAACTGTGCTGCAAAAAGAGAAAAAAGGGGACCACGCAAGGATTGGAAGCACAAAGAAGGGGACCAAGACCACGTTGGCATACTTATAGAATCATAGAGTTGGAAGATCAAGGGTCTGGAGAACAAGCCCTATAAGGAGCGGCTTAAGGAGCTGGGCATGTTTAGCCTGAAGAAGAGAAGGCTGAGAGGAGATATGATAGCCATGTATAAATATGAGAGGAAGCCACAGGGAGGAGGGAGCAAGCTTGTTTTCTGCTTCCCTGGAGACTAGGACGCGAACAATGGCTTCAAACTACAAGAGAGGAGATTCCATCTGAACATGAGGAAGAACTTCCTGACTTTGAGAGCCGTTCAGCAGTGGAACTCTCTGCCCCGGAGTGTGGTGGAGGCTCCTTCTTTGGAAGCTTTTAAACAGAGGCTGGATGGCCATCTGTCAGGGGTGATTTGAATGCAATTTCCTGCTTCTTGGCAGGGGGTTGGACTGGATGGCCCATGAGGTATAATTAGAATCATAGAATCATAGAAGATGAAGAGACCTCATGGGCCATCCAGTCCAACCCCCTGCCAAGAAGCAGGAATATTGCATTCAAAGTACCCCTGACAGATGGCCATCCAGCCTCTGTTTAAAAGCTTCCAAAGAAGGAGCCTCCACCACATCCGGTTCAGAGAGTTCCACTGCTGAACGGCTCTCACAGTCAGTAAGTTATCTCTCTGTGTGTGAAGCATATCTATCTATCTATCTATCTATCTATCTATCTATCTATCTATCTATCATCTATCTATCTATCTACCTATCTATCTATATCTATGGCTGGATGGCTCTTTGTCAGGAGGGCTTTGGTTACGTTTGCTTTCCATGGTGAAGGGAGTTGGACTGGATGGCCTTAAGTATTTTCTGTTGGTCATGGGGGTTCTGTGTGGGAAATTTGCCCCAATTCTGTTGTTCGTGGGGTCCAGAACTATAAATCCCAGTAACTACAACTCCCAAATGTCAAGGTCTATTTCCCCCAAACTCCATCAGTGTTCATATTTGAGCGCATTGGGTGCTTGTGACAAGTTTGGTCCAGATGCATCATTGTTTGAGTCCACAGTGCTCTTTGGATGTAGGTGAACTACAACTCGCAAACTCAAGGTCAATGTCCACCAAAAACTTACAGTATTTTCTGTTGGTCATGGGAGTTCGTTGATGGAGTTCAGAATGCTCTTTGATTGTAGGTGAACTATAAATCCCAGCAACTTCAACTCCCAAATGACAAAATTATAATTTTTTGAGTGATGATAACTCCTTGTGTTGTGACACGTTTTGTTGCCAAATTTGGTGTGATTTTGTTCATTGGTTCTTTTGTTTTTAAGGTACTCGTTATGCACAGAGCATACACACACACAGACACACACACACACACATACACAATACATTATGTTACATTATATTATATTATTAGCATAGTACATTATCACTATTATGTATTACTATACTGTATTATACCATTATATTGTAAAGGTATAGGATGCTTGCCATAGATGCAGGAGAAACGTCAGGAGAGAATGCCTCTAGAACATGGCCATATAGCCCGAAACAACCTACAACAATCCAAGAATAAGTGTCTCAGAACACTAAAAACAGTACAAATTACAGTTTCAAACTTATAATGTATACACATCAAAATAGAATTAAATAAGAAATTGTTAAAGCAAATAGTTATAATTTCCTAAAACCTGAAGAGCTGAGGACATTAAGAACCACAAATTTATAAATCTGAGAAAAAGTGCAGTTGGGTGAAATTGGAAAGTGGTGGTGAAAAGAACAACATTAAAAATAGTCCAAGCTGGTGCTGGAAAGCCTTGTAGTGAGAGCAAATTATCTCGATGTAGATGTTTTTTGAGCACCGTGTAGAATTACAGGCCCAGGGCGATGGGTGGGCAGGTTGATCGGTTTCCTCTCTATTAGGAATAAAAAAATCCCCCCTATTTGGTTTAATAACAAGCTCGAGTGGGAACCTTTTTCCCAGAGACTACGGAAATGCCCCCACTGTGCTGTCAATAAAAAGATTACCTGACAGCCGAGAAGGGAAAATGAGAATTTATCAAATATTGCCGCGCACTGTCAAGGATTGCTTGTCAAGCCAGCGTCAGGATAGGGGAGCCTCTCTCCCTCCTTCCCTCTCCTTCACTTCCCCGACATCGTTTTTTGGTGATCCCGAGGAGGAACGGCAACAAGAGGGAAACCATTCTGCTCACCTGTCACTCAGGGTTTAGGAAATTATTTGTAACGGAATTGAGGAGTTCCAGGCGCAAGAAGAAGGAGCGCTCCTTGCATTGGAGGAGCGTGTCAGGATGGGGAAAGACAGGAGGGATGCAAAAGCTGGCAGATTGGACTTTGAAGATGTAAGAAAGGAAAGGAAAGTGTTTCCAGTTTTGGAGTGGAATGGAATCAAGGGATTTTGGACTTACCGAAGAAAAAAATGACACCTGTTGAGGTGGAATCTCTTTTCCAGGAGTTGAATCAGCTGCTCTGTGTCACTGATTTTTCTCCATCAGACTCTGCAATGTAAGAGTGCCACCGCAGAAGCAGATGGCAAATTTTATGAAGGTTTTTCCTTAAACGTTTAGGTGCAGGAAACCAAATTGCACATCTCAGAGTCTCTGGAACAGGTTTTCCAAACATTTCTGCTATAATAATAATAATAATAATAATAATAATAATAATAATAATAATAAGCCACAAATACCATCTGCCTGCGACAAAGAACTAGTGGGATCACAAGCTGGAAAAAGTTACAGAAAACGAGCATGTCAAACTTCTCTGGGACTTCCGGATTCAGACAGAGTTTTGGAGCACAAGACTCCTGACCTCACGATTGTGTTAAAAGACAGAGTGTGGATCGTCAATGTTGCAATCCGAGGTGACAGCAGGATCGAAGAGAAACAACTGGAAAAGCTGACATGATATGAGGATTTAAAGATCGAACTGCAAAGACTCTGGCACAAACCAGTCAAGGTGGTCCCAGTGGTGATTGGCACACTGGGTGCAGTGCCTAAAGACCTTGGCCTGAACTTAAACACAATCGGCGCTGACAAGATTACCATCTGCCAGCTTCAGAAGGCCACCTTACTGGGATCTGCACGCATTATTCGCCGATACATCACACAGTCCTAGACACTTGGGAAGTGTCCAACGAGTGATCTGTTGTGACTCAGCTGGAACCACAGACTGATAGTGTTGTGACTCAGATGGGGTCTCAGAGTGATTCTGACAAGGATGATGGGGTTCAGATTCACAATCAGGTTCAAAATGTTCCTGTTGTCAAGTACTTGTTTAATATTCTTTTATGATACTTATCAATAAAAATCATTGTTAAAAAAATGTCCCTGTTGTCGATAATGAGGAAGAGGGTGTGCAAGTTCAGGTTCCCACAGCAGAGAAGGATGTTTTTGATACTGAAACTAGCCAGGTGCAAATTGACTCAGAAAAGGAGGACAGTTCTCAGCCTGATAGTAAGCAGGAAGGCAACAGGTTGACACTAACGAGCATCCTGACCTTGATGATACGGGAACCTTAGATCGGGCTGACCGTTTGGAATTAAGGGTTCAAAGGAGAATAGCTAACAAGAAGGAGGTTAGAGGCCAAAGAAATGCTTTCATGTGTTGCAAAGGATATTAAGCAAGGTGTTCGAAAACAAACCTTTGTCAGAGAAACTTCTCGCTCAACCAAGCAGCTTGTGCTCGTTTGCCTGGATTATCTTGTAGTTCTTGTGTTCATGGTCTTGGGATTTTGTCATGTTCTCATGGGACTTTGTTTTGTTGGTGCCTCTTGGAATCCTGCTTTACAGTGCTATGTTTTATTGATCTTTGGAACATTACTTGTTTTTATATACTTTTCATCTTTTACTTTTTAATAAACTACAAAGACTTCGGTCTGTGTGCAGTTTTGGTGATTTCAGCAAGGTGAATCTATTCTGAGGTGTGATATGATCCAATACAACACCCAGCAGAGTGATCTTGTCTGCTGTGGACTTATCTTGTTCTGTTTCAAATAATATTTTTGTAGACTGCCCTATCTCCCTGAGGGGACTCAGGACAGTTTCCAACATGTATGGCCAGACATTCAATGCAGAAAGGGAAAAAACCTTTCAAACAAATTACATCAGGACAAATCATATTAGACAATATAAAAGCAACCTAACTCTAAACTTAATAACAGAGAAAGTAACCGACAGTAAGAACTTAAATAACCTATACGGATTGAACAGTTAATATAAATCTAACACTAAATAAAAGCAATGAAACAATAGCTAAAACTTTATAAAAATGACATGTTGTGCAACAACCAGTGGGCTGGAGTCAGTTCCAGTCTCTAGACAAGATTTAACATATCTAGGTGAGAGTAAGTCTGGCATATTAGTCTTCCTCCTCTCCATACGCCAGAGTGTACAGGTAGGTTTTCAGCAGTTTTTTAAAAGCGAGGAGAAATTGAGCAGTTTTTAATTTTTTGGAGATGGAGTTCCAGAGGCGGGGAGCTATCATGGAGAAGACCTCATCTCTCGTTCCCACCAACCACGCTTAAGAAGGGGTGGGACTGAGAGCAGGGCCGCCTCTGCAGATCACTCCAGTCTTAACTTTTTGTTTATGGCAGAACATAGGGGAAAAAGTGTCTTTGGATTTGGATTGGAAAACCTTGGGACATGTGCCTTTCCCGTTGAGCCATGAGGGATGCAAGAGGACTTTCCCTGAATCAGAACCAAAGGCCTGTCTAGTCCAGCATTCTGCTTTTGCTGTGATCAGCTAGATCACTCTGCTGGAGATTAGTGCAAATCAATTCCTTCAACAATTCCATGAAATAGCATTGAGCATCACACTACCCCCCAATATTTGCAGTAATATGCAGCCGGAGTGATGAGTAGCCATTGAGGGAGGCTCTTTCCTCATCACTCCATAGGATGTAGTCATTTTGTTTTGTGTGGAAAATGTTTCCCCTGCCTCCCGGCCCCCAAGGTGAGCCTCTAGATTAAAAACACAAAAAATACAATAAAAATGAGATAAAAAATACACATACGCAATCTATCACGTAGTGCCATAAAACAGAAGCACAGGAGGGGTATGAAGACATAATAAAGGCATATTAAGAAGTAGAAATGTCTGTGTTTTCCTCCCCTTTATTAGAGGGTTAGGGGGTTGATCAAGTCCTTTTTGGGAAGCACAGGTCTATCGGCCAGATAGCATAATGGAGTAGATAAGGAGGCATTTCTTACTACACAAGTAAAGCATTATGGTCCCACTTTAACTGCCATGGTTTCATCCTACACAGTTCTGGGGCTTGGCATGTGCAGAGGTGACAATGACTTGGAGACTAAGGTTTGAATCCCCATTTGGCCCTGGAAACCCATTGGGTGACCTTGGGCAAGTCACACACTCTCAGCCTTAGAAAACCCAATAGGTTTGCCTTAGGTTGGAAGCATCTTTAAGATGCACATCAAACATTGTAGTGATTCTTCCAGAATGCGTATCTCAGGATTCTGTGGCATAGAGTTGTGTGAGTTAAAGTGGAACTGTGCTGCTAAGTTTGTGAAATTCTGGAGCCCTTTCGCTGTACATAGTCTGAGCACCGTGAGCCCATGCTAACAGCAGCTTCCCAGAAAATTCATCAGTGTGTATGTGTTTGTTTTAAAAAAACCAGTTTAAAAAATGTATGGTGTTTACATTTTGATTTTAGGGACTTGTTCCTGGTAGATTTCACAAATGTCATAACATTCTAAAATCCTAGAATCCTACAACTGAAAGGGCCTCAAGGACCATGGAGTCCACCTCCCTACTCAGTGGAGAATCTCCAGCTAGAGCAGTCATAGCAAATGCCTGTCTATCTTCTTTTGGAAGATCTCCAAAGAAAGAGAGACCTCACCACCCTTCTAGCCATTTTTTTCAATTTATGGACCATTCTCACTGTCAAGAATTTGTTTCTAAATGTTCAAACAAAATCTACCCTCCTGTAACTTGAAACCATTAGATGTTACCACATCTTTACTCAATAGGTTCAACTGCTGAATTGCTCTTACCATCATAAAGTTCCTTTTAATGTTCAGTCATAATCTATCTTTTCTCCTGTCCTCTGATGTTCCTTCTACTGTTCAATCATGATCTATTCTACTTTCTGTCTTAAATAATAATAATAATAATAATAATAATAATAATAATAATACTTTATTTATATCCCACCACCATCTCCCCAAGGGACTCGGAGTGGCTTACATGAGACCATTTCTTCTAATGTTCTTTCTGTTGTTCAGTCATGATCTACTTCCTTCTCATCTTCCAATGTTCCTTCTAATGCAGTGGTTCTCAACCTGTGACTCCCCAGGTGTTTGGGCCTACAACCCCCAGAAATCCCAGTCAGTTATCAGCTGTTGGGATTTCTGGGAGTTGAAGGCCAAAACACCTGGGGACCCACAGGTTGAGAACCACTGTTCTAATGTTCAATCATGATCTATTCTTCTTCTCATCTTATGTTCCTTCAAGTGTTCAGACAGGATCTGTTCTCATTTCTATCTTCTGATGTTCCTTCAAATGTTCAATGAGGATCTACTCTCCTCCCCATCTTCTGATGTTCCTTCAAATTAGTCATGGTCCATTCTAATTCCTATCTTCTGATGTTCCTTCAAATGTTCAATCAGGATCTACTCTCCTCCCCATCTTCTGATTTTCCTTCAAATGTTCAGTCATGGTCCATTCCCATTCCTATCTTCTGATGTTCCTTCAAATGTTCAATCAGGATCTACTCTCCTTCCCATCTTCTGACGTTCCTTCAAATGTTCAGTCATGGTCCATTCTAATTCCTATCTTCTGATGTTCCTTCAAATGTTCAATGAGGATCTACTCTCCTTCCCATCTTCTGATGTTCCTTCAAATGTTCAGTCATGGTCCATTCTAATTCCTATCTTCTGATGTTCCTTCAAATGTTCAATGAGGATCTACTCCTCCCCATCTTCTGATGTTCCTTCAAATGTTCAGCTATGGTCCATTCTCATTCCTATCTTCTGATGTTCCTTCTAATGTTCACTCAGGATTTACTCTCCTTCCCATCCTCTGATGTTCCTTCTGGTGTACAGTCAGAATCTACTTTCCTTCAGTCAGAATCTACCTTCCAGAATGCCACCTTGATGGTCAGCCTTTCTATGTTCTTACTGAAGGAAATGTTCCATTATGTATTAGGGAAAGACCAGGTCTGTAAGTGACCATCAAGAGCCAGAAGTTGGACCAACCAGATAGTCCATAATGAGACTGATTATTTGGGGCTGCACCTAACAAACTGCTATCAAGGGCATAATGGAAAGCTGTAGTAGCTCTAGGAATTGTGACAGTTTTGCTTCCCTGACAGCTTGATCAGAAAAATCTGTATTCTCTAGATCTGGCGTCTGCTAAAGCCTCTCCTTCCACGTGCAAAATGCAAAAGAGGAATGGTGCTCCAGCATTATCTATGTTCCTCATACCGGTCCCTGATTTGTTGCCTCCTCAACTGGGATGATGTAGGGGAGCAGATAGTTTGGGGTTCCTGATGTGGGAGAGCTCCGTACTTTCCCACCCAAAGGGTCTCCACCGCCAGCTCCAGCCACAGCCCTCCCTCCTTCCTCCTCCTCCTCCTCCTTTGACCTCTTCCATCTGTTACCTTGAGCACAGCAGGTTGTAATAAAAATTTTAAGTGTCAGACATTTAAAAAATAGCTGTTCTTTTAGTTCTGCTGCTTTTCTTTCCAGTGGGCAGACCTTAATTGCAAGTCATAAGATACTATATAATTGCATCATTGTTGTTGTTATGTGCTTTCAAGTCGATTCTGACTTATGACCACCATATCAGGGGGAGGTTTCTTGCAAAGATTTCTTCGGAGGAAGTCTTCCTTTCTCTAAGGATAAAAGAAATGTGACTCGCTCAAGTCCACGCAGTGAGTTTCCGTAATTTCGAAACCTGGTCTCCAGGACTCAAACTCCTGAACCATATTGGCAAGATATTATTAGGAAAGACTTTTTAAAGTTCTATTTTTCAGTGATGCAGCACGCAAAAGTGATCGTCCTTCCATTAATGCTTCCATGTTATGTTTTCAGGTCTTTAAAAGTTGTCTTAATTGTTCCTCTTAAATAATCCTAACATGGGAAGCAAATCCCAGTTATAGAATCATATAACTAGAATGGACTTTAGAAGTCCGTCTCATCTACCCACCATCCAGTGTAGGAACCCACATTTAAAGCATCCAGGAACGGTAGACATTCAACCTATTCTATACAGATTATGACTTGTGAATGTGAAGTTTGGATAAATGTGCATTTTGGTGTGGAATCCTAGAGTTGGAGGAGACCCCAATGATTATCCAGTCCAGCCCGTTCTGCTATGCAGGGAGGCACAATCAAAGGACTCCTAACAGATGGCCATCCAGCCTCTGCTTAAAAACCTCCAAAGGAGACTCTCATCACACTCTGAAGCAGTATATGAAACGTCAGGAGAGCATGCTTCTGGAACATGGTTATACATGCGTGACTGCCTTTCTGTGTTTGAACCCACACAATCTCTTCGATCATCCGGAGAGGCCCTGCTTGCACTCCCACCTCCCTCGCAGGCACGATTGGTGGGGACGAAGGAGAGGGCCTTCTCGGTGGTGGCCCCCTGACTCTTGAACTCACTTCCAAAGGATATCAGACATTGGAGCCTGAAAACGTGGCTGTTCCAGTGTGCCTTCCCAGAATAAAGAAATGATTCCCAACAAAATGTCCTCACTCAGAATGCACTTTAACTAGTGGATTGCGTTGGATCGCTCCCCTCACTTCTTTAAAACCCTCCTACCAGATATATCCTACCTTGTTCATGCCCAGCGTTTATTTTTTAAATTTGAAACTATTACATTTGGCCTGGCCATAGGTTTTTAAATCCTCGTGTGTTATATGTGATTTATATTAATTTGTATTGCGTTGTATTGTTTTGTTTATTGCTTTTCTGTTTTATTGATGTGTTGTTGGGCTTGGCCTCGTGTAAGCCGCTCTGAGTCCCTTGTGGAGATGGTGGCGGGGTATAAATAATAATAATAATAATAATTATAATTATACAACCCGGAAAACTCAGTATATTCCACTGTTTAACAGCTCTTACTGTCAGAAAGATTTTCCTAGTGTGATAGAATCCTTTTTCCTTCAATTTGAATCCATTGCTCAGTGTCCTAGTCTTGAGAATAATATGAAACAAGATTGTCACCCTTTCAATGGGACCTCCTTTCAAATATTTAAGCAAGTTGTCAAGTCTGCTTTCAGTTTCCAAGCTAAGCAGGCCCAATTCCCTATGTTGCTCCTCAGAATGCTTGGTTTTCAAACTTTTGATCATTTTGGTCACCCTTCTTTGGGCACCTTCCATCTTGTCCTTACTTATTTAGGTCTCCAAGTGCAGTGTCCTGGCGGTGGGTCCGTAGGAGACTGTGGAGCCCTATTCTTGACCTGCATGTTCTCCTGCAGTGAGGGCATCGGTTTCCAGGTGGAAGGCGGTCCTCGTCAAGGTTGGCTTGACACACCTTCCTCTTGGCACATTTCTCTCTTTTGCCCTCCATTTCTACACTCAAATTCTACAGCACTGCTGGTCACAGCTGACCTCCAGTTAGAGTGCTCAAGGGCCAGGGCTTCCCAGTTCTCGGTGTCTTGTCTATATCCTTCTTAAATTGTGGGACCTGGAATTGGACTCATGGTTATCACTCTGACCAGAAGGTCATGAGTTCGAAGGCAGCCCGAGTCGGAGTGAGTGTCCGGCCAATTGTGTAGCTTGTTGTCGATCTTTGTAACCCGAAAGACAGTTGCATCTGTCAAGTAGGAAAATTAGGTACCACCTATGTGTGGGGAGGCTAATTAACTAATTTATGAGGCCGTAAAAAAAGACTCCAGCAAAAAGCATTCCAGCAAAGCATGCGGGGAATGAGGAAGTACTTCATCAATGTCGCAGATGGACAATGAAAGCGACAGCTCCTCTGGTGGCCAGAAAAAGTTAAATAGCCTCTGTGTATGTCTATAAACGTTGTATGTCTAATTGGCATTGAATGTTTGCCATATATGTGTACATTGTAATCCGCCCTGAGTCCCCTGCGGGGTGAGAAGGGCGGAATATAAATTTATTTATTTATTTATTTCTCGTATCAGGGCAGCCAGTCATTTATATTACATTTCTAACAGAACAAAGCAAACAAACAGAGAAAATACACAATGTGTGAGTTTGGTAGTTGATTAAATGTCCTTTGACCAGTATCTGGCCCCTTGGAGTGCCTCTGGTGTTGCTGCAAGAAGGTCCTCCATTGTGCATGTGGCAGGGCTCAGGTTGCATTGCAGCAGGTGGTCAGTGGTTTGCTCCTCTCCGCACTCGCATGTTGAGGATTCCACTTTGTAGCCCCATTTCTGAAGGTTGGCTCTGCATCTCGTGGTGCCAGAGCGCAGTCTGTTCAGCGCCTTCCAAGTCGCCCAGTCCTCTGTGTGCCCAGGGGGAGTCTCTCCTTTGGTATCAGCCATTGGTTGAGGTTCTGGGTTTGAGCCTGCCACTTTTGGACTCTCGCTTGCTGAGGTGTTCCAGCGAGTGTCTCTGTAGATCTTAGAAAACTATGTCTGGATTTAAGTCGTTGACGTGCTGGCTGATACCCAAACAGGGGATGAGCTGGAGAGGTCTCTGCCTTGGTCCTTTCACTATTGGCTGCCACTTCCCGGCGGATGTCAGGTGGTGCAATACCGGCTAGACAGTGTAATTTCTCCAGTGGTGTAGGGCGCAGACACCCCGTGATAATGCGGCATGTCTCATTAAGAGCCACATCCACTGTTTTAGCGTGGTGAGATGTGTTCCACACTGGGCATGCAGACTCAGCAGCAGAGTAGCACAGCGCAAGGGCAGATGTCTTCACTGTGTCTGGTTGTGATCCCCAGGTTGTGCCAGTTTGGAATATAAATGCTGTAAATAAATAAATAATAAATATTCCAGGTGAGGTCTGATCAAAGCAGAATAGAACAAAATGATTACTTCCTGTGATTTAAACACTAAAGATTTCTATTGATGCAGCCCAGAATTGCATTGGCTTTTTTAGTTGCAGCATTACACTGTTGGCTCATGTTCACATCCTATATCTGGGCTTTTCATTTTTATTGCCAGAGTGTAGTACCATACTTTTCTGCCTGTTAACATTCATTTTGTTAGTTTTGTCCCAGCTTTCTCATCCGTCAAGGCCATTTTGAATCCTGACCTCTGGGGTATCCCTCACAATTTGGAGTCCTCTGCAGATTTGATGGGCATGTCTACTAGTCCGTTGTCGAAGTGATTGATAAAGATGTTGAATGGTACTGGGTCGGGGACAGAACCCAGGCAGAGAGAGTATATATATCAACATTCCTGTACTTTTTCTTTTTCCCCTTTTGGTTGAGTCTTTGCAACCTAGTGGGGTGGAGGGAGAAGGGGGGGGGGGCTCACCTTCCATAATCTATAGCAACTGTCACCCAGCAAACTACTCCCATTTCATACAGATAGGTTAGGTGTCAGCCCGCGATCGATGGCTCTCGAACAATAATTATAAAAGCTAGCAGGTTGTGTTGCTTGAGTGACTTTCGGAAGAGGAGGGTCTCAATCTTCTCTCTAATAGGGCGTTGACAGTCCGCCGAGGAGGAGGAGGACGGCGCAGGTGGCGCAGAGGGCTCTGTCTTCTCCTGACAGTCGCTGTCATTAAACACCAGGTAGCGTGGAACAAGGGAGAACAAGGACCCCTCGCGCGAGGGAACATGCCGCGTTGACAGCGGTTATTTGTCATCGCGGGACTGCCCAAACTCTTCAGACTGCGGCTGCTTAAAGTGACTTATGGCCCCTGTCTGGGGCTGCGGTTCTGATTTGATAATCGGTAAATGTTTGTCAAAGATGAATTCCCTCCCTGATTCAGTGCTGTGCGGCCGGGGAAGCAAATGAAAAGTGGATGCGCCTGGAAAACACACACTGGATGGATTTAAGGAGCTGGCCCTCGGAAACCTGGCCCGATTGAGATGGTGCAGGGCGACCGAGCGGCAGGAGCCTCAGATGCTTTCGCTTCTTAGGTCTTTGGCTCTCAATCTGTCATATGCTGTCCTTAGCAGGCATTGCTCCATCTGTATAGAATCATAGAATCAAAGAGTTGGAAGAGACCTCATAGGCCATCCAGTCCAACCCCATTCTGCCAAGAAGCAGGAATATTGCCTTCAAAGCACCCCTGACAGATGGCCATCCAGCCTCTGTTTAAAAGCTTCCAAAGGAGGAGCCTCCACCACACTCTGGGGCAAAGAAGAAAGGAAGGGAGGAAGAAAAGGATGGATGGAAGGAAGGAAGGGAGGAAATAGAGGGATGGCGGAGAGAAGGAAAGAAAAAAGGGAAGGAAAGGAGGAAGAAAAAAGAGAATGTAGTAAGGAAGGAAGAAAAGGATGGAAGGAAAGGTGGAAAGAAATGGAGGGAGGAAAGAGAGAAGGAAGGACAGACAAAAGGGAAGGAAGGAAGGGAAAAAAGAAGGAAGGGAGGAAAAAGAAGAAAGGGAGGGAGAAAGAAAAGGATGGAAGGGAATGGAGGGAGGGAGGTAGGAAAGAGAGAAGGAAAGACAAAAGGGAAGGAAGGAAGCTAGGAAGGAAAAGGGAGATAGGGAAGGAGGGAGGAAAGGGGGAAGGAAGGATGAAAGAGTGGAAGGGAAGAAAGGAGGGGGAAGGGACTAAGAGGAAGGTAAGGAAAGAAGGGAGAGAGGGAAGGAGGAAGGATAGGATGGTGAGCTAGAGGAAGGCCTGAGAAAAGAGCCCATGGGGCCGCATTTGACTCCCAGGCCTGGGTTTGCCCATCCTGGTCTAGACTGAGGCAAGTCAGTCTGGACTGGATGGCCTTTTTGATCTCTATCAACTCTGGTATTCTGTGATTTTATGATGTTCTAGTCTTGTTTTATTGCCATGTATACTTTATCTGCTAGAACATTACACTTTCCCTGTTTTTACAAAATGTGTAATGAAGGTGATTCGGACTTTGCTGATCTGTAGGACTTTTCTGTGACCCTTGGAACTGAGTACCTACTGACCCTCCCCACCTTCCGCAACAGCCTCACATCTCCTTTTGCTTTTGCGATCAAAACTGAGATCGTAATAGGGTTACCATAATTTGGAAAGCAAGAAAGGGAAAGCGTTTACCAACGAGTCCAGTCCCCCAAATGCTGTGCTGACTCTCAATGGGCAGGAGGCAAATCAGCAGAGGACATTTTAAAACTCCTCCCAATCAGAAATTTTAGCTCTGAAAAAGAGGACATGTCCTGGAAAAAGAGGATGTGTTGGTAACCCTAGATCATAACCCTTTTGAAGGCAGGGATCAATTCCATTCTCATGTTACTGGAGCTATAGGAAGATGACTAAAGCAGGGGTGGCATTGAAGAAACGTAATGCGAAAGTGGTCTCCAGGGAGGACCCTCTTGGTTCAGGTGTCCCGTCCTCTTCTTCCCCCGTTGCCCTTTGCTTGCCTCTGTCTTTCTCTTCCGGTTGCTGGGCTGATCTTTGTCCCATAATGTTCACATCAGTCAAAAAACTCAAATATCAAACTCAGAATGAGGTGCACGGGAGCGGGGAGTTTATGCCAAGCAGGGGGACAAGCATGAATATTATTGATTTTGTGAGATTTATGTGAAATTTCTTGGCACAGGACTTCCAGTTTCTTGGCAAGGGAATCCAAGTGCGGCTTGAGTATGGAAAGCGCTTTCTGGATTAATTTGATTGCTTCTCATTATGGGTGACCTGCAAAGCTTCCGTGGGGCAGCGCTTTTATTCCTCATCTGTTTATGCAGGAGGGCTCCCCTAAATTAGTCCATGAGCCACAGATCTGATACTGACACCATTCCTATTGTTATTATTATTATTATTATTATTATTATTATTATTATTATTATCATTAAATGTTTTGGAAAAACACCTTTATTTATTTATTTATTTATTATTTCTCGCACTTCTACCCTGCCCTTCTCAACCCCCGAGGGGGGACTCAGGGCGGCTTACAAAAAGGCACAATTTGATGCCGGCACAACAACAAGGTAAAAAATAAAACATATAAACAGTATTTAAAACAATTAAAGCAATCAATTTTACATCACAATCCCTAAAAACAATCTAGTGCTCAACGTTTACCAGCTCAGAGTCCATAAATTCAAATTCCACATTGTCCAATCCATCAATTCTAGTCGTCACTTGTCCCTTATCTATCCGCCAGATTACCCGAAGGCCTGGTCCCAAATCCATGTTTTTAATTTCCTTCTAAAGGAGAGGAGGCATGTCGATGACCTAATTTACCCAGGGAGTGAGTTCCACAGGTGAGGGGCCACCACCGAGAAGGCCCTGCTCCTCGTCCCCACCAATCCCACTTGTGATAGAGGTGGGGCCGAGAGCAGTGCCTCCCCAGAAGATCTTAAACTCCGAGGCGGGACGTAGAAGGAGAGGCGTTCGGACAGATACGCTGGGTCGGAGCTGTATAGGGTTTTGTAGGTCAAAACCAGCACTTTGAATTGTGCTCGGAATTGGATTGGCAGCTTGTGGAGCTGACATAAGAGAGGGGTGGTATGCTCCCTGTATGATGCTCTGGTGAGTAATCTAGCTGCCGCCCGCTGGACTAATTGAAGTTTCCGAACAGTCTTCAAAGGCAACCCCACGTAGAGTGCGTTGCAGTAATCTATTCGGGATGTAACAAGAGCGTAGACCACTGTGGCCAGATCAGGCTTCCCAAGGTATGGGCGCAACTGGCGCACAAGTTTTAATTGTGCAAAAACTCTCCCGGCCACCGCCGAGACCTGGGGTTCCAGGCTCAGCAATGAGTGCAGGATCACTCCCTTTTGATGATCATAACTTTTTAGACAAACATGATCTTTCAGAGAAGAGCCAAAAACATATTTGTATGTGCCTCTTGTCCCTGTTTGTTTCTGTTTTTTAAATACACTTTGAGTCCCAGTTAGAATAAATAATAATTTATCTATCTATCATCAGTCTGTAAATCTATATAAATAAAAATGTAATGTTCGTTTGTGGGATTAACATAACTCTAAAACCACTGGACGAGTTGCCATCAAATTTAGACAGCATATACCTAACAACCCAATGTATGTCCTTCACTCCATTTTTTTTATTTTGTTATTTGGGAGTTGTAGTTGCTGGTATTTATAGTTCACCTATAATCAAAGAGCATTCTGAACTCCACCAATGATGGAATTGAACCAAAGGTGGCATACAGGACTCCCATGACCAACAGAAAACACTAGAAGGGTTTGGTGGGCATTGACCTTGAGTTTGGGAGTTGTAGTTCACCTACATCCAGAGAGCACTGTGGACTCAAACAAAGATGGATCTGGACCAAACTTGGCACAAATACTCCATACGCCCAAATGTGAATGCAGATGGAGTTTGAGGGAAATAAACCCTGACATTTCGGAGTTGTAGTTACTGGGATTTATAGTTCACCTACAATCAAATTTCATTCTGAACCCCACCAACAACAGAATTGGAACAAACTTCCTACACAGGGGAACTATAAATCCCAGCAACTACAACTCCCAAATGACAAAATCAATCTCACCCAGCCCCACCAGTGTTCAAATTTGGGTGTATTGGGTATTTGTGCCAAATTTGGTCCAGTGAATGAAAATACATCCTGCATATCAGATATTTACATTACGATTCATAACTGTAGCAAAATTACTGTTGTGAAGTAGTAATGAAAATAATGTTATGGTTGGGGGTCACCAAGACAGGAGGAACTGTATTAAGGGGTCGCGGCATTACGATGGTTGAGACACACTGTCCGAGGCCTTTATGCACTCATTTGTGTGCATTTGGTGGTCCGTGCCACAGGGCTAAATGATTGGGGAGGAGAATGGCCTGTTGACCCTGATGTCTTCTTTCTTCCTCAGCCTAGGGAGGTGCTTCCTTTCCTTTCCTCTCAAAATAAAAGGTATGTATAGAGTCCCACAATTGATAGAAAGAGAGAGAGAAAGGAATACGCATGGCTCTTCTGGCTGCTCCTTCCTTCTCTGGCCTTCTGCTCTAGCTCCGCGCGGCCATTTGATTACATTCCCCCGATTCTTTATTTTTTTATTTTTCAAAGTGCTGAAAACGATGAAGAGCAGGGAAAAGTGGAGTGATTTATTAGACTCATAAAAATTCATACTTTGTTATTCCAGTCATCTTACATCTGAAGCTTGTTAGAATGAAAACCCCTGGCGGCTCCCACCGCGCAAGTAGGGAAGGGGGGGGCGCGCGCATTCATCACGTTTCGCTCTTGCGCGAGCTGCCACCGCGGCTCTCATTTAGAGGAATGGACTGGGCGGCTGGAAATGCATTAATAATCATCCGTCGACGGAGCGAGGGTCTGCGTGTGTGCGAGCAAAGGGGGAGGGAACCCCCTTCGTTACCATAAAGGTTGTGTTTGAACAAGGCCCAATGCGCTGGGGACCCATTTGCTCTCGTTAACGGCGGCTTGAGCAAGGAAATGCGCTCTTCATGGACAGGCTGCAGCCACCTTTCCAGCAAAACACTGCCATAGATGCCTCTTTGGTCCCAATTCTTCCTCAGGTGGACTAAATGTTTGATGTCACTTCGGACACAAGTGTTGCAACTCAGAGTAGGCTTCACCTTGCTTCCAAACACCACCACACAAGAGCTGTAGTTTTACAGTTTATTGAGGAAAAAATCCAAGTCAAAATAAAGAATAAGCATTGCAAAGTTCCAAAGATTAAGGTTAAATGCAGAATATAGTTCCAAAGATCTTCAGGTAAAAGCAGGAGACATAATCCTATTGGCAAAGTTCAAACCAGAGCCCCAGGTACAAGCAATGAAACATTTGCCCCAAGAATCACCATGCAAGAAATCCCAAGTGTACTGCTTTCCAGACTAAGGTTATTCCATGAAGCTTCCAGGCTAATAAGCTACGTTGAACTGACAGTTTCGCTTCCTTTGTGAGAAGCCTAAATACCCTTTTCTAATCATGAAAACATTCTGCTCTCACATTCCCATGACCTTTCCCCGACCTGGCCTCTCGTCTATTAGCTAAGATCAAGGCCTTCACTATCAGTGTGGGAAGACACCTGGGTGCTAACTCCCTTACTGGCATTCAAACAGCCAGGAATCTGAATCCCATCATTCTCATCACACTGAACCACAACAACAAGGCCCTCAGACTGTCTGGGAATAGGCCTCTACAAAGAAAGAGGAACATGTTTTGGTTTGTGAATTGCAATGTGGGCATGCATGGGTAATGTTCAGTGAGAGAAGCCTGAGTTGAAGTGTGATCAGTTTGTAAAAGGACTTGTCAGATCTCTTTGGCTGTGTATTTGTAGTTATTGTGTTTAACTATAGAATGCGTGGCCCTTGTCCTGACAACAGTCCATGTCAAAGGGATTGAGGAGTCTTAGCAGACCACAAGCTGAACATGAATCAGTTGGGTGATGCAGCAGCTCAAAAGGCCAATGTGATTCTAGGCTGCATCAAAAAGAGTCTATAGTTGAAATCAAGGGAAGTTAGAGTCCCACCCTATTCTGCTTTGCTTAGACCTTGTTTGGATTAACCCTGTATCCAGTTCTGGACAGTCAATTTAAGAAAGAGAGGGACAAGCTGGAAGGTGACCTGAAGGTGAACATTCAATCCGCATTCAACTGTTTACTGCATGGTGGAGTACTGGTTGAACAGTACTTGAGCAGACTTGTTCAAGATTGGGAAAGGCGTACGGCAGGGTTGTATCCTCTCACCCAACCTATTCAACTTGTATGCAGAACACATCATGTGATGTGCGGGACTTGATGAATGCAAAGCTGGGGTGAAAATTACTGGAAGAAACATTAACAGCCTTAGATATGTGGATGATACCACTTTGATGGTATCATGAAAAAGCAAGGAGGAACTGAGGAGGTTTCTAATCAAGGAGAAAGAAGAAAGCGCAAAAGCTGGGTTGCAGTTAAACATTAAAAAACCAAGATTACGGCAACCAGACTGGTTGATAACTGGCAAATATTTATTTACTGTATTTATACCCCACTCTTCTCAACCCCGAAGGGGACTCAGAGCAGCTATAGATAGTGGGAGAAATTGTGGAGGCCGTGACAGACTTTGTATTTCTTGGTGCAAAGATTCCTGCCGATGCAGACTGCAGCCAGGAAATCAGGAGACACTTACTTCTTGGGAGGAGAGCAATGTCCAATCTCAATAAAATAGTAAAGAGTAGAGACAACACACTGGCAACCAAGATCCGCATCATTAAAGCAATAGTATTCCCCGTAGTAACCTATGGATGTGAGACCTGGACCAGAAGGAAGGCTGAGCGAAGGAAGAGAGATGCTTTTGAACTGTGGTGCTGGAGGAAAGTTGAGAGTGCCTTGGACCGCGAGAAGATCCAACCAGTCCATACTTCAGGAAATAAAGCCCAACTGCTCATTGGAGGGAAGGATAGTATATTTTGGCCACATATTGAGAAGACAGGAAAGCTTAGAGAAGATAATTATGCTGGGGAAAATGGAAGGAAAAAGGAAGAGGGGCCGACCAAAGGCAAGATAGATGGATGGTAACCTTGAAAGGATTGGCTTGGCCTTGAAGGAGCTGGGGGTGGTGACGGCTGACAGGGAGCTCTGACCTGGGATTGTCCAGGAGGTCACCAAGAGTCAGAAGCAACTGAACGAATGAACAACAACATGGAGGAGTAAGATCTCCATTACCATGGAATCTGTATCTATGATTTCACTTACCTGCTTCCTGGGGGGAAAGTAGTCTCTCCAGGCATCTCCTAGGACTTCCAGGCGTTACTATAGTATGTTTCTTCTGGAACTTAGCAGTTGCAGGACCTAGAGAATTCTTAGCAAGACCATTTCTCTCCTAGGGGGAGGTAAGTGAAACCACAATAGGGGTCCCATAGTTAGGTCCTCTAATTCAGTGGTTCTCAACCTGTGGATCTCCAGGTGTTTTGGCCTACAACTCCCAGAAATACCAGCCAGTTTACCAGCTGTTAGCATTTCTGGAAGCTGAGGGCCAAACATCTGGGGACCCACAGGTTGAGAACCACTGCTTTAATGCAACTCTGTGGAATGCTTGGACTGGAAATGAAATCATTTAATGGCAGTCATTTGTATCCATAGTTTCCTGTAACCACGGTCCAACCAGGAACATATTCCCTACAAATACAGAGGCTTTACTATAGTTAAATGTAGTATATTACATCTGAGCCAGGATAAGAACTGTTGTTTTCAGCTGGATTGCTGAATGTCCTCAGAGTTGGCTCCTCCTTGCGCCATTGATGTTCTTGGCTGCACATGTGAACTCTATATATAGAGGGAGAGATGGAGAAAGATGGGCTAGCTGGCCTCGGAGGTGGTGAATTGTGAGGCAATGTGGCTGAAAGAGCTTAAAAGCCGAGGCTGGAAGAGGAAGTGGAGGAGTGCACTGGTTCCCTGTAATGTGCTGACGATGGGAGTGTAATGGGCCACCAATCATCAGCAAAGATCTCCGGGCATTAAATCAGCGCCAGCCCTCCGAGGCCCCAAAGCCATATGCCGTGAATCTTCAGTCTCCGGGTGAGATTTACATGCCTAATTTAATACCGTGAAAAATTTCCCCCGACAAAGAAAGAGTGCTCATGCGACCTGAGGGTGATTTATGGATATGTTTAGGGGAACTGTTTAGGGGCCACCGTGGGACATATATCAGGGAAGCCCTGCTCAGGATAAGAGATTCAACACAAGGAACGGTGGGTCTGAGAATTAGTGGGTTCCTCAGTGCTGTGTGTATGGAGCTCTGATGAGCAGTATTTGGATTCAGAAGAAGTCTTCTGTCTCTGTTCCAACTTTCCAAAACCAGCTTACCAGGCCTCAGGTGACTTGACATGTCGACTGAGGCTCTAGCATCCAGGAGGGAGAAGTTTTATGCCCTTTCCCATATAATAATTACAGCAGCAATGAAGATTTCTATCCTGCTTTTCTTATGCATATGTATTAATCCAGGCAGCTTCCAGTAATTAAAATCATAATAGTAAAATGCAGTTGCAATAACAGAGTCAGGCATGGCAGATAAAATATGGCCTCCAATAAAATCACTTCAACGTGGCAAATTAAAAAAAAAAGTCTGCAGAGTTTCTTTTGTTTTGGAAAGGAGTCTTGCCAAGCAGGTGGGAGGCAGTTGGAGCAGAGGCCACCTGAGCCTTTTGGAGGATGACCCCATGGAACTGCCTTTGGCACCTCCTTCTTGTCCTGACCAGACTGGGCTTTGAGCATGAATGGGGCAAGGAACAGCTACTCCACTTGGATGTAATTTTGGGCACAATGATGTGGGAGCGAGAAGCCCCTATGGGCTCTTATTAACTGCTCTCAAGTTGACTTCAACTTATGGCAACCCCATGAACGAGAGGCCTCCAAGGGACTCTGCTTTTTACCACCTTCTCAGGTCTTGCAAAGTCAGGGCAGCCATGGCGTGCTTGATGGAGTCCATCCATTTGGAAAGGTACCTTTCCTCTTTCCCAACGCATTCTATCTTCCCAACTGTTATGGTCTTTCCCAGTGAAGCACATCTTCTCAGGAAATGGCCAAAGCACAATGGCCTCAATGTAGTCATCTGTAGCTGAGTTTTCTCTTGGACTTATATACAGGGAGTCCCGAAGTTATGAACAAGATAGGTTCTATATGTTTATTCTTAAATTAGATTTGTTTGTAAGTCAGAACAGGTGCATTTCTTAAGTGGAACACCAGCATCTATCTATCTATCTATCTATCTATCTATCTATCTATCTATCTATCTATCTATCTACCTACCTACCTACCTACCTACCTACCTACCTACCTACCTACCTATCTATCTATCTATCTATCTATCTATCTATCTATCTATCTATCTATCTATCTAAGCAAGCTTTTGATCACATAGGGAAGGATTAACACCCCTGTGGATTTCCTTTGCTGTTTATGCCCATTTCTCTGTCCTTGTGATAAATGGCTTGGTGTGGAAACAAGGATTGGAGAGAAAGCTTCAATGGAGACCCTTTCCCCCTGATAATAACTCTTCCAGGAGTGAATTTTTTTACTCGGGGAATACCTCGGGGACTACCTGTATTTACCTTTTTTGGAAGTCCACAGTGTTCATAGAACATTTATCCAGCTCCTCATTTCAAATAAGTTACTTGTCCTTTGTTCAGCATCCAGAATTTACAGTCGTACAAAAGAAAATGTATCTAGGATGGCTCCAGGCTGGCCTAAGGTAATCACCAGCTGTTTGGCTAGTGCCCAGGAACTAATGGCTAAACCGTGAAAGCATTGCGCACAATGTGTGTAATAGGCTCTTGCTAATTGCCTTCTGGACCAGCTGAATATTATGAAGATTCTTATTTATTTACTGTACTTGTAAATTACACAGTAACTATAGAGTTTTTGTAGTGGCTCATTAAATTGCTAGAACTCATTGGAACTGTCCAGTCCAGATACACCTAAAGGTCATGTACCTGGTTGGCTAAACAAGGGAGTGTAGCTATAGGTTGGGCAAAATATATCCCCCCCCCCCCAAATAATTCCATTTCCAGAATCGGTGTCCCTTATGACCAGAAGCATTTCCATTTTGTCTGGATTTGTCGCACCTCAGAATAGATTCACATTGCTGAAAACACCAAACTGCACACAGCCAGAAGTCTTTATAGTTTATTAAAAAATAAAAGGTAAAACGTTTCTAAAAGCAAAGGTAATGTTTCAAAAGATCAATACAAAATAGTACTTTGAAGCTTAATCCAAAAAGGCACCAGCAAACAAAAACCCATAAAACATGACTAGGTCCTGAAACCATGAACACAAGAACTGCAAGATAATCCAGGCAAGCAAAGGCAAGCTTCTTGGTAAAACGAAAAGTTGCTCTGACAAAGGTTTGGTCCCAAATACACTGTTTTGCAAAACATGAAGGCGCTTCTTTGGCCCTTGACCTCCTTCTTGTTAGCTATTCTCACACTCCTTCGAACTCTGAATTCCAAACGGTCAGCCCGATCTAAGGTTCCCGTTTTGTCAAGGTCAGTCTGTTCATTAGTGTCAGCCTGTTTCCCTTCCTGCTCATTATCAGGCTGAGAACTGTCCTCCTTCTCTGAGCCAATCTGCACCTGGCTATTTTAATTATCAACAATCTCTTCCCTTGCTGTGGGAAACTCCATTTGCACACTCTGTTCTTCACTGCCTATAACGGGGACATTTTGAACCAGATTGTGAACCTGAGTCCCATCATCCTCATCAGAGACACTCTGTGGTCCTAGCTGAGTCATAACATGATTCAGTTTCAGTTTTATCAGTTCAGACTGCTTCTGTCTTCTGGCTGAAGACATCAACAATTTTTCCTGGAAATGAGAAATGAAGCTGGTGTTGCTATATTGAAGATAACACATTTCCAGATTCCAAGATAGTCTTGCCCAGTTGTCTTGTAAAAATGTTAAAACAGTATGGAAGACAACCTGGAACCAAGGCGCTGAATGTCATCACCTTTTGAAACTGACCTATGAGGAACAGGAAAAGCCAATACAAAACAGTTCCTTCTAAGCTTATCTGTATCCTGCGGCTATCAAGCAATCAAATAAATCCTAAATAAATCCCAGCATCCATCACAGAATCATAGAATCAAAGAGTTGGAAGAGACCTCATGAGCCATCCAGTCCAACCCCCTGCCAGGAATATTGCATTCAAATCACCCCTGACAGATGGCCATCCAGCCTCTGTTTAAAAGCTTCCAAAGAAGGAGCCTCCACCACACTCTGGGGCAGAGTTCCACTGCTGAACAGCTCTCACAGTCAGGAAGTTCTTCCTCATTTTCAGATGGAATCTCCTTTCTTGTAGTTTGAAGCCATTGTTCCATTGCGTCCTAGTCTCCAGGGAAGCAGAAAACAAGCTTACTCCCTCTTCCCTATGACTTCCTCTCACATATTTATACATGGCTATTATATCTCCTCTCAGCCTTCTATTCTTCAGGCTAAACATACCCAGCTCCTTAAGCCGCTCCTCATAGGGCCTGTTCTCCAGACCCTTGATCATTTTAGTCGCCCTCCTCTGGACACATTCCAGCTTGTCAATATCTCTCTTGAATTGTGGTGCCCAGAATTGGACACAATATTCCAGGTGTGGTCTAACCAAAGTGGAATAGAGGGGTAGCATTACTTCCGTAGATCAGAGTGTGATATCACTCATTGCCTTTCTTTGCGGAGGATCTCCCACTGCTCCAATGAGATGGATAAATGGGTATGTGTGCCATAGTATGTGTGCATTTGTGAACATACACAAGCAATTATCCAAGTTGCATTTTCACCATGCTTCTCCTTACCATTATCAACATGCACCCCCCCCCCATTGATAATGTAAGACTGTGTTTAATGCCTCGTCTTTAACAAAGGGGACCTTTTCTCAGTGATTTCAGAACAGTTTAGCCAGATTCAATTCACACAAGGACAGAGTTAAGATGAACATTAGCAGAAATTAGTATTTTCTGGGTCTGTCGTGTCTGACATTAGGTCTACCTTTGGAGCGAGAAGCCTCCTTTATGCAATTTGGGTCCCCTGAGCATTACTGACAAACGGAAAATGGCGAGAGCCGGAGTCCTCTATCTTCCCACCGTCCAGAGGAACACGTGTCCTGTTGCACATCATTAACTTGCCATAATGCCAGCGGTGTGTGTTGTGTTAGAGTTCCAGCCGCAGACAAATGCAAGATGACAGATTCCATAGACAGATGCCGAAATTGTGCTGTACATGTAGACAGGGCCCAGACAGATGGGTGAAAGGAAGTGCGGAGGGAGGTTGAATAGATTAAACAGATGGGCGGATTGATCAGAAAGATGGATAAGTGGGCCTAAAAGACTGACGGATGAACCTTGGCTCTTCTCTCTCACCGGCTGGTGTTGAACAACTGCAAACAAATTATTACGGTCAAGGATGTGTGGAGCTGGAGAACCGCTGGCATCCTTTGCCTGGGGAACGGAGCGCGACACCTTGAAAACATTACTCTTCTCTTTGCGATTTTTTAAAAAGGAAGTGGAGAAAAATATCGATGCCTTGTCCAAGGCTTCTGCGACTCTGTGGTTTGTTTTTTGGCTGGAAAATCAGCTCTCCAATGGAAGCAAATGTAAAGTTTTGCCATGCCACTTCCACCAGCCAATATTTGACCCAAAATGATAACCTTAAGTATAGTTACATGTATTATCGAAGGCTTTCATGGCCAGAATCATTGGGTTGTTGTGAATTTTCCAGGCTGTATGGTCATGTTCCAGAAACATTCTCACCTGACGTTTCGCCTGCAACTATGGCAGGCATCCTCAGTGGTTGTGAAGTCTGTTGGAAACTAGGAAAATGGGTTTTATATATCTGTGGAATGTCCAGGATGGGAGAAAGAACTCTTCTCTGTTTGAGGTAGGTGTGAATGTTGCAATTGGCCACCTTGATTATCATTTGATGGCCTAGCAGTTTCAAGGTCTGCCTGCTTCCTGTCTGGGGGAATCCTTTGTTGGGAGATGTTTAGCTGGCCCTAATTGTTTCTTGTCTGGAATGCCTCTGTTTTTTAGTGTTGTTCTTTATCTACTGTTATGATTTTTGAGTTTTTAAATACTGGTAGCCAGATTGTGTTTGTTTTCATAATTTCCTCCTTTCTGTGGGATCTTGGTCCCTGTAGTCTTGTTTGGCCCCTCTTTATATTGTGAATCCTTGGCTTGGACTTCTTGATATGGAATTTATGGACTCTCGTTCTGGTTTGTGGTAAGGATCTCCAGTGTTGGACCTTTGGACTATGAGCTTGATTTCGTTTGCAAGAAACCCTGGCATTTGACCTTGTAGCCCAACTGCATTAAACAGTCAGTCTAGATGAGACACCAAGTCCTTTTGCCTGAACCTTTTCCCTCTAATCCTCCTCCTTTAATCTGAAAGTGTCCTTCTCTCTTGCCCCCCTTTTTCCTCTCAGTTGTACAGTCACGCAGCCTTTAGAGACTGAGGAGGAAGTATACAACTGTCGTGCCTCCCGGGCGAAAGCTCTGTCACCACCTAATGATCTGGCTCTCTCTTTTTAATAGTGCAAATGCTCAAGCACAGTAATAGCATTCTTCCCCCCCCCCCCTTCTTCTTCTTCTTTCCTTTTTGCATGCCGCTCCTGAGTGTTATTCCATTAGTCCAGATTACAGCTGCGATTCCCAATATTGATGGCTGGGAACGGTGTGTTGGCTTCTGTTGTGCAGCCCCCGCCTTTGCATTATGGATCTCCAAGGCTGCAAGGCTGATGACTGATTCTTAGGCGAAGCTGTAAATGAGGTATAAGCTCCCCTCGCGTTCCCCTCCCCACTGATTGTATCAGACTTTATTTAATGAATTTGACTAGCCGTGCCTTGGCTACCTCATTCATAGCAGGCTGGCAAGGCACACCTTTGGGATCATAGCCTCCCCTTCGGGATATAAAGAACCTCACTGATGCAGTAAAGATGAAATCCACAGATATAGGATGGGTGACACTTGGCTTGAAAACAGTCCATGTGAAAGGGATCTAGGAGCCTTAGAAGACCACATGCTGAACATGAGTCAGTATTTGAATGTGGCAGTTAAACAAACCAATTCAATTCTAGGGTGCATCAATAGGAGTCTTGTATCCAGACCAAGGGAAGTCCTAGTCCCACTGTATTCTGCCCGGTCAGGCCTCACCTGGAAAAACCCTGTGTCCACTTCTGGATCCCACAATTCAAGGAGGGGGTGGACAAGATGAAAGGGGTCCAGAGCAGGACCATCTAGATCAGTGGTTCTCAACCTGGGGTCCCCAGATGTTTTTGGCCTACAACTCCCAGAAATCCCAGCTAGTTTATCAGCTGTTAGGATTTCTGGGAGTTGTTGGCCAAAAACATCTGGGGATCCCAGGTTGAGAACCACTGATCTAGATAATCATTTCTCAACTTGGGGGCTGGGGGGGGGGATTGCGAGGAGGTGTCAGAGGGGTCACCAAAGACCATAAGAAAACACAGTAATTTCTGTTGTTCATGGGGGTTCTGTATGGGATCAATTCTATCATTGGTGGGGTTCAGAATGCTCTTTGATTGTAGATGCTCTATAAATCCCAGCAACTCAACTCCCAAATGACAAGGTCTATTTTCCCCAAACTCCACCAGTGTTCACATTTGGGCATATTGAGTATCCGTGCAAAGTTTGGTCCAGATACATCATTGTTTGAGTCCACAGAGCTCTCTTGATGTAGGTGAACTACAACTCCAAAACTCAAGGTCAATGTTCACCAAACCCTTCCAGTATTTTCTGTTGGTCATGGGAGTTCTGTGTGCCAGGTTTGGTTGAATTCCATCGTTAGTGGAGTTCAAAATGCTCTTGGACTATAGGCGAACTATAAATCCTGGCAACAACAACTCCCAAATGACAAAATAATCCCTCCGCAACCCCACCAATTTTTTAAAATGCTGGGGGTCACTGATTGAGATAGTTTGGAAGCCAAACCCTGTAAAGAGTGGTATGTTTAGTTTGGAGAAAAGAAGGCTGAGAGAAGGGGACACGGGCCATTTTTAAATATTGGAAAGTATAACACATTGAGGAGCGGCTTCTCTAGAGACTCAAAAATGGAGCAATGGATTTAATTTGCAGGAAAAGATATTTCATGAAAACGATAGGAAGAGCTTCTTGATGATAAGAGCTATTCAACAGTGCAATACACTGCCTCAGAGTCCATTGGCATCTCCTTCTCTGGAGGTTTTTGAGCGGATTTTAGATGGCCATCTGTTGGGAACACCGGGATTGTATCTTCCTGCCTAGCAGGAGGAGGTTGGACTGAATGACCTTTGGGATCTTTTTTAGATCTGTGATTCTCTGAGCTGTTTCCAACTGTGGTCTCTTCATTGCATCCATATATCTCTAGCATTGAGGTGGAGAGCAAGCCAAGGGGCTCGGATTCTTTTTGGACTGCCCTTCCCAGAATCCTGGCATTCTCCTTTTACTATCTTCTGGAAGTTCTAGTTGGCAACATTTGGGAAAAAGTGATCCTGGTCCAATCTTGTGTGTGTAAGAGTGCCTTCAAGTTTCCTGTTGATGTCATTCGGCAGCAAAAAAAGCCAATGGGATTCTGTCCTACATCAATAGAAGTATAGTGTCTAGATCCACCGGGTGTCTAGAGCACCGGGATTGTGGCGCAGCTGGCTGAGTGTCAGCTGCATTAAGATCACTCTGACCAAAAGGTCATGAATTCGAAGCCAGCCCGGGTTGGAGTGGGTTTCCAACCAATTGTGTAGCCTGTTGTCGACCTTTGCAACCGAAAGACAGTTGCATCTGTCAAGTAGGAAAATAAGGTACCACCTTGTGTGGGAGGCTAAATTTAACTAATTTATGAGGCCATAAAAAAAAGACTCCGGGGAATGTGGAATGCGGAAGAACTTCATCGGTGTCGTTGATGGACGATGAAAAGCAGCAGCTCCCCTGGCGGCCAGAAAAAAGTTAAATAGCCTCGGTGTATTTGTGTGTTAAATGTTGTTTGTCAAACTGGCATTGAATGTTTGCCATATATGTGTTGACTGTAATCCGCCCTGAGTCCCCTGCGGGGTGAGAAGGGCGGAATATAAGAACTGTAAATAAATAAATAAATAAATAAATCCAGGGAAGTCATGCTACCCCTCTCTTCTGCTTTGGTCAGATTACACCTGGAATCACACTGTGTCCAATTCTGGGCACCGCAATTGAGGGAAATATTGACAAGCTGGAATTTGTCCAGAGGAGGACCCTGGATGGAGAACAAGCCCGATGAGGAGCATCTTCAAGAGCTGGGCATGTTTAGCCTTCAGAAGAGAAGGTAGAGCGAAGACATGATGAGGGCCATGGATAAAGAAGCGAAGGGAAGTCATATGGAGGAGGGAGCAGGCTTGTTTTCTGCTGCCCTGGAGACTAGGACATGGAACAGTGGCTTCAAACTACAGGAAAGGAGATTCCACCTGAACATTAAGAAGAACCTTTCAGCAGTGGAACTCTCTACCCCGAAGTGTGGTGGAGGCTCTTTCTATGGAGGCTTTTAAGCAGAGGCTGGATGACCATTTTTCATGGGTGCTTTGAATGTGATTTTCTTGCTTCTTGGCAGAATGGGGCTGGGTGGGATGGCCCATGAGGTCTCTTCCAACTCTAGGATTCAATGTGAATTTCAGTGAGTTTTCTTCGGCAAGGAAAACTCAAAGGTTGCCAGTTCCTTCTTCTGAAATGCAGCCCACAACCCTTGCATATTTGTTGAGAGTCTCTCATCAAAGTACTAACTAGGTTCACGCTGCTTAGCTTCCAAGATCGGTGTGTCCATATGCACCTTCAAGCCACCATTTGATTTATGGTAACCCCTTGCATTTCATAGGCTTTTCTTAGAAAATAACATTTGGAAGTTGTTTTGCCAGTTTCCTTCTCTGAAATGAAGCCTCCAGCACCTAGTATTCATTCATAGTCTCCCATTCAAGTACAAACCAGGCTAGCTTCTGATAGGATCTGATGTTTTCCGGAATATTTAGAATAATCCAAACGGAAGATGTGCAGCTATGAAAGGAATGCAACAGAAGGTAAGTATTTGACAGATTGGTGAAAAGAAAAGAAGAAACAACAGGGAGATGATCATCGGAGTGGAAGGGGATTGTGGACTCAAAGAGTAAAGGTGTGCTACTCCTTTTAACCGCCTTGGCCCCTTGCAGTTTCTGGATTTGCAAACTTTAATCACTGCCACGACTTGGAGTCTTCTTGGGTGTAATTGGTGAATTACTGCTTTCATAAAACTCTGTGCACTACCCTCAAGGTCTCTTCCAGCCAGCTAACCTTACACTAACAGCAGTCCAGACTGTCGAATTGATTGGGTGCATGGGGGGAAAAACCTTCTTCCATGACCGTAATAAATTTCCTGGTTACGTACTGTAACGTAATGGAGATATTTATTAAGGATCGTGCACAGTGCCCGGAAACATTTCTGAGAGTTAAATTAAATTTGCTTCGTGCCTTCAAAAGTGTGGCCCTCAGTGATTCATAAGTGGCTTGCAAGAAACTGTTGGCCTGCAGCTCCCATCATCCTTCATTGGCTGTGTTGGATTGGACTGACGGGAACTGCAGCCCCAAAATGTCGAGAGGGCCACTTGATTCCAACTCCCCCTTTAAAGAAAATCTTGCATATTCTACATATGTTGGAGGTCTATAAGGGAGTCAGGGTAGTTCAGGAAGGAATAAAATACGTGAGACTTATTGTACTCTGCTAATTCTTCTGTTGGCCTCTCCAGCTCAGTATTGGCTTCTCTGATGGGTAAATATTCTCTAGGGTCCCTTCTAAAGCAAGACATTTTCTTTGCTCTCTTTGTTTGGGTTGAATTTGTGAAGACGGTTTGTGGAGGCAACGATCTCTTTCCACGCTCATGCTCTTGTGGTCCCTTTTAAGTTTCTGTAATCCTAAGATTCTATAATCCTAAATCAAGCACTCAAAATTATTTCCAAGGAAGGACTGGTTTCCAAACTTTTGATCATATTGGTTGTCTTTAGTTTGAGTCTATCTATTCCACTGTCAGACATTGTTGGGGCTCAACAGCAAAATGTTGAGGATTTTTCAGAGGATGAGGGGAATGTTGGGTTTCCCACTGATGAGGGTGAATTGCAGGCCTTAGATCATAGAGAAGTACTGGCAGTTGAAGAGCCAGAGGATGTTTGGGATTCCAATGTTAGTTCCTTAGCAACAGGAGAAAAGTCAATTTCTTTTGTGAATTGGCCTTCAGCACATGGGGAGTTTTTCCGAGATATCAGATTAGGCCTCTGCATAGAGGGAGTGAGGGATAGATTAATTAGGCATGTGAGAACTCCTTAAAACACAGGTGTCAGAGGCATGACCTCATGGCTTCTTGGCTGGGAATGGGTTTAAATTAAGTGATGTTTACTTGGTGTCTCCAGAGCAGACAACGTTGCCATAGATTCAAGTTGTTGTTTCAGCTCTCAAGCTCTCGATTCAAGTCTCCTATATTTTCATGAAAGAGTTTTGCTTTGGAAAAGTTCCTGTTTTCATGCTTATGGATTTATGCCTGTGATCTGAACTTCCTGGATTCCATCTACCTTGCTATTTTGGACTACTGATCTTTGTATATATGGATTACTGCTATTGTATAGCACCATTTCTACTGCTTTTTTCTGTTTTGTATACACTTTTCTTAATAATCTGCTGTATTTAGTTACTACTGGTCTCTGGTGTGGTGCTGGGTGAAAAGGTGTCCCAAGGCTCGAGTGGAACAGACGGCTCTTACAGTAAAGAAATTCTTGCCAATATTTAGGTGGAATCCTTTTCAATTTGAGTCCATTTGTTCCTGTTTTGTTCTCCTGCGCAATAGAACACAAGGTTCTTACATCTCTGGAAGCCTTCCAGCTTCTCAATATCCTTCTTAAATTGTGGTGTCCAAAACTGGGCACTATTCCTGGTGAGGTCTGATCCAGAACCCTGTGTTTAGGCCAGGCAAGGGCCAACTTGGGCCCTTCAAGTGTTTCGGACTTCAATTCCCACAATTCCTAACAGCTGATAAACTGTTAGGAATTGTGAGAGTTGGAGTTGAGGAGTTGGAGTTGAGAGTTGAGGGCCCAAGTTTGCCTATGTCCAGTCTAGAAACCAGTGTTAAACTAGGATATTGGTAAACTAAGATCTGGAGGAAAGAGACAAAAATAGAGCTGGGAGCTTCCTTATTTTATTTATCGTGTCAGGGGCAACCAGACAATTGCATTACATTTCTAACAGAACAAAACAAACAAACAAACAAACAGACAAAACACAAAATTTGCAAGCTTGGTATTCTATTAAATGTCCTTTGACCAGTATCTGGCCACTTGGAGTGCCTCTGGTGTTGCCGCAAGGAGGTCCTCCATTGTGCATGTGGCAGGGCTCAGGTTGCATTGCAGCAGGTGGTCAGTGGTTTGCTCTTCTCCGCACTCGCATGTCGTGGATTCCACTTTGTGGCCCCATTTCTGAAGGTTGGCTCTGCATCTCGTGGTGCCAGAGTGCAGTCTGTTCAGCGCCTTCCAAGTCACCCAGTTTCCTGTGTGCCCAGGGGGGAGTCTCTCATTTGATATCAGCCATTGGTTGAGGTTCTGGGTTGAAGCCTGCCACTTTTGGACTCTTGCTAGCTGGGATGTTCCAGTGAGTGTCTCTGTAGATCTTAGGAAACTATTTCTTGATTTAAGTCGCTGATGTGCTGGCTGATACCCAAACAAGGGATGAGCTGGAGATGTCTCTGCCTTGGTCCTTTGACTTTTGGCTGCTACTTCCCGGCGGATGTCAGGTGGTGCAATACCAGCTAAACAGTGTCATTTCTCCAGTGGTGTAGGGCGCAGGCACCCCGTGATAATGCTTTCTTGACCTAGCATATAAAGTGGCTATGAGGACAAATACAGAGGAAGATTGTCCAGAATTTCTAATGTGTGCTTATGAACATTTATTGCAGTGGGATTAATGTGGGAAGGATCTTTGGGCTCACTCCTGAATGAGTACGAAAGTAACATTCAAATTGCCATAGCTTTTCGAAACAGCATTATCCACAGAGATATTCTTTGCAGCTGCCTTCTTGATACTGTTAGTCGTTCCACTTTAGTTCGGTCCCTTTATCCAATTTGTTCTGTACAAGAAAGCCCCTAATTGAAGTGGTTTTTCAGAGGACTGTTCCTTCGCGTGGGCCCTGTGGCTAAGAAAATGTGATTATTCGGCTTAAATTTGGGAGTAAATACTTTAAAACCACGGTGCTTTTATTTCAGGAAGACTGACTTTATTGCTGACATAAATTCCATCGTATCATTTTAAAAAGAAACTCCCTCAGTGGCTTTATAAAAACGGAAGGGAGAAGTAATTCTTAAATACTAGCTGCAGGTTTCCATACCTTGGCTCAGTTATTAACCAAAATGGAGATTGCAGTCATGAAATCAGAAGAATCATAGAATCAAAGAGTTGGAAGAGACCTCATGGGTCCAATCCCATTCTGCCAAGAAGCAGGAATATTGCATTCAAATCACCCCTGACAGATAGCCACCCAGCTTCTGTTTCAAAGCTTCCAAAGAAGACTTGAAGAACCGTGAAGGAACCAGACAATGTCTTCCAATATGAAGACCTATCATCAAATGCCAAAGCCAGAATCAACCAGGCCGTAGTATTTCCAATTTCTATGTATTGTGAGAGATGGATAGTGAAGAAAACTGATAGGAAGAAAAATCATAGAATCACTGAGTTGGGAGATCACTGAGTTGGGCCATCCAGTCCAACCCCATTCTGCCAAGAAACAGGAAAATTGCCTTCAAGGCACCCCCGACAGATGGCCATCTAGCCTCTGCTTAAAAGCCTTCAAAGAAGGAGCTTCCACCACACTCCAGCACAGAGAGTTCCACTGCTGAACAGCTCTCACAGTCAGGAAGTTCTTCCTAATGTTCAGATGGAATCTCCTTTCCTGTAGCTTGAAGCCATTGTTCCATTGTGTCCTAGTCTCCAGGGTAGCAGAAGACAAGCTTGCTCCCTCCTCCCTATGACTTCCCCTCACCTCTTAATCTATGGCCCTCATGTCTCCTCTCAGCCTTCTCTTTTGCAGGCTAAACATGCCCAGCTCTTGAAGCAACTCCTCATAGGGCTTGTTCTTCAGACCCTTGAGGATTTTAGTTGCCCTCCTCTGGACACCTTCCAGCTTGTCAACATGTCCCCTCAATTGTGGTGTCCAGAATCCTTTGAAGTTTGGTGCTGGAGAAGAGTTCAGCAGTTCCTATGAACTACTAAGAAAAAGAAATGGGTGAATCCAGCCTGAAAGCCATGGTTCGAAACAAAGATGGGTAAACTGAGGTTCTTACAAGGCTTTTGCTGCAACATGAGACAACATGACTTGCTTGAAACGATGACAGTGCTTGGTAAAGTGGAAGATGGTATGAAAAAAGGGAGGATGCACTTCGTTTGAAAGCTATGGCTGCTTTGAGTTTCTAAGACCCAAACCGGAATGTTGATACAGGCAAGTGACTTGGAGATCTCCCATTCACAAATTGGGGTTGACTTGAAGGCAAATAAGGCTAATGAACTTTAAGAAATGAGCTTAGTTCTCTGCTCCCTACATTTAAGTGTTGAGAAAAAAAAAATAGAAGTCTGGAATGTAGTTTTCTCTTTATTTTCAAGACACAAAATCTATATAGTATAATATAAATACAGTAAATACAGTGTATATTTTGGGTGTGGCCAACATATTAATAATGCAGATGGTGTTATGAAAGGCGCCACGGCCTTGATCTCAGCCCTTGTGCAGTGGCCAACCAATTCCCCAACTGCTTTGTCAAAAGAGAAATACTTCTGATTGGCTGCCCATGATTGGTTACCCATGAGATCACCATTACAAAAACTAAGAAAAAGTATAATCCTCAAACAATATCTGTCTATCTATCTATAAATGCTCTGTGCGTAATGAGTACTTTAAAAACTAAAAAACCAATGAACGAAATCACACCAAATTTGGCAACAAAATGTCTCACAACACAAGGAGTGACCATCACTCAAAAATTATGATTTTGTTATTTGGGAGTTGTAGTTGCTGAGATTTATAGTTCACCTATAATCAAAGAGCATTCTGAACTCTACCAACGATGGAATTGAACCAAACTTGGCACACAGGACTCCCATGAGCAACAGAAAACACTGGAAGGGTTTGGTGGGCATTGACCTTGAGTTTTGGAGTTATAGTTCACCTACATCTAGAGAGCACTGTGGACTCAAACAATGATCAAACTTGGCACAAATACTCAATATGCTTAATATGTGATTGATTTTTCATTGCATTATTTTGTTTTGCTTTATTTTGTTTTGTTTTAATGTATTCCTATGCTTTATCTATTTCAATGTGATGTTAGTTCTGTTGTTTTGGTTTTATTTTATTGTATTCTGTTGTAATGTAAATCACCCCGAGTCCCCTTTGGGAAGATGGTGGCGAGGTATAAATAAATACTTCTTTTTCTTCTTTTCCTTCTTTTCCTTCTTTTCCTTCTTTTCTTTCTTTTCCTTCTTTTCCTTCTTTTCCTTCTTTTCCTTCTTCTCCTTCTTCTCCTTCTTCTCCTTCTTCTTCTCCTTCTCCTTCTCCTCCTCCTCCTCCTCCTCCTCCTCCTCCTCCTCCTCCTCCTCCTCCTCCTTCTCCTCCTTCTCCTCCTCCTCCTTCTCCTTCTTCTCCTTCTCCTTCTTCTCCTTCTCCTTCTCCTTCTCCTTCTCCTTCTCCTTCTCCTTCTCCTTCTCCTTCTTCTTCTTCTTGCCTAAGTATAACAACCTCTAGTCGTGTAGCTCCTTGAAGCTTCTAGGAACCACCATTTTCCTTCAAAACATAGTAAAAGATCTGACACCGATTCCATCCGATCCCTGACCCAGGTTTTCAGCGTTGGTTTCATCATGGTTCAGGAAGACAAGCCATGGCTCGGATCTTCAAACCCTTGGTGTTGCCCAGAGCTGTTCTTCCTGGCCTGTTTCTCCTTGTGTTTCCTGGCTCTGTGAAGCAGAAGAGAGATACCTCATTCTGACCCACCTCTTAAACTTTGAGGACAAAAGGGAGAAAAAAAAATCCCTCCTGACTCCAAAGTCCTTGGCTCAAGTATTAAATGAAAACTCGTCCTGAAAAACATTTCTTAAACGTGGCCAGCTCAGATTTTCACAGAAAGAAGCCCACGACCAAGCGACATCCTTTGTGCTGAACAAACGGCTCTGCGCAGCCCTTAAGTTCTTCTAATGGAATCTGTGCGGCTTTCATGCCCGTCACCAGGAAAATTTGCTTGAATCTTGCCGGAGCGAAGGACTGTCTTTTCTGCCCCTTGTGATCCTCTGTAAGCCCCGCTTGCTTCCATTTGCAAGTCCATTCAGCGCACAGAATTACCGGAGCTGATTTGGCACTAATTCCTCTCTGACGATCAGGGATTGCCTTGAGAGGCAAATGCTCCCATCCACGCGGAGGCCCCATAAAAGACCGCTTGAAATGAAAAGTTTCCAGGCTCATTGTTCTGTTGTCCTCCAACTGAGCAGCCAACCCGGTTTTGGGGGGTAAAAGTGGGAGAAGAATAGGGAGAATTTGCAGGTGAAGTATGTTTGATCATATGGATTTATTGCCTATTAAACTGTGGCTTGTGCGCATGAAGTGTTGCTTAAATTCCGGCATAAGTAGAGCTTTCTCCCTTCTTTCTTTCCAAAGAGTGAAAATTAAATTCTTCTCTTCATCCAAAGGAAAGGCCTTCACAGAAGCCGATTCTGGGAGCAATATAATTAACCTCTCACTGTGCCTTTCTGTGGGAACATATTGAGCAGCCCCTGTGCTAATCACCCAATAATACTCTGGTCTGCTTTCACACTGAAATTAGTAGCCGTATTAGAGTAATCCTGCCTCCCCCCCTCTCCCCTTTCAGGGTTAGCGCTCTATGGAGATGAGTCAATGAGGGAAATGTAGAACATGAGATCTTGAGCAGCACAGCAAAGAACTTTGATAGGTGTAAATAGACTAAAAAGGAGATGCAGAGCATACGTTGGATGAGAAGGTATCTGGTGACACCTTTAAGACAGGTGTCAGACTCATTTTCATAGAGGGCCACATCAGCCTTATGATTGCCTTCAAATGGCTGTGGATCCATGGACAGAGAATCCATCCTGCCATGTCCTTCTATATCAGTGGTTCTCAACCTTCTGAATGCCGTGGCCTCTCAGTACAGTTCCTCATGTTGTGGTGACCCCCAACCATAAAATTATTTTCGTTTCTACTTCATAACTGTAATGTTGCTACTGTTATGAATCATAATGTGAGGTTGGGGGTGAGATTGATTTTGTCATTTGGGAGTTGTAGTTACTGGGATTTATAGTTAACCTATAATCAAAGAACATTTTGAACTCCACCAACAATGGAATTGAACCAAACTTGGCACACAGAACTCCCATGACCAACAGAAATTACTGGAAGGATTTGGTGTGCATTGACCTTGAGTTTTGGAGTTGTAGTTCACCTACATCCAGAGAGCACTGCAGACCAAACCAATACTCAATATGCCCAAATGTGAACACTGGTGGAGTTTGGGGAAAATAGACCTTGACATTTGGAAGTTGTGGTTGCTGGGATTTCTAGTTCACCTACAATCAAAGAACCTTCTATACTCCACCAGTGATAGAATTGGGTGAAACTTCCCACACAGAACACCCATGACCAACATAAAATATTGTGCTTTCTGATGGTCTTTGGCGACCCTTCTGAAACCCCCTCGCGACCCCCCCCAGGGGTCCCGACCCCCAGGTTGAGAAACACTGTTCTATATAGTCCTCCAGGTGCTGGACTATAACTTCTGTATTCTTCATCAGCAGACATCATGGCTAGAGCTGATGGTAGTGTGATACAGGAGCATCTGGAAGGTTGCAGTTTGTTTAAAATGTCCTTTCATCTTTCCCCAACTTTAGAGCCGCAAGTGCTGTTCACTGCACTGGAGGGTCGGTCCCAGAGGGTGTTACTGGGTGACACCTGTTTGACTCCACAACCGTTTTCTTGTGGAGTCTCTCAGGGTTCAGTACTGTCCCCAAGGTTATTTAACATCTACATGAAGCTGCTGGGGGAGATCATCCAGAGTTTCAGAGTAAGGTGTTACCTGTACGCAGATGACGTCCAATTCTGTCACTCCTTCCCACCTGCTACTAAGGAGGCTGTTCAGGTCCTGAACCAGTGCTTGGCTGCTGTGTCAGACTGGATGAGGGCTAACAAATTGAAACTGAATCCAGACAAGACAGAGGTCCTCCTGGTCAGTCGCAAGGCCAAACAGGGCATAGGATTACAGCCTGTGTTGGATGGGGTTCCACTCCTCCTGAAGACGCAGGCTTGCAGCTTGGGAGTGATCCTGAACTCATTGCTGAGCCTGGAATCCCAGGTTTCGGCAGTGGCCAGGAGAGCTTTTGCACAGTTAAAACTTGTGCGCCAACTGTGCCCGTACCTTGGGAAGTCTGATCTGGCTACGGTTGTCCATGCTCTGGTTACATCCCAAATGGATTACTGCAATGCACTCTACATAGGGCTGCTTTTGAAGACAGTTCAGAAACTCCAGCTAGTCCAACGGGCAGCAGCCAGATTGCTAACTGGAGCTACATACAGAGAGCATACCACGCCCGTGTTATGTCAGCTCCACTGGTTGCCGGTCCACTTCCAAGCTCAGTTCAAAGTGCTGGTTTTTACTTATAAAGCTCTAGATTAGTGCGTCTCAAACTGGGCTCCCCAGATTTTTTTGGCCTACAACTTGCAGAAATTCCAGGCAGTTTACCAGCAGTTAGGATTTCTGGGAGTTGAAGGCCAAAAACATTTGGGGACCCCAGGTTGAGAAGAATTGCTCTAGGCAGTTCTGGCCCAGCTTATTTGTCCGAACGCATCTGCCTCTACATCCCACTCTGTAATTTAAGATCATCTGGGGAGGCCCTGTTCTTGCTCCTGCCAACATTGCAAATGCACCTGGTGGGGACGAGAGACAGGGCCTTCTCAGCGGTGGCCCCTCGCCTGTGGAACGTGCTTCCAAGTGTGATAAGATCGGCTTCATCCCTCCTGGCTTTCGGGAAGAAAATAAATCGTGGTTTTGGTACCAGGCTTTTGGACAGCAGACTTAATTAGCACTTTGGTTGGAAATTGACTGGAATTGTGTTTTTATTTATCGTGTCAGGCAACCGAACAGTTGTATTACATTTTGACAGAACAAACAAACAAACATACAAAAGACACAGAGTTTGCAAGCTTGGTAGTTGATTAACCAGTATCTGGCCACTTTGACCAGTATCTGGCCACTTGGAGTGCTTCTGGTGTTGCCGCAAGGAGGTCCTCCCTTGTGCATGTGGCGGGGCTCAGGTTGCATTGCAGCAGGTGGTCAGTGGTTGGCTCTTCTCCGCACTCGCATGTTGTGGATTCCACTTTGTAGCCCCATTTCTTAAGGTTGGCTCTGCATCTCGTGGTGCCAGAGCGCAGTCTGTTCAGCGCTTTCTAAGTCTGGAATGGCGTGACAGCTGATGATACTATTTGTTGTTTTAATAAATGCTTTACATATTTTAATGGTTGTTGTATTTTTGTAATTGTTTATTTGTAGTGGCATTGAATCGCTGCCAAAATGTAAGCCGTCCTGAGTCCCTCTTTGGGGGTAGAGAAGAGATGGGGTAGAAATACCGGAAATAAATAAATAAATAACTGCAATTCCCATTATCCTGAATCTGCATCGCAGATTCAGAAGTGATAGGAGTTGTCATTTAATAGCATCCGGACCCCCCAAACTGGGTGAAAACCAAAGCACACCGACCACTCTTTATCCTCTGCCCATGGATTCAATGGCCCTTTGAAGGTAACCGGAAGGTCTATGTCTATCTCTATATCGTCCTCTTCTGGTTGCACCTGACCGCTTCATACCTATATACCTATTTATTTGTTTTTGGGACCGTAGTCCTATTGTGATGGATGTTTTTAGATGAAATCGTAACAATATTTTAAATTTGATAATACAGGGTTTGTGTACTAGGTTTCGTCTAGACCCATCAAGCCATGCACGAGCTTTTCCAGAACAAACATACACACTTACATATGCATATACATTTTTATATATAGATGAGCTTTTATGTGGATTTAATTCCATTTCTTCAGATGCATATATGAGTATAGCTACAGATATATGTCAAATCGGACTATTCCTTTCAATTAAAAAAAAAAGACTGTCAATTAAGAAAAAATTTAAAGACCATCCAACTATCAACACTTCCACCTGGCACAATGGTAACACACACTCTCGAGCATATCATTTGGTGCAAGAATTGGGATAAATAACAATTTTTCATGATGTTCTCCACCATGCAATGACATATTCTGTTCCATTTGTTGTCAAGAAAATGGGTTGAAAACTCAAGTAAGTCAATTGTTGCAGTGATGATGATGATGATAATTTTGCCTACATGATTGCAAATTCCCACTTAAGCCTGTATGGCTAAAGTGCTTGTTGAGAAAAGATAAGAGGGTTCAGTTCCAAAGCTTGTTCGCTAGCAGGCTGTTTCATATTTAACAGGTGCCTGGCATGTCATGGACCATGATTAAATTTTGCTTCCCATTTTGTAGAAAATCAGGTGGACAGGTCTATCCTGACCGTAATGGGGAAGCCAAGGAAAGAGGTGAACCGGTTAAAGTGAAAATGGATTCTCTTTTCCTCCTTAGAAAAGCCTGCCATGCAGTGCCCTGGCATGGTGCAAATTGAATTTCCGTGCAGCTTTATGAGAAGAGTCCATCCCAGTCAATCCTCCAAAAGTTCTATAGGACATTCGAGAAGAAGGAAGCACTGAACGGTTCTTGGGGGATTTGTGAAGGATTTGTGAAGGATGCAAGTTTGTGGTGCTGGAGAAGTTGGCACACCTTCCTCGGTGCACTCCTACCTAGATTTGGTAGCTCTCATAACTAGCTTAAGTACTCAGCGTTGTCCGGGTATATGTTTCCTAGTGGGACAAATCATAAAATTGTAAAGGTAACACTGAGTACTTTTCACAAATAGCATTACAAAATGCATACCCAGGAAATGCCTGTTCTTACGAGGAGGTGGAGTAGTAGTTGGTAATACTACCATGATACCTCTGATTAATAGTTACCATCCGTATCCATGCCCTGTTCGCCCCACCAGCTCAATAGATATCTTGAGCAATGATCAATCTAGTTGAACAATCTAGGAACTGGGAAATTGTTGTTTCTGTTCGATGTTGTTTTGTCTTATGTCTGTTATAACAGGCTGTGCTTTTTATTTAATTTTAGTTGTTAAGTCATTACTCGTGTTTGTATGTTAGGTTGTTTAAATTTTGTTCGTATGGATGTTGAAGTCCTTTGGCCACATCATGAGGAGACAGCAAAGCCTAGAGAAGACAATTATGCTGGGGAAAGTGGAAGGTAAAAGGAAGAGGGGCCGACCAAGGGCAAGATGGATGGATGGCATCCTTGAAGTGACTGGACTGACCTTGAAGGATCTGGGGGTGGTGACGACCGACAGGGAGCTCTGGCGTGGGCTGGTCCATGAGGTCACGAAGAGTCGGAGATGACTGAACGAATGAACAACAATGGATGTATTGTTGTTATATTCTGGCCTTTTATGTTTGGAATCCTCCTTGAGTCCCTCTGAGGAGAAAGAACAGAATATTAATAAAGTATTATTATTTGAAACACAACAAGATGAGTCCACAGCAAACAACGTCACTCTGTTGGCTGTTGTATTGGATCACATGTCGGACACTTCCCAAGTGTCTAGGACTGTGTGATGTATCGGCAAATAATGCGTGCAGATCCCAGTAAAGGGCTTTTATAGCTGACAGATGGTAATTTTGTCAGCGCCGATTGTGTTTAAGCACAGGCCAAGGTCTTTAGGCACTGCACCCAGTGTGCCGATCATCACTGGGACCACCTTGCAGTTCGATTTTAAAATCCTCATATCATGTCAGCTTTCCAGTTGTTTCTCTGCAATCCTGCTGTCACCTGGGATTGTGACATCAACAATCCATACTTCGTTTTTTAACATGATTGTGTGGCCAGGAGTATTGTGCTCCAGAACTCTGTCTGTCTGAATTTGGAAGTCCCAGAGGAGTTTGACGTGTTCATTCTCTGTAACTTTTTCCGGCTTGTGATCCTGCCAGTTCTTTGTCACAGGCAGATGGTGTTTGTGGCACAAGTTCCAATGAATCATCTGAGCAACAGTGTTGTGCCTCTGCTTGTAGTCTGTCTGTGTGGCCTTCTTGCAGCAGCTGAGGATGGGATCGATTGTTTCATCTGCAATCCTTGCAGAGTCTACATTTGGGATCTGTTGTCGACGTTTCAATTCTGGCTTTGATGGCCTTGGTTCTAATGGCTTGTTCTTGGGCTGCCAGAATCAGGCCCTCCTTTGTCTTCTTTTTCAGAGTTCCATTTGTGAGCCACAGCCATGCTTTTTCTTTGTCAGTTTGGCTCTCAATTTTTCCCAGGAATTGTCCATGGAGAGCTTTCCTTTGCCAGTTTTCTCTTCTGCTCTGGATGATGATGATGATGATGATGATGATGATTATTATTATATGGGAGATGGATGAAATGACTTGAGCAAAGGAGCCAAAGTGGGACGGTCATAGTATTTTCTGGGGAAGATCAACTCTTCATCATACTTCCCACTAAAGGAGGAGCAGTGAGAATGTCAGGAAAAGTTGTGATTCCTATAGTAAGAACAATGAGAACTTTCAGGAGAATATATTTGCTACCTGAATCCAATCCCAGTGAAATGAAATGAGCTCTGATTGTGGATCTGCCGCTCTGCCAGGACTGCTGTGTGTCGGCAAGGCTCCTCCATTAATTTATGGATAGCGAGGGACGTCAAGTAAAGTCGAAGGTTGGATAGGTGCTGGATCACACTTTTTGGTGGGCTTTGCAAGGTCTTCTGAAGGGAAGAGAGAGGAATGGATGCAAGGGAGCCCTGGGAGGCTTTCACCAGGGAAGAAGCCAAAGGAGGAATCCTAGCAGGTTTGAATGGGAGTCTGTTGAGGCTGTTCATCCCAAAAGAGGATGGATGCATCTGAATCCAGTGTCTCTGCTGGGAGCGTTCTGCTGGGAGCCCAGATGCTTGGGAGGGTCTAGTCTCCTGATGGTATTTCTCTCATCCTCAACAGTAATGAAAAGGGAACTTTGGGGAACGTACAACAGGGAACAGGCAAAGAGGAATACACATTCGCTGCAGTTATGGGCACAACATCCTCATGGAAGTAACATGGGAATAAATTGCTTTTTTTTTTTAAACTGGAGCAAACACTTAGGATCTTCTACGTCCTCCAACAAGACGCCATGGTACACTTCCACTAGAAGCTGGTCTCTGAATTGTACTGGAGATTACTAGACAGGAGATTTCGTTAGCAATCTCTTCAAACTGCAGCATGGCCATAGATTTGCACTGGAGGCCCTAGAGATTCCTGGAAAGAACATTTTAATCCAATCTTGGGAATAATCAAATCCATTAAGTTATAGTTGCAAATGTCAAGGGCCAACTTTACTGGCAGGTTTCAATAAGAATACCTTGGAAGGCATTGAAAGCTCTTTGGATGGTATTCTCCAGATGTACAGCCAGTTGTGGATGGGATTCTGGAAGATAGAAGAGAGACCCCTACTATTATTATCAGTAGTAGGATTTATACCCAGTCTTGCTTAGTTTTGCATTTTCTTTACGACTCTTTATTCCTCCTTTCCCACAACACTGTGTCCATCTCTCTTTGCTTCTTTTCTTTCCTTCTTCCTTTACTTTATTTCATGCAAGTCCCCCACTCTTCTTTTTTTCTCTTTTCTTTTTTCTTCCCTCCCTTTTTTCATCCCTTTCCTCCTTCCTTTCTTTTCTTTTCCTTTCTTCCCTTTCCTTTCCTTTGCTTCCCTTCCCTCATTGCTTCCCCTTTTCCTTTGTTTTCCATCCTCTTACCTCTTCTTGGAAACCACAGACTTTCCACCTCAGAGCAAAGCTCAAGCATATGAATACATACATGCACATGCACATGTATATACACACACTTTAAATTGCCTACTTCTTAATGGGGTTGATGTCTCAACTGTGGCCTTCAGGACTACGGTGTAGGTCTCATGGTGTAGAACTTTTGCTTTCTTCAGCAATTTTTTACTTTTGAGGGTCTTGACCCCAAAACATTGTTGATGTTTTAGTTGAAAATCCACAATGGTTTGAAGTTGGTCAATGAAGGGTGTCCATGCCAAGTTTGATCCAGACCCATCAAGCCATGTTGGAGCCTTTGTGGTACAAACTACCCAAACATACTTTGACGTGTGTGTGTGTAGTTGTTTATTGTTATTATTTGAAACACAAGAAGATGAGTCCACAGCAGACAAGATCACTCTGCTGGCTGTTGTATTGGATCACACGTCGGACACTTCTCAAGTGTCTAGGACTGTGTGATGTATCGGCGAATGATGCGTGCAGATCCCAGTAAGGTGGCCTTTTGCAGCTGGCAGATGGTAATTTTGTCAGCGCCGATTGTGTTTAAGTGCAGGCCAAGGTCTTTAGGCACTGCACCCAGTGTGCCAATCACCACTGGGACCCCCTTGACTGGCTTGTGCCAGTCTTTGCAGTTCGATCTTTAAATCCTCATATCGTGTCAGCTTTTCCAGTTGTTTCTCTTCAATCCTGCTGCCACCTGGGATGGCAACATCAACAATCCATACTTTGTTTTTTAACACGATTGTGAGGTCAGGAGTCTTGTGCTCCAAAACTCTGTCTGTCTGAATTTGGAGGTCCCTAAGTAGTTTCACGTGTTAATTTTCTGTAATATTTTCTGGCTCTTGATCCCACCAGTTCTTTGTCACAGGCAGATGGTATGTGTGGCACAAGTTCCAATGAATCATCTGCATAAGGGTGTTGTGCCTCTGCTTGTAGTCTGTCTGCTCGATCTTCTTGCAGTAGCTGAGGATGTCATCTATTGTTTCATCTGCTTCCTTGCAGAGTCTACATTTGGGATCTGTTGTTGAATCATTACTTTACTGACACAAAAAATTAGTATGTCACAGCAAACGAGATCTCTATGCTGGATTTCGGATCACAAAATCACAAGCTGAACACTTCCCAAGCGTCTAGGACCGTGTGATGTATTTTCAAATGATGCGCGCAGATCCAAGTCAGGTGGCCTTTTTCAGTTGACAGATGGTGATTTTTTCAATGTTTATTGACATTGTCAATGTCAATGTCTATTGTTTCCCAATGCAGGTTGAGATCTTTTGGCACAGCACCCAGTGTGCCGATGACCACTGGGACCACCTGAACAGGTTTATGCCAGAGCCTTTGCAGTTTGATTTTGAGGTCCTGATAACGACTGAGTTATTCCTGTTGTTTTTGCTCAATGCAATGGTCACCAGGTATGGTGATATCAATAATCCAAACTTTTTTTCTTTTCCACAATCATGATAATAATTGTCGTCGTCATCATCATCATCATCATCATCATCATCATCATCATCATCGGACTCTGTCCATATATCCGCTTCTTTTGATCCAAAAGTGCACACTGTGAGGGCCCACCATGGAAATGAGAACAGCAACACAAAGTGCTGAAAAGCGAGATGGGGGTAGAATGGATTGCTACCCCTGATTTATAAAGGAAGCATTAAGCATTGGGCCTGGTCTATAGTCTTGCAAATAAATGGCCCTGATCTTTTCTTCCCCTTTCCTGCCTTCTGGTGGTGAATGCTCCTATGCGTGCGCATCAAGCACCACACTTGGGGCCCTGTCCAAAAATTGGTTTGAAGATCTCTGATAACCATTTCTCATCTCTCTGCCTTTGCCTCTCCCGTCTTTCCTCATCTCCTTGGATGCCGTAGGCAGGGACCCTTTGCCAGAGGAGGCCACTGAAGGATGCATCAAAGAGCGAAGGCCCCTCTCAGCAATGTGCTGGCGGACCCTGGATGCATGCGAGCCGCGGGCCTTGGGCTGATAGATGGGGCTCATCTCCCATTCAAATATGATGCAAGCAGTTTCTTTGTAGTTTGTCTTCCATTGCGGTAGTAAAGTTTTTAATTAGGAAAGCTAATGAGATCGATTAGTCATTAGAACTGACCTCTGGATCTCGGCGAGCGCCGTGCATGTGTGCGCCGGGCTGATAACGGGGGACGCCGGGGCATTGTTTGTAATAAAAGCGTGAAGTGTTTGATTTGAGTGAAATGTGCCACGGGGAATACATCACGCGGCGGGGAAAAATTACAACGCTGGGAGCCTGTAATGAAGGGAATTAAACCCAACTCCTATCTAAATAACATGATTATCTACACAAAACCCCTCAGCTAGCAAGTAATAATAGGGAATGGAGCGGCTTCGGAGAGTCCCTTTCAGAGCGCCGTTAATGCCGAGGGCTCATGCGCTGCGCCATCAGAGGAGCAACTCCGGTATGAATGCGACATCCAATTACCACCAACGAATAGAGTTTGTGCCGGGCGCTCGTTCACTGTTTTCGGAGAAGGGAGACAGAAAGACCTCAATCATGTCGGATGATCTCTTGTGTGCGCCAGGGTTGGCTTGAGCAGGTCTAGTAGGCAGGCACATGGGAGAGATGGAGGGGAAGAGATTGACTGGGTTTCTGATGGATTCGCCACAACTCACACGTGGTTGAAGGACAAAAAAAAATCGTGGCAGCAGATGTATTTGTGCGGAGAAGCTAGAAGGATGTTCTAAGTCATCTGCGGGGATCAGAATGAAGGAGCTGGGCCAAAATTGACAAAATGAAATTCAGCACAGAGAAAGGTGTGCTATGACACTTAGAATTATAGAATCATACAATCCTAGAGTTGAAAGAGATCTCGCGGGCCATCTAGTCCAACCCCATTCTGCCAAGGAACAGGGAGATCACATTCAAAGCACTCCCAACAGGTGGCCATCCAGCCTCTGTTGAAAAGCCTCCAAAGGAGCCTCCACCACACTCCGGGGCAGAGAGTTCCACTGCTGAACAGCTCTCACAGTTAGGAAGTTCTTCCTCATGTTCAGATGGAATCTCCTTTCTTCTAGTTTGAAGCCATTGTTCCATTGTATCCTAGTCTCCAGGGCAGCAGAAAACAAGCTTGCTCCCTCCTCCCTGTGGCTTCCTCTCACATATTTATACATGGCTATCATATCTCCTCTCAGTCTTCTCTTCAGGCTAAACATGCCCGGCTCCTTAATCCGCTCCTTATAGGGCTTGTTCTCCAGACCCTTTTGATGGCACTGCCAGGCCATCAAATGCTAATCAAGGTGGTCAGTTGAAACATTCACTCCTAGCTCCAGCAGACAAGAGTTCTTTGTCCCACCCTGGTCATTCTACAGATGTATAAACCCATTTTCCTAGTTCCAACAGACCTCACTACCTCTGAGGATGTTTGCCATAGATTCAGGCGAAATGTCAGGAGAGAATGCCTCTAGAACATGGCCATATAGCCTGAAAAAACCCAACAACAACCCAGTGATTCCGGCCATGAAAGCCTTCGACAATACATTGAAGACGATGCTGGGGAAAAGGGAAGGAAAAAGGAAGAGGGGCCGAACAAGGGCAAGATGAATGGATGGTATCCTTGAAAGGACTGGCTTGACTCTGAAGGAGCTGGGGATGGCCACGGCCGACAGGGAGCTCTGGCCTGGGCTGGTCCAGGAGATCACCAAGAGTTGGAAGTGACTGAACAAATAAAAAACACACAAATAATAACAATTCATTTATATCCATTTTTTCCTCAGTATTAGAACTGAAGATGATGCAACACTAATATAGACTTCTTGTTGTTGTTGTTGTTGTTGTTGTTGTTGTTGTTGTTGTGTGCCTTCAAGTTTATGGCAACCTTAAGATGATGCTGTCATGGGGCTTTCTTGGGCTCCCAAGGGTTATATAATGCAGAAGCAAATGTGCAGAGATTATGTATGTCCCCCATGGGTTGTTGTAGGTTTTTTCGGGCTATATGGCCACGGTCTAGAGGCATTCTCTCCTGACGTTTCGCCTGCATCTATGGCAAGCATCCTCAGAGATAGATGCAGGCGAAAGGTCAGGAGAGAATGCCTCAAGACCATGGCCATATAGCCCGAAAAAAACCCTACAACAACCCAGTGATTCCGGCCCCGAAAGCCTTCGGCAATATATCTCCCCCATCTTAATAAATATGGGAGCAACAGAAAAACAAAAACTGCTTTGCAATCCATACCTAACTTTCATCTTTTCCTAACCGCAGCCATCAAAGCGAATTGAAAGAAGTATCTTCACATTCTCACAGTCTAATGGATCAGAACCAAATTTTATTTAATGGTGGATGAGTATTGATCCATTAATATACATCTCCCCATCGCTAGTTTCTTCTTTATTACAAAGCAACAGAAGGTCTTTAAGTCCAGGCTTACAGCTTTAATTTCGTGCCTTTTTGTGGGAGTTATGAGACTTAGCATTACCTTGATATACCCTTTTTTTTTGTCTTTTAATATGCTTTATAGCAGTTCCGCTTTTATTAATCCTTACTGGCAGTTGCTTGGCGAAGTTATAGCTGTAGGACGTCTTGGGCAGAACCCTAAAATGCGGACATGCTGCCTAGCAAACCCTTTGATGGCTGGAGTTTACAAGGATTTCAGCTGAAAGACTGAAAATAATTCTCCAGGATTTTATGCATTGCATTGGGAGCAATGTCGGTTTTCCCTTAACAGACAACTGTCTGGTCTTGGGTTAGGACTGAAAATTCAGCCTTACAGGATCCTCCAGATGGAACATGGAGCCCTGAAATTGAGAAGGAAGGCAAACAGACTGGGTAGTTTCTTTGGCCAAATAATAACTTTGGCCAAAGAAACTACCCAGTCTCGGCACTGTTTGCCAGCATCTCTTCACAGAACTGATTGGGATAGATAGAGTGTATTCCACATGAGTATTTTATAAAACACTAGCTGTCCCCTGCCACACATTGCTGTGGCCCAGTCTGTTGATCTGGAAAATAAAGTAATGCAAAAGTGTTGGTTTCTAGTATAAGCAATTTCTTGATGCTTGTGGGTAAACAGTATTTCTTGTTGTTTCTTTGTCAGTGTTGATGTGGAGAGTGTCTGGTATGCCCACCCTGGAACATGCAAGATATCATTGTCCTTCTTTAAGGGGCCCTTTCAAATCTATGATACTATATCTGTGTGTGTGAGAATCATATCTATCTATCTATCTAATCTAATCTAATCTGATCTAATCTATATCTATTCCTGGATGGCTTTTTGTCAGAAGGGCTTTGATTCCAACTCTTTGATTCTATGATTACATTTTTTTGCCCTGATGAAGGGAGTTGGATAAGATGGCCTTAAGTGTTTTCTGTTGGTCATGGTGCTTCTGCGTGGGAAGTTTGCCCCGATTCTGTCGTTGGTGGGGTTCAGAATGCTCTTTGATTGTAGGTGAACTGTGAATCCCAGTGACTACAACTCCCAAATGTCAAGGTCCATTTCCCCCAAACTCCATCTGTGTTCATATTTGGGTGTATTGAGTGCTTGTGCCAAGTTTGGTCCAGATCCATCATTGTTTGAGTCCACAGTGCTCTCTGGATGTAGGTGAACTACAACTCCCAAACTCAAGGTCAATGCCCACCAAACCCTTCCAGTATTTTCGGTTAGTCATGGGAGTTCTGTGTGCCAAGTTTAGTTCAATTCCATCATTGGTGGAGTTCAGAATTCTCTTTGATTGCAGGTGAACTATAAATTTCAGCAGCTACAACTCCCAAATGACAAAAGCATAATTTTTTGAGTGATGGTCACTCCTTGTGTTGTGAGACGTTTTGTTGCCAAATTTGGTGTGATTTCGTTCATTGGTTCTTTTGTTTTTAAGGTACTCATTATGCACAGAGCATTTTTATAGATATAGATAGATAGATAGATAGATAGATAGATAGATAGATAGATAGATTGATTAGATAGATAGGAGTTACACAGACAAAGGCAATGTGCAGATGAGCAATATCTAAGGCAGTGTTTCTCAACCTGGGGGTTGGGACCCCTGGGGGGGGTCACAAGGGGGGTGTCAGGGGGGTCGCAAAAGACCATAATAAAACACAGTATTTTCTGTTGATCATGGGGGGTTCTGTGTGGGAAGTTTGGCCCAATTATCTCATTGGCGGGGTTCCGAATGCTCTTTGATTGTAGGTGAACTATAAATCCCAGCACCTAGAACTCCCAAATGTCAAGTCTATTTTCCCCAAACTCTGCCAGCGTTCACATTTGGGCATATTAAGTATCCGTGCCAAGTTTGGTTCAGATCCATCATTCTTTGAGTTCACAGTGTCCTCTGGATGTAGATTAACTACAACTCCCAAACTCAAGGTCAATGTCCATCAAACCCTTCCAGTATTTTCTGTTGGACATGGCAGTTCTGTCTGCCAAGTTTGGTTCAATTCCATTGTTGGTGGAGTTCAGAATGCTCTTGTATGGTAGGTGAACTATACATCCCAACAACTACAACTCCCAAATGACAAAATCAATCCCCCGCCCCAACCCCACCAGTATTCAAATTTGGGAGTAATAGGTAATGAAAATACATCTTGCATATCAGATATCTACATTGCGATTCATAACAGTTGCAAAATTACAGGTATGAAGTAGCAACAAGAATAATTTTATCGTTGGGGGTCACCAAAATATGAGGAACTGTATTAAGGGGTCGTGGCATTAGGAAAGTTGAGAACCACTGATCTAAGGCATATGTGTCAAGGTGAAGACTTGCGGGCCAAATATGTCCCACCATGTCATCTTACGTGGCTCTCCATCTGCTGGACTACAACTTTTATATTCCTCATCATTAGACATCATGACCAGAGCAGATGGGAGTTGGGGTACATCGGCGATCCATACTTTGTTTATTGTTGTTGTTGTTATTGTTGTTGTTGTTATTGTTGTTGTTATTATTATTATTTCCCGAGAGAAACCAACTTTATGATGATGATGATGATTATTATTATATGGGCATCACAGAATGTAGTCAGAGGTTGTTTGTTGTGTAAGAGGATGTTCTCAGAGTCTTATTTATTTATTTATTTATTTACTTTGCTTATATACCGCTGTATCTCAAGCCCGAAGGCGACTCACAGCGGTTCACAAACAGTAAAAACAGTAGAAACAGCAGTGGTTCCATACAACATATAACAATTGCCTTAACACATTATCCATAAATTACCAATAAGCAATTACAATGCACAATTATTACAAAAAACAACCGTACCCAATCTTCTCATCATCCAAGCGTAGTCCAGGTTCGTCGTCCATTGTTCCATTCCTATGTGCCATTACCAGATTGCACTAAATTACTCAAACGCCTGCACAAACATCCAGGTCTTCACCTTTTTGCGGAATACCATTAGAGATGGTGCTAGTCTAATGTCCGTAGGAAGGGCGTTCCACAGCCGAGGAGCCACCACCGAGAAGGCCCTATCTCTCGTCCCCGCCAGCCGAGCTTGAGAAGCAGGCGGGATCGAGAGCAGGGTCTCCCCGGAAGATCTCAAAGTCCTGGTGGGTTCATAGGCAGAGATGCGGTCAGATAGGTAGCTTGGGCCGGAACCGTTTAGGGCTTTAAAGGCCAACGCCAGCACTTTGAATTCAGCCCGGTAGCAGATCGGTAGCCAGTGGAGTTGGCGCAACAGGGGGGTCTTGCACTGTATGTAGCCGTATCATCAGGTTGGTTGACATGCAATACAGCATTGTAGTTGCGACATTTATAGCAAAGCTTAACTGACAGAGCTCAGCAAAGAGAGAGACTACAGAGGAAAACTGGTATTTTGGGTCAGTTACAGGTTCTGGGGTGCTTCAGTGGGTTTGTTGGAGTTATTTACATGAATTTTCTTGTCTTTGAGGTGAAGATTACATTTTTATTTATATAGATGATGATGATGATGATGATGATTTCCCAAGAGAAAACAACATGATGATGATGATGATGATGATGATGATGATGATGATGATGATGATGATGATTATTATTATATGGGCAGCACAGAATGTAGTCAGAGCTTGTTTGTTGTTTAAGAGGATGTTCTCAGAGTCTTGCACTGTATATAGCCGTAAAATCAGGTTGGTTGACATACAATACAGCATTGTAGTTGCTGGACATACAATACAGCATTGTAGTTGCAGCATTTATAGCAAAGCTTAACTGACAGAGTTTAGTGAAGAGAGAAACTCCAGAGGGAAACGGGTATTTTGGGTCAGAGGTTCTGGGGTGCTTCAGTGGGTTTGTTGAAGTTATTTACATGAATTTTCTTGTCTTTGAGGTGACTTCCTGCATGGTTTTATGGGCAAAAAGGTCTGGAAAGATTTGACTATTATGAAAGAAAAACAGGAGGCATGGGAGGGACCTTTGGAGGACTGGAGGAGTGGCTTCAAGGCCACAAATGCAGAGCATAGAAGCTTCAATCAGTGGGGCCTCCCCACAAAGAACATGATATTGTGTTTGAGATAAGTGGGTCTGGCTTAAGCCAAGCGTGACCTCACCAGATTCAGGCTGGATCTACACTTCCATATGATGCAGTTTAAGAATGCACGTTAACAACATTGGATGGGATTATGCGGCAGTGTAGATCCGTGCTCAGAAAGTTTTTATTCCTTGACTCTGAATGAAATTTGGAAGGCCTTTCCTAGGGACTGCAACTGCAAGAAGGCTGCCTGCCGTGGATTTTTATTTGGTGTGACTCCTGATAAATTGCCTTCCGAAAACTCTAACTTAAGTGGTAGGGGATATTAAGGTTGCTTTTCCCAAGGAGGATAGAAGAAATCCAGGAATTAAAAAAGCAAAACCATGGGCCTTCCATTTTTTTCCACTGCCCACCTTGCAATAATTTTAATTAGAGGATTCCCAAAGGGGTGGGGGAGCCATCTCTTCAAATCAGTTATAAAACCAGCAGACTTAGTCTCAGCATGTCGTGTCAGCTTTAATTATCTGGGCAGTTATAGCTGTATGTTATAAAAGTCAGGCAATTAGATGCATTCCTTAAAGCTCCAGGAAAAGAAATTGCTGGCTATCAAGAAGGGGAAGAAACAGAATCAAACATATAGCTGTTAATTGCATGGAGCATTCAGCAGAAAAAATGGTGTGTATATCACATTGCAAAATATTGTGAGAGTCGAAATGATTAAATACATAAATCTGTTTGGGAGTGTAGATGTCACAGATAAAGGTGTTATTTCTAAATGAGTGCGGAGGGTGTCCAAAGACACTCGGCAGCACAATAGGGGGAAGAATCTGCAATATTTCAGGTAAGAGATATATACTTCATAGATGGTCAAATTACCTGGGAGGTCAGAAGGTCACCGTTTTGTGCCATAGAAGAAGTTAGGATCAGATAGTTGCAAGTCAACACACAGCACTGGATTGACAAAAAGCAGGTCAGATCTAGGTGCATCACAGTGACATATTGTTGGACCTCCAGAATTGCAAGTTTAACTTTGGCAGATTTCATTCATATGGTCTTTCTTGGAATTTCTAGGTCTTCCAGTGTGTCTCTATGTCCAACTTCCACCAGATGTTGGTCATATATTTGTGCATAAGGATCTAGACCAGGCATAGGCAAACTTTGGCCTGCCCTCCAGGTGCTTTGGATTACAACTCCCACAATTCCCAACAGCTGGTAGGCTGTTAGGAATTGTGGGAGTTAAGTCTAAAACACCTGGAGGGCAGGCCAAAGTTTGCCCATGCCTGACCTAGAGGTTCCTAGAGAGAGCATCTCTGAGAATCTGTAAGTCCTCTAGTGGAACTCAATAACCAACCTTTGCTGGACATTGTCAACAGAGTAGTGCTCAAGGACCTAGAGATTACCAGAAAATGTTGCACTCCAGAATATCCCTCTGACTTTAAACACCACATGTTGAATAGGAAAAAAACAATCCTTTTATTGGAGATAAGTAAAAAGCAGTAAAGTAAAAAGCACTTTAAAGAAATAGGTAAATCCCATTAGGTAAGAAGATAAGCAGGAACAAATTAGTCCAAGGTGGAGTTCAGCAATGTTCATAAAAGCAAAGTCAACACATCTCCAATACAATCCAGAAAATCAGGAATACATTGATCCAAGGCTTGGGTAAGCAACCATGAAATCCAGGAATCCAAAACTATGAACAAGAAATATCTTAGCATGAAACTTCGAAGCAAAGTTTCCATAAAACAAGGACGAGAACTTGATTCTAAATGATGCTTCATCTGACTACACATCCCAAACTTGAGACTTTTATCCCCTCGCTAGCTAGGTCACTAGCGGTCAGAAATTGGTTTTTCTTTAGTTGAGGCTTTGTTATTGTTTTCTGTCAAAGCCTGGTAGTGCGCCTAAGCCTTTGCACAGCTCTCCTGTTTTGATTGAACTCTTCTCGTCTATCTCTTGGCTCGTTATCTACTTGCTCATTAATTTCTGCAGGTGCCGAGCTATTTTCATCACCATCCCCACACCCTTCAGGGATATTCTCATGGGAAAATACAGGGTCAGACCTCACTACCTCTGAGGATGCTTGCCATAGATGCAGGCGAAACGTCAGGAGAAAAATGCCTCTAGAACATGGCCATATAGCCCAAAAAAACCCACAAGAACCTACAGGGTCATTCTCTGCATCAATATCACTGACCATTTTGCCATTTTGAAACTCATCTTGAAACTCATTAACATCATCCTCATCCAAAGCACCCTGATCCTGAAACACAATCACAGGCTTAACTCCAACGGAAAGAATATTTATTTAGGAATCTTTACATCTTCCCGCACAATTCTATGGTCAACCTCCAGCAGAAGTTGATAACAGGGTTGCGTGGGAGAACCTAAGATGCTTTTCCCCACTTTTGCAGTGACCTTGCACTTCTAACACTTATGAACATGGAAGTCTAACTGTGTACACAAAATAGAAACAGTGGTTCCAGATACCCCAAACAGATGATCCAAGTTATGTTGTATAGGAGAAGAAAGCCTCTTTGTTTAGGTCAAGGAAAGGTAGGGTGTAATGTTATGTGGGATTCTGTAAAGCAAAAAACAAACAAAAACAAAACAACAACAAAACAAAATGCCTCTAGAACATGGCCATATAGCCCAAAAAAACCTACAACAACCCCCCCCCCCAAAATACAACGCACGCGCAAAACCATGTATATACACTAGTATATACATATAAACACAAATATATACACACACAAAACACATATACACAAACCAGGCCACAGCAACGTGTGGCAGGGGATGACTAGTCTGTTATAAAAACCACTGCAAAAATTGAAATTTGTATTGTGGGTCCTTGGTATCTGCTGGAGTTTGATTCTGAGTAGTGAATACCATAGTCCATGGATGCTAATATCTTTTTATATGCAACTAGCTGTGCCCTGCCACGCGTTGATGTGGCCCAGTCTGTGTATGTGTACTTTGTGTGTGTATATATTTGTGTATATGTGAATAGATGTGTGTTTGCGTATAATTTTTGGCTTTTAAAGTCTCTTCTGCTGTGTTTTCAATTGTATTTATGAGTGATGGTCACTTGTTGGCCTGATACGTGTCTTGTGTCCAAATTTGGTGTCAATTCGTCCAGTGGTTTTTGAGTTATGTTAATTCTAAAACGAACGTGACATTTTTATTTATATAGATAGTGTACTATAATTGTATCTGTTATATAAAAAAAGCAACATCAAGGTTTGATTTGGGATTTTTTTGGGGTGGGGGGAGGAGATATTTTCAAGCTGGTTGAACTTGTGGATACAGAATCTGGATAAAGAGGGCAGACTATTCTCTGATTTTACTTACTATGCTGTGAAATATCTAAAACACCGTTGTGCTGCAGTGTTGTCCTTTTTTATTAGTATGCTTTAAAAGTGCATTCTCTTCATAGAATTGTGTTTCACTTTTTAAAAGACTTTTCCACAATACAGTTTGTTCAAACATCATGATTCTTGGGACCTGTGTCCTGAGAAAGCAAGATATAGATCAAATCAAACCAACCCAGATGAAATTATCATAATTCACCGCATAATCATTGTCACTGCATAATTGTCGCACCCTGTTTTTTTAGGTCATTTTTTTGGGCTTTTATTCTGCAATTATCTCATGGGTAATTATGTTCTTCACATTTAAAAGATTGTTCCCATTGAAAGAAGTGATTGAAAATCGATACCTGTTCAGTTCCTCTGTTCCTGTTCTGCTTTTGTTGTTGTTACTGTATTGATTTTTTAAAATACTGTAATACTGGATTAAAAAAACTTCACATAATGGTCGCACCTCATATTTTAGGCAAAAACAATTGGCATAAAATCTGTGATCATTTTGGAGTGAAACACAATATGTATTAATTTGTTAATGTTTCAGTCAGTGGTTCTTTTGGGTTGTTGTGGGTTTTTTCGGGCTATATGGCCATGTTCTAGAGGCATTCCCTCCTGACATTTCGTCGGCATATATGGCAAGCATCCTCAGAGGTTGTGAGGTCTGTTGGAACTAGGAAAACAACAGCAAAACAAAACAACAGCAAAAAACAGAGAGGAAACAATCAGGGACAGCTAATCTCTCAACAAAAGATTGCTCCAGGCACTAACAAGCCACACCAAATAACTGCCAGGCCATCAAATGCTAATCAAGGTGGTCAGTTGAAACATTCACACCTAGCTCCAGCAGTCAAGAGTTCTCTGTCCCACGCTAGTCAATCCACAGATATATAAACCCAATTTTGCTAGTTCCAACAGACCTCACTACCTCTGAGGATGCTTACCATAGATGCAGGCGAAACGTCAGGAGACAATGCCTCAAGAACAGGGTCATATAGCCTGAAAAAACCTACAACAACCCAGTGATTCTCTCCATGAAAGCCTTTGACAATACAATGGTTGTTTTGTTCATCATTTCAGTTTGAGTACTCTTATTTTTGCAGGTTTACTCCCTCCATATTAACCTTCTCTTGCTTCTTGTCTTTCAATTCTAGGGTCCAGCTACGTGCTTCTTCCAAGTACTACTGTCAATAAAGTGGTGAATACGCGCTACAGGATTGTGAAGAAAACCACGGCTTCTCCATCCAGCTCGACATCATCTTTCAGCAGCTCTGCTCACAGCTGGAGGACCAGAAAACTCTCAGCATCCAGGTAGCATTTCCATTTGTTGGGGAATTTGAGCTGTTAGGCTCAAAATAATCCTCAGTTGGGGTGATTCCACTATAAATATTGCAGAGTACCAGAAGTACACTTCATAACCAGCAGAAACCTATGTGTGGTGAACAGGGATAGCATTCTATTTTCTGAAGGACTCAGGATTGGAGAATCAGAACTTTAGGTTCAAAAATATTTATTGCAGTAAACGAAATACGTTCTTGATAGAAAAGATCTTGGAGCTGACTAGCTTACTAAGTCTCGGTAAAAAGATCCCTGCAGCTACATTTTGCCTAGAGAGAGGCAAAATGCGTCCTTACTGGAAGGAAGAAAAAGCAGAAGAGACTGAAAAAATGGTGGAGAGACTGCATGGTTAATCCAGGGCAATAACATGTAAAGAGGAAGTTCCATTACTACATCATCAATGGCGGGGGGGGGGGGGGGGGGGGGGAGAGAAAGTGTCTGGCAGTGAAGAGGAAAGACAAAGCCCATTAGGGAAACATGCATACGAATGTGGGGGAAGGAATCCCTCAGCTTAGCCCTGTCTTTAGCCTAGCTTCCCATTGAGGACTAGAAACTTGATGACACAAGAGACTTGTGCAGTTCAGGGAAGAAACCCAACACCAATGCATCCTTATTCCTTATTCTGTTGTTGCAATGAAGCCATAGACCTTGTGTAACAAAAAGAGGAACTGTCAAGAAGCTGCTTTGTTGCCTATACTCAGTATCTACGAGTTTCCAGCTTTGGAGGGCTGGATTTAATTCCATGTCATGTCTTAGAATCTCTCTTTCATTTGCAAGTGGGACCAACACTGAAAAAAAGTTTTTAAAAAGTTTAGTTTTTCATCTCTGAATGTATAGGCACATGCGCTTTAGCTGTGGGTTTAGTTTTTGCTTTTGGACACCATTGAAGTCTTCCTAGCTGGAGAAAACTTGTTATCCTTCTTCTTTCCCCTCTTAAAGAATATAAGAATTTGTAAAAGAGTACAATAAAGGAGTAAAAGAGTACACTATACAGCAGGCATGGGCAAACTTGGGCCCTCCAGATGTTTTGGATTTCAACTCCCACAATTCCTAACAGCCTACAGCAGGCCTGGGCAAACTTTCCAACTTGGGGGCTGCATGCTAGCGCTCCCTGCTAAGAGAACTGGCTGCCCAGTGATGGAAAGAAGGAAGAGAAGGAGAAAAGAAAGAGAGAAGGAAGGAAGGACGAAAGGGTGGAGGGGAAAGAAGGATGGAAGGAGAAATATGGAAAGAGGGGAGGAGGGAGGAAAGAGGGAAGGAAGGAAGGACAAAAGGGAAGGAAGGGAAGGATGGGAAGGGAAGGAGGAAAAAGAGAAGGAAAGAAGGGAGGGAAGAAGGGAAGGATGGATGGAAGGAAGGGAAGAATAAAAAGA
>NW_026847438.1:248103510-248108510 GCF_025583915.1 Anolis sagrei ordinatus
AAAGGATGAAAGGGAGGAAGGGAAGGAAGGATGGAAGGAGAAAGAGGGAGAGATGGAAGGAAGGAGGAAAGAGGGAAGGAAGGAAAGACAAGAAGGAAGGAAGGACTAGGGCAATAGACACGATCGCTCCAGAACGTCCCCTCTCAAGTAGCCGAACAAAACCAGCCCCTTGGTTTACTGAGGAGCTGGCAGCGTTGAAGCGAAAGAAGAGGGAACTAGAGGGCGTGTGGCGTTCGGATCCGAGCGAGCCAAACCGAACACGGTTTGTGTCCTTTTTAAGGTCATACGCCGCGGCAATAAAAGCCGCAAAGAAAACTTTCTTTACGGCCACTATTGCGTCTGCAAAGAACTGTCCGGCCGAACTGTTTCGAGTTGTCAGAGGCCTGTTAAAACCCACCATTCAGGATGGGAGCCCTGATGACTCGGCAGCTCGCTGTGAAGCCTTTGCTCAGTTCTTTGCAGACAAAGTCGCTTTGATCCGCTCTGGACTGGACACCATATTAACGGCAGTCTCTGAGGATGTAACACGAGCATCTGCTTGTCCAATTTTGATGGATTCATTTCAATTGGTTCAAACCGAGGATGTGGACAAGGTGCTTGGAGGAATGAGAGCTACCACATGCATCCTAGACCCCTGCCCATCCTGGCTTCTAAAGGAGGCCAGAGGGGGATTGGCCGAGTGGGTGAAGGTGGTGGTTAATGCCTCCCTTCGGGAAGGCAAAATTCCAGCGAGCTTAAAACAAGCTGTGATAAAACCGCTGTTGAAGAAACCATCACTGGATCCCACTCAATTCGTCAACTATCGGCCTGTTTCCAATCTCCCTTTTTGGGCAAAGTCCTGGAACGTGTGGTGGCCTCACAACTCCAGGTGTTCTTGGTAGACACGAATTATCTGGATCCGGCACAGTCTGGCTTTAGGCCGGGGCATGGTACCGAGACAGCCTTGGTCGCCTTAGTGGATGATCTCCGGCGTGAGCTCGACAGGGGGAGTGTGTCCCTGTTGGTGCTGCTCACCTCTCAGCGGCCTTCGATACCGTCGACCACGGTATCCTTCTGGGACGCCTCGCGGGAATGGGTCTTCGGAGGTACTGCTTTGCAGTGGCTCTGGTCCTTCCTCGAGGGTCGGTCTCAGAAGGTGTTACTGGGGACTCCTGAAACCCACAACCTTTGTCTTGTGGGGTTCCTCAGGGTCAATACTGTCTCCCATGTTGTTTAACATCTACATGAAGCCGCTGGGCAAGATCATCCGGAGTTTCGGAGTGCGATGTCATCTGTACGCAGATGATGTCCAACTCTGTCACTCCTTACCACCTGCTACTAAGGAGGCTGTCGAGGTCCTGAACCGGTGCTTGGCCGCTGTGACGGTCTGGATGGGGGCGAACAAATTGAAATTGAATCCAGACAAGACAGAGGTACTCCTGGTCAGTCGTAAGGCCGAACAGGGTATAGGGTTACAGCCTGTGTTGGATGGGGTCACACTCCCTCTGAACACAGGTTCGCAGTTTGGGTGTGATCCTGGATTCAGCGCTGAGCCTGGACCCCCAGGTTTCGGCGGTGACCAGGGGAGCATTCGCACAGTTAAGACTCGTGCGCCAACTGCGACCGTACCTTGGGAAGTCTGACTTGGCCACGGTAGTCCACGCTCTGGTTACATCCCGCCTTGACTACTGCAACGCTCTCTACGTGGGGTTGCCTTTGCAGACGGCTCGGAAGCTCCAACTAGTCCAACGGGCGGCAGCCATGGTACTAACAGGAGCAGGGCGCAGGGAGCATACAACTCCTCTGCTGTACCAGCTCCACTGGCTGCCGATCAGCTACCGGACCCAATTCAAAGTGCTGGCATTGGCTTAAAGCCCTAAACGGTTCTGGCCCAACTTATCTATCCAAACGTATCTCAGCCTATCAGCCCACCAGGACCCTAAGATCTTCTGGAGAGTCCCTGCTCTCTGTCCCTCCGGCTTCAGAAGTGCGGCTGGCGGGAACGAGAGACAGGGCCTTCTCTGTGGTGGCCCCTCGGCTTTGGAATGCCCTCCCTATAGAGATAAGATCAGCTCCCTCGCTGTTGGTATTTCGAAAAAAAACTTAAGACATGGATGTTTGAACAAGCATTCGGGTAATCCGGTGCGATGAAGTTGATGACAAGGACTGGTAATTATTGACGATGAATTCGGATTATGATTTTAACTAAGAGATGCATTGGTCGGTATTGGTGGCCCGATACTGTGTACTGTATATGTTTTTTATGCTTTTAAATTGTTTGATTATTGTTGTTTTTAAGTACTGTTAACCGCAATGAGTCGCCGTTGTAGGCTGAGATATTGCGGTATATAAGCATACAAAATAAATAAACAAATAAATAAATAAATAATAAATAAATAAATAATAAGGAAAGGATGGGAAGGGAAGGAGAAAAAAGAGAAGGAAAGAAGGGAGGGAAGAAGGGAAGGATGGATGGAAGGAAGGGAAGAATAAAGGAAAGAGAGGAGGGAGGAAAGCCAAAAGGGAAGGAAGGATAGAAGGGTGGAAAGGAAGTATGGAAGGAGAAAGAGGGAGGTATGGAAGAATGAAAGAGAAAAGGAAGGAAAGACAACAGAGAGAAGGAAGGAAGGACAAAAGGGTGTAAGGGAATGGAAGGAGGGAAAAAGAGGGAGGGAATGGAGGGAGGGAGGAAAGAGAGAAGGAAGGAAAGACAAAGGAGAAGGAAGGAAGGAGAAAGAAGAAGAAAGGGAAGGAAGGAGGAAGGAAAGAGAGGACGAAGGAAGGACAAAAGGGTGGAAGGGAAGGAGAAAGAGGAAGGGAAGGAGGAAGGAAAGAGAGAAGGAAGGAAGAATAGGATGGTGAGAGAAAGGAGGGTCTGAGAGAAACAGGCCACATCTGGCCCCGGGTCTGGGTTTGCCCATATCTACCCTATAGCCTCAGGCCCCTTCCTTTTCCCCCTCAGTCACTGCTGTAGGCTGTTAGGAATTGTGGGAATTGAAGTCCAAAACACCTGGAGGGCCCAAGTTTGGCCATGCCTGATATACAGTCTAAAAGAGCACAAGAGTACAGTTGTAATAGGGGTACAGTTAAAAGATTGATTCATATCTTCATTGAGATTTAAAATGGCCAGGATGTGTGTAATCCCGCATTTTAAAAATACCTGCTTCCCATCATTCACCATTTCCCACCTGAATGTTGGGTCTTTTCACTCTTCCGAGCTGCCTTTGCTTTCAAATGCCTCTCAGTTCCCAAACAAACACCTTTCAGTGGATGACCAATTGCGATTTGCAAGTAATTAGTTTAAAGTCTTCATTTACATTAAAAAAGTTCTCTAAATGAGGCTGGCAGCTGGCTTGAAAAAAAAGAGAAAGGAAAAAATGAATTGAAAAATCAAATAGAATAAACTTTCTCAATTACTCGGTGAAATAAAAGAAAATGCTGATTTTCGCTGTTTTTTAATATAAAAAAGCTGATTATTCAGTATTTGTTACAGTTTGAAAACAGTTTAAAAATTAAGAACCAGATGCTTTGTCTGGGAACTTCTGTCACCAGCAATTTAATAACACTTGACAGTGTCAAAACAATTGCTATTTCAGGATTTTTAAAGCAGTGTCTAACATTTACCTCCTTCCAAAAATAATTGATTATCTTCCAATCCTCCAAATAGTTCTTGATCAAAGTGAAGCTAACACTGCTTTTATGTTGGGCGTAGATTCTCGTTACGAAGGGAGAAGAGGAGGGGCAAGAGCTGGAGTGGACAGGGAGATAATCCAGAATCTATTCGGCTGAGCATCGGGAGAGAGTCACAGGCACAAAAGACATTTGCAATTGCTAAATACTTTCCCAAAAAACGAGCCATAGGATCAGTGCTTGGACTTTAGGTCTTTGGCTTTTGTGTTGCTATTGGCCCTGCAGTGAGGATGCACATGGTTGGACTGAAGGGAGTCTCACCAAGTTTTGAAGTCTGGCTGTTTCATAGAATCATAGAATCAAAGAGTTGGAAGAGACCTCCTGGGCCATCCAGTCCAACCCCATTCTGCCAAGAAGCAGGAATATTGCATTCAAATCACCCCTGACAGATGGCCATCCAGCCTCTGTTTAAAAGCTTCCAAAGAAGGAGTCTCCACCACACTCCGGGGCAGAGAGTTCCACTGCTGAACGGCTCTCACAGTCAGGAAGTTCTTCCTCATGTTCAGATGGAATCTCCTCTCTTGTAGTTTGAAGCCATTGTTCCTTGTCCTAGTCTCCAAGTGAAGCAGTAAACAAGCTTGCTCCCTCCTCCCTGTGGCTTCCTCTCACATATTTATACATGGCTATCATATCTCCTCTCAGCCTTCTCTTCTTCAGGCTAAACATGCCCAGCTCCTTAAGCCGCTCCTCATAGGGCTTGTTCTCCAGACCCTTGATCATTTTAGTCGCCCTCCTCTGGACACATTCCAGCTTGTCAATATCTCTCTTGAATTGTGGTGCCCAGAATTGGACACAATATTCCAGGTGTGGGCTAACCAAAGCGGAATAGAGGGGTAGCATGACTTCCCTAGATCTAGACACTATGCTCCTATTGATGCAGGCCAAAATCCCATTGGCTTTTTTTGCCGCCACATCACATTCCTGGCTCATGTTTAACTTGTTGTCCACAAGGACTCCAAGATCTTTTTCGCACGTACTGCTCTTGAGCCAGGCCTTGTCCCCCATTTTGTATCTTTGCATTTCGTTTTTCCTGCCCAAGTGGAGTATTTTGCATTTGTCACTGTTGAACTTCATTTTGTTAGTTTTGGTCTAATTCTTAGTTTGGTCTGATTCTTTCAGTATGTCTTGGGCTATAGATTCATAGCCTCCTAGCTTTGGAAGAGGTCCCAAGGGCCACTCAACCCAACTCTATTCTACCGTGCAGGAATACACCATCCAATATCTCTGACAGATGGTCATCCATTCGCAAATCTGCAAAAATAGTGGTATAGTCAGGAGTATACCACTACTGCTGCTGCTGTGCTAAAGATTAAGACTCCCTTATCTGAAAT
>NW_026847438.1:248113510-248471348 GCF_025583915.1 Anolis sagrei ordinatus
TTTCTCCCCTTATTGCTAGATTGCATTAAACTTCGCCCTGCCGGTGACTTTTTTTTTTCTGGAGGCAATAGATGGGGGAGTATATTTTAAATTAATTTTACTGCACTTTTGTAATATTTTTGTTTTAAATAGATTTATAAGCGACTTGGGAGCCATTTCTACAAATTTATGAAGATAATTTCCACTCTCGTGATAAGGTTAAATTTACACCTGCTATTTCCATATTAATTCACATTGCTAAGTGGATCTAATTTTCTTCCGTTCTTCTATCTGGCGTGTGCGGCCGTTCCTAATGCAATTTCCCCCCTCGCTAAATCACTGTGATCGGGAGTCATGATCGAGTTAAATTAACTTAAATTAATTTACTTAATAAGAGCTCCAATGAGGTTAAGATTTATTGATCGGGCTCCTTTCTCACTCCTTCCCTATTATCTCTTTGGGGATTTCTCCCCCCCCCCCCCCAACTCTCCTTTTACATCCCATTGTGGGTTCGTGGAGGAATGTGGCTGCTTAGAGATCATCGGCAGTGCCAGGAATGCAGGGGTTTATCTAGGATGCCAATGGAGTTCTGACTTGAGAAATTGCACGTGGCAATATCCTTGGGGATCAATTGAATTGGTCCACTTCCCAGGAAATGATTGCTCAGATTGGTGGGCTCATAAACCAGGTCTGTGTTATGCCACGTGCCAATCCCAATGCTCTAGTGTCTTCCTTGATCTGTGCATATAAAGCAGCATTTGTACAGCGGGCGCTGCATTCCTCGCGGATTCCTCGCCTTTAAAGATTAGGTATCTGATTAAATATCTGGCTTTCAAGTGGCTGATTGACCAATTGCGTTCATGGCTCATGACACCTCAATGACGGTGGCTTTTTGAGGATGCTGAGTGAAGGTGGCAGTTCCTCTCAAGTACGAGATGTTCAGACGGTACAAAACAAAACACCCGCAGCTTTGTTGCCGAGACAAAGGGAAGCCTTCTTCATTATTCTAATCTGGCACTCCGGCCCCTTGCTTTGGCAATTCCACAGGTGACGTCTGAAACAACTAAAGCTGTCAGCATTGTTTTTGTAGCTTTCCGGTGTATTTTCAGCTGCTGTCGCAGACACGCTTTAGTCAAATGTACACGACTTGCTCAGATCCTTTGGACCTGGTGTGGTTGGGGTGGTTTGTTTGCATGGGTTTTCAATCTTTGTTAGACCTTTCATGCCATCTCATAGCACAGAGTTTTCTAGCTTACACATGAGGACATATTTTATTTATCGTATCAGAAGCGAACCAAGGGTACAGTGTTCGAAGGCTTTCATGGCTGGAATCACTGGGTTGTTGTAGGTTTTTTTGGGCTATATGGCCATGTTCTAGAGGCATTTTCTCCTGACGTTTTGCCTGCATCTATGGCAAGCATCCTCAGAGGGAGTGAGGTCTGTTGGAACTAGGAAAATGGGTTTATATATCTGTGGAATGACCAGGGTGGGACAAAGAACTCTTGCCGACCTTTGCAACCCAAAAGACAGTTGCATCTGTCAAGTAGGAAAATAAGGTACCACCTTAAAGTGTGGAGAGGCTAAATTAACTGATTTATGAGGCCATAAAGAAGACTCCAGCAAAGCATTCTAACGGGGAATGCGGAAGTGCTTCATCAGCGTTGCAGATGGACGATGAAAGCGACAGCTCACCTGGTGGCCAGAAAAAAAAAGTTGAATAGCCTCTGTGTATGTCTGTATATGTTTGTATGTCAAAATTGGCATTGAATGTTTGCCATATATGTGTACACTGTCATCCGCCCTGAGTCCCCTGCGGGGTGAGAAGGGCGGAATAGAAAAGCTGTAAATAATAATTAATAATAATAATAATCCCTCAGTTCTTGTGGGTTTTTTTCGGGCTATATGGCCATGTTCTAGAGGCATTTCTCCTGACGTTTCGCCTGCATCTATGGCAAGCTTCCTCAGAGGTGGCAGACCTCACCTCTGAGGAAGCTTGCCATAGCTGCAGGCGAAACGTCAGGAGAAATGCCTCTAGAACATGGCCATATAGCCCGAAAAAACCCACAAGAACTGAGTGATTCCAGCCATGAAAGCCTTCGACAATAATCACATCTGTTATAAAAACCAGGATGGGGTAAAGAACTCTTGTCTGTTGGAGCTAGGTGTGAATGTTTCAACTGACCACCTTGATTAGCATTTGATGTCCTGGCAGTGCCTGGGGGAATCTTTTGTTGAGATGTGATTTGATGTGCCTGATTGTTTACTCTCTGTTGTTTTGCTGTTGTAATTTTAGAGTTTTTTAATACTGGTAGCCAGATTTTGTTCATTTTCATGGTTTCTTCCTTTCTGTTGAAATTGTCCACCTGCTTGTGGATTTCAATGGCTTCTCTGTGTAGTCTGACATGGTGGTTGTGAGAGTGGTCCAGCATTTCTGTTTTCTCAAATAATCTGCTGTGTCCAGGTTGGTTCATCAGGTGCTCTGCTATGGCTGACTTCTCTGTTTGAAGGAGTCTGCAGTGCCTTTCGTGTTCCTTGATTCATGTTTGGGCAATAATGCTGCGTTTGGTGGTCCCTATGGAGACCTCTTGTCCACAGCTGCGTGGTATACGATAGACTCCTGCAGAAGTGAGAGGTTCCCTCTTGTCCTTTGCTGAACGGAGCATTTGTTGGATTTTCTTGGTGGGTACAGTTGTAATGTTAAATGTATTTAAAAAACACAAAGCTTAAAAACTTGGCATTATATTGAATGTCCTTTGAGCAGTAGCTGGCCACTTGGAGTGCCTCTGGTGTTGCGATAAGAAGGTTCTCTATTGTGCATGTGGCAGGGCTCAGGTTGCATTACAATAGGTGGTATGTTGTTTGCTCTTCTCCTTGTTCACATGTCGCATGTCGTGAGCTCCACTTTGTGGCCCCATTTCTTAAGGTTGGCTCTGCATCTTGTGGTTCCAGAGCACAGTCTGTTTAGTGCCTTCCAAGTCACCCAGTTTTCTGTGTGCCCAGGGGGGAGTCTTTCATTCGGTATCAGCCACTGATTGAGGTTCCAGGTTTTAGCCTGCCACCTTTGGACTCTTGCTTGCTGTGTTGCTACTGCGAGTATCTCTGTAGATTTTAGAAAACTATTTCTTGATTTGTTTGGACCTGGTGTGGTTGGGGTGATTTGTTTCCATGGCCTTTTCATGCCATTTCATACCACAGAGTCCTCTAGTTCACACATGAGGACATGAAGCGATAAAATAAAGAATTGCAGAAGAAAATCCCTGAATTAAAACTCAGACTAAGCTAGATCTATATGCTGGGTTTCGTATTACAAAATCACAAGTCGAACATTTCCCAAGTGTCTAGGACTGTGTAATGTATTTTCGAATGAAGCGCGCAGATCCAAGTCAGGTGGCCTTTTGCAGTTGACAGATCGTGATTTTGTCCATGTGTATCATTTCCAAATGCCGGCTGAGATCTTTTGGCATGGCACCCAGTGTGCTGATGACCACTGGGACCACCTGCACTGGTTTATCCAGAACCTTTACAGTTCGATTTTGAGGTCCTGATAATGGCTGTGTCACCTCGTATGGCGACATCAATCATCCAAACTTTTTTCTTTTCCACAATTGTGATGTCTGGCGTATTGTGTTCCAAAACTTTGTCAGTCTGGATTTGAAAGTCCCACGGTATTTTTTGCGTGTTCATTTTCCACTATCTTTGCAGGTTTATGATCCCTTTACCAGTTCCTTACTACTGGCAGGTGATCCTTGTGACATAAGTTCCAATGAATCATTTGGGCCACAGAGTTGTGCCTCTGTTTGTAGTCCGTCTGTGCAATTTTCTTGCAGCAGGATATGATCAGTGGTATTATTATTATTATTTCCAAAGTGTACACATTATAACATAACTATTGGTATATAAAGCCCTCAACTAACAGTTGTAATGTCACACTTTCTAATAATAGTAAAACATATGTGTCGTATTTGAAAGAAGGAAAGAGGTGGTGCAGGCCAGCTCTCTTGTTTTCACCTCTGTTTTCTTGATTTATGGAACTCAAGGTGTTTTGCCTCCTGCCTTCATGTGGAGATCACTTTCACCTTCTTCCATAAAGTCTTTAGTGCTTCTTTCCCTTTGCTTGAGAAGGCAGCAACATGAGGACTTGCACCAAAGTTAGGTGACTTTTCTTTGCCTATCTACTCTTTTGTCTGAGCTGTATTACCTGCAACAATAAACATTTTTTTCCTTTCTTAAACCTTCGCAAAGCATCCCTGTGTGCTTTCCCTCCTGTTTCCCACCACAAGCTCATATATGGCACTGGCTACTCTGCACTCTTCTCTGCTGTAGAAAAGCAATATTCCTCTTCATCTTTGCACACAACTTTCTGGGCAGTTATAAGGCTCAGAATAGTTCCAGCCTCTGCACACATTGCATCCGACGGGGCATCTGTTCAGGAGAACAGGGGATTCGTGGAAAGCAGGGCTTCTCACGTGTTCACACCTGGCAGAAGTGGAAAGACCTTTTTTATTTATTTCTCCTCCTCTTCTCCTGGGAGACATAATGGTTCCTTTCCGCACTCCTGACAATTCTCCTCTTGAGGTGGAAAAGCGAGATCCCTCCCTCCCCCCAGGCTCAGTGTGGCAAAGGTTTAGCCCTCATTAAATCACTCGTGGATTTATGAGCAGGAGAGCTGTATCTTAGGGTGCCCAGTAGCAAGCAAGTGCTGAGAGTGCATGATTCCAGGGGACAATGCATCACGGAGACGTGGCGATCTATATTGCATCCGGGTGGCAGCACGAGGGAACCATGCTCTTTGTGGTGTCCGTCTAGTCTGAAGGAAGTCCACTGTGGTTGTGGAACTTTCTTGTGAGCAATCATAGAATCGTAGTCTTAGAATGTATTTATTTACTTACTTACTTACTTACTTACTTACTTACTTACTTACTTACTGGAATATTGTGTCCAATTGAAGAGAACCGCAATTGAAGAGAAATGTTGACAAGCTGGAGTGAGCGACCTTCACTCATAAAACACTGGAAAACACAGCAGAAGAGACTTAAAAAGCCAAAAAACCAAAAATTACATTACAAAACCACAGACTGTACCCGATTATTTCCATCAGTGCCTCGAGGCCGTTACTGGATGGCTGCGTGCCAGCAGGTTGAGGGTGAATCCAGCAAAGACGGAGATCCTATGGCTGGGTCGACCGGGCAGTGGGGATATCCAGCTGCCTACCCTGGATGGCGAGGCGCTACGCCCGTCATCATTGGTAAAGAGTCTGGGAGTCCTTTTGGACCCTCTGCTGACGATGGAGGCCCAGGTCTCCGCCGTGAGCAGAACCGCCTTCTTTCACCTGCGGCAGGCTAGACGGCTGGCCCCCTCCCTGTCCAGGGACGACCTAGCTACGGTGATCCAGGCTACGGTCATCTCAAGACTGGACTACTGTAACGCCCTCTACATTGGCCTTCCTCTGTCGGTGATCCGGAAGCTCAAGTTGGTACAAAATGCAGCTGCTCGGCTTCTTGCGGGAATTCCGATGAGATGCCACATCACACCAATCTGACTGCAGCTGCATTGGTTACCAATTGAGCACCAGATCACTTTCCAAGTGATGGTACTCACCTTTAAGGCCTTGCATGGTCTGGGGCCGATGTACCTGAGGGACCGCCTCACCCCCTACCAACCCCAGAGATCCCTCCGTTCTCAGGACCAAGATCTATTGGAAATTCCCAGTGTCAAGACCTTGCGTCTAATAGCAACCAGACGCAGAGCCTTTACAGCAGTGGCACCATCACTCTGGAATACTCTGGCACCTGAAGTCCGTGCCTTGAGAGACCTATCAGCTTTCCGCAGGGCATGCAAGACATACCTGTTTCGACAGGCCTTTGATTTTTAATATTGCTGTTTTTAAATTGTTTTAAATTGTTTTTAAATTGTGTTAGATTTTAGCCATTCTTGTAAGCTGCTCCGAGCCCCAGGGGAGTGGCCGCATATAAGTTCCAATAATATATATACACACACACACACACACACACACACACACACACACACGCAAACATACATACACACACATATACACAAATATATATATACACACACAGCACTAGCAGGGGATGGCTAGTGCTTCTGTAATTGCAAATTCACTTTGGCTTACAGTGAACTGCATGAACGAGAGTCCTCCAAATCACCCTATTGCTCCTCTGTTGTACTTCCAAGACTCCCTTGGGAATTGGTTGGGAATTTTAGGAGCTGTAGTCCCCAAAGAACCTTCTTCAGGCTCTGGCCTTTTTATCGATAGGGAAGGACAGATTTGCTTTTGGTGCCCTGTTTCTCCATGACCTCCCCTCCCTTTCCCTGGACTCTTAGCGCATTAATCGGAGCCGGCGTTGAGATGTGACTAATGTCTTTAAAAGTTCTTGTCAGTTCTTTCCGCCTCCCCCCGCACCCCTTCCAAATTCATTTTGATAAGAAAGTGAGTAGTAAACAGAAACCTTGTGTTTAAGCAGATAACTTGGAAAGCATTTTCCATCACATTTGAGAAATGGCTGTGTCATGAATTCTGCAAAATGGCTGGTTTTCAAGACTCCCTTTTTTGATAATTTAATACATATATACTTTTGTCTGAGTGGTAAATTTTGTTTCAATAATCTTGACGTGTTTTGTAAAGGTTTAGGAATAAGATCTTCATCCCCCCCCCTCCCCTTTTTTTCTCTCTCGAAGGGATGTTAAGCTCATTCTCCAAAAATGACATCTCATTAAAGTGAAATTCATCTGCTGGGATTGGAAACGTTACCAACAAGAAGAAAACAGGGGCTGAGGGCCTTTATTTTCCAATGCCGACCCCCATCGGAAGTACTTTTTAATCTTTTTAATGAGGATGCTGTGAGATATCCCAACCCCGTATTGTTTCTGAGAAGCCCTGACATCCGGCCTAACCTAATCCACTTTCTCTTTGCTGGGACTGGGGTGCTTTCTTCATAATAATAATAATAATAATAAAATAATGTGGCGGCTCTTTTGGCAAAGCCGTGGATTAAGCTCTCAAGTACTCAATGCTCCCTCCTGCTGGAATGAAAGACACTTTATAATGTCGAATCCCCTTTTCTTTCCAACCGGAGCTGACATCTGAGTGTTTGTTCTGACTTTTCCTAGGGCACTGTCAGAAATGCAGTTTGCGAGCGAAGCAGAAGTGGGAACCGCGTCTCTTCTTCGCTCCTTACGTGAGACGTCTATTCCCCAATGAGATTTTTCACATAGAGATTGCTTTGATTCTAAGACACACTCCTTCTCCATATAAACATCTCTAAAAATGGGGTGCGTCTTAGAATCAAGCCTGCTCATATACACTTTTTTCTCTCGGCGGTGCTGGAATTAGTTTGCCTCTTATAATCAATGACATCTTAGAATAAAAAAATATGGTATTTAATTTAGTCCCCCTGCTTCCAGCAAAACTAGGACACAAGATCAGTTTCCATTCTTTTTGGTGCCCTGTTAGGATAACATGATCATGGTATGTAGACCCCTATGTGTCTTGAGTCTGGACAGTTTGAAAGCATGAGAAGATGTTTGTTGTAGTTCATTTGTTCAGTTGTTTCCGACTCTTCGTGACCTCATGGACCAGGCCACGACAGAGCTTCCTGTCGACCGTCACCACCCCCAGCTCCTTCAAAGTCAAGGATGCCATCCATCCATCTTGCCCTTGGTCGGCCCCTCTTCCTTTTCCTTCCATTTTCCCCAGCATCATTGTCTTCTATAAGCTTTCCTTTCTTCTCATGATGTGGCCAAAGGACTTCATCTTGGCCTCTACTATTCTTCCCTCCAATGAGCAGTCAGGCTTCATTTCCTGAAGTATGGACTGGTTGGATTTTCTCGCAGTCCAAGGCACTCTCAGAACTTTGCTCCAGCACCACAGTTCCTTTGCTCAGCTTTCCTTCTGGTCCAGCTCTCACATCCATAGGTGACTACAGGGAATACCATTGCTTTAACTGTGCGGATCTTCGTTGCCAGTGTGATGTCCCTACTCTTCACTATTTTATTGAGATTGGACATTGCTCCTTGCAGCAACACCAGAGGACCTCCTTACAGCAACACCAGAGGCACTGCAAATGGCCAGCTACTGGTCAAAGGACATTTAATCAACTACCAAGCTTGCAAACTTTGTGTTTTGTCTGTTTGTTTGTTTGTTTTGTTAAAATGTAATACAACTGTCTGGTTGCTCCTGACACGATAAATAAATACTTCCATGCAGTGCTTGTTTTAAAAATAGTTCCTTATCTCTTCTGGCTAACCTCTGGAATTGTGCATTTAATTGGGCATATCTCATCCTATCACTGTTTATTTTTGCTTTCCTCCTTTCTTGGGCTACTTCCAGTGTCTCAGCAGACAACCATTTTGCCTTCTTGGTTTTCTTTTTCTTTGGGATATACTTTGTTGCCGCCTCCTGAACAATGTCGTGGACTTCTGTCCATAGTTGTTCTGGGACTCTATTTACTAAATTTAGTCCTTTAAATCTGTTATTCACTTCCACTGCATATTCACTAGGAATGTTAGTGAGATCATAACTAACTAGTCTCTGTGTTTTCCCTGATCTCTTTAGTTTTATTCTATATAAAATGAGAAGATGTACCTTACTAGAAAAGACAGCAATGCAGGATCATTTACGAGAACATCATAAGTTGAAGTCAATTCGAAGGCAGTTAATGACAGTAGCAAGGTAAAAAACAGTAAGAAAGGAGGAAGACCCCATCCAGATGGATGGACGCCATCAAGGAAGCCTGGTTGCCTTGAGTCTGCAAGTCCTGAACAGGATGGTTGAGGACAGGGGGACTTCGAGACCTCTAGTTTATGAGATCACCAAATGTTAAAGTCAACCCAAAGGCCACTAATAAGAAAGTAGAAGGCAGTAGGAAAAAGGGGAAGAACCCATTCCAGATGGATGGACTCCATCAAGTATGGACCGGTTGAGGATAGGATGACCTAGACTGTTTTCTCATATATAAGAACACCATATGTTGAAGTCAACTTGATGGCAATTAGTGATGACAATAAGATAGAAGGCAGTTTGAAAAGAGGAAGACTGTATTCCAGGTGGATGGACTCAACCAAGATTGCCCAGAGTCTGCAAGACCCAAGCAGAACTATTGAGAACAGGGTGACTTCAAATTCTCTTGTTTGTTAGATCACCACAAGTTGAAGTCAACTGGAAGGACACTCATAATAACAAGATAGAAGGCAGTAGGAAAATAAGACTGTATCTCAGATGGGTGGACTGACTCCACTAAGGAAATGATGGCTGCCCCATGTCTGCAAAATCTGACCACAGCAGGAAGGCCTAGGCTACCCAAGGATGATGTGACTTCAAGGTCTCTCATTTATGGGATCAACTTGAACTCAGCTAATAATAACAACAAAGTAGAAGGCAGCAGGAAAATAGGAAGCCCACAACCCAGATGGATGGACTCCATCAAGGAAGGCACAGCCCTGACTTTGCAAGATGTGAGCCCGGCTGCTGAGAACAGGGTGACTTGGATGTCTCTCATTCCTAGGGTCACCATAAACTGAAGTAGTTGTGAGGGTAACTGACCACAAAATAAGAGCTGGCCAGAGTTTTAAGAGCTTCAGGCATGAGCTTTTCTCCTCCTCACTGTGGTCACAGAATCGCCTTGAGAGGACATGGGGGAGAGCCCGCTTGGACTCCAGATCTTCCACACTTGGAATCATGCCTTCCTAGATGGAATCAATCTAATTGCAGTATGTTTATGCTCTTCCCCTCATGTCTTCTACTTTGTCAAACTATTTCCTTTACAGTGAGTCATATTGTCTCTTATTCCCAAAGTGTGAGAGTCCCCATTTAGTCATCTTGGTGTTTAGGGAGAGCTCAATCTTGATTTGTTTTTTGATCCATTTATTGATCTTTGTGGTAGTCCCCACGATCTGCAGAATTCTCTAGCAGCACATATCAAAGGAATTGATGTTTCCCCCTGTCAGCCATCTTTACTATATGCCTGTCACATCCATACATGGAAATCAGAACTGTTACAGCTTGGGCAATTCTGATTATGGTATCTAACAATGTGTCTTTACATTTGACAGTCTTGCCCAGTTCCTTCATTGCTGCCCTTCAAAGTCTTAGATGTGTCTTCACTGTCAAATCAGTTGACTGTCATGGCTCAGGACTATGGAATCAGGATTTGTAGTTTTGCAGGGCATAAAACCACGGGTAAATGACACCTCTCAGGTTTCCATAGCATTTAGCCATGGCAGATAAAGTGGGATCAATTAATCCAGTGGTGCAATGGGTTCAACCCTTGTGCCGGTAGGACTGGTTGACCGACAGGTTGGTGGTTCGAATCCGTGGAATGGAGTAATCTCCCGTCTGTTGAGCTCTAGCTTCTCATGTGGGGACATGAGAGAAGCCTCCCACAGGATGGTAAAACATCAATTATCTGAGTGCCCCCTGGGCAATGTTCTTGTAGAGCACCATTTCTCTCACACCAGAAGCAACTTGCAGTTTCTCAAGTCACTTCTGAGAAGAAAAAAAACATTAATTAATGCATTAATTCTTAATTGTAGATGCTCCCTAAGTCTCCCCTGCCTCCTTGCATTTCTTCACCACAGTTTTCATTTGAAAGATGAAAAATGCAAAACACAAGTTTAAAGATCTGGAAAGGCTGCAGCAGTTAAGAACTCAGTCAGGCCTTGAAGGCAGAACGTTCTTAAGAAAGAGCCAGCCGGTGCTGCATCGTGTTTGAATTCATTCAACAGTTTTCAATGACTTTATGTAATTGGGTTGTTGTAGGTTTTTTTGGGCTATATGGCCATGTTCTAGAGGCATTCTCTCCTGATGTTTCACCTGCATCTATGGCAAGCATCCTCAGAGGTTGTGAGGTCTGTTGGAACTAGGAAAGTGGGTTTATATATCTGTGGAATGACCTGGGTGGGACAAAGAACTCTTGTCTGCTGGAGCTAGGTGTGAATGTTTCAACTGACCACCTTGATTAGCATTCGATGGCCTGGCAGTGCCTGGGGCAATCTTATGTTGAGAGGTGATTAGATGTCCCAGATGGTTTCCTCTCTGTTGTTTAGCTGTTGTAATTTTAGAGTTTTTTAAATACTGGTGGCCAGATTTTGTTCATTTTCATGGTTTCTTCCTTTCTGTTGAAATTGTCCACATGCTTATTGTGGATTTCAATGGCTTCTCTGTGTAGTCTGACATGGTGGTTGTTGGTGTTGTCCAGCATTTCTGTGTTCTCAAATAATCTGCTGTGTCCAGGTTGGTTCATCAGGTGCTCTGCTATGGTTGACTTCTCTGGTTGAAGTAGTCTGCAGTGCCTTCCATGTTCCTTGATTCGTGTTTGGGCAATGTGGCTGCATTATCACATGCCGCATTATCACAGGGTGTCTGCACCCTACACCACTGGAGAAACTACACTGCTTAGCCGGTATTGCACCCCCTGACATCCGCCGGGAAGTAGCAGCCAATAGTGAAAGGACCAAGGCAGTGACATCTCCAGCTCATCCCTTGTTTGGGTATCAGCCAGCACGTCAACAACTTAAATCTAGAAATAGTTTTCTTAGATCTACAGAGACACTTGCTGGAACACCTCAGCAAGCGAGAGTCCAAAAGTGGCAGGCTCAAACCCAGCACCTCAATCCATGGGTGATACCAGATGAGAGACTCCCTTCTGGGCACACAGAAAACTGGGTGACTTGTAAGGCTGCGCTCTGGCACCACGAGATGCAGAGCCAATCTTAAGAAATGGGGCTACAGGGCTACGACATGCGAGTGTGGAGAAGAGCAAACCACTGACCACCTGCTGCAATGCAACCTGAGCCCTGCCATATGCACAATGGAGGACCTCCTTGCGGCAACACCAGAGGCACTCCAAGGGGCCAGATACTGGTCAAAGGACATTTAATCAACTACCAAGTTTGCAAAATTTGTGGGTTTTTTTATCTGTTTGTTTGTTTTGTTCTGTTAGAAATGTAATACAATGGTATGGTTGCTGATGACATGATAAATAAATAAATAAATAAATAAATAAATAAATACATGTAGCTGCGTTTGGTGGTGTCTCTGTAGACTTGTCCATAGCTGCATGGTACACGGGAGACTCCTGCAGAAGTGAGAGGATCCCTCTTGTCCTTTGCTGAACGAAGCATTTGTTGGATCTTCTTGGTGGGTCTGTAGATAGTTTGCATGTTGTGTTTCCTCATCAGCTTCCCTCTGCGGTCAGTGGTTCCCTGGATGTCTGGCAAGAACCCTTTTCCTCTGGGTGGATGTTTGTCTTGACTCTCGTGGCTTGTTCTCGGTCTTGCAGCTCTTCTGATGTCTGAGAAGAGCTGTATGTAATTTTAAACTGGTTTATTTTCACAATTCTAGGTTGAATTCTATTTTAGTGATTTGCATGTGGTAGGTTTGATATTGCATTGTTTTTAATGTGGTGAGTCTCAGTTAAGAGAGGAAAGCAGAGTAACAAATGATGATGATGGCAATGACGATGCTGGTATGCATTTGAAGTAAAGGAGAACCCTCTTCAAGGAACTAACGTTGTGGCTTCCAAACCTTCAAGGGGTTGCCACAGCTGAGAAAGGCCTCCCCATGCCTCCCCACATTGCCCACTGATGGGACACCGAAGAGGACCCCTTGATGACCCCGGTCCCTTTGGGATGTTCTCCCGGCTGCCTTTGAAACAGGAGAGCCCTTCCGCCCAAGAAGCGGCTTCCAGGTGGGAGGCATTTCCTCCCCGCTTTGCTGGCCCTTCTGGGAGCAGCTACAGTAATTGAGCTCTACTTTGGAGGAACTAATGAAAACAAAATAAAACCAGGACTCAGAGGTTAACGACCAGCTTTAAATGCATATGAAAATACTTAAGAATAATGGGATTTTCCTTTTTTAATTTTGGTTAATGGAGTAGCAGATTTTTGAATTGATCCTATTAAAAATAAAACTGTCACTTTCAAACCTGGGGAAGCAATTATGGGTTATTTAGTTGACAGGGTATTTTGTGTTAATCTTGGGCCACCGCCGCCACCGTGAGCATCCTTCCGCCAGGGACGCCTTCGGATAAACGCAGGGCGCATGTGTGCACATCTCCCCTTTTTGCTCCCTGCAATTCTTTGGAGGTAATTCTGATGCAAAAGGGAAGAGCGTGAAGCTACAATTGACACCATTTCCTCTTATTTTTCTCACTCTTCTTTGTTTCTGCAATTGTACATGATACATTGCAAGCTCCTTGCGGGCAGGGAACCATGAGCCGTCACATGCCTTGTTGCTGGAGAACAATTAGTGCAGTGGTTCTCAACCTTCCTAATGCCATGACCCCTTGATACAGCTCCTCATGTTGTGGTGACCCCCAACCATAAAATTATTTTCCTTGTTACTTCACTACTGTAATTTTGCTACTGTTATGAATCATAATGTAAATATCAGATATGCAGGATGTATTTTCATTCACTGGACCAAATTTGGCACAAATACCCAGTATGCCCAAATTTGAATACTAGTGGGGTTGGGGGGAGGGACTCATCATGTGAGAGTTGTACTTGCTGGGATTTATAGTTCATCTACAATCAAAGACAATTCTGATCTCCACCAATGATGGAACTGAACCAATCTTGGCACACAGGACTCCCATGACCATCAGAAAACACTAGCAGGGTTTGGTGGGCATGGATCTTGAGTTTGGGAGTTGTAGTTCATCTATATCTATGGACTCAATCAATGATGGATCAGGACCAAATTTGACACAAATACGCAATATGCCCAAATGTGAACACTAGTGGAGTTTGGGGGAAAAAGACCTTGGCATTTGGGAGTTGTAGTTGCTGGGATTTATAGTTCAGATTTATAGTACAATCAAAGAGCATTCTGAACCCCACCAACAATAGAGTTGGAGCTAACTTTCCACACGTAACCCAGATGACCAAGAGAAAATACTGTGTTTTCTGATGGTCTTCGGTGACCCCTCGGACACCCTCTCGTGACCCCCCCAGGGGTCCTGACCCCCAGGTTGAGAAACACTGAATTAGTGGATGTTTTAAAAAGGGGAGAATAGGTAGTTAATTAAGATGGGAATACTTACAGCACCAAAAAGGAACATGGTTTGCATCAAGCAGTACACTCCGGCCATTTCACAGATCCACAGTCCCCAGCCTCGCAAATACAGTATATATTGTCGAAGGCTTTCATGGCCGGAATCACTGGGTTGTTGTAAATTTTTCCGGGCTATATGGCCATGTTCTAGAGGCATTTTCTCCTGACGTTTCGCCTGCATCTGTGGCAAGCATCCCCAGAGATAGTGAGGACTACCTCTGAGGATGCTTGCCACAGATGCAGGCGAAACGTCAGGAGAAAATGCCTCTAGAACATGGCCATATAGCCCGGAAAAACCTACAACAACCCAATACAGTATATACTACTCTACTTACGTTGCAAGTCACTTCTGGTGTGAGGGACGTTACAAAGACGTTGCCCAGGGGATGCCTGGATGTGTTGAACAGAAGCTATCCAAAGCTTTAGGTGCTCTTATTGCCTATTACAGGAAAACCAGTTGATTCCTAATCCATCTAAAACACGAACATATGCTTTCCATCTTAAGAACAGACAAGCATCTTGAGCTCTGAAGATTACCTGGGAAGGAATCCCACTGGAGCATTGCAGTGCACCCAAATACCTGGGAGTCACTCTGGACCGTGCTCTGACCTACAAGAAGCACTGCCTGAATATCAAGCAAAAAGTGGGTGCTAGAAACAATATCATGCAAATGCTGACTGGCACAACCCAGGGATCACAACCAGATACAGTGAAGACACCTGTCCTTGCGCTGTGCTACTCTGCTGCTGAGTATGCATGCCCAGTGTGGAACACATCTCACCACGCTAAAACATGCCTCATTATCACTGGATGTCTATGCCCTGCACCACTGGAGAAATTATATTGTTTTACTGGTATTGCACCACCTGACATACTGGGAAGTAGCAACCAATACTGAAAGGACCAAGATAGTGACATCTCTGGCCCATACTCTGTTTGGATATCGGCCAGCACACCAACAACTCAAATTAAGAAATATTTTTCTAAGATCTACAGAGGTACTTGTAGGAACACCTCAGCAAGCGAGAGTCCAAAAGTGGCAGGCTAAAACCCAGCACCTCAACCAATGGCTGATACCGAATGAGAGACTCCCTCCTGGACACACAGAAGACTGGGAGACTTGGAAGGCACTGAACAGACTGCGTTCTGGCATCATGAGATGCAGACATTAAGAAATGGGGCCACAATGTGGAGTCCATGACGTGCGAGTGTGGAGAAGAGCAAACCACAGACCACTTGCTACAATGAAACCTGAGCCTGCCACATGCACAATGGAGGACCTTCTTATAGTAACACCAGAGGCACTCCAAGTGGCCAGTCATTGGTCAGAAGATATTTAGTATAATGCCAGGTTTTTTAAACTTTGTGTTATTTAAATGCAGTACAACTGTATCCTCGGTTCGCTTCTGATGTAATTAAAAAAACCTCTAATTATATTTCAAAATCTGGGTTTAAAAAAAATCCAAACCCCAAAACACCATCAGCCCCAAATATTTCAGACAAAGAACACTCAACTTGTAGCTAATTCCTGTCGTTAGACCTTGTACAAAAAGAGACAAACACAAGGCATTCGATTAAAGACCTATTAAAGACGATGGCTGGAATGTTGTTCCAGGACTTGTTGTCCAAAAAGTAACTTTTCCAGGCTCTATATTTAAGCATGCATATTGCATTACGTGTCTCTCATCCCTTCCAAACAATCCTGGGAGATATCTGCTCCTAAATATATCCCACTGCTTGTTTGGGTTTTGCCCCAAGTGAGCACATGCCGCTCTGACTTTGCAAACAAGGAGAAGGAGACCGAGAAGGATTTCTCCCTCATCAAAGCCATGCATGAGCTGGGAGTTGAAGCCGGCCCCTTCCTCTTGTTTGCCTTTGGAGGCATGCGTGTCCTGTCCCTGAAGGGAATGCACTTGCCAGGGAGGAACAACAGCACAGAAGGAGGCCCAACACAAGTGGTAATATCTTGATGTGGGACAGAGACCAGGAAGGCTGGTATGAACAGAGCATCTCTGCTCACCAAGCCTTCCCGATTCTCTCTCTCCTTTTCTTTCCCTTCTCCTTTCCTGTGCCTTTAAATATGGACTTTGGTACCTCATTCTGCACATCCTTGCCTAAGTCATAGAATCATAGAGTTATCCATGCAGAAAGACACAATCAAAACCTTCCAACAGAAGGCCATCCAGAGAAGAAGACTCCACTGAACCTTTGAGGCAACATATTCCACTGCTGAACAGCTCTCACTTATCATAAAGTTATTTCTAATGTTTAGGTGGAGTCTCTTTTCCTGCCTTTGAATCCATTGTTCCATAGTCTCTGAAGGAGCAGAAAATCAGTTTTCCCCCTCTTCAAATGGGACATATTTCAGCATAGCTTTGATGGGTTGTTGTAGGTTTTTTCGGGCTATATGGCCATGTTCTAGAGGCATTCTCTCCTGCATGTATGGCCTTCGACAATACATAGTTATGATGCCTCTTCTCAGCTGCCTTTCCTCCAAGTTAATTGTACCCAGCTCTCGATCTCAGCCTTTTCAAATCCAGTCCCTCAGCCAGTCCTCACTGGGATTCATAGTTTCCAAACCTTGGACTATTTAGGTCACCCTTCTCTGGACATCTCCCAGCTTCCCAATGTCCTTCTTGAATTGTGAACTGATGCCGAGTTGAACTGAACACTGGATTATTCTGGCCAAAGCAGAAGAGAATAGCACTATGACTCTTCTTGATCTAGAACAGCGTTTCTCAACCTGGAGAATCAGGACCCCTGGGGGGAGGGGGTTGCGAGGAGGTGTCAGAGGGGTCACCAATGGCCATAAGAAAGCACAGTATTTTCTGTTGCTCATGGGGGTTCTGTGTGGGAAGTGTGGCCCAATTACATCATTGGTAGGGTTCAAAATACTCTTTGATTGTAGGTAAACTATAAATCCCAGCAACTTCAACTCCCAAATGTCAAGGCCTATTTTCCCCAAACTCCACCAGTGTTTACATTAGGGCGTATTGAGTATTCCTGCCAAATTTGGTCCAGATCCATCATTGTTTGAGTCCACAGTGTACTCTGGATGTAGGTGAACCACAATTCCAAAACTCAAAGTCAGTGTCCACCAAACCCAGTTTTTTCTCTTGGTCATGGGAGTTCTGTGTGCCAAGTTTGGTTCAATTCCATCATTGGTGGAGTTCAGAATGTTCTTTGATTGTAGCTGAACTATAAATCCCAGCAACTACAACTCCCCAATGACAAAATCAATCCTCTCCCAACTCCACCAGTATTCAAAATTTGGACATATCAGGTGTTTGTGCCAAATTTGATCCAGTGAATGAAAATACATCCTTCACATCAGATATTTACATGATGATTCAGAACAGTAGCAAAATTACAGCTATGAAGTAGCAACGAAAACAATGTTCTGGTTGGGGGTCACCACAACATGAGGAATTGTATTTATTTATTTATTTACTTTACTTATATACCGCTGTTCTCAGCCCGGGAGCGACTCACAGCGGTGTACAACAAACAAGAACAGCAAGATTCAAAACTACAGAATAAAAACAATTCACAACCTAACACTATACACAGTTAACACCATTACTACGATAACCATTCAACGTTGTCTCATCATCCAAAACATAATCCAAATTCGTCTTCCGTTGTTCCATTCCTATATTCATTACCAATCACTGCACTAATTATGCCGCTGATTCATTACCAATCACTGCACTAATTATGCCATATTGAGGGGTCATGGCATTAGGAAGGTTGAGAACCACTGATCTAGAATGACACTCTCCTCCTATTGATGCAGCCTAGAATAACCTTATTTTTTTTTAAGTTGCTGCATCACACTGTTGACTCATGTTCAGCTTGTGGTCCACTGAAACTCATATTTCAAACAAGGTACTCTTTCTCAGTTGTGGCTGCCTTTTGTTGTGGTTTTTTATTTACCTGAGGGGGAATTTCATGCTGACAGAAAGAAAGTACACAGTTCTTCAAACCTTTCAGGTGGTGATGCCAGAGGAAGGGAGGTATAGATTCATCGCTGCTGTTTTTGCAAGGCTTGAAAGTCCCTTGCACGCTGTCTAATGTAAGCGTAAGATCTCCCAGCAGCTCCTTGTGTTCGAACTCCCAGATAGAGAGGGAAATATCGCTGAATTCTCCATCCAGAATCTGTGCAAACTCCCCGCGCAGCCCTCTCTCCTTTCTTTCGGCACATGCTGACCTTGTTTCATGAGCTGCGAGGCTCCCAAGATGCAAGCAGGAAGGGAGGAAAAGAACAAACCAGGCATAAAACCCCTTTCCTCCCTTGCCAGAAACCCCTTTCTGATTTGAGGATGCCTTGATGGGGAAGCACGAGGAAGGACCCAAAGCTGGGTCAGGATAGAAACACCCCCTCCGTTTGAGAGTCTCTGGGCATGATTTACTTTCCTGAAGAGTTGTAGGGATGGAATTTATTTATTTACTTTATTTGTATACCGCTCTTCTCAGCCCTTAGGCGACTCAGAGCGGTTTACAACAATTTAGGTATACACAATACAAAATCAATTAAGCATTTAAAAGCAATAGCATCACAAATAATTAAACATCAGCATCAACACATCACTACACCAATATAACAAATTCATCAGGTCTCATCAATGAAATCAGAATCCAAACTCGTTATCCATTATTTACGTGTTCCGATAGTCAGTCAATCAGTCACACTGCTTAGTCGAATGCCTGTTCAAACAGCCAGGTCTTTACTTTCCTCCGGAATGCCAGCAAGGAGAGGGTCGATCTAATATCTGCAGGAAGGGCGTTCCACAGCCGAGGGGCCACCACTGAGAAGGCCCTGTCTCTCGTCCCCGCCAGGTGTGCTTGTGAAGCCGGCGGGATTGAGAGCAGGGCCTCCCCAGACGATCTTAATGTCCTAACTGTTTCACAGGAGGAGATGCGTTCGGACAGGAAGGTCGGGCCAGAACTGTTTAGGGCTTTAAAGGCCAAAGCCAGCACTTTGAATTGTGCCCGGTAGCAAATTGGCAGCCAGTGGAGCTGGCGCAGCAGTGAAGTGGTATGCTCCCTGAGTGCCGCTCCTGTTAGCATCCTGGCTGCCTATAGTTGGACCATTTGAAGCTTCCGAGCAGTCTTCAGAGGCAACCCCACGTAGAGACCTAGAGTTGGAGGAGACCTCGTGGACCATCCAGTCCAATCCCCTCCAAAGAAGCAGGAATATTGCATTCAAAGCACTCCCGATAGATGGCCACCCAGCCTCTGTTTAAAAGTCTCCAAAGAAGGAGCCTCCACCACACTCCGGGGCAGAGAGTTCCACAGCTGAACGGCTCTCACAGTCAGGAAGTTCTTCCTAATGTTCAGGTGGAATCTCCTTTCTTGTAGTTTGAAGCCATTGTTCCATTGCATCCCAGTCTCTAGGGCAGCAGAAAGGAAGCCTGTTCCTTCTTCCCTATGACTTCCTCTCCCATCTTTATACATGGTCCTCATCATGTCTCCTCTCAGTCTTCTCTCCTGCAGGCTAAACATGCCCAGCTCTTTAAGCTGCTCCTCTTAGGGCATGTTCTCCAGACCCTTGATCATTTGAGGAGTCGTCCTCTGGACACATAAAATCATAGAATCAGAGTTGGAAGAGACCTCATGGGCCATCCAGTCCAAACCCCTGCCAAGAAGCAGGAATATTGCATTCAAATTACCCCTGACAGATGGCCACCCAGCCTCTGTTTAAAAGCCTCCAAAAAAGGAGCCTCCACCACACTCCGGGGCAGAGTTCTGCTGCTGAACAAATCTCACCATTAGGAAGTTCTTCCTAATGTTCAGGTGGAATCTCATTTCTTGTAGTTTGAAGCCATTGTTCCATTGCGTCCTAGTCTCCAGGGAAGCAGAAAGGAAGCCTGTTCCTTCCTCCCTATGACTTCCTCTCCCATCTGTATACATGGCCCTCATCATGTCTCCTCTCAGTCTTCTCTCCTGCAGGCTAAACATGCCCAGCTCTTTAAGCTGCTCCTCATAGGGCATGTTCTGCAGACCCTTGATCATTTGAGTCGTTGTCCTCTGGTCACATTCCAGCTTGTCAACATCTCCTTTTAATTGTGGTGCCCAGAACGGGACACTGTGATTCCAGGTGTGGTCTGACCAAGGCAGAATAGAGGATGGGGAGCAGGACTTCCCTGGATCTAGACACTATGCTCCTCTTGATGCAGGACAAAATCCCATCGGCATTTTAAGCTGCGGCATGACATTCCTGGTTCATGTTCACCTTTCTTTCCACGAGGACTCCAAGCTATGTTGGATACACAGAAAAACAAAACAAAAGGTGTGGGATGTCACCCCTTAACAAAGGATTTCCCCAAGCAGTAACAAGTCATATCTAAAAACTGTCAGGCCATCAAATGCTAGTCAAGGTAGCCAATTGAAACATTCACATCAAATACCAACAGACCACAGTACTCTCTTCCATCCTGGACATCATTCCACAGATATATAAACCCAATTTTCCTAGTTTCCAACAGACCTCACAGACCTCTGAGGATGCCTGCCATAGATGCAGGTGAAACGTCAGGAGAGAATGCTTCTAGAACATGGCCATACAGCCCATAAAACCTACAACAACTCATGGTTCTTATGTTCCCTCTCTACCTTCTCTTCTCCCAGGTAAACTTTCGCAGGAGGAAGAGAGGAAGGAAAAAGAGAAGGAAGGAAGGAAGGAAGGAAGGAAGGAAGGAAGGAAGGAAGGAAGGAAGGAAGGGAAGGATGAAAGGAAGGGAACGGAGGGAAGAGAGAAGGAAGGAAAGACAAAAGGGAAGGAAGGAAGGAAGGAAGGAAGGAAGGAAGGAAGGAAGGAAGGAAGGAGAAAGAGAGAGAGGAAAGGAGGGAGGAAAGAGGGAAGGCAAGAAGGAGGAAAGAGTGAAAGGGAAGGGAGGAGGGAGAAAAGGGAGGGAAGGAAGGAAAGGAGAGAAGGAGGAAGGAAGGAAAGAAGGAAATGATAGGATGGTGAGACAGAGGAGGGAGAACCCAAAGGACCACATCTGGTGAATATGGAGATCTGACCGTCCTCATCCCATAAGAGGCTCATACTCTGGGCTTTTACTTGCGATGGCTTGTACATTTTGTCCCCAAATCTTCAACCCCGAGGTTTGTGTTTTGTTTTCCTCGCTGTCATATTGGGGCACTCTGTAAACGTCTCTCCCTTCCCTTCATTTGTTTGTGACACCATCGTGTTGCCTTCCCAGACAAATCAGGTAATTTTGTGAGGCGGGCGCTCCTTTTTCTCCCTGCTCCCCATCCATACGCTCTTGTCTCATTTCTTCCACATTGACTCATGGTCTGTGTCCCAGATAGATAGGGAAATATCGCTTAATTTGAATAAATGTCCATCCGTTCCCACAGATCTTTCTTTGCAGCTGTCAGTTAAGCGCCGGATCGACTTTGTCTTCGGCTTTTTTACACTTATAAATGGTCATTTTGCGGGGCCCCATCCTTCTGTCAGCTCTTCTTTGGGGCTTCTTAATCAAGCGCGGTTGGATCTTGACGGGACGCGCCTGAAACGCTTGAGAGAAAGAGAAAGCCGTCAGATGCCTCGGCGAGGTTATTCCAAGGGCCTCGTTTCCTGTGTAATGTTAATTTGCCCTTTGAAGGGAAATAACTATTGGAACAGGGATTCATAAAGACCCCTTTTGATGCCTCTGAGGCATCCATCCTGAAATTTTCACACAAGGTACAAGGTCTTCTGGTGCAACATGCGTGTATGTATTCACGCTCCTTCTTCCATCCCTTTTCATCATCCGAAATAGGCAGCTGGAGGGATAAGAGGCAGCCTGGTGGGTTGTCCATGTCTTTCTAGGATCATAGGAGACTTGGGTTCGAATCCCCACTCATGCCTGGGAACAGCCTGGTTGACTGGAGGCCAGTCCCACTTGCAGAGCCTCAGGAGAAGGCAAAACTATACAGCTGAAGGTCCATCCAGCCCAACCCCTTTTTACCACGCATAAACACACAATCAAAGCCCTCTCGGTTGATGGCCATCCTGCTTCTGTTTCAAGATCGATGCTCAAGCGCCAACCGTCCCATCTTGAATGTCTCCATATTGAAAGTTCATAGAATCCCAGTAAAGGAGAAGATAAGGTTTCCCCTTGACATTAAGTCCAGTCACGTCTGACTCTAAGGGTTGGCGCTCATCTCCATTTCTAAGTTGAAGAGCTGGCGTTGTCCATAGACACCTCCAATGTCATGTGGCCAGCATGACTGCATGGAATGCCGTTACCTTCCCACTGGAGCGGTACCTATTGATTAACTCACATTTGCATGTTGACAGAAGCTGGGGCTAACAGTTTGAGCTCACCCCTCCCCAGATTCGAACTACTGACGTTTGGTTGGCAAGTTCAGCAACTCAGCGGTTTAACCCACTGCGCCAGCGGGGACTCTAGAATCCCAGACTTGGAAGAAACCCCAAAGGTCATCCAGTCCAACCCTCTTCTGTCATGCAGGAGGACACAATCAATTGGTTGACAAGTTCAGCAGCTCAGCGGTTTAACCCGCTGCACCACCAGGGGCTCAAGAATCCCAGACTGTGAAGAAACCCCAATGGTCATCCAGTCCAACCCTCTTCTGCCATGCAGGAGGACACAATCAAGGCACTCTGGGTAGATGGTCACCCTACTTCTGTTTAAGACCTCCCAAGACAGAGATTCTACCACCAGCCATTCCATTTTGAAAGTTTCTGTCTTGAAGTTTCAAAGAATCATAGTGGAAGACACCTCAAACAAAGACCAACCTCCTTCTGTCAGTCAGAAATGCACGATCCGAGCTCTCCCGACAAACGGCCATCCAATCCCTTTTTCAAAACCTCCAGAGAAGGAGAATCCACTAGATCTCTGAGTAGTAACACCCCAAATTTCCACTTTTGAATAGTTCTTCCTAATATTTAGGTGGAATCTTTTTTTCCTTGGAATTCCTGGAGAAGAAAACTCTAGAAGAGGGTTGCCATCAATCATGGATGACATGAAGATGAGGGGCAGTGCGGTTTGCAGTTTTGGCCTGGTGACCAGAGCGTGAATGGCCACTTAGTCTTGAAAATCTACAAAGTGATTGTGTAGAAATTACTGAGACCTTACAGCTATGCATATGTCTCTCCAAGAGGTGTTTTGCACAAGCAGCTGGTTGACAAAAAGAGAAATAAAGACAGTCGCTTGCTAGTGAGTGAGTGGCAGCAGGCTGCTGTCCAGCGGTGACCCCATCGACTCCTGATTCGCTGCTGCCTCCAACCAAACTGGGAAGCATCTCTCAGACGGACGGACGGACGGTCCCTGGCTCTGTTGCGCTGTGCCCCTCCAACTGTCGCCGGCATCTGGGCTGCGTCCGGCTGCTTGGGCAGCGTCCTGTGGATGACTGACAGGAAGGCTCTCCGGGCTCTGAGAAAGGATGAACCCGGGGCAGGAAGGTCACTTCGTTTTGGCAAATGTTCTGGCTTAATTTCTGTTTATAAAATTAATTCTCCCTTTCCAGGCGGAAACAAAAATTGCTGTTCTTTCCCAGCCTGCAGGATGGATCCACCTGTTTTCTCCTCACATGAGAAAAATGTTTGGAGACGGGGGCTTCCGACCCTCCGCAGAAAGTCCAGGAAGTGGGATTTGGCATGACTTTGGGAAAGAAAAGCCAGACTGATTTTGGCAAGGGTTCCCACCCCATGCTGGGCAGGGCAAGGGACTGGAGGGGCCCAGGTTTAGAGGAAATGACCCTCCATCACATAAACCCAAACATTTTGGGGGAAAAATATCCTACAGTGACCATTGATTTGGGCGCAGAAGGGTGTCCAAGTGGAGGATGTCCCAAAACATAAATGAACTCAAGCCAAATCCTGAATACAAATGTTGTGTGTGCCTCCAATAGGATCAAGAGAAGCAAAAGGCACAATTACACATTAGAGAAGCAAAAAAGGCTAAATACAGCATCCCCAGAGCACCAAAGCATGGTTTCCTCTTAGTATGTGTATGTGCCTTTAAGCCATTTGTCAAATTATAGCAATCCCGTGAATTTCACAAGGTTTTCTTTTGCAAGATCGTCCGCCAGTTCCTTCCCTTGAAATGTGTTCTATGAGACCTGGAATGTCTTCGCAGTCTCCTGTCCAACACTAACCAGGGCTAACTCTGCTTAACTTCCAAGATGCTGGTGTGCCTTCCAGTTATTATTCTTATTAACTTTATTTATACCCCACAAAATCTCCCGAAGGACTCGATGCGGCTTACAAAGGCCAAGGCCGCCGACAACAACAACATACAATACACAGTCAAAACTCATAAGCAAATAATAAAACATCAAGCAACAATAAAACAGTAAAACAAAGACACCGTGACGCAATTAAAAACCTAGAGGACGGGCCAAATGTAATGGACAAAATTTAAAAGTGCTGAGCCTGACAGGTAATATGTAGAGGTATTTGGAGGTAGGTGCAATGTGCAGATAATCCTGAATCTCTAACAAAGTGCATTTGGGACTTATTGCCAGGAGTTTCCTATTCTGGAAAGGCACACTGGAACAGCCAGGTCTTCAGGCTCTTCCTAAAAACTGCCAACTTTGGGGCTAAATACAGCATCCTCAGAGCACCAGTTGTCCCAACCTATGGCAAAGCTTTACAGTCAAGCCCTACGTGAACACACAGGTGAAGGCGAATCAGAGGACATGACAGCTAAGTTTAAATACCTGAAAGGATGTCCTAAGGAAGAGAGAGAAGGCTTCCTTTCCACTGCCCTGAAGACTACGACTTAATGGAGCCATGGTTCAAATGATAGGAAAGGAGATTCCACTGAACATTAGGAATGACTTCCTGACTGTGAGAGCTGTTCAATAGTGGAACTCTCTGCCACAGAATCCGATGAGGTTTTTAAACGGAGGCTGGGTGGCCATATGTTGGGGGTGCTTTGATTGTACTTTTCCTGCCTGGCAGAAGGGGGTTGGACTAGATGGCCCCTATGGTCTCTTCCAAATCTAGGATTCGATGATTCTATGACTAGTCTCCATCCAACAGACTGCCACAGTGCAACGTCAGTCCTTCAAATTCACTTGGCCTGGAACTAACCACTGAGGACTTTAAGATCATCTGGGGAGGCCCTGCTCTCGGTCCCACCTTTGTCACAAGCACGTTTGGCGGGGACGAGAGACAGTGCCTTCTCAGTGGTGCCCCCTTGGCTATGGAATGCCCTCCCAAGGGAGATCAGATCTGCTCCCTCCCTCTTGACGTTTCGGAGGCAAGTTAAAATGTGGCTATTCGAGCAAGCGTTTACAAATACAGAGTAGTTAATATAGGACATCAAATGACCTGACAATGGAATTGGACAATGCTTGAGAATAATGAGACGCTGATGATGTTTTTTTTTATTGCTTTCGTGATGTCTTATACTGTTTCATGTTTTTATCTATATTGTTTTATGTATACTGATTTGTTGGAAACCGCCTTGAGTCGCCAATTAGCTGAGAAAGGCGGTACACAAATACAGTAAGTAAATAACAAATAAATAAATAACTTCATAGACTGCACTGATTTCTATCCTGCCATGGACCAAGGCAGCTTGCAATATAAATTAAACCAAAAGAAAACTAAAACAACACAGGCATAATACAAAGTTTTGACAAACAATGGCAACTGGTGCCAGATTCCACTGTTTGCTTGCCCTTTGGCCACTTTTTCTGAGCTTTGCAGCTGTGACCTCTCCTCTGGTCAGCAAGGCCACTCTGGCTCTCTGGCCTGCCAGCCAGGCATCAGGAGCCCAGGGGCCGTCAAGGAGATGCGCGCCACAGATGTTCTGGCGATGGACCGCGATCCCATGGCAACCAACTTTGAGGGGGCTCAGCACCAGCTGACTAGAGTTCGGCTACCAGCCAAATTAAAATGGGAACAGCTTGCTAGGTTGGGCTTGACTGTCGGCGGAGCTCCAAGAACTGCTGAATCGGGGATCAGAGTACCATTTCCCTTCTTGCAGCCTCAGCAAACGCGGGCACATGGGCTCGCTGCTCTTCCGCGCAAGGAGGGGTGCCGCAATCGAGGCGCCAGGGGGCTTCGTTTCAAAACCCTTCTGCTTCTTGCAGGTGGACTGATTGGCACAAGCAGAGCTCTCCAAACATGGCATCCAACGAGCTCTGGGCACATGGCCTTTCACAATATAACAGCCAAGATCCTGCATGTGCCTGTAGCTCCATGTGCGCAGTCCCACATGAGGGAAGACATTGTTCCACTCTCTTCAGCTTGTCTCAAGCAATTCGATGCCACAATTTCAATTAATTATATCATCACACAATCACATAATCACATATCTGTTTCCAATTATCGTAACAGTCATCAGGTCCAATTCCATGTACAAAGTGCTGCTGCATCCACTAGCCGAAGGCCTGGTTCCAAAACCACGATTTTAGTTTTTTCCTGGAGGAAAGGAGGGAGGACGCCGATCTAATCTCATTGGGGAGCGAATTCCACAAGTAGAGGGTCACCACTGAGAAGGCCCTGTCCCTCATCCCCACAAAACGCATTTGCGAAGCCAATGGGACCAAGAGCAGGGCCTCTCCAGCAGATCTTAGACTACAAGGTGGAACGTAGAGGGAGATACGTTCGGATAAGTAAGCTGGGCTGGAACCGTAAAGAGGTAAAGGTAAAGGTTTTCCCCTGAGATGAAGTTCAGTCGTGTTCAACTGGGGGTTGGTGCTCATCTCCATTTCTAAGTCGAAGAGCCGGCATTGTCCATAGACACCTCTAAGGTCATGTGGCCAGCATGACTGCATGGAGCGCCCTTACCTTTCTGCCGGAGCGGTACCTATTGATCTACTCACATTTGCATGTCTAAAGAAGGACCACCAAAATGGTTAAAGGTCTGGAAACTATGAATCCCTATGAAGAATGGCTTAGGGAACTGGGATATTTAGCTTGGAAAGGAGAGGTTTAAAAAGGAATGTGAGAACGTGTTAAAATATGTGAAAGGATGCCACATTGAGGGGGAATGGGCAAGCTTGCTTTCTGTTGCCCTCACAAATAGACGGAGCAATGGATTCTAATTGCAGGAAAAGAAATTCCACCTAAACCTTAAGGAGACTGTATTGTCGAAGACTTTCATGGCCGAAATCACTGGGTTGTTGTAAGTTTTTCAGGCTGCCTGACCATGTTCCAGAAGCATTCTCTCCTGACGTTCCAACCTCTGAGGATGCCTACCATAGAGGCAGGCAAAACGTCAGGAGAGAATGCTTCTGGAACATGGCCAGACAGTGCGAAAAACTTACAACAACCCACTTAAGAAGACTTCTCCAAATCCCCAGAAAGTCTGACAGAAAGAGCAACGACGAGACCCAAGCATGGCCTCGGTGAGAACACGGAAGCTGAGCAGATGAAAGTGTTACTCCTTTCCTTGTTGGCTCAAAGGAAAGCAGGAAAAGTATTAAGATAGAGGAAAAGAGGAATAGCTGCAGATTGATAGGCAAATGAGCACCTTTGCTTAAAAATAAAAACACACCTGCCTCTCCATGTACAAAGAAGCAAGCATCCTCAGACATTGTGAGGACCTCACAACCTCAGAAGATGGCTGCCATAAATGCAGGTGAAACGTCAGAAGAAAATACTTCTAAAACATGGCCATACAACCCAAAAACCTACAACAATTCACTACTTTGATTATATTTTTCTGCTTGGCAGAATGGAGTTGGACTGGATGATCTTGGAGGTCCCTTACAGTCTTAGGATGCTGTAACTAGCTTCGTTGAAGTTTGGCTACGTTTTTCCACTTGTCTTTGGCAATGCTGGTTTCTGATGCCACGGGGAACCATTGGTTGTGAAACCCTTGGCTTTCTAAAGGGCTCCTTTCCCCTTCCTTCCTTTCTCCCGCCTCCCACCGCGCTCACGCGAGCCCATGCACCCACCCAGACAGACATATCTCATGCGTTGGTATTGCTGAAGCTCAGCTTGCTCAGGCAGGTTTTTGGGGATTTTATTTTATGAGAATAGTCGGTTACGACTCCCCAAGTGCTGTAAAAGTTAATGTGATAGTCTCCTTGCGCCTGTGCTCATTTTTATAATTTTTTATTTTATGAAACAGGACAGGGAGCTTAGTGACTTATTACTATTCATTTCGTTTCAATGCAGTAAATATTGATTCAGTTGGGGGTTTTCAATTTAAACCACTCGGCGATTATATAAAATATTACTAGCCTCTGAAATTATGCTTACCGATCCCTTCGGCTGCTCATTAAGAAAGGAGTGCAATTTTTAGATCCCTCTGCTTTCATCATTCTAATAAATGGACCCAAGCCGCGGGTTTCTTTATCCCCCCCCCCTTTTCTTTCTTTCTTTTTGCACGCAAAAGGTGCTGCGGAGATGCAACCAACGGGGAGGCTTGACAGCTTGGGCTGAGGCTCTTAATTTGGCACCACTTTCAAAGGTTTTATTTTTATTTTTTATTGGTAAAGATGTGTAGGTTTCTCTTTCTTTCTCTATCCTGCCCCCCCCCCCCCCCCCCCCCCCCCCTCCATCCCTGATTTCCTTGCTATGGCAGAAGAGGTGTGATAGACAACGGAAAATAAAACGGAGACGGCTTGCCAAAGCTCAGTTAAAAGCACCGGGATCCCGCATCTCTTGGCTTCCGTCAGGGCCTGAGCTGAAGGCCTCCTTTGCAAATGTCAGGATCGGTGCAAAAGAGGAAAGGAAAGGGGGGCAATGCAAGGAAGCAGCTCTGAAAGCAAAAAGTGGGGGTGTGTGTGGGGGCTGCCAACCTGACTGGCGTAATTAGCACTGTTATAATGACACCGTTAGCGACGTTGTTCCTGCCAGCAGGCGGGCCACATGCCGGCGATCAACTTTTTTCCCCCGTGACAAATCGCGACGTGAAACCAATTCAATCAACTCCTGAGGTGCGCTTCAACGTCACACTGATGCTGTTCAGGCGTGCATGGAGTGTGCTGGTGTTTGTGCGTATGGCTATGCAACACAGCTCCACAATGTACTCTACAGACTCCTCTATAAGGCTAGGAATTTTAGTCAAAAAAACCAACCCCCCAAAAACTAGGTCAACTTCTCCATGAGTCCATTGTGAATCCTGTGCTTTGGGTCTTATGAAAAAGGAGCCACCCCCATCTCTGAGCAGAGTGACACAGTCTGTTAGTCTATCTGCCAGAATCTAAAATAAGCACCAAAGTCCTGTACGCTCTCCATCATGGTGCCACTTCTGGACTTTTTACATTCTTGGGGAGGAAATGTTGATGGGGACAGCCTTCTTTGTGGAATGATCTTGACAGAGCAAAACCTATAAATTTGGTCCCAAAACCTGCATTGATCTATACAATTTGTTCATTTATTTATTTATTTATCGCGTCAGAAGCAAACTATGGGTACAGTTGTAATGTATTTATAAACACAAAGTTTAAAAACTTGGCATGATAGTAAATGTCCTTTGACTAGTAGCTGACCACTTGGAGTGCCTCTGGTGTTGCTATAAGAAGTTCCTCCATTGTGCATGTGGCAGGGCTCAGGTTGCATTGTGGTAGGTCGTCTGTGGTTCTGAAAATGGGAAGGTTGTATTGTCGAAGGCTTTCATGGCCAGATATATAAACCCATTTTTCCTAGTTCCAACAGACCTCATTACCTCTGAGGATGCTTGCCATAGATGCAGGCGAAACGTCAGGAGAAAAATTGCCTCCAGAACATGGCCATATAGCCCGGAAAAACCTACAACAACCCAATGGGAAGGTTGATGAAATGATGTGCCTCATGTTTTGGAGTGCTTTGTACTCCCTCTTCTTCTTCTCTCTCTCTCTTGGAATTCTTCTTGGATTCCTTTAATTTGTGAAGGGATTCTTAAATGTTGCAGCGCTCTCTCTAAAGGCTGTGTCGTTAATAAAGAATTTAAGTGCCTCATACAAATAAATCCTGGCAGTTTCTGCAAGTCAACCGGCTTCCATCTGGTGTGGTGCTGTACCTTCGTTGCTGAGCCAGGCAACTCTTGCCTCCACTTTCTGCAATCCGACCCCTTTTGAACAAATCTTTCAACACGGGACTCTTCCCAGTGGAAGCCAGCAGAGTTTAAGAGTTGGACTGCAACCTCAGAAACCAGAGTTCGAACCTCACTTGGCTGTGGAAGCTCACTGGGTAACCTTAGGCAGGTCACGTATTCTCAGCTTTAGATGAAGGCAATGGGAAACCTGCTATCAACAAACTTTGCTATTGAAAATCCCTTATAGGGTTACCATAAGCCAGAAAGGTCTTGAAGGCCCAACATCAGAACTCTCCATTTTGGCTTATGGGTGTTGTAGTTCAGCCTGTGTTTGTGTGTGATGTCAATGGGGATGAGGGTTTCTCTGGGCCTGTGTCTGTTGTCAATGAGGATGAGAATTTTGCTGGACCTGAGTCAAGCCTGGGAGAGAGGCCTGAGGCGTTTGATGGAGTGTTTTTCCTACAAATGCACTAGGTCAAATTCCTGGGAACAGGCCACAGCAGTCTTTCTGAGGATGTTTTGTCAGGTGTGGAATTGAATGAAGATGAAGTAGTATTTTGTAAATGGAGGCATAATTTCCAGGCTCGAAGGAGGTCAATTCATTTCGAGGAGAAGAGAGATAAGAAAGCCTCATCTGGTCGCAAGGGCAAGCGAAATGCTTTCCTTTCGTTTCAGGGAACAGGAAAGGTTTTATATTGATACCAGGGAAAGTTTCACTTCAGTCTCGTCAACATTGCTACTTCATAACAGTCTTATTTCTCCAAGTGGATTTCTAGTTTCATGTTTCAAGTTTTGCCCAATTCCTGTTCTGTTCATTAGATTTTCATGCTGCCTTGCTTTATGGATTCTTTACCTTGGACCTTGTGTTTTTCCCTTGTTATCTGGAAGGTTATTGGCTGACTTTTATCTTGGAATAACATTGCTTTGAACTATACCATTTTTATTACTTTGCTCACATATATCCTTCAATAAACTGCTTGCTGATTTTACTGCATTGGTATGGTGTTTAAAGACAGAGGTGTTCCTGTTCTGGCATACAATTTATTTATTTACTTATTTACTTATATCATTTTTACCCCACCCATATCAGCCCAAAGGCAACCCAGGGCGGCAAACAATCGGCACAATTTCATGCCGTATATAAAATATATACATCAATAAAAATAAAAAAATCACATTACATTATATCTAAAAACATCAAACCAGTGAACAATAAAAATTTTAAAACTATGTCATCATATTCAGTCCTCATCCGTTCCGTCGTCTTAGCCATTCCTAGGTTGTTTTCTAATACAGGTTTATCTGATTAAGCTGAGGCTCCAAAAGCTGGCTCGAAGAGCCAAGTTTTTAGTTTTTTTCGAAAGCTTAGGAGGGAGGAGGCCGATCTGATATCCCTGGGCAGGGATTTCCACAGCCGAGGGGCCACCACAGAGAAGGCCCTGTCTCACTGTTGCAACTCAGAGTAAGCTTCACTTTGCTTCCAAACACCACCACACAAGAGCTGTAGTTTTATAGTTTATTGAGGAAAAAATCCAAATCAAAATAAAGAATAAGCATTGCAAAGTTCCAAAGATTTAGGTTAAATGCAGAATATAGTTCCAAAGATCTTCAGGTAAAAGCAAGAGGCACAATCCTATAGGCAGAGTTCAAAACAGAGTCCAAGGTACAAGCAATGAAACAGTTGCCCCAAGAATCACAATGCAAGAAATCTCAAGCGTGCTGCTTTCCAGGCTAAGATTATTCCATTAAGCTTTTAGGCTAATAAGCTACGTTGAATTGACGCTATCTCTAGGTTTGCAAAAAGCCTAAATACCTTTCTAACATGAAAACATTATGCTCTCACCAACATGAAAGCATTGCGATGACCTTTCCCTGAGCTGGCTTCTCGTTTGCCGGCCAGGTGAGAACTCCGCCTGACCTGTAAATCAAGACGAGCTTGCCGGGTCAGGTCACTATCAAGGCTTTCTGCACTTTTAGTATCAGCGTGGGAAGGAGGCAAAAGCCGCTCCACCTGTTCGCTATCTCCTTTGTTAAAATTCTTTTCTTCTGAGAACCGCTGTGTTGACTCTGCACTGTCTGTGGGAGCCTCAGAAAAAGACCTAGAAGCAGGCCCGGAGATCTGAGGCACAGAAAAAGAGCCAGGAATCTGAATCCCATCATCCTCATCATCAGAGAACATCTCAGCCACAACACTCTTGTCCCCGCCAGATGTGCTTGTGAAGCAGGTGAGGTCGAGAGCAGAGTCTCCTCCGACGACCTGAAATCCCTAGTGGGTTTATAGAGGGAGATGCATTTGGATAGATAAGCTGGGGTGGAACTGTTTAGGGCTTTATAGGCTAAAGCCAGCACTTTGAATTGTGCCCGATAGCAAACTGGCAGCGAGTGGAGCTGACGCAACAGAGGAGTTGTACGCTCCCTGAGCGCCGCTCCTGTTACCACCCTGGCTGCCGCACACTGGACCATTTGAAGCTTCTGAACAGTCTTCAAAGGCAACCCCACGTAGAGCATTGAACAGTGGGCATTGAACTTTTCCTGGCTCACAAAAGGCCTAAAATAAGTTGCAAGAGCCCTGGAACTCCCTGCTGAGGGAGGCTAGTTTGGCTGCCTTTCTCTTGTCTTCCTGACAAGCCGGGCATGAAAATCGCCTGCGCTTTTCAAGGATCTCTCACTCCTTGTCCCTCCCTTTCATTGTCCTGTTTCTAATGAATTGTCTTCTGCCTTATGTTTTAATCAAGGATCCATTTTTAATTTTTTCCCCGTGGTGAGTTGCCTGAAGTGCCCTTTTCTTTTGCCAAAAAAGGATATAAAGTTGACAAAGAACACGTCATCGTCGCCATCATCACTGTCATCATCATTATTGTGGTGCTATTTATATTCCGTCTGCGCCATCCCACTGCATTGCCTTATTATTAGCTCATGGCACAGACCGAATACTGTACACAGCCCGTCTGTTGGAGGATATTTTCCCACTTCGTGTGGAGATGCAAAGCTATAGGTTAGAGTCTTTATTGAAATGAAGGACTTCCTCACCAAGAATACCATAGAAAATTCCCAGAGGGGATGTATTTGGTTCTGACATGAATCAACAAAACTGCAGGTGCCACTTGCGCTGCATATGCAATGCTTTGATAAAGTGGCTGCAATGTGAACCTATGTGAAACATAACATTTTCCACCTGCAAAGGATGGGTGGGATGATAAGCCTGAAAATCATCATCATCATCATCATCATCATCATCATCATCATTATATTTAATTATGATGGTGAAGGAAAAATCTTATGGGATGTAAAGTTTCTGATTAGTATACAAGACGTATATTTTGTGCCAGGTTGAAAGCTTCCATTATAGATATGGCATTATAGATGTGTTTAACTGACATATCCTCCCTTCTAACATGAATGGCATTGAGTAAAATAGTTTCGCTCAGTGTTTCTCAATCTGGGGGTTAGGACCCTTGGGGGGGTTGCAAGGGGGTGTCAGAGGGGTCGCTGAAGTATTTTCTGTTGGCCATGGGGGTTCTGTGTACGAAGTTTGGCTCAATTCTATTGTCGGTGGGGTTATTATTATTATTATTATTATTATTATTATTATTATTAAACTTTATGTGTACCCCACTACCATCTCCCCAAGGGACTCAGTGCGCCTTACATGAGCCCACAATACAACAATAAAATATAGCAACAGTAATACAACAATAAATAAACTCATAAACAGAAAATAGCAATAAACAACAATAACACAACGACGTTTAAAAACCTATGGCAGGGCCAGATGTACTAATTAAAATTAAAAAAATAATAATGCTGGGCGTGACCAGGTGACATATAAACAGGATAGAAATTTTGGAGAGGGATAGGGCGTTCAGACAATCCTAAATCACTACTAAAGTGCGTTTATTTATTTATTTATTTATTTGCTTTATTTCTATACCGCATTTTTCAGCCCGAACAGGCGACTCAATGCGGTTTAAGGGACATATTGCTGGAGTTTCCTTAATCTGGGAAGGCACACTGGAACAACCACGTTTTCAGGTTTCTCCTAAAGGCTGCCAACGTTGGAGCATGTCTGATGTCCCTGGGGAGTGAGTTCTAGAGTCGAGGGGCCACCACCGAGAAGGCCCTGTCCCTCGTCCCCACCAATCGTGCTTGCGATGGGTTGAGAATGCTCTTTCATTGTAGGTGAACTATAAATCCCAGAAATTACAACTCCCAAATGTCAAGGCCTATTCCCCCCAAACTCCATCAGTGTTCACATTTGGGCATATTGAGTATTTGTGCCAAGTTTGGTCCAGATCCATCATTGTTTGAGTCCACAGCGCTCTCTGGAGGTAGGTGAACTACAACTCCAAAACGCAAGGTCAGTGCCCACCAAACCCTTCCAGTATTTTCTGTTGGTCATGGGAGTTCTGTGCGCCAAGTTTGATTCTATTCCATCATTGGTGGAGTTGAGAATGCTCTTTGATTATAGGTGAACTAGAAATTCCAACAACTACAGTTCCCAAATGACAAAATCAATCCTCCCCAACCCCACCAAGTATTCAAATTTGGGCGTATCGGGTATTTGTGCCGAATTTGGTCCAGTGAATGAAAATACATCCTGCATATCAGATATTTACATTACGATTCATAACAGAAGCAAAATTACAGTTGTGAAATGGTAATGAAAACAATGTTCTGGTTGGGGTCACCACAACATGAGGAACTGTATTAAGGGGTTGCGGCATTAGGAAGGTTGAAAAACACTGGTTTAGCTTATTAATAAACGATTGAGTGGATTGGTCCTTTGCTTCTTCCTATGTATATCCATAGGAAAGAACAGATTAAAACCAGTTAAGTTAGAAATCAAGAGAGGAAAGGCCAGCTTAATTAAATGTATTTTTGAATTTAATGGGTCTGCTTAAATTGGAATCTCAGTATCTCTGTGAATGTACAGATCTTGTCTGATCTCTTATGCTAAGCAGGGTCAACACTAGTTAATTCTTGTATGTGAGACCACCAACTAATACGAGGTGAGGCATAGGCACACACATGTTCCAAAAAATGCTTGTTTAGACTACTTGGTCTGGAAGCCGCTCTTGCAAATTGTCCATTTGGCAACTCTCTGTTTTCGGAGGCTCTTTTCAGCTCCTTGGGTGATGCTGACAGATCCATTTGAAGCTGTTTTGTTGTTGTCATTGTCAGGCATCGATTGCCTTGGAAAGGTTGCAGTGAAGGCATTCCGTATTTTCTGACTAGCTGGTTTGAGGGTGAACTGGTTCATTGAAGAGGGAGGCTCACATCCCTTGTTTTGGTAAATAATGTTGGAAGGAAGGGCTGGGGAGGGGGAGGCTCGAGGGAGGGACTGGCTGTCTGAAATAACTAGCACTGAAATGGGTTGTTGTAGGTTTTTCAGGCTATATGGCCATGTTCTAGAAGCATTCTCTCCTGACGTTTCGCCTGCATCTATGGCAAGCATCCTCAGAATCTCCTGTAGTTTGCTGTAGTTTGAAGCCATTGTTCAGCATCCTAGTCTCCAGGGCAGCAGAAAACAAGCTTACTCCCTCCTCCCTATGACTCCCCCTCACATATTTATACATGGCTATCATGTCTCCTCCATGCACACAGGAAGAAACCTTTTAATCTAGCTCCACCCTATGTTAAAGAAAACAATGACAAAGATTGAAATCTTTTAGGAAGATTATTAGGATCTTTATCAGTGTTTTTAGGAGTAGGGAGTTCCATCTTGGATCACTACGCATGCTTCCAAATGGTGCCCCCACAGCTCAGGCAGCCTGGGAAGGTGGGGTGGCAGTGCCTCTCTACTTCCACCCTCTGCACCCCGTGTCCTCCCTTCCAAAAATGATCAAAAATCCTCCCTACTTTGATTATAGGATCTGGACCTCCTGGATCTGCATCACTTAGGACACAATGGAGCTTTGGAAAATGAGAGGAGGCATACCTCTCCAAAGGTCTGTGGCATTGTGATTGACACAGATTGAGGAAGTGCCAACCCTGTAATGATCGGTGTGCAGGGAGGGTAGGAAGCCCACTACTCATGCTCCTCACCGCTGATTTCTGCATGGCTGGGCTGTGTGACCAAATGCCTGATAACAGAGGCCTAGTGTAACCTCTATGTGGCTTGGAACACTTTTATGCCCATTGGAGTCGCATTATATGACTGTATAGAAGGGACCCTAGAGTGTCTCCCTGCTGCCGCCCTAGCCCTCCTCCATTTGTCATCTCTCTCTCTGAGGTAGCTTTGCTATATGCAGTGACCTCTTGTGGTCGCTTCTATTGTACTGCAGCATGCAGCTCATGCTGGGGGTTCTGACCCCCCAAATAGTGGATTTTTCAGTTAAAAACCTGCCAGGATTTAAGTTTGGTAAGGAAGGAGATTTGTGCCAAATTTGGTCCGGAACCATCAAGTCAAAGAGGAGCCTTTGTGGAACAAACATACACACATACTTTGACATATATATACCCCACCTTTCTCCTGCTAATGGACTCATGGCAGTTTACAAAGGTACAAATGCACTCTAGTCAGCCCTATGCATTTGCTGGGGTTCAGGGCACAGGATTTATGGAGAGTTTCCCAAAAGTTAGCCTTGCAGTTCAGCCGTGCTCATTTTTCCTCCCTGCCTTACATGGTTAAAACACTGTTTTAAAGAGTGCTTTGGCTCTTGTTTTAAGTGCAGTACTAAACTTTCTTTAATGTGATCAATAGAACAGCCGACTAGCGGCGTATTTCACAGGGTCGCCCTTAATCTCTCCAAGCGGTGGTTCACTCTTTTTACGGCCCACGCTTATCAGGTCGCTGAAGTGCAAGGCTGACCACTGCATGAAATTTGCCTGTAAATCAGATCCTCCCACAGAGAAGCATCAGCAAAAATCCAAATCTTGCCAGGTTGAAGTACTTGGAGACCGGCAATGTTCCCCTGGTTTGCACCGCACTGTTGCCTTTCCTCCGTATTTGTATAATTATTATTAGCATTAATATTAAATGTATTTATTTATATCTAGCTTTCCTCCCAAGATAGGACCTAAGGTAGCTAACAAGGGTAGAGCAAGTTGGAGCGGAAAATTTGACATTAAAAAGATTAAACACAACCAAACAAGTTATATTAAAATGCCATTACTTTTAAACAGATATAATTATTTAAAAGCACAACAATACAGATTAAAATAGACACCTTCCTCCATAAAACAATTCTTCTGCACATCATATTAACCATCAAAGGTGTTCTTTTAAAACTTTTGTTGTATACTGTCAGGATTTTTCCGACTCTTGGCTACCCAAAAGTGACCCTATCACAGTGTTTTCTGGGGCTGAGAGGGTGTGACTCACCCAAAGTAATGGCAGCTGAGCACAGTTTTGAATCCTGGGCTCCAGAGTCATAGTCCAACGCTGGAACCACTACACAGAGTTGGCAAAAAGTGCAAAGAGAAGGCCAGCCTGGACTCTCATGGAAGGGAATTATGCAGTTTGGGTGCAGACACCAAAAAGGCCCTCTCTGGCATCGTCACCAAACAGACATGCGATGATGAGAGAGGTGAGAGAAAGTGGAGGGGGGGGGGGGAGTATATAGGAAGAAAGAATTGCAAGTTTTGTGTAGTTAACATGTTAGTGTTCATACTAGTTTGGCGCATTGCCACTGAGCACGTTGTGTCTTCCAGAAAGACATGCAGAACCGCTGGTAGGAAAGACCCTTCTCTCCATATGTTCTTCTACTTTATCCCCTCTCTTCTTTCTTCTGGACACTTAGGCAACTAGCAGCAAATTCCAACTTTGCTTAAGTCATTGGATGGTTTGTTTGGTTGCATGCTGCAAGTCACTTCTCGTGTCACTTCCTGTATCTGGGGATCACAACCATATACAGTGAAGACATCTGCTTTTCATTTTGGAATAGATCTCACCACATTAAAACAGTGGAATACAGAATGGGGGACAATGACTGGCTCGAGAGCAGTACATGTGAAAAAGATCTTGGAGTCCTCGTGGACAACAAGTTAAACATGAGCCAACAATGTGATGTGGCGGCAAAAAAAGCCAATGGGATTTTGGCCTGCATCAATAGGAGCATAGTGTCTAGATCTAGGGAAGTAATGCTACCCCTCTATTCGGCTTTGGTTAGGCCACACCTGGAATATTGTGTCCAATTCTGGGCACCACAATTCAAGAGAGATATTGACAAGCTGGAATGTGTCCAGAGGAGAGCGACTAAAATGATAAGGGGTCTGGAGAACAAGCCCTATGAGGAGCGGCTTAAGGAGCTGGGCATGTTTAGCCTGAAGAAGAGAAGGCTGAGAGGAGATATGATAGCCATGTATAAATATGTGAGAGGAAGCCACAGGGAGGAGGGAGCAGGCTTGTTTTCTGCTAGGACGCGGAACAATGGCTTCAAACTACAAGAGAGGAGATTCCATCTGAACATGAGGAAGAACTTCCTGACTGTGAGAGCCGTTCAGCAGTGGAACTCTCTGTCCCAGAGTGTGGTGGAGGCTCCTTCTTTGGAAGCTTTTAAACAGAGGCTGGATGGCCATCTGTCAGGGGTGATTTGAATGCAATATTCCTGCTTCTTGGCAGGGGGTTGGACTGGATGGCCCATGAGGTCTCTTCCAACTCTTTGATTCTATGATTCTATGATTCTATGAAGTGGCTCTTAACGAGACATGCCACATTATCACAAGATGTCTATGCCCTGCACCACTGGAGAAATTATTCTGCTTAGCCAGTATTGCACCACCTGACATCCACTGGGAAGTAGCAGCCAATAATGAAAGGACCAAGACTGTGACATCTGCAGCCCATCCTCTGTTTGGATATTAGCCAACATGCCAATGTCTTAAATCAAGAAACAGCTTCCTAAGATCTACAGAGATACTTGCAGGAATGCCTCAGCAAGCAAGAGTCCAAAAATGGCAGGCTAAAACCCAGAACCTCAATCAATGGCTGATACTGGATGGGAAACTCCCCCCCGGGCACACAGAAGTCTGAGCAACTTGGGCGGTGCTGAACAGACTTAAGAAATGGGGCTACAAAGCGGAGTCCACAACATGCGAGTATGGAGAAGAACAACTCACAGACCACCTATTACAATGCAACCTGAGTCCTGCCACATGCACAATGGAGGACCTTCTCACAGCGACACCAGAGGCACTCCAAATGGCCAGCTTCTGGTCAAAGGAAATTTAGTACAATGCCAAATTTTTAACTTTTTTTGTGGTTTTTGTATGCATAATAACTGTATTCTCAATTCGCTTCTGACATGATAAATAATAGTGGACGGTGCTTGGAGCTTGAAAAAAACCCTTCCAAATTTGTGGTTTATTTATTTATACGGCAACATCAATTAAGTGGAGCTGTCCAAGAACAATAAAGATGAGCACCCCTGCCAAAGGTGTAAAGTCTAATTAAAAAGTGATTACGGGAAAAACTTGGATGGGAGACCACCGACCTATGCCAGGGGCTGGAGGCTGTGTTTCAGAGGAAGGAACGGGAAAAATCAAGAAAACCCTGTAAAATCTATGGTGATGGAAGAAGTCTGTTCCAGGAGTAATGGGTTCATTTAGTTCAGTGTGGGCACCTGCATAAGGTGTTCCCATGTGGAGCTCAGAAATGGGAGGTTTGCAGTAAGAAAATGCTAGCAAGGAGTGTATCACCCTGCCTTTCATTATGTAATCATAGAATCATAGAGTTGGGAGAGACCTCATGGGCCATCCAGTCCAACCCCCTGCCAAGAAACAGGACAATCTCATTCAAAGCACCCCTGACAGATGGCCATCCAGCCTCTGCTGGACATCTGAACATGACTGTGAGAGCTGTTCAGCAGTGGACCTCTCTGACCTGGAGTATGGTGGAGGCTCCTTCTTTGGAAGCTTTGAAACAGAGGCTGGATGGCCATCTGTCAGCGGTGCTTTGAATGCAATATTCCTGCTTTTTGGCAGGGGGTTGGACTGGATGGCCCATGAGGTCTCTTCCAACTCTAGGATTCTATGATTCTGTGAAAAGCCTCCAAAGAAGGAGCCTCCACCACACTCTGGGGCAGAGAGTTCCACTACTGAACAGCTCTCACAGTTCTTCCTAATGCTCAGGTGGAATCTCCTCTCTTGTAGTTTGAAGCCATTGTTCTGTGTCCTAGTTTCCAGAGCTTCAGAAAACAAGCTTGCTCCCTCCTCCCTGTGATGTCCCCTTACATACTTATACACAGCTATCATGTCTCCTTTCAGCCTTCTCTTCTTCAGGCTAAACATGCCCAGCTCCTTAAGCTACTCCTCGTAGGGCTTGTTCTCCAGACCCTTGATCATTTTAGTCGCCCTCCTCTGGGCACATTCCAGCTTGTCAATATCTCCCTTCAATTGTGGTGCCCAGAATTGGACACTGTGATTCCAGGTGTGGTCTAACCAAGGCGGAATAGAGCATGGGGAGCATGACTTCCCTAGATCTAGACACTATGCTCCTCTTGATGCAGGCCAAAATCCCATTGGCTTTTTTTGCCATCGCATGACATTGTTGGCTCATGTTTAACATGTTGTCCATGAGGACTCCAAGATCTTTTTCACATGTATTTCTGTCGAGCCAGGCATTGTCCCCCATTCTGTCTCTTTGCATTTTCTTTTTTCTGCCCAAGTGGAGTATCTTGCATTTGTCACTGTTGAACTTCATTTTGTTAGTTTTGGCCAAACATCTCTCTAATTTGTGAAGATCATTTTGAATCTCCCAAAGAGAGATTCTTTCTTGTTTACCAAGGTAGGCTTATTGTTATTTACCATCAAGTCAGCTTGGAATGACAGACCTCCACCCTCATCAGATCTAGCACATTAAGGGAAGTGGTGGCTTTATCGATGGAGGCCAATTATGCGTCCAAAGTATAATAGCCTCAGGATGGGCATTGCATGCTGATATAGATTTCCAAATATTTCCCTGATTCTTATTTTGAGCCCCAGTTACGCAGACCCATCTTGTGGGATTGACATAAGCTTTGACTCACCCTCCAAGAATGTATTCTCCAGCCGAGACCACCAATGGGATTGTCTTTGGCCAAAGGGCTCCCGGGGCAAATGCAGTATAAGGACACAGGCACGGCTTTGCGCATTGACTTGGCTCACATCTCTTTTTTTGGTTCCACTCCTTTTGAACCCAATTTTAGCACAAGGCTCCTTCTCTAACTAAGGACTTGACGTGGGACGTCTTCCCAAGTTCTTGGAAAGCACCTTCCATCGCTTTCATGCCAGCGCTGGATCCGCTCGCATCTCCCCATAAGGGCTCTGCCTGGCGTGGGCCTGGGGCTAATATGCTAATCTATCGAGCAGAGACGCAGACTTCCGAGCTGCCTTCACTTCCTATATATAAAGCAACTCAGGCCATGGGGACATTCAGGGGATATTTTGCATTTCGGTTTTAAAATAAACCCGCAGGGAAGGCGGCTTGTATCTCACACTCAAGGAGGATGGGATAATGCTTTTTTCACATGTATGTTGTTGGAGGCACCCTGGAAACCATTGCAGGGAGAGAATCAGGGGTAGAAATGCTCCTTCAAGGGATTGGGGGTGGTGGAGGGGATCAAAATAAGAATTACAGTTATTGGGGAGTTATTGTGTGTGCAAACAATAGTACGAGGGTTGAATGAAAAGTAAAGCCTCCACCTTCGTAATTCCTCAACAGATGGCGGAAACAGAGTGTCGACTTCTTCCGTGACAGCTTCAGAAATCTTGTTCATTGTTGGCAGAAATGTATAACAACAACAACAACAACAACAACAACAACAACACTTTATTTGTGCCCCACTACCATCTCCCCATGCAGTCATGCTAGCCACATGACCTTGGAGGTGTCTACGGACAACGCTGGCTCTTCGGCTTAGAAATGGAGATGAGCACCACACCCCAGAGTCAGACATGACTGGACTTAATGTCAGGGGACTACCTTTACCTTTACCTACCATCTCCCCAAGGGACTTGGTGTGGCTTACATGAGGCCGAGCCCGAATACAACAATACAAGCAATAACAACAGTACAAGCAAATTAAAATAAAACGCAGACAATAAATATACAACATTATCAATAAGACAACACACAATTAAAACAGTGGGAAGGCTAAATGTAAAATTAAAATTGGAAGTAATGCTGGGACATGGACCAGAAGGTGATAGCGGCGTTTGTGGAAGGGCATACGAGCAGACCTAAAAAATGTAAAGTGCTTTGGAGGAACTACCACGTCTTCAAGCTCCTCCTAAAGACGGCCAAAGTTGGGGCCTGTCTGATGTCTTTAGGGAGTGAGTTCCAGAGTCGAGGGGCCACCACCGAAAAGGCCTTCTCTCCCGTCCCCACCAATTGCGCCTGCGATGCTGGTGGGATCGAGAGCAGGGCCTCTCCGGATGATCGAAGGGATCGTGTGGGTTCATATTCAGAGATGCGGTCACGCATCCAGTTGTCTGGTGATTATGTGGAAAAGTGAATAGTGGTTGTTAAAGAGCACATTCTAAGAATAATTTCTGTGTTTGATTTATTAAAATATTCCCATCCAAACCCAAGTAACAAAGGTGGAGGCATTACTTTTCATTCAACCCTTGTGTAGTGGAATCTTAAGAGTGTTTTAAGTTAAAACCCATTGCTCGTCCCAGGTTTCACTTTGACATATGACCAGCGTGTTGAGTTAAGAGCTAGCGCAAGAGTGAGCATTAGTGCAAGAGTCCAGGGCTTTAGGGTTTCAAGGGAGCAACCTCTGGGCCTTGTGCCCTTGTCCACTCTGGGAGACTGCTGTCTGCTTTGCTCTTGTCCGCTTTGAGGTTAGTTGATTTTGTGTGCTTTTTATTCCTGGTCTGTTTGGCTTCATGAAGAGAGAGAGGGAGAGAGAGCAAGGGAGAGAGGGAGGCTGGAATGAGGACAGGAGGAAGAAGAAAAGGATGCTTCTGCTTCTTCAGTTTGTGCTTTGTGCTTCCTTGCCACAGCGTTGTGCTTCTAACATTTAAAAGTTGATCTTTCTTTTTTATTATTATTCCATGTGAATGTGCATTTATATATTATTTGTTATTTATAAACACATAACAAAAATGGGGGGGGCAGTAGGGGAGGCAGAACAGACTAATAGCATTTCAATGCATTTCAATGGGAATTTTCACTTTGAGATAAGAATGATTTGACTTAAGAGCTCAGACATAGAAAACATAAGCTCTTAACTCAAGGTATCACTGTAATAATAGGAGCCCCCAGTGGCACAGTGGGTTAAACCTTTGTGCTGGCAGGTCTGCTGACTGACAGGTCAGTGGCTTGAATCTGGGAATAGCAGGTTGCGCTCCCTCTGTCAGCTCCAGCTCCTTGTGCGGGGACATGAGAGAAGCCTTCCACAAGGATGGTAAAACATCAAACATCCAGGCATCCCCTGTGCAACGTCCTTGCAGACGGTCATTTCTCTCACACCAGAAGTGACTTGCAGTTTCTCAAGTTGCTCCTGACACACTCACTCTCTCTCTCACACACACACAAAACGCTGTAATAATAATCATGATGATGTCATCAAGTTGTTTATGATTTATTACAATCCAAAGGTGATCCTGTCATGGGATTTTTGTAGCAGAATGTGTTCACTTGTGCCTTTTTCTGAGAGAGTACAACTTTCTATAGTCACCCATCAGGTTTCCATGGCTAAGTGAGGGTTAAAGTCCTGGTCTCCTACTTAGCCCATTTTGCTTGGAAATCACTTGCAGAAGGCATTGAAACAGGAGTGGGAGGCACTAATTCAATTGTCTGCATCCCTTTGGTTTCTCGGGAGTCCACAGGCCAGGAAGGGGTGTCCATGAGGCCACATAAGTCTTAATTTAAAGTGCCCAGCCTGTCCCGGTGTTATTTCAGAAGCTCCCCGGGACAAAGGTAGTGACATGAGCGTGAATGAAGGCTCTCTTCCAAGGCCCTGGTTCCTCCCACATTTGCCACATCCCACATTGCCAAAAGGACGAGTGAATTAAGGTTTGCCCACAGGAAATGTGGAGTGGAAGGAAGGAAGGAGAAGCGACTGAGTTGGAAAGCAGCACCGTCTTCCAATGGCCATGAGAGGGCATTGCCGTGGCACCCATCCCTCCAAGGAGAGGAGCATTTGCTCCGTCAGAATGATGGGCAGCTGCAATCCTTCACTGAACAATTTTCACCAGGAAAATCCTGTGATAGAATCAGCGAATTGGGAGAGACCCCCAAAAGACCATCCTGTCCATCCCATTTCTGCCATACACAGAGACACAATTCAAGCAAGCAGTCCTGACAGATGGCCATCCAACCTCAGATTAAAGACTGAGAAGACTCCATCACACTCCAAGGCAGAATATTCCGCTGCCAAACAGCTTTAACTACTAGGAAGAACTTCCTGACTGTGAGAGCCGTTCAGCAGTGGAACTCTCTGCCCCGGAGTGTGGTGGAGGCTCCTTCTTTGAAAGCTTTTAAACAGAGGCTGGATGGCCATCTGTCAGGGGTGCTTTGAATGCAATATCCCTGCTTCTTGGCAGAATAGGGTTGGACTAGGATGGCCCAGGAGGTCTCTTCCAACTCTTTGATTCTATGATTCTATGAAGTGTGGAGGGGGGTTTCTTTTCTGCAGTTTGAATCCATTCCTGCATTATTTATTATTCATTTATTTAAAACATGTATATTCCGCCCTTCTCACCCCAAAGGGGACTCAGGGCAGAGCACAGCATATATACGGCAAACATTCAATGCTGGGACACAAATTCACATACAATACACAAACATTAAAAAACATTTATCAAAATATAATAATACACCATTTAAAACCGCCCTAGTCATCTGTGTAAAATCTAATTGGCCTGGTCATCTTTTAGCTGCCGCAACACACTGTTGACTCATGTTCAGTTTGTGGTCTACTAAAACTCCTCATGAGCCAAGGGACACTTATCTCATATCTGTGAACGATTCCATCAGTGTTGCCTCTGAAAAAACCTTCAAATCTCTTGGGAAGACAGGCGGACAAATGTCAGCATGCTGGAAGAAGCAAAGACCACCAGGATTGAAGCAATGCTCCTCCGCCATCAACTTCGCTGGACTGAAGGCCATGTTGTCTGAATGCTTGATCCCTGTTTCCCAAAACAGTTACTCTATTCCCAACTCAAAAACAGGAAACAGAATGTTGGTGGACAGGAAAAGAGATTTAACGATGGGCTTAAAGCCAACCTTAAAAACTGTGGCTTAGACACCGAAAACTGGGAAGCCCTGGCACTTGAGCGTTCTAACTGGAGGTCAGCTGTGACCAGCAGTGCTGCGGAATTCAAAGAGGCATGAATGGAGGGCGAAACATGCCAAGAGGAAGGTGTGTCAAGCCAACCCTTACCGGGAGCGTCTTCCATATGGAAACTGATGTCCTCACTGTGGGACAACATGGAGATCAAGAATAGGGCTCCACAGCCACCTACGAACCCACTTCAAAGACACCACACTTGGAGGACCATCATCCTCGGGCTACAAGGGATTGCCTAAGTAAGTAATCTGTGCATTATACATTCCTCCCTGGTGAAGTTCACGTTCTTAGATTAAGCTCAGCTCTCTAATGTGTTAGGATTATTTGGGAGTCCCACCTCAAGGTCTCTTTATTTATTTATTATTTATTTACTTTGCTTATATACCGCTGTATCTCAAGCCCGAAGGCGACTCACGGCGGTTCACAAACAGTAAAAACAGTAGAAACAGCAGTGGTTCCATACAACATATAACAATTGACTTAACACATTATCCATAAATTACCAATAAGCAGTTACAATGCACAATTATTACAAAAAACAACCGTACCCAATCTTCTCATCATCCAAGCGTAGTCCAGGTTCGTCGTCCCTTGTTCCATTCCTATGTTCCATTACCAGATTGCACTAAATTACTCAAACGCCTGCACAAACATCCAGGTCTTCACCTTTTTGCGGAATACCATTAGAGATGGTGCTAGTCTAATGTCCGTAGGAAGGGCGTTCCACAGCCGAGGAGCCACCACCGAGAAGGCCCTATCTCTCGTCCCCGCCAGCCGAGCTTGAGAAGCAGGCGGGATCGAGAGCAGGGTCTCCCCGGAAGATCTCAAACTCCGGGTGGGTTCATAGGCAGAGATGCGGTCAGATAGGTAGCTTGGGCCGGAACCGTTTAGGGCTTTAAAGGCCAACGCCAGCACTTTGAATTCAGCCCGGTAGCAGATCGGTAGCCAGTGGAGTTGGCGCAACAGGGGGGTTGTATGCTCCCTGCGCTCCGCTCCTGTTAAAATCATGGCTGCCGAGCATTGGACTAGTTGGAGCTTCCGAGCTGTCTTCAAAGGCAACCCCACGTAGAGAGCGTTGCAGTAGTCTAAACGGGATGTAACCAGAGCGTGGACTACCGTGGCCAAGTCAGACTTCCCAAGGTACGGGCGCAGCATCCTTGAGGTCGGATATGCCTTGAAGGCTCATGGCTGCAACAACAACAAAAGGGGAAAGGAGGGACAATTGGACCCTTGGTTCTAAAATACCTGGGCATCTTCCACTCAACCTCCAGTTACTTCCCTTTTCGCCGTGTGTGCCTGTCCATCTGGTCTCCTCTTCCTCTTCCAAATCCCGGAGGTGAATCATCTCTGCCACACAACACCACCAAGTGAAGGAAGGGGGAGAAACCCACCCACCACCTTCCCTTCCTCCCCGCAGGCCTCCCCCCATCTTGGTTTAATTTGCGGTTAGATATCTGTTAAGATTGCCTCCACTTCCCCCCAGTCAGCACATAATTGGCAAGTCACTTGATTTAACAGCGTGGGAGCCGGCACCGGAAAAATGGCTTGAATAAATCACCGTCTGACGCCAGAAAATAGATATAATCTCAACATTAACTACATTAATAGTAGCAGGAGCCGAATTAAGAAAGCCATAAAGTATAGGCAGGAGCGTATAAATTATCGCCATCTCTCTGTCTCCGCACTGCCGCCTCCTGTCCATCCGTTGACGTTCAGAAGTGGCCGTGGCAGCCTGCGTGGCCCCGAAGGGCCCGCCTCAATCGCAAGCGAGAACGCCATCTCTTAACTGGACACAAGTCACAGTTCTTCTAACTTTGATCCTTCCTCTTTCTTGCTCTTTCGGTGCATTCTTGTTTGGGTCACGGAACAATATTGCATGAAAACTTCAGATTAATTCATTTATGGAATCAAAGAGTTGGGCAAGACCCCAAGAGCCATCCAATCCAGCCCCCTTCTTTGAGGAAGTAAGAGACCATCAAAGCACTCCGAACAGATGTCCAACACTCAAGAGGAGGAGGCTTCACCGGACTCCCAAGCAGCATCATATTCAGTGTGGAACAGCTCTTACTGTCAAGAAGTGCTTCCTAATGTTCCAGTGGAATCTATTTTTCTGTATTTTGGATCCATTACTGCAATGTGCCCTAATCTCTAGAACAGGCTTGTCCCTTTCTCAATGAGATATCCTTCAAATATTTAACTATGGCTATCATACCTTGAGACACCTGACTTGAGACACCATGCCTTAGTCACATCCTGTTTGGACTACTGCAATGCTTTCTATGTGGGGCTGCCTTTGAAGATAGTTCAGAAGTTTCCAATGGTCCAGAGACTGGCAGCCAGGTTACTAACTGGAGTGCCATTCAGGGAGGGAACCACTCCCATGTTGCGGCAACTCCACTGGCTGCCAGTCTGCTTCTGAGCTAAATACAAAGTGCTGGTTCTTACCTGTAAAGCCCTAAACGGCTTAGGTCCAGACTATTTGACAAACCACATCTTCCTCTATAGACCAACTCAGACACTGCAGTCCTCCTCTCAGTCCCAAGCACGGCTGGTGGGAACGAGAGACAGGACCTTCTCTGTGGCTGTCCCCCACCTCGGGAACTCCCTTCCTAAGTAGTTAAAGATGCCCCCCTCCCTTCCTGCTTTCAAGAAACAGCTGAAGACATACCTTTGTTTACTGGATTACGAGTAGTAGTAGTAGTTGGTAATACTGCCATGAAACCTCTGATTAATAGTTGCCATCCGTATCCGTGCCCTGCTCACCCCACCAGCTCAATAGCAATGATTAATCGATTGGCCCCAAGGAAATGGGAAATTATTGTTTCTGTTTGATATTCTGTCTTATGTCTGTTATAACAGGCTATGTTTTTTTTATTTAATTTTAGTTGTTAAGTTGTAATTTGTGTTTATATGTTGGGTTGTTTAAATTTTGTTAGTCTGGATGTATTGTTGTTGTATTTGGGCATTGAATGTTTGCCTTTTATGTTTGGAATTTGCCCCGAGACGCTTCGGGGAGATAGAGCAGAATATAAATAAAGTCGTAATAGTAGTAGTCATCGTTATTTTTTTTAAAAAGTATTTTTATTGTTTTATCATAGTTATTACATTTGTTATACATTTGTTTATAGCAGTTACAAATTATTCAACACACTCTTTAACATATAATCTTATTATTCTGCTTAAGCATTTTTCCCCTTTTTTCCCACCACTGTGCTCCCCTCCCCCCCATCTCAAGCCACAACTTTTACATATCATCTGTCCAAAATCTCATTTCTTCTTGTGGCGGTAACTTTCCTTCTTTATTTTTTAAACCATTTACTACAAATTTTCCCCATACAACATCAAAATCACTTTGTTTCCATATACCTTTTTTAACTTTTAATATACATGTAAGCTTATCGTTTACTGCCAGTTTCCATGCTTCCTTGTACCACTCCTCTATTTGTATATTTATTCCATTTTTCCAGTTCCTTGCTATAAGCAGTCTTGCTATTGTTAATAGGTTTGTTATCTCTTCCTTATCCTCCTTTTTCAGTTTTTTATTGTTATATAATGATAATAAAGCTATACTAGGACTTTTCTCAATTTTCATATTCATTATAACCTCTATTTCTCTAAATATTTTCTCCCAAAAATTATTTACATATTTACATTGCCACCACATATGCATATATGTTCCTGGTTCTTGACACCCTCTCCAGTAATTTTTTGAATTATTTTTATTTATATATGCTATTCTTACTGGTGTCAGGTACCACTTCCATATTAGCTTATAATAATTTTCTTTAACCCGTATTGATAAATTTTTTAGATGTCTTTGTCTCCATAATTGTTGCCACTCTGTTTCGTTTATTTTTATCCCTAAATCTTCTTCCCAAACCTCTATAAGGGTATTGTTTTTTGTGTTTCCTTCCTTTGTTTCAATAATAATAATAATAATAATAATAATAAGAAGTAGTTGTTGTTATTATTATTATTATTATTCCCCCTCTCAATCCTTATGTTCTCCAAGCTAAATATACCCAGCTCTCTCAGACATTTCTCGTTGGGTTTCCAGGCCTTTATTAATTTTGTTCACCCTTTTCTGGACATGTCCTCTTTTGCCCATATCCTTCTTGGATTGTTCTGCCCAGAATTGGGCACAGGACTATTCCAGGTGAGGCCTGTCCAAAGCAGAACAGAGTAAGACTATGACTTCCCTTGATGTACTCCTATTGATGGAGCCTAGAATTGCATTGGCTTTTAAAGCTACTGCATCACTCTGTTGACTCAAGTCCAGCTTGTGATCTACTAAGCCTCCTAAATCAGTTTCACCTGAGCTGTTTTCATCCTATTTCTATGCATTTATTTCGGATTGTTTAAATACTGTGAGTAGGTTAGTTCTATTGTAATCTTTGTTCTGTCGCGCGGACGTATACTTTAAACCCAGCGGGAAGCCAGGGTGCCTCAAAGAGAGGTTCTCATGGATTTTTCTGAAGTGATGGTCTTTAATGATACAACAAAGTCTTTATTGGAACAAACAACAAATCTTCAATGGTTCAAACAACACTTCAAGGCTTTCTTAATCTAGTCCTCAATGGGCTGGTACCTGACTTTAATTAACTGAACCTTCTTTGTAGGAAAAACCCTTTTTAACTTCTCCCAGGCTGTTTACTATCCTTGCCTCATCGGTGTGGGCCCTACTACCGATTCCAAACGCGTCTGGGTATCTAGTAGACCTACCGGCCGAGGCTTGAAGATATTTCAGCTGGAATTCTGTGGATCTGTAGTGCTGTCCTCCCTCAGATAATTCTTTGAGAACTTCAGGGCTGTTTTCCCTCTGTTTGCTGTGAGGCTGAGAGGCTGTGAGCTCTCAGCCAGAGCCTTGGGGCCTTTTCCCTGGAAGCTCTTTTTCCCTGGATGCTCTTGAGAAAAGAAGCTTTTCTACGGGACGAGCTGGTCTACGTCCTATAGTCTAGCTTCCTTGTGTGAGATTGACCAAAAATGGCTCCTTTCCCTCCCAGAGCCCTGAACAAGGGGGGGACCAAAGCTTAATTATGATGGACAGGAGGCCTGCCCTATGATTGAAAACAGATAACAGAAAGAAAATAAAGCTGGAGCTCCTGGTACAGCCGTACCAGCACAGTCTTGTATATGAGTAACTTTGTTATTGAGTTGTTGTAGGTTTTTCGGGCTGTGTGGCCATGTTTTAGAAGCATTCTCTCTTGACATTTCGCTTGCATCTATGGTAGGCATCCTTAGGAGCTGTGAGACCTCACAATCTCTGAGGATGCCTGCCTTAGTGCAGGTGAAACATCAGGAGAGAATGCTTCTAGAACATGGCCATACAGTCCGAAAAACTTACAACAGCTCAGTGATTCCGGCTATGAAAGCCTTTGACAATATGCTGTAAATTCTTTCGTAACTGTTCTTAGTCTTGAAATGACTTCTTGTTGGTGAAGATGCTGGATCAGGGGAAGGTGTGCTTCACTTGTGGATGCCTGGTTCCCTGCTCTTCGTTTCCCGAGTCCCAGGGATTTCTCCTCATTCCCTCTGTAGCCTGTGTTGCCTCTCCGGTTAGATGAGCATCTCACAATGCTCCCTGCCTTTGTTGATGGCAGATTTTGCAGAGTCTCTCTTGGCTGATGGGAGTGGGGAGCTGGTTGGCAGAGACTTCCTCCTAATGAGATGCGGCGTAGTGTGCGATGTGGCGCAGCCGAGTGCCACCGATGATGCTTCTCTCCGAGGGCCGTCTCTCTGGAGGCCCCTGTGACGGACGCCCGGCCCCTTTCCGGCTGGATGTTCATCCTTCCGCGCGAAGGGAGCGCTTTCTGGACCTCGCTCCCTTGGGTGCCTCCCTTGCCATCCCGCTGGCGACGACGGTCCCGCGCGCTTCACATTGCCAGCCTCAGTGACTAACGCTGTCACAGACGCAGCTTCTGCCCAATTTTATGCTGCTGTTAATTTGAAATTCCCAGGGAAGTGGTGGGCACATTTGCAGGGATCCCGCTGAAGACGCGGAGGAGAGAAGTTGGCAGCGAATTCACAGGGGCCTGATGTCCTTCGGGACGAGCTGCTTAAATTGGTTCCCCCGCTTCTCCTCCCAGGCGGAGTGTTGTGTGTGCGCTGTGTTCACTTAGTGAAATGCATGCTCAGAAGCAGATGATTGACCAGCTAATGCCACACAGTTCCCATCCCTGCGATCGCAGCTGCGGGGAAAGACTCAGAACTTATTGTCATCTGAATGCATTGTGTATTTTCCGCATGGCCCTTAAATTGACTGAATTAATAAACTTGGAGGAGGAGGAGAAGAAGAAAAAGGCCAACTGAGTCATGAAATGAGGAGAATCTGGAATGCAAATGCATTTTTGTATATAGCCAGACTTCCAAAATCACTGGAGTTACTGGAGCATGCAATCATCTGGAAAATGGGAAAAATCATGACTTTTTAAACACTTCTCTTAGAATCTCTAGATCTTCTTTTAGAGACATTTGGACAAGGTTTGGAAACCTTGAATCCTTCTGAAGGGCAGCTTAGGGAGCCAAGTACATTTAGCCTGAGAAAAGAAGGCCAAGGTGGGACCTGAGAGCTATGCTTAAATATTTGAAAGGATGTCACATTGAAGAGAGGGGAAGACTTGTTTTCTGCTGCTCTGGAGACTGGGACATAATGGAGCCATGGAGCCAAGCCTCAGGAAAAGAGGCTCTATCTAAATTTTAGGATGAACTTCCTGATGGTCAGAGCTCTTTGGCAGCAGAATATGCTGCCTCAGAATCCAGCGGAGTCTCCTTCTCTAGAGGTTTTTAGGTGGAGGCTGAATGACCATCTGTGGGTAGGACTTTGGTTGTGTCTTCCTGCCTGGCAGAAGGGGTTTGAAAAATCTCCTCCAGCTCTAGGACTGTATGATTCCAGTATGATGATACAGTCATGCCAGACAACCTTCTTCATGCTGCGACCCCTTAATACAATTCCGCATGTTGTGGTGATCCCCAACCATAAAATTATTTTCCTTCCTACTTCATTCATTTTGCTCCTGTTATCAATCGTAATGTAAATATCTGATATGCAGGATGTATTTTCATTCACTGGACCAAATTTGGCACAAATACCCGATATGCCCAAATTTGAATACTGGTGGGTTGGGGGGGGGGGTGGCTTGATTTTGTCATTTGGGAGTTGTGGTTGCTGGGATTTGTAGTTCACCTGCAATCAAAGAGCATTCTGAACTCTACCAATGATGGAATTGAACCAAACGTGGCACACAGAACTCCCATGGCCAACAGAAAATACTGGAAGGGTTTGGTGGGCATTGGCCTTGAGTTTTGGAGTTGTAGTTCACCTACATCCAGAGAGCACTGTGGTCTCAAACAATGATGGATTAGGACCAAACTTTGCACGAATACTCAATATGCCCAAATGCGAACACTGGTGGAGTTTGGGGGAAATAGTCCTTGACATTTTGGGAGTTGTAGTTACTGGGATTTGTAGTTCACCTACACTCAAAGAGCATTCTGAACCCCACCAATGACAGAATTGGGCCAACCTTCCCACATAGAACCCCCATGACTAACAGTAAATACTGTGTTTTCCGGTGGTCTTTAGTGACCCCTCTGACACTCCCTCATGACCCCTCCAGGGGTCCTGACCCCAGGTTGAGAACCACTGACCTAGAGAGTCCTAATAAAATATGCACGAGTTGGAACAAATTTTCTTATCATTCTGTAGGGTTTTTTCTTTCTGGACTGGTTATAGGGAGTGTTAATGCACCACAGTTCAAAAGCGTCTCTCTTCCTTTGCTCAGCCTTCCCTATGGTCCAGCTCTCACATCCATAGATTACTATGGGGAATCCCATTGCTTTAACAAAGCAAACCTTTGTTGCCAGTGTGATGTCTCTACACTTCACTATTTTATCGAGCTTGGCCCTTGCTCTCCTCCCAAGAAGGAAACATCTTCTGATTTTCTTGCTGCAGTTTGCATCTGCAGTCATCTTTGCACGGCCTCCATGTGTTCTCCCTCTATTTGCCAGTTATCAATTAGTCTGGTTGCCATAATCTTGGTTTTTTTTTATGTTCAACTGCAACCCAGCTTTTTCGCTTTCTTCTTTCACCTTGGTAAGAAGGCTCCTCAGCTCCTCCTCACTTTCGGCCATCAAAATGGTATCATTTGCATATCTCGGGTTGTTAATATTTCTTCCAGCAATTTTTACCCCAGCCTTGCATTTGTGAAGCCCCGCAAATCGCATGATGTAGTCTGGATACAAGTTGAATAGGTTGGGTGAGAGTATACAACCCTGCCGTACGCCTTTCCCAATCTTGAACCAGTCTGTTGTTCTAGGGTCAGTTCTTACTGTTGCTTCTTGGTTGTTATGCAGATTCCTCAGGAATCCCCATACCCAGAGGGAAACCTCTCAGAATCAATGGGATCTTAAGCCCTGCCTTTAAGCTCGGTGGTCTGAAAATTGTTGTTCATTCATAGAACAAAACAGCTCATTCGGAAAAGCCCCGGTTTTCGGAAGCAGAGCTCAAAAACAAAAATGAGGCCATACGAATGAAACAAAATGAAACGGATAGCGATTCTATACAAATGCACAAGACTAATAGAAGCAATTTATTTATTTATTTATTTATTTATTTCAGTTACTTCTACCCCGCCCTTCTCACCCCCGAGGGGGGACTCAGGGCGGCTTACAAAAAAGGCATAATTCGATGCCTATGTCAAATATACATACATACATAAAAGCAATTAAACAGTTAACAGGTTAAAATCATCAGTACAAAACACAATAGTAAACAATCTCATGCTCAGTGTTCAGAGTTCCATAAATCCATTCCGTTCCGTCAATTCCTGCCCATCATCAAGGTCTTTTCTTTAGCTGCCAGACTGTCCAAAAGCCTGGTCCCACATCCAGGTCTTCAWTTTTRTTTCTGAATGAAAAAAGGGAAMTRGCRGATCTAATCTCCCCYGGGAGTGAGTTCCACAGGTGYGGGGCCACCACRYAGAAGGCCCTGCTCCTRGTCCCCYCCAYCCRCACTTGRGATAYAGGCGGGGTCYAGAGCAGGGCCTCSCCAGAAGAMCMTAAARTCRGAGYTGGGACGTAGYGGGAGATCCGTTRYGACAYATACYCTGGGCCYGAACCGTATAGGGTTTTGTAGGTCAAAACCAGCACTTTGAATTGTGCTCGGAATTGGATCGGCAGCCAGTGGAGCTGACACAACAGGGGGGTGGTATGCACCCTGTATGACGCTCTGGTGAGCAGTCTGGCTGCCTCCCGCTGGACTAGTTGGAGTTTCCGAACAGTCTTCAAAGGCAACCCCACGTAGAGTGCGTTGCAGTAATTCAATCGGGATGTAACAAGAGCGTGGACCACCATGGCCAGATCTGACTTCCCAAGGTACAGGCGCAGCTGGCGCACAAGTTTTAATTGTGCAAAAGCTCTCCCGGCCACCACCGAGACTGCTCTTCTCATTCCACCCCCCTCCATGGTCAGAATAATTATTTTATTTAAGAAGGAACTTTTTTATTTTGACTTTTTGAAAAACCTGTTTTTCATGCTGTTTTCATGTTCTCTTTCTTTCCAACTCCCCCGATCATCTTTTCCCCCATATGCTGTGGACTTGTGTTTTAAAGCTGGCTCCAATCAGGGCAGTCTGACCAGTTTTTTTGGGGTGGTAGGTGGGTTGGGGTTGGGTTCTGCTATTCATCCTCTATTTTTCTGATGTCGGATTGTGGTTCTGAATGTTGTTTCCTCTCCCCTGTAGATGCAAGAGTTCTCTTCCCCTTTCAGAGCTCAAGGGTTTGTTTTTAATGCTGACAGGTGTCTTTTCAGGCTGTTTCCTGGCATATGGCACCCAGCAGAATGGGCCTTTAGCTGGGGTTTGCGGGTATGAAGGCGCATCTGCTCTCCCAGAAGTGCGGAGAGAGGGGTCTGTTGCCAGCTTTTGTGGAGGAAAGGCTGGGCCAGAGCAGCCTGGGTCAACGAGGAGCTCCTTTTCCATTGCAAAAAAGGCTGTTGTCATGTGCTGTCACATTAATCCATTCATAGCATGGTCAGTTCTTGTTGCTACTTGGCCAAGACACAGATTCCTCAGGAAACAGACAAGGTGGCTTGGGATCCCTACGCCACCAAGAACTTGCCACAATTTATTATGATCCACACAGTCAAAGGCTTTAGAATAACCATGAACAGATATCAGAAATACTTCAGCAAGGGTCTGGAGAACAAGCCCTATGAGGAGCGGCTTAAAGAGCTGGATATATTTAGCCTGCAGAAGGAAAGACTGAGAGGAGACATGATAGAAGCCATGTGTGAATATGTGAGGGGATGTCATAGGGAGGAGGAAGCTGCTGTCCTGGAGACTAGGTTGCTTCAAACTACAGGAAAGGAGATTCCACCTGAACATTGGGAAGAACTTTCTGACTGTGAGAGCTGTTCAGCAGTGGAACTCTCTGCCCCGGAGTGTGGTGGAGGCTCCTTCTATGGCGGCTTTGAAGCAAAGGCTGGATGGCCGTCTGTCGGGGGTGCTTTGAATGCAATTTTCTTGCTTCTTGGCAGAATGGGGTTGGACTGGATGACCCATGAGGTCTCTTCCAACTCTAGGATTCAATGGACGAACCTAACTTCGGTGTTCAGTGACCCAAAAGTGCAAAGAAAGCTCCTGCCCTCCTAGCAAAAACGTGGATGTTTTGCTCTTTGGTGTGGCATCTAAAGGAAATAATTATGAGGAGCTGTTTCAAAAATCTTTCTAATTTCGGGGGCGCAAGGAGATCATAGAATCATAGAATCAAAGAGTTGGAAGAGACCTCATGGGCCATCCAGTCCAACCCCATTCTGCCAAGAAGCAGGGATATTGCATTCAAATCACCCCTGACAGATGGCCATCCAGCCCCTGTTTAAAAGCTTCCAAAGAAGGAGCCTCCACCACACTCCGGGGCAGAGAGTTCCACTGCTGAACGGCTCTCAAAGTCAGGAAGTTCTTCCTCATGTTCAGATGGAATCTCCTGTCTTGTAGTTTGAAGCCATTGATAACATTTCATGAATCCCTTTTGCAAGGAATGTATGAAGCGGCTTTCCAAAAGAGTAACCACCTGAACTTTTAAACTTTAAGAGTACGGCCATCCCTCTTTCTCCGCTCTCCTGTGCCCCCCCTCCCCGGCCCCTTCCTTTTTGTTGGTTTTCAGCCTGCTTTGCAAAAGTACCAATAAGCTCGGGTTGAAATGGATTTTTAAAAGTGTCATTTTATGGAGAATTTTACTTTCCATCTTGTTGTTTATTAGGGCTCTTAAAGGGAAAGCTTGTAAGGCGTTCATTGATCGAAATACCAATTGAATAGATGTGAGCACATAAACCAGCCCCGGCCCTTTAATAACGGCGTGATATCCTTTTGTAACGCCGCCGGTGCCATCCGCCGATTCCGGGCCCTTGATGGGCACCTCTGAATCATTTTTATACATGACAGGAGGCCTGCCGAGGGAGCAGCGCTAACTGGGCTTTAAGTAGCCGGCCAGGACGCGGCGCCCGTAATGAAGTCCTGGAAACGGGCGCTCCTTAAATCTTTTCTCTCCCTCTTTAACATTTCTCCCTCATCCCCCAGCCTCAGCTCAGTGACTCCCAAGGATTCAAAGAGACCTGGGGGAAAAATATGCTTTCACTTGTTCCACCAGCAGCTAACTTCCCCATATGTCCCACTAGCTGTCCCCTGCCACGCGTTGCTGTGGCCCAGTCTGTTGATCTGGAAAATACAGTAATGAGAAAGTGTTGGTTTCTAATATATGCAATTCCTATATGCTTGTGGGTAAACAGTATTTCTTGTTGTTTCTTTGTCAGTGTTGATGTGGAGAGTGTCTGGTTTGCCCACCCTGGAACATGCAACATATCATTGATGTGGCGGCAAAAAAAAGCCAATGGGATTTTGGCCTGCATCAATAGGAGCATAGTGTCTAGATCTAGGGAAGTAATGCTACCCCTCTATTCTGCTTTGGTTAGACCACACCTGGAATATTGTGTCCAATTCGGGGCACCACAATTCAAGAGAGATATTGACAAGCTGGAATGTGTCCAGAGGAGGGCGACTAAAATGATCAAGGGTCTGGAGAACAAGCCCTATGAGGAGCGGCTTAAGGAGCTGGGCATGTTTAGCCTGAAGAAGAGAAGGCTGAGAGGAGATATGATAGCCATGTATAAATATGTGAGAGGAAGCCACAGGGAGGAGGGAGCAAGCTTGTTTTCTGCTTCCTTGGAGACTAGGACGCATTGGAACAATGGCTTCAAACTCCAAGAGAGGAGATTCCATCTGAACACGAGGAAGAACTTCCTGACTGTGAGAGCCGTTCAGCAGTGGAACTCTCTGCCCCGGAGTGTGGTGGAGGCTCCTTCTTTGGAAGCTTTTAAACAGAGGCTGGATGGCCATCTGTCAGGGGTGATTTGAATGCAATATTCCTGCTTCTTGGCAGGGGGTTGGACTGGATGGCGCATGAGGTCTCTTCCAACTCTTTGATTCTATGATTCTATTATTCTCTCATCAGTGCACCTTGAGCAAGTAATGACACTATATCTGTGTGTGTGCGAATCATACCTTTCTATCTATCTATATCGATGGCTGGAGGACTTTGTCAGGAGGACTTTGATTACATTTTCTTGCTCTGATGAAGGGAGTTGGACTGGATGGCCTTAAGTATTTTCTGTTGGTCATGGGGGTTCTGTGTGGGAAGTTTGCCCCAATTCTGTCGTTTGTGCCGTTCAGAATGCTCTTTGATTGTAGGTGAACTGTGAATCCCAGTGACTACAACTCCCAAACGTCAAGGTCCATTTCCCCCTAACTCCATCTGTGTTCATATTTGGGAGTATTGAGTACTTGTGCCAAGTTTGGTCCAGATCCATCATTGTTTGAGTCCACAATGCTCTCTGGATGTAGGTGAACTACAATTCCCAAATTGAAGGTCAATGCCCACCAAACCCTTCCAGTATTTTCTGTTGGTCAGGGCAGTTCTATGTGCCAAGTTTGGTTCAATTCCATCGTTGATGGAGTTCAGAATGCTCTTTGATTGTAGGCAAACTATAAATCCCAGCAACTACACCTCCCAAATGACAAAATCATAATTTTTTGAGTGATGGTCACTCCTTGTGTTGTGAGATGTTTTGTTGCCAAATTTGGTGTGATTTCGTTCATTGGTTCTTTTGTTTTTAAGGTACTAATTATGCACAGAGCATTTATATATATATAGATTGTAGAAGAGAATTGAAGCGTGGTCCATAAAACTGGACACACCGTGGTCCACGCTCTTGTTACATCTAGGATAGACTACTGCAATGCACTCTATGTTGGGTTGCCTTTGAAGACTGTTCGGAAGCTTCAAATAGCCCAACAAGAGGCAGCCAGGTTAATAACTGGGGCAGCATACAGGGAGCATACAACTCCCATGTTACGCCAGCTCCACTGGCTGCCAGAATGGAGTGGGATTAGGACTTCCCTCAATCTAGATCAGTGGTTCTCAACTTAATGCCACAACCCCTTAATACAGTTCCTCATGCTGTGGTGACCCCCATTAAGCTGCCAGTGATACAGCTTAATGGTGTAACATTAGAAAATGTTGATCATTTCTGCTACCTCGGCAGCCACCTCTCCACCAAAGTCAACATCGACACCGACATACAACACCGCCTGAGCTCTGCGAGTGCAGCATTTTTCTGAATGAAGCAGAGAGTGTTTGAGGACCGGGACATCCGTAGGGATACCAAGGTGCTTGTTTATAGAGCTATTGTCCTCCCAACTCTGCTATATGCCTGCGAAACGTGGACTGTCTACAGACGTCACATGCAACTCCTGGAACGATTCCATCAGCGCTGCCTCCAGAAAATCATACAAATCTCTTGGGAAGACAGGCGGGCAAATGTCAGCGTGCTGGAAGAAGCAAAGACCACCAGCATTGAAGCGATGCTCCTCTGCCATCAATTGTGCACATCCCAAGTAGAGCCACTGTTTGTGATTGTGCTATTGCAATCCTACCCCTTAGAATTTAATTCAAATGTTGTTATTGTTGCTATTGGTGGCATTTCCCAGCTTCACTGGAACTTAAGACTGCTTACAAAAAGTAAAATAAAACAGATACAGATACAACCCATAAATAAAAACATACAAAGAATACACATGTAAATGTGTAATTAAATCTGTGCAATTAAAACTTAGTCCTTGGGTTGGTAATCACTAGAAGAAGTCTAAATAATGCTAGGAAAGAATCTTGCCTGAAATCTTGGGAAGACATTGCTGCCAGTCAGGGAGAATAATACTCGGCTGAGTGGACTATGAAAGTCTGACTGGATGAACTTGTGGGTGAGGTAGCTCCCCATGTTTGCTTCTTTTTGGCACAGACATCTGAAGGGAAGTACTATGAAATACAATACCTCCTGAGCTCTGCGAGTGCAGCGTTTTTCCAAATGAAGCAGAGAGTGTTTGAGGACCGGGATATCCGTAGGGATACCAAGGTGCTTGTTTATAGAGCTATTGTCCTCCCAGCCCTGCTCTATGCCTACGAGATGTGGACTGTCTACAGACGTCACATGCAACTCCTGGAACAATTCCATCAGCGCTGCCTCCGGAAATTCCTGCAAATCTCTTGGGAAGACAGGCGGACAAACGTCAGCGTGCTGGAAGAAGCAAAGACCACCAGCATTGAAGCGATGGTCCTCTGCCACCAACTCCGCTGGACCGGCCACGTTGTCTGGATGCCCGACCACCATCTCCCAAAGCAGTTGCTCTACTCCGAACTCAAGAACGGAAAACGGAATGTTGGTGGGCAGGAAAAGAGATTGAAAGATGGGCTCAAAGCCAACCTTAAAAACTCTGGCATAGACACTGAGAACTGGGAAGCCCTGGCCCTTGAGCGCTCCAGCTGGAGGTCAGCTGTGACCAGCAGTGCTGCAGAATTTGAAGAGGCACGAATGGAGGGTGAAAGGGAGAAGTGTGCCAAGAGGAAGGCACGTCAAGTCAACCCCGACCGAGACCACCTTCCACCTGAAAACCAATGCCCTCACTGCGGGAGAAGATGCAGAGCAAGAATAGGGCTCCACAGCCACTTATGGACCCACAAAAATATTGGATGACAATCCTCCTCGGAAAACGATCACCTAAGAAGACGATCACCTAAGAAAACGATCACCTAAGAAGAAGAAAAGACCCCCAACCATAAAATAATTTTCGTTTTCCACTTCATAAGAGTAATTTTGCTTTTGTTATGAGTCGTAATGTAAATATTTGATATACATGATGTATTTTCATGCAAATTCCCTTTCATTCCCTTGCCTCTCCCTGGCAGCCCATTGTTTCTCTTGTCAGTGGAGTTTAGTTAACAAATCCAGGCTATATGAGAAGCGCCAACTGCAATTAAGCAACTTGACACTAACAGCACTTTCAAATTAGGAGAGAAACTCTTCTTCTTTATTCCAAAATAATTACGCTCTCAGCTAGACGATCTTTCTAAGATAATCAGCGCTGTTCTTGGTCCTGGCCTGTATACGAGTCAGTCCTCCTCATTCGCTGGGTTTAGGGGGATAGAAACATTGCAGATCAAGAAACCGCTGGTCTTTGACCTGAGAGAATGCATAGAATCATAGAATCATAGACTCAAAGAGTTGGAAGAGACCTCATGGGCCACCCAGTCCAACCCCCTGGCAAGAAGCAGGAATATTGCATTCAAATCACCCCTGACAGATGGCCATCCAGCCTCTGTTTAAAAGCTTCTAAAGAAGGAGCCTCCACCACACTCCGGGGCAGTGAGTTCCACTGCTGAACAGCTCTCACAGTCAGGAAGTTCTTCCTCGTGTTCAGATGGAATCTCCTCTCTAGGAATTTCCCACATGGTGGTTGACTTCCCCTGGAATCTGACCGTAGGATTGCCTTGAAGGATGTAGAGATTCCCAGTTTTCATGTGTGAAGAGTGGGGGGGGGGGGGGGGGGGGGGGGGCATGGCCTTAACCTCTTTTACATTTCAGTAATGTGCTCATTTTCACTTTCTTCAATTTTTTCTGTAAGTCTCAAGAGCCTGAAAGCAGTCATTCCAATGTTTCCTTCTCCAAAAGTCAACTTTGATTTTGCATCTGTCTACAAATGCAAGATACTCCACTTTGGCAGAAAAAAGACATGCAAAGATAGAGAATGGAGGATGATGAGGCCTGGCTCGAGAGCAGTACGTGTGAAAAAGATCTTGGAGTCCTCGTGGACAACAAGTTAAACATGAGCCAGGAATGTGATGTGGTGGCAAAAAAAGCCAATGGGATTTTGGCCTGCATCAAAAGAAGTCTAGTGTCTAGATCTAGGGAAGTCATGCTCCCCATGCTCTATTCCTCTTTGGTTAGACCACACCTGGAATATTGTGTCCAATTCTGGGCACCACAATTCAAGAGAGATATTGACAAGCTGGAATGTGTCCAGAGGAGGGCGACTAAAATGATCAAGGGTCTGGAGAACAAGCCCTATGAGGAGCGGCTTAAGGAGCTGGGCATGTTTAGCCTGAAGAAGAGAAGGCTGAGAGGAGATATGATAGTCGTGTATAAATATGTGAGAGGAAGTCACAGGGAGAAAGGGAGCAGGCTTCCTTTCTGCTTCCCTGGAGACTAGGACGCAATGGAACAATGGCTTCAAACTACAAGAAAGGAGATTCCATCTGAACATGAGGAAGAACTTCCTGACTGTGAGAGCAGTTCAGCAGGGGAACTCTCTGCCCTGGAGTGTGGTGGAGGCTTCTTCTTTGGAAGCTTTTAAACAGAGGCTGGATAGCCGTCTGTTGGGGGTGCTTTGAATGCAATATTCCTGCTTCTTGGCAGAATGGGGTTGGACTGGATGGCCCATGAGGTCTCTTCCAACTCTTTGATTCTATGACTCTGTCTATCTATCTATCTTCCAGTATTTGAGCTTGCATTGACTCCAATTCCTTCTTGTGGGACTGAGACAAGCACAAACCTAATAGGGCTTCTTCTTTGGAGAGCAAGCCCTGTGAGGAGGGGCTTAAAGAGTTGGGCATGTTCAGCCTGCAGGAGAGAAGGCTGAGAGGAGACATGATGTCCATGAATATATATGTGAAGGGAAGTCATAAGGAAGAGGGAGCAAGCTTGTTTTTGGCTGCCCTGGAGACTAGAATGCAATGAGACAATGACTTCAAACTACAGGAAAGAAAGGAGATTCCACCTGAACGTGAGGAAGAAGTTCCTCATTGTGAACCTTTTATGTTGTTGGGGGCATTGATTGCTGACTGTAAACCGGCTCGATTGCCTTTGGGTTGAGAGAAGCGGTATATAAATATGCCAAATAAATAGATAAACAAATAAATCTGTTCAGCAGTGGAGTTCTCTGTTCCAGGGTGTGGTGGAGGCTCCTTCTTTGGAGTCTTTGAAACAGAGGCCGTATGGCCATCTGTTGGAGGTGCTTTGAATGTGATTTTCCTGCTTCTTGGCAGAATGGGGTTGGACTGGATGGCCCACCAGGCTTCTTCCAACTCTAGCATTCTGTGATTCTATAAAATGCTAAGAAAATAATGGAGTACGTAGGGGCTGGAACATGTCATGAGACATCAAAGGTTATTTGTTCCCTCACCTTTAACTTGGCTGCCCAGGATATTTAACTCCAGTGTGACAACTATTGTCCAAAAGTCTCAGAAGATCCTCTGACCATCTTGGCTTTGGGTACAGGGTGTTGTGGCTCAGTCTGAGCCTGAGCTTTCTGAACTTGCTCAGGACGAGGAGGATGATGGGATTTTTGAACAGTGAGTCAAATGAGGCAGACAGTGTGGATTCTGAGGAAGAGACAGCATTTCTGTTCCCTAGAGAAAGGAATGTGTTTTCAGATAAAGATAGTGAAACTTCAGAGCTCCAGGTGGAGACTTCTTCTGAGAGTGCTGGGCCTTCTGGTTCCCAGGGTGACAAGGCCCGGCTGGGTGAAGATAATGATGTAACTGGCCTTGAAGATAGTAGTGGAGATTTGATTAGAGAAGACCAGTTGCAATTAAGAGTTTGAAGAAGTTCACGCCTTGCCAATAAGCGTGAAGCTAGAGGTCAACGTAAAGCTTTTATGTTGGGAAAACTTATTTAATGATTTGATCGAAGGGCATTCTCTGTCATTCCAATGTGGCTTCTACCCTGGTAACTTCTGTGGAATTACCTTGGCTTTTATGGAAAGCTCCTGGCTCTTTGGGACTTTGATTTTGCTCCTGGTTCCTTGGAGACCTTGTCTTGCTGCCATGGATGCTTGTTTAGCCCATACTTAAGGACTATGCTTCATGTTATTTGCCTTTGGAACCTGGATACTTTGCCTTTGCCTTTAAGTCTCTGTTTTGCTCAATGAACTTTGCTTCTTTATTTTCCTGTTTTGATTTTGCTTTTTCTTAATAAACTACAAAATCCACAAGCTTGGTGTGTGGTGGTGTCTTGGGCAAGGTGAATCTATCCTGAGTTGCCAAGCAGAAAAATAAGACCATAAAGTGGGAAGAGACCTCAAGGGTCATCTAGTCCAACCCCGTTCTGCCAGGTAGGAAAAGAGCATCCAAGTAGGAATTTGGGCCCCAGTTGGAACTGGTGGAGACTGGTAGTCCTTCCATGGTTTCAACAGAAGCAGAGCTTGGTCCATTGCAGACAACAGATCAGGGTGAGAAGAAGGCAAAGACATTTCGCCTTCTTAAGCAGCAATCAAAATGCGTACGTGGAGCCAAAGGGTTGAGCAAAGCCCTACTTTTGGTGCCCAACCCTTGATTGCAATTCTTCTGTCTGTTTGGATTTTTGAGAAAGACCCATGCGCTCGTATTGGGCATCCCTCAATTTCCCTATCCTCCCCCTTTTTCCCGTTCTCTCCTCCCGCCTTTAAAAATAATTTGAAATTTGCTTTCCGTCCCCACTTTGGAGGATAGTGGGGGTGGGGGGTGGTGTTGAGGGAAAGCCAACCCTCAACCTTGTGTAGTCAAGGTTATGGCGATAAATTCTGTTGCATTGTCACTTCTATTCGGAGTAAATTGGCTGGCCGCTTTCGGGCTGAAGGGAAGATAATTTGCTGTAGTATTTCAAATGGATTAGAAATGGATTTGAAGGGAAAGTTCATGCCTCCCATTACAAAGGCTAGAAAGAAGACTATCTTAAGGCACTGTTCACTCGCCGGCCTTCATTATCCACGCTTAATACCTTTCCTATTTTCCAGCATTAATGAAATTTCCTGTCGGAGCCCGGGCCGGACGGACGGATGGGAGAAGCCTTTAGATCGGAGGGGTTTGTGTTGCAGAAAAGGAATTACAAGCCCCTCGCTCGTGTGGAGGGCAGGCGTATTCTTCGGGGCCTTGGCCCGGCTATTATCTCATTAATTCTATCCGCCCCTCTCAATGCCGTTCGCTTCCAAAGGCCGTCCTTTCCATTAGGGTAACAATTTGGTGGAGTGCGGTGACACCAGGCTGAATGGAAACCTACAAGCCGGGTCTTTTCTTCTCTTCCTTTTCCTCCCTCCCTTTCGGAGACCCTCCCTTTTCGGGGTGTCCTTTCCTCACCCCCCTTTGCCTTATGCGCAGAGGACATGAATGTGTCAAGAGCAGATGAGAACTCCTGTTGCTGCTAGATAACCGTTTCGGAAGCCAAGGCAGCCATGACTCCCGGTTTCTGATCTTTAGAGTCGCCCTAAGAAGATAACAAGGCCTTTAAAAGGATCTGATGGGGACAATGAAGTCACAGGCCAGCTCTCCTCTTTCATGGGGAAATGGCTCTCTGCTCAGCCAGGCAGAACATCCCCTTCCCCACTGCACACACATACACACACACCCCATCCCCAACCCACTACCAGCAGCACCATCCTATTAAGTGCCAAGCCAATCCTTCCAGCTGTTCCTCCCCCCTTTCTTCTTGATCTGCTTCTCTTCCTCCTCCTCCTTTTCTCCATCTCTTCTCCATCTCTCCTCTTCTCCTCCATCTCTCCCCCTCTTCTCCTTCTTCCTCTTTTTCTCCACACATCTTGTCCTCTCCTTTTCCTCCTTCCCTATCTTTGCCCCTTCTTCCTCTTTTTCTTCCCCTCCTATGTCTCCTCCTCTTCTTCTCCTCCTTCTCCTCCTCATTTTTACCCTCTCCTGCTCTTGTTCTTCTCCTTTACACCTAGAATCATAGAATCATAGAATCAAAGAGACCTCATGGGCCATCCAGTCCAACCCCCTGCCAAGAAGCAGGAATATTGCATTCAAATCACCCCTGACAGATGGCCATCCAGCCTCAGTTTAAAAGCTTCCAAAGAAGGAGCCTCCACCACACTCCAGGGCAGAGAGTTCCACTGCTGAATGGCTCTCACAGTCAGGAAGTTATTCCTCATGTTCAGATGGAATCTCCTTTCTTGTAGTTTGAAGCCATTGTTCTGCGTCCTAGTCTCCAAGGAAGCAGAAAACAAGCTTGCTCCCTCCTCCCTGTGGCTTTCTCTCACATATTTATACATGGCTATCATGTCTCCTCTCAGTCTTCTCTTCTTCGGGCAAGCCTGAGCTCGTTTTGTGCTTTAGCCTTGCGGACCTTTTCCCTACAGGTGTTGGCTATTTGTTTGAATTCTTCTTTGGTGATTTCTCCCTTTTTCCACTTCTTGTGCATGTCTCTTTTGTGTCTTAGCACAGTTAGAAGTTCTTTGGACATCCATTCTGGCTTCTTTGCACTTGTTCTATTTTTTCTCTTTGTTGGCACGGTTTGCAATTGGGCCTTGAGTATTTCACTCTTGAGAAACTCCCATCCATCCATAACTCCCTTGTCTTTTAGTATCCTCTAACCCTTTCTCTTCTTTCTCCTTCCCCCCAGCTCGTCCTCCATGGATTTTTCTTCTCTAGCCCCCTCTACTTCTTCTTCTCCTTCCTGCTCCTCTTTTCCTCATCTCCTCCTTTTCTCCTCTTTTCTCTCTTCTCTACCACCACCACCACCACCTCCTCCTCCAAATGATTGATTTTGTCATTTGGAATGTGTAGTTGTTGGGATTTATTGTTCACCTATAAATCAAAGAGCATCTTGAACTCCACCAATGATGGAATTGAACCAAACGTGGCACACAGAACTCCCATGACCAACAGAAAATACTGGAAGGTTTTGATGGGCATTGCCCTTAAGTTTGGGAGTTGTAGTTCACTTCCATCCTGAGAGCACTGTGGACTCAAACAATGGTGGATCTGGACCAGACTTGGCACGAATACTCAATATGTTCAAATGTAAACACTGGTGGAGTCTGGGAAAAATAGAATTGACATTTGGGAGTTGTAGTTACTGGTATTTATTGTCACCTACAATCAAAGAGCATTCTGAACCCCACCAATGCTAGAATTGGGCCAAATTTCCCACACAGAACCCCTGACAGATTGCCATCCAGCCTCTGCTTAAAAGCCTCCAAAGAAGGAGCCTCCACCACACTCCACGGCAGAGAGTTCCACTGCTGAACAGCTCTCTCTCTCACAGTCAGGAAGTTCTTCCTCTTGTTCAGGTGGTTATCTCCTTCCTTTCCTGTAGTTTGAAGCCATTATTCCATTGTGTCCTAGTCTCCAGGGCAGCAGAAAGGAAGCTTGCTTCCTCCTCCCTATAACTTCCTCTTACATCTTGATCCATGGCCCTCATCATGTCCCCTCTCAGCCTTCTCTTCAGCAGAGTAAACATGCCCAGCTCTTTAAGCCGCTCCTCATAGGGCTTGTTCTCCAGACCCTTGATCATTTTAGTTGCCCTCCTCTGGACACATTCCAGCTTGTCAAGATCTCTCTTCAATTGTGGTGCCCAGAATTGGACACAGTATTCCAGGTGTGGTCTAACCAAGGCAAAATCGAGCACGGGGAGCATGACTTCCCTGGATCTAGGCACGAAGTGGGCCAAAATCCCATTGGCTTTTTTTCCCCGCTGCATGACATTGTTGGCTCATGTTTAGCTTGTCATCCACGAGGACTCCAAGATCTTTTTCACATGTACTGCTCTCGGGCCAGGCGTCGTCCCCCATTCTGTATATTTGAATTTCATTTTTTCTGCCTAAGTGGAGTCTCTTGTTTTGTCCCTGTTGAACTTTGTGTTAGTTTTGGCCAGCCATCTCTCTAATGTCTAGCAGAAGTGACTCATTTCAGTATATGAGGGTATTTTTTAAGTAAGGTCCGTTGGAACATAAGTACACAACGAAAGTTTATTTCAAAAAAGTAAATTTATTTTCAGAAAGTACATACTTCACTCTATTTTTCGACATAGTTGCCAAGTTTGTTCAAACACTTATCATACCTCTGAACCAATTTTAAAATACCCTCTTCACGAATCCTCGCTTCAGCTGAAGCCACCAAATCGTCTGTAATCAAAGAAGGGCGACTGGAGCGGTCCTCATCATGGACGTTGTCACGGCCATCTTTGAATTGTCGCACTTTGCTTTCACTCATCACAGTATCACCGTACACTTCACAAATCTGTCGATGAATTTCTGCAGCAGGCAGGTCCTTGCTGACAAAAACCGTATCACTGAGCGAACCTCACATGCGGAGGGTGAGTTGATAGTCTTAAACATTTTTAAAGCACAGAACAGAACCGTACAGGTTAGCTACAGAGCGGAAACTGAGCACAGTTGTTCCCGAGGCATGCCGGTACACGACGCACACGCTCGTTGCGGTATGCGCGCGAACTACTAGTGTCGACAACAAAACGGACCTTACTTAAAAAATAACCCTCGTATATGGCTTTCAGTTTTCTCAGTAGATTCGGAAGTGTATCCTTGTGGATATGAGATTGTATATTTCGCTGCCATATGTCTGAAAGGCAAAAGAAGAAGGGAAACTTATTAAGTGGTTTTGCACAAGTACATCGCACAGGTATATCCCTCCTCCCACTTGGTCCCTTCCGCTCTGCAGGGTCAGAATGGGAAAAAGAAACCCTTGTCGATCCCTAATTCAGTTTAGAAGTGACACAGTGGTGTTTTTAAACTTAGCAATGGCTGGCTGTTGTGGCCTCATACTTTAAATGTTTGGAGATCTTTTGTTCTTCCCTTGCACTGAACAGAGCTGTTGCCGGTTGGGCATCGTTCTCCCCTGGTTTCCCAGCGGAGAGACTCTGTTCCTTCTTGATCTTTCCTTTGCTGTAGTTCTGGATGTTTGTCCCCCCCCCCCCCCCTTTTGCAAAGAGGCTGGAAAGAGAGAGGCCAGAGAGAAGGGAAAAGTGCTGAAGCAGTCTTGCAACTTCCTGGCGCCTTTCCCGTCCGTCCTGCTGGCTCCAACCAGGAAAGCAGCTCTAAAGGTTATTGGAGCGGATTACAGCTCTCTTTGGGCACGCTTTGCCCCTCCGAGTGACTTTGACTTCTCCATCACACAACGGGATGCGTCTACTTGCAAATTGAGATGGAGCTTCCTAGGATGCGGGGGCCCTTGGTGCAGGGCTTCCAGAGAATCTGGACTTTTATTATTTCTCCCTGAGCAAAAAAGTTCATTCCTGGCCCTGTTTTCGCTCCTCAGGTTGGGTAGATTCCTGAACAGATGATCAGATATGGATCTCAAGGTGGAGGGCATGAGCTGCTGCATTATAGGCCACTTGTGTGCATTGTTTTGAGGGCTAAAACTTTCCTCAAAGGAGTCGGATCCTTTGAGAATGATGTTAGAACTCAAAACTGAAAGAAACTAAAAAAACAAGGCGGGAGAAAAGGGAAAACCCATCTCAGCATTGTAAACCTTTGCATCTTGATGTTTTAAGTCATAAGTGAACAGCTTCAGGTGAATTGTCGAAGGCTTTCATGGCTGGAATCACTGGGTTGTAGGTTTTTTCGGGATATATGGCCATGTTCTAGAGGCATTCTCTCCTGACGTTTCACCTGTATCTATGGCAGGTATCCTCAGAGGTAGTGAGGTCTGTTGGAACTAGGAAAGTGGGTTTATATATCTGTGGAATGACCAGGGTGGGACAAAGATATATAAACCCATTTTCCTAGTTCCAACAGACCTCACTACCTCTGAGGATGCTCGCCATAGATGCAGGCGAAACATCGGGAGAGAATGCCTCTAGAACAGTGGTTCTCAACCTGTGGGTCCCCAGGTGTTTTGGCCTACAACTCCCAGAAACCCCAGCCAGTTTACCAGCTGTTAGGATTTCTGGGAGTTGAAGGCCAAAACATCTGGGGACCCACAGGTTGAGAACCACTGTTCTAGAACATGGCCAGATAGCCCGAAAAAGCCTACAACAACCCAGCTTCAGGTGATCCATAGACCAATTTCCCCCTAATCTACTGTGCCTCTACCATACCTGCAAACCACAAGTTTTTCAGTAATATAACTAGATAAGGTAAAGGTTTTCCCCTGACATTAAGTCTAGTTGTGTCCGACTCTGGCGGTTGGTACTTATCTCTGTTTTTAAACCAAGGAGCCGGCGTTGTCCATAGACACCTCCAAGGTCATGTGGCCAGCATGACTGCATGGAGCGTTGTTACCTTCCTGCTGGAGCGGTACCTATTGATCTGCTCACATTTGCATGTTTTGAAACTGCTAGGTTGACAGAAGCTGGGGCTAACAGTGGGAGCTCATGACACTCTTTGGATTCGAACCTGCGACCTTTCAGTCAGCAAGTTCAGCAGCTCAATGCTTTAACCCACTGTGCCACTGGGAACCCCTAACTATTAATATAACTATTATTCTACAACTTATAAAGACAGTAATTTCCCAATACGTGAAAACTAACATCCCTTGCCTTGTGTTGTTGAAGACTTTCACGGCCAGAATCACTGGGTTGCTGTGAGTTTTCCGGGCTGTCTGGCCATGTTCCAGAAGCATTCTCTCCTGATGTTTCCTCACATCTATAGCAGGTATCCTCAGAGGTTGTGAGGTCTGTTGGAAACTTTGCAAGTGGGGTTTATATATCTGTGGAATGCCCAGAGTGGGAGAAAGAATTCTTGTCTGCTCGAGGCAGGTGTGATTGTTGTAACTGGCCACCTTGTTTAGCATTTAATGGCCTTACTGCTTCAAAGTCTGGTTGATTGCTCCCTAGGGGAATCCTTTGTTTGGAGTTGTTGGCTGGCCCTGATTGATTCATGTCTGGAATACCCCAGCTTTTTGAGTATTGCTCTTTGTTTACTGTACTGTTTTTTGAATTTTTAAAAATATTGGTAGCCAGATTTTGTTCATTTTCATGGTTTTCTCATTTCTGAGACATAGGCATGTCCTGAGCTCTTGAGTGCAGTGGGGTCAGAGGTTCAAATCTGGGGGAAGCGCAGATGAGCTCCCTCTGTCAGCTCCAGCTCTCCATGCGGGGACATGATAGAAACCTCCCACAAGAATAGTAAAACATCAAAACATCCAGGCATCCCCTGGGCAGTGTCCTTGAAGATGGCCAATTCTTTCACACCGGAAGTGACTTGCAGTTTCTCAAGTCGCTCCTGATATGGAAAAAAAAACTTGCATATTTTCACAAGTTTAGGGAGATTTCTGTGACTTTGGGGGGAGAATTGCAAGAAAATCACTCAGAAACAAATGGTGGCCAGGGGACGTTTGGACCCTGGACTTCAGCTGCCATAAAAGTGGGGTTCTGGGGTCATATGCCATCTTTGTTTCCCTTTCAATCAGCTTTTTACTTACTTAGTTCATTGGCTTCCTATATTTAGCTTCTGCGTGTGTGTATTAATGATCATAAGGCTAAATGGAACGTCATTTTTACTTGTTTTATGATACAGTTCCTGAGTTGATTTTTTATTGCTGTCTTTCAATTCTTTTGGGTGCCTCACATCAGAAAAAGCAGAATATACTTTGAAAACTGACCAGCCCCAGCCTCTTGTTTCTCGAATTCTAAGGATGACAGGAGACCCTTTCAGCATGGACTCATCCTGGTTTCTCCAAATGCCATCAATATCTGGGTCAGAGAAAAGTTAAATGATTGCCAAACGTTGGGCGCAATATATTAAAAAGTTGCTCCTTAATTGCCATAGTGTCACTCATCTTTCCATGCTGAAGGTGCAGGAAAATTGCCACCGAGAGAAAACAAAGATACTGCCTCGGTGCGTGTAGCCTAAGAATAGTACGCTGTCTTAGGAGAAGGCACTTCATTAATATGCAACCTCAGCCTGGCAGGCCATAAAGAGCAACTGAAGGACGAGGAAGATGTCTAGGGTGGGTGGCTCTGGCCTCACTCCTCATTGGGCCTCTGTTCAGCAGCCCAAAGTTTGATCCTTTGTTTGTTTGTTTATTGAGTTTATATTATTTATTTATTTGTTTGTTTGTTTGCCATGCTTGTACCGTTCCCTTCTCTACCCCGACAGGGGGACTCAAGGCAGCTTACAATGGCACAGCATCGTGCCTCAACACAATCACCTAAAATGTTGCACTTCGGGACAGGAAAAACCCTCTGACTTTAAACCCCACACCGTTAGATGGAAAACAATCCTTTTATTGAAGATAATTAAAAAGCACTAAAGTAAAAAAGCACTTTAAAGAAATAGGTAAATCCAATTAGGTATGAAGATAAGCAGGAGCAAAGAAGTCCAGAATAATAGTTCAGCAAAGTCCACAAAAACAAAGTCAAAACTTCCCAAAAAAATGCAAGAAATCAGGAAACATGAATCCAAGGCATGAATATAGAAGCATAAAATCAAAGAAACAAAACCATGAAACAAAGGTGCTTTAAACATGAATTTTCCAAGCAAAGTTTCCATGAACAAGGACAAGATCTTGACTTGATTACAAACGATGGTTCATCTGATTACATATCCTGTATTTGTGACTTTTATCTCCTTGTTAGCTATGTCTCTAGCACTCAGAAATTGGTTTCGCTTTAGCTGAGAATGTCTTTATCTTTCTCTCTCGAAGCGTGGCAGAACGCCGAAGCCACTGTTTGGCTCTCCTGTTTTGACTGATCTCCTCCCATCCATCTACTTGCTCATTAATTTCTGCAGCTGGGCCAGGTGCCGAGCTGTTTTCATGTTCCCTATCATGGAAACTCTCTGGTAACAATTCAGAATGCACACCATCATACCCACACCCCACAGGGACATTCTCATGGGAAATTACACTTTGAACAGAGATCTCCTGGTCATTCTCTGCATCTGTATCACTGGCCAAACCATTGCCATCTTGAAACTCATCTTGCAACTCATTAACATCATTCCCACATCCAAAGCACCCTGATCCTGAAACACAATCACAGGCTGAACTCCAACATAAACATTTCAAAAATTGCAACTTATTAAACAGAATTAAAACAGATTTTAAAAGTTAAAAACCAATTGTCTAGAGGGGTGGTGAGGTCTCCTTCTCTGGATATCTTCAGATAGTGACTAGATAGCTTCCTGCTGGAGGTTATCTTAGCTGGAGGTCCTGTATCTTGAAGGAGTTGGACCTGATGCTCCCCAGGACACCTTCCAGTTCTAAGAATCTGTGATCCAATGGCTCTGCTTCAGTCCAGTGTCAGGTAATAAAATATATGAATACTTATGAATGCGGAGGCTCCATTGTGATACTTGATATTCAAGCAGTGATTCTTGTAGGGCAGAGCATGGTCCAGGGTAACTCCCAGGTATTTGAGTGTGCTACAATGCTCCAGTGGGATTCCAGTATGTCAACACCTTAAATCTAGAAATAGTTTTCTAAGTTCGAAAGAGATACTCACAGGAACACCTCAGCAAGCAAGAGTCCAAAAGTGGCAGGCTAAAACCTGAAACCTCAATCCATGGCTGATACCAAATGAGAGACTCCCTCCTGAGCACACAGAAGACTGGGCAACTTGGAAAGCACTGAAAAGACTGTGCTCTGGCACCACGAGATGCAGAATGAACCATAAGAAATGGGGCCACTAAGTGTAGTCCATAACATGCGAGTGTGGAGAAGAGCAAACCACAAACCACCTGTTACAATGCAGCTTGAGCCCTGCCCCATGTACAAGGAAGGACCTTCTTATAGCAACACCAGAGGCACTCCAAGTGGCCAGCTACCAGTCAAAGGACATTCAGTATACTGCCAAGTTTTTAAACTTTGTTTGTGTTTTTAAATACATTACAATTGTACCCTCAGTTCGCTTCTGATATGATAAATAAATTGTGATACTATAAGGTAAAGGTAAAGGTTGTCCCTTGACATTAAGTCTAGTCATGTCTGACTCTGAGGTGTGGTGCTCATCTCTATTTCTAAGCCGAAGAGCCGGCATTGACCATAGACACCTCCAAGGTCATGTGGCCGGCATGACTGCATGGAGCGCCGTTACCTTCCCGCCGGAGTGGTACCTATTGATCTACTCATATTTGCATGTTTTCGAACTGCTAGGTTGGCAGAAGCTAGGGCTGACAGCGGAAGCTCATGCCACTCCTTGGAATCGAACCTGCGACCTTTCAGTCAACAAGCTCAGCAGCACATCGCTTTAACCCACTGCACCACTGGGCAGATACTATAAGAAACAATCCATAATAGTATTGTCGAAGGCTTTCATGGCTGGAATCACTAGGTTCTTGTAGGTTTTTTCAGGCTATAGGGCCATGTTCTAGAGGCATTTCTCCTGACGTTTCGCCTGCATCTATGGCAAGCATCCTCAGAGGTCCATAGTAGCTTTGTTACCTTATCTACTGGCCCCAGGTTGTTTTTCATCAGCTGCGTCTTTCCTCCTTCTGCCACTCTTCTGTTTGCAAACTCGAAACATTTTAAACGTGATCCCGAGGCACACCTTCTCAATTCAGAGCCTGGAATGCAGATGGAGAGCATAATGCAAAATGTGCTGAATTGCCACTTTCTGTAAGATGGAGAGTAAAATCTCTGCTGTCTATAATTTTGATTATCAGGATCTTCATCTTTCTAGCATGGTGTCTCCCTTTGAAATTTCAGCTGCCTGACATTCTCTGGCATGGAATAATTAATTTGCATAACATGACCATTTTGGCACAGAATCCGGAGTGGCAAAACACTTGCCCGCAGCTGCCAGGAATTCCTGATAGGTTTTCCTCCTGCCAGAGCAGGCTCGAATGGTTTGTGTTTCTAAATGGCATCACTTGGAAGCAGTCATTTTAATTTGTGTCATGTGAGTTGGCTTGGACAAAGTGGTCTGGCAGTTGCTCTCGGAGCAAAGTCTTCCTTCCCTTGTTGTTGCCGAAGAAGCCGGGGAGGGAACTGGGACTTTGGGCCTCGTGCCATTCAGCTTCTGTGTCCATTCACTTTGATTTTCCAGATTGCTCAATGCCCCCCGGTGTTTCGGTTTCTCCTTCTTTGAAGATGTTTTAGCTTCTCTTTCTCTCTCTCTCTCTCTCTCTCTCTCTCTCTCTCGCACACACCGGCGATTGGTACCTGTTCCGTAGACATTAAATATTTATCTTGATTCGGATGCAATAGCCAGCATTCATCAGCACTTATTTCCTGCTCCGTAGCCCAGGAAGAGAGAGACCCTGGCGTCAAAAGAGATCACTTTCCACAGATCGCTTTACACCTTCTGGCATTTAGTGTCGATTTGCTCTCTCTCCTTTTCTTCCCCAAATTAGACGTCTGGAATTTTTTTTATCAACACTTCTTTGACGGCAGAAAGAAATGGTTCTCTCGATGCCATTTCTGAGCTTTCCTCCTCAAACTCTGATCCTCTCCAGATGGGAGATGTAGTCCCTGTGGGAGGAGGATGCCAATTTGGAGAAAGATGTTTGGTGAAGGAGCCTCATCTGCATCAATTGTCTTAAACGCACAGGGAAGAATGGCTTCCTTTACGATGAGGAATAAGACAGGTTCCTTTTAATGGCAGAAGCATCTTAGCATGGGGCCGTTTCCCCCCCAAATTGCTCACTTTGTGCTTATAAAAACAACCCATTTTTAATCCGCCGAAGTATCTGCCCATCATTGTACAGCTGTGCGCCTAGTAAAAGATTTCACTTCTGCCATAAGGAAGTCCAGATTGCAAGCTCTAAGTGCTCAGAATAATCACACAAATCAGCAGTACCTGACTCAGAGTGCGGTATTTGGGTTGTTCCCCCCTCCCCACTTTTCCTCCTGCAGAGTGGAAGCCCCTCACTAGGAGACACAAGGAAGAAGGTCTTCGGGAGGACACAGAGCCATCCAAGGCTGGGGCGCTTTGCATGCTTTGCATTCTCTCTTTCTTATACCTAATGTTGACTAGAAAGAATTGGCTTCAGAAAAAGCTGTGATGTAATTCCATGTGCTTCTTTTGATGTGTCAGGTTCAATGTACGGTGAAGGAAAGATCCCCCAAAGATCCTCTAATGCAATGTTTCTTAACCTGGGAGGGGATTGCAACGGGGATGTCAGAGTGGTCACCAAAGAAAATACAGCATTTTCTGTTGGTCATACATAAAACCCCCACAGCAAGCATTGTGTAGTGGTTAGAGCAGTGGTTCCCAACCTGTGGACTGCGGCCCACTGGTGGGCCGTGAGACCTACAATAACGTCCGCAGCTCTTGATGGTTTTCTGTGGGTGAGCAGATGGCAACTACTGGATGGTATATGTTCTGTATCAGAAACTAGAGCTGATGTGGTGTATCCAATGCAATTTTCTGAATCTGCACCCCACACAACCAAACCAAATCTAAAGTTGACCAAAAACTGATTCGTAACCCTTTTGGTACTCACGTTGGAGAATGGTCCCTGGTCAAAATGGTCCCTGGTCAAAAAAAGTTTGGGAACCACTGGGTTAGAGGATTAGGTTGCAACTCTGGAGACTAGAGGTTAATTCCCAATCAGCCATGGAAACCCACTGAATTGTTTTGTCTGGAACTGGAAAGAAGGTTAATCCCAGTGAGAACAGAGTGGGATTACAATTTTCCAGTGTCTTGTCATGCACCCGAGAATTGTATTGGCTTTTTTAATTGGCCACATCACACAATTGACTCATGTTCAGCATCGAATCTACTAAGACTGAAATCCTTTTCATGCACACTGGTGTTACCCACCATATATCTATCCATGCCATTTTATCTGCCTAAGTGTGATACCGTACATTATTTTTGTGTTGAATTCCTTTCCTTCTGTTGGCCTTGGGCGAGTCACATACTCTCAGCTCCAGAAAACCCAGTTATAGGTCTGCTGTAGGCTTACCGTAAGTCAGAAATGACTTGAAAGCACATGACATCATAACGACAATATGCAAAAGCCCTCCTGCTCCCCTTCTGACATATGGTTGCGTGTTGCAGGACAAGCCCTGCGTTGCTCAGTGCTTGTCGCTCCACCAGCTGAACGCAGTTGTGAACCTCAACTCTACCCTGCTTGGATTAATGGCACTTTAAACAGTCCGTTCCATCTCAAAGGAAGTAAAAAAGCGTGTGAGTGTGTGAGCGAGTTAATTTGGCTGAAAAGCCCCGGCCTTCTCGGTCTCTGCTTTCCCTCCGGTGGTGGGCATACACGCAATTTGCTGCTTACGCAAGGGTAAAATGTGCTGTTTGCAAGAGGCTTTTCTTCTCGTGCGATGTTCGCAGCATGATCGATGTCTAATATTAAAACCACTGAGACGTTGCACAGCGTGGGGTGCTCTGTCGGCTGAACCAGACCATGAGCATCGTGGGCGAAGAGGCTGCGGACATTCAAACCATTCTTTCCTTGAAAGAGAGAATTAAAAAGGCAGGCACTAATATTCTGGACAGCCAGAGCACAAGTGGAGACAAAGAGCACAAGTTAGCAGTGTCACTCCAGTGCGCTGTCATGCATGCTTGTTTGCCCTCTCAATAAAGACTTCTGCACCACCAATGAAATTTCCCTTCTGTCCCCATGTGTCCAGCATCCCAAGGAATGAGGCATTGGAAACCCTTTGCATCTGCACCTCTGCTATTTGCTGTATTCGATCCTCTGATTATTTTACCTGGTATTTGTTAAGCAGGCATGTGGCTGCGGAGAGGCGAAATCAGACCATTGCCCCTGCTGCAAAAGAATAAGTTCCTCCCAGAAAAATGTGCCTTCAGTCCCCAGATTTCTAGCATTGCATTAACGTAATGCTTCTAGAAATATGCTTTAGCCACCCAAAGAAAAGGGGGCAGGCAAAGACCCCAGTTCAAGAAGCATAGGGACAAACTGGGACATGTCCAGAGGAGGGCGACCAAGATGCTTAAACGTGTCCAAACCAGCTCTGGGAAAAGGGGGTTAAGTTAGTATGGGGAAGCAATACTAACATTTGCATTGAGCAAGTAATTCTGGATGAAAGCAGCAGAAGCAGAAGTGAAATCTGCACCTGATCATAGGTCAAGTGCAGGAACCAAGTCAAAGCCTGGGTGGTGCTTCTACTGATTCCAGCATCTGCAGGATATGTGGCTTCATGGCCACGGAGGAGTTGGGTGTTATTTTTCCAAACCCTCATCCCCAGTCCTCATCTGCAGATCAATAGAGCGCCTGCCTCGTAATCAATTTCACCATGCCATGTGGTTTACACCTATGCATGCTGGTGCGCATTATGAACTCTATTTGGAAGCAGGATTACAGATATCTTTAAATATCTATAACAGTGGTTCTCAACCTGTGGGTCCCTGGGTATTTTGGCCTACAACTCCCAGAAATCCCAACCAGTTTACCAGCTATTGGGATTTCTGGGAATTGAAGGCCAAAATATATGGGGAACCACAGGTTGAGAACCACTGATCTGTAAGCCTGCCGCGTATAAAGATATTTTTGTTTTCCCAAGATGTAGAACAGAGGATATCCACAAGCATGTGGACAATTTCAACAGAAAGGAAGAATCCGTGAAAATGAACAAAATCTGGCTCCCAGTTTTAAAAAACTCTAAAATTATAACAGTAAATAAAGAACACTCAAACACAGGGGAACTCAAGACAAGAAACAATCAGGAACAGCTAATCACCTCTCAACAAAGGATTCCCCCAGGCAGTAACAAGCCATACCTAAAAACTGTCAGGCCATCAAATGCTAATCAAGGTGGCCAGTTGAAACATTCACACTTACCTCCAACAGACAAAAGTTCTTTCTCCCACCCATTTTCCTAGTTTCCAACAGACCTCACAACCTCTAAGGATGCCTACCAGAGGTGCAGGTGAAACATCAGGAGAGAATGCTTTTAGAACATGGCCATTTACCCCGAAAAACCTTCAACAACCCGTCATGAAATTACCTGACTTTGGGTTCCAGCATATATGTTCCTAACCGGACACAGTTAGCTGAAACTGCAGACACAACCAAACACAATCAAATCACCTGATTTGCAGTCCAGCGTATCATAGGGTTGCACTAGGGATTTAGAGTACCTCTCTAGGATTTTGCTATGTCCTCCCATGCAGTTCTGTAGTGTGCCTTGTGATCTAACAGAGCTGTGACAGTCTTGGTTATAGAGTTGGCGACTGTACCCTTGTTCCCAGGTGTGCCTTGATCTCTCCGACCTGCGCTTTGCCTTTCCAAGCCCTGCAGCCTGATAAAGAGCCGTTTTCCGTGTCTTGCTCAGTTTTAATCACAGCTTCAGCATGTTAACAGATGGAGCTTCTGCCCCTCCCTCCCTGCGCATCTTGAGCATGGAGCAACCACCTCGGGGTGGCCGGCTTTAATGAGCCTTCCTTTCGGAAGTGTTTGGAAAACCGCTGAGCGCAGGTGTCTGGATTAAAGGCCGAACAAGAAAAACCTCAGCAAGTCTCCCTTGCAGACAGAAGCCGAGCGGCCTCTTCAGCACAGCCCTCTCGTCAGCAAAGAAAGACTTAGGAGATGTGTGGTGTGTGAAAGAGATGGAGATAAGCACACCTTGGGCGCGGCATGTCCTCCTGGAAGAGTGGAAAGTTTCCCTTCCCTTCGTTTTGAACACAGACAACTTGGGGAATTGCTCTCCACGTTGCTTGCTTTTGGAGCACTCTGGCCATGTCCTAGAAATGTTCTGTGGAAGACAGTGGTATTTTAGGAAAGGTGTGTTATCAGTCAACATGGTGGTTTGAGGGCTGGACAAGGTCTCTTGGACCAGCGTTTGGATCCCCCACTGTGGAAACTCCATTGAGTTTTTTTTTCTCGTGACAGGGCAGCCAGTCAATTATATTACATTTCTAACAGAACAAAGCAAACAAACAGAGAAAATACAAAATGTGTGAGTTTGGTAGTTGATTAGATGTCCTTTGACCAGTATCTGGCCCCTTGGAGTGCCTCTGGTGTTGCTGCAAGAAGGTCCTCCCTTGTGCATGTGGCAGGGCTCAGGTTGCATTGCAGCAGGTGGTCAGTGGTTTGCTCCTCTCCACACTCGCATGTCGAGGATTCCACTTTGTGGCCCCATTTCTGAAGGTTGGCTCTGCATCTCGTGGTGCCAGAGCGCAGTCTGTTCAGCGCCTTCCAAGTCGCCCAGTCTTCTGTGTGCCCAGGGGGGAGTCTCTCATTTGGTATCAGCCATTGGTTGAGGTTCTGGGTTTGAGCCTGGCACTTTTGGACTCTTGCTTGCTGAGGTGTTCCAGCGAGTGTATCTGTAGATCTTAGAAAACTATGTCTGGATTTAAGTCGTTGACGTGCTGGCTGATACCCAAACAGGGGATGAGCTAGGGATGTCACTGCCTTGGTCCTTTCACTATTGGCTGCCATTTCCCGGCGGATGTCAGGTGGTGCGATACCGGCTAGACAGTGTAATTTCTCCAGTGGTGTAGGGCGCAGACACCCCGTGATAATGTGGCATGTCTCATTAAGAGCCACATCCACTGTTTTAGTGTGGTGAGATGTGTTCCACACTGGGCATGCATACTCAGCAGCAGAGTAGCACAGCGCAAGGGCAGATGTCTTCACTGTATCTGGTTGTGATCCCCAGGTTGTGCCAGTCAGCTTTCGTATGATAATGTTTCTAGCACCCACTTTTTGCTTGATATTCAGGCAGTGCTTCTTGTAGGTAAGAGCACAATCCAGAGTGACTCCCAGGTATTTGGGTGCGCTGCAATGCTCCCGTGGGATTCCTTCCCAGGTAACAATCCTCAGAACTCGGGATGCTTGTCTGTTCTTGAGATGAAAGGCACATGTCTGTGTTTTAGATGGGTTGGGGATCAGCTGGTTTTCCCTGTAATAGGCAGTAAGAGCACCTAGAGCTTCGGAAAGCTTCCGTTCTGCTATTCTGTTCTGTTCACTCCATTGAGTGAACCATGGGCAAGTCATGTTTGCTTAGCATGGCAGATTTAGGAGTATGGGTTCACAGAATTGGAAGACACTCCCAAAGGCCATCTAGTCCAACTACATTGTGTCACACAGGAAGACAGTACCAAAGGCCTCCCAACAGATGACCCTACAGCTTCTGTTACAAGATCTCCGGAGAAGGAAACACCACCAGACTCCAAGGGAGCAGAAGATCCCACTGCCAAACAGCTCTTACCGTCAGGAAGTCCTTCCTAAAGTTTCAGTGGAATCTCTTTTCCTGCAGTTTGAACCCATGGCTCCATTGTGTCCTAGTCTCCAGAGCTACAGAAAAAAGGGCTTTCTCCTCCTTAATATGACATCCTCACAAATATTCAAACATGGGTCCCATGTTTTCTCTCAACCTTCCTCATAGAATCATAGAATCATAGAATCATAGAATCATAGAATCATAGAATCAAAGAGTTAGAAGAGACCTCCTGGGCCATCCAGTCCAACCCCATTCTGCCAAGAAGCAGGAATATTGCATTCAATTCACCCCTGACAGATGGCCATCCAGCCTCTGTTTAAAAGCTTTCAAAGAAAGAGCCTCCACCACACTCTGGGGCAGAGAGTTCCACTGCTGAACGGCTCTCACAGTCAGGAAGTTCTTCCTCATGTTCAGATGGAATCCCCTCTCTTGTAGTTTGAAGCCATTGTTCCTTGTCCTAGTCTCCAGTGAAGCAGTAAACAAGCTTGCTCCCTCCTCCCTGTGGCTTCCTCTCACATATTTATACATGACTATCATATCCCCTCTCAGCCTTCTTTTCTTCAGGCTAAAGATGCCCAGCTTCTTAAGCCGCTCCTCATAGGGCTTGTTCTCCAGACCCTTGATCATTTTAGTCGCCCTCCTCTGGACAAATTCCAACTTGTCAATATCTCTCTTGAATTGTGGTGCCCAGAATTGGACACAATCTTCCAGGTGTGGTCTAACCAAAGCGGAATAGAGGGGTAAGATTACTTCCCTAGATCTAGACACTATGCTCCTATTGATGCAGCCCAAAATCCCATTGGCTTTTTTTTTGCCGGCACTGATGAATTTGGCCAAGGAAACGCTTGAAAAGGAAGACTAGAAATTGGAATTTACTTGTAGATACATCACAAGGGCAAATAAAATGTTCCATGATGAGGAGAAAATGAATAGGAAGAAAATGTTCTCCTCTGCTATTCCAGGCTGAGCATCCCATATCTGAAATTCCAAAATCTGAAGTCTCCAAAATGCTAAAATGTCTACATGGTTTGCTGAAACAATAAGACCTTTGCTTTTTGGTGGTTCTGTGTGCACTAATTATTTAAACTATCCTCAGGCTACATAAGTGAGATGTATATGAAACAGCAATGAATTTTGTGTTTAGACTGGGATCCATTTCCAAGATAACTCATGATACTTGTATGTGCAAATATAGGTATTTGTTGTGTATCAGCATGTTCAGCCTATGATTGTGTCTGATGTTCATATTTATTTATTTATTTATTTATTTATTTATTATTCAAACCTATATGCCGCCACTCCCCTGGGGCTCGGAGCGGCTTACAAGAACAGGCTAAAATCTAACACAATTTAAAAACAATTTAAAACAGCAATATCAAAAATCAAAGGCCTGTTGAAACAGATATGTCTTACATGCCCTGCGGAACGCTGATAGGTCCCGCAAGGCATGGACTTTAGGTGGCAGAGTATTCCAGAGTGATGGTGCCACTGCTGTAAAGGCTCTGCGTCTGGTTGCTGTTAGACACAAGGTCTTGACATTGGGAATTTCCAACAAATCTTGGTCCTCAGAACCAAGATGATCATGATGGGAGTGGGGATGATGTTCTTGATGATGGGCCTGGGGATGAGGATTTGCTTGGGCCTGAATTAAGTTCAGAAGAGAGGCCTGAGATGTTTCAGGAAGATTCACAAGGCCACATTCCTGGGAGAGATCTTTCACCGCTTTTCTCAGAGCAACTGTCTGAAAATGATCCTGAGATTGATTGGCCAAGTGCAGGAGTTAATGAGGGTGAGGATAATGAAACCTTGGACAGAAAGTGAAGTTTTAGTAAACAGAGGCAGAGTTTTCAGAGACTGAGGCGATAATTTCAGCTACAGCAAAAGAAAGATAACAAACGGTTAAATAGTGGGAAAATCAAGAAAAATGCTTTCCTTTAAGTTTTAGGTTCTGGAAAAGGTTTATTCATGAGAGTGAGTTGCCTCAGTCGAGGCAATATTGTTACTTTTTCACGGTCTTGCTTTCAAGTGCTCTGAGTTTCATGTATCAAGTTTTTGCCAAGCTTAAGTTTTTCCTGTGGGATTTTCCTGCTGTTCTGTTTCATGGTAACTAACTGGGGCGGCATACAGGGAGCATACCACCCCCTTCTTATGCCAGCTCCACTGGCTGCCGGTCCATCTCCGAGCCCAATTCAAAGTGCTGGTTTTGACCTATAAAGCTCTATACGGTTCTGGCCCAGCTTACTTGTCCAAACGCATCTATCCCTACGTCCCACCTCATAATCTAAGACCATCCAGGGAGGCCCTGTTCTCGCTCCCGCCAATTGTGCAAATGTGCCTGGCGGGGACGAGAGACAGGACCTTCTCAGCAGTGGCCCCTCGCCTATGGAACACATTCCCAAATGAGGTAAGATCCGCTCCCTCCTCCTGGCTTTTAGGAAAAAAATTAAAAACATGGTTTTGGGACCAGGCCTTCGGGCAGTAGAAACAAATCTATGCAGCATTTCGGAAAGACAATGACTGGAACGGCGATTCGATGGATGAGACTGTTTTACTGTTTTAATTATTGTTTTACTGTTTATGGATGTATTTTAATTTGATTTATGCCTAACTGTAATTGTATAATTGTAATTGTTTGTGCTGTCATTGAATTTTGCCATTACCTATATGGAAACCGCTTTGAGTCCCCTTCGGGGTGAGAAAAGCGGCATACAAATGTTGTAAATAAATAAATAAATAAATAAATAAATGGTTTCAAGTGCCTTGTTTCCTGGATTTCTTTGTACTCCTGGATCTTGTTTCCCTTTGAAGCTTATGGACTATTTTGGATTTTGGACCTTTCTTGCTTTGCTATTTTTTACTGCTTTGCCTACATATATTCTACAATAAACTGCTTGCTGATTTTACCAAGCTGGTGTGGTGTTTAAGGCCAGAGGTGTTTCTGCTCTGGTGTATGACAGTATTCCAAAATTGAATATTAAGGCATGTTCAGTCTGTATGCTGATCATGATTTGCACCTAAAATCATAGAATCAAAGAGTTGGAAGAGACCTCATGGGCCATCCAGTCCAACCCCATTCTGCCAAGAAGCAGGAATATTGCATTCAAATCACCCCTGACAGATGGCCATCCAGCCTCTGTTTAAAAGCTTCCAAAGAAGGAGCCTCCACCACACTCCGGGGCAGAGAGTTCCACTGCTGAACGGCTCTCACAGTCAGGAAGTTCTTCCTCATGTTCAGATGGAATCTCCTCTCTAAACTATTAATATCTGCTGAATTTGGTCACTTGGCTTAGCCCTTTTCATCAGATGCCTAAACTGCCTTTCAAAACACTCTAGTTTTTAAGTATCGGTGCAATGCTAGGAATTTGTGGACTGAAGAAAATTCTGTTGGGGACAAATGCCCTCGTCCTGACCTTTCCGATAACTGTGGTCCTGGCTAGCACAGTAGTATAAATGCCTGCCTTTTCTTTTTTGAAGAACCCTAGAAGTGAAATCCTTCAAGAATCACAGAGACCAGCAGCTTGCATGCTCCCTCTTCCCTTGGTTTCCATCATTCAGGGCTGTGACATTTCCAAGTGTCTCTCTCCCTTCACATCTGTAGGAAGTCCCAGTCACAACACATTATCGCTGGTAGCCAATGGCAACAGCCATCTTAGAATAAACTTGTCATGCTAAGCACTAATAAACGTAATGATTACATTTTTGGAGTTCTTTATTGAAAGGTAATGCTCCCCAGGCTTTTGCTTTCTGCTGATAGGGGAGCAGCCCCCTAATTTACCCCCATTCTTCCCTCAATGCTGCGGTTTATATACTCTCCGTTAATAGCATTATGAGCATAGTTTTGTACTAATTCAAAATTAGAGCTCTCATTTGCATAAACAAATTACTGCTTGGATTAGTGCGACATAGTTAAGACAGCCGATACTCTGACAGATTTCATTTTGTGGAAATGGCTGTTGGCAGGATGGCGGATGCGCAGAATTCGAATGCGAGTGGATATTGTTGCAGAATCAGAGCCAGGCAGAGAGGTCTCCGAAATCCAGAGTTCCATGCGAAAAAGTGAAAACATGTTCCCCTGCTTTATGCTTATTGTAGGAGCTCAGCCTGTGATTGTGTTTCAGGATCAGGGTACTTTGGATGTGGGGAGTGATGTTAATGAGTTGCAAGATGAGTTTCAAGATGACAATGGTTTGGCCAGCGATATTGATGCAGAGAATGACCAGGAGATCCCTGTTCAAAGTGTGCTTTCCCATGAGAATGTCCCTGAGGGGTGTGGGGATGATGGTGTGCTCTCTGAATTGTTACCAGAGAGTTCCCATAATAGGGAACATGAAAACAACTCGGCACCTGGCCCAGCTGCAGAAATTAATGATCAAATAGATAGACGGGAGGAGGTCAGTCAAAATAGGAGAGTCGAACAGTGGCTTCGGCAGTCTGCTAGGCTCTGAGAGAAAAAGATAAGAATTTCTCAGCTAATTTATTTATTTATTTATTTATTTACAACTTTTATATTCCACCCTTCTCACCCCGCAGGGGACTCAGGGCGGATCACAGTGTACACATATATGGCAAACATTCAATGCCAATTTGATATACAACATATACAGACATAGACAGAGACTATTTAACTTTTTCTGGCTGCCAGGGGAGCTGTCGCTTTCATCGTCCACCTGCGACACTGATGAAGTACTTCCGCATTCCCCACATGCTTTTTGCTGGAGTGCTTGCTGGAGTCTTTTTTTTATGGCCTCATAAATTAGCTAATTTAGCCTCCCCACACTTTAAGGTGGTACCTAATTTTCCTACTTGACAGATGCAACTGTCTTTCGGGTTGCAAAGGTCGACAACAGGCTACACACAATTGGTTGGAAGCCCACTCCAATCCGGGCTGGCTTCGAACTCATGACCTTTTGGTCAGAGTAATCTCAATGCAGCTGACACTCAGCCAGCTGCGCCACAATCCCAGTGCAATGCAAAACCAATTTCTGAGATAAGAGACATAGCTAACAAGGAGATAAAAGTCCCAAGTGCAGGATATGTAGTCAGATGAAGCATCGTTTGAAATCAAGTCAAGACCTCGTCCTTGTTCATGGAAACTTCATGTTTTAAGTGCCTTTGTTTCATGGTTTTGATCCATGCTTATGTATTCATGCCTTGGATTCATGTTTCACTTCACTTTATTTCTTAATTAGTTGCTCTCCACCAAGGTGCTCCGAGCGACTTACAATTTAAAATAGCATTTACACAATATAAAAACATTCAACACAAAAACATACAACAGTGACTATTTGGCAGATTAGATCTGATCACTTTACTTAAATGCACAACCAAACAGCCAAGTCTTGAGCGCCTTTACAAAAGATAACAACTCCGACATTGCTCTAATATATGGTGGCAATGAGTTCCACAGAATTGGAGCATAGATCGAAAAAGCTCTATGCATTGTAGCTTCCACGTGTACCTCCCTAGGTGTACCTCCCTGATTTCTTGAATTTTATTTGGGAAGTTTTGACTTTAGGTTCTTGTGGGTTTTTTCGGGCTATAGAGCCATGTTCTAGAGGCATTTCTCCTGACGTTTCGCCTGCATCTATGGCAAGCATCCTCAGAGGTTGAGAAGGTTTTGACTTTGTTTTTATGGACTTCGCTGGACTATTACTCTGGACTACTTTGTTCCTGCTTATCTTCCTACTTAATTGGATTTACCTATTTCTTTAAAGTGTTTTTTACCTTACTGCTTTTTAATTATCTTCAGTAAAAGGATTGTTTTCCATCCAACGGTGTGGTGTTTAAAGTCAGAGGGCTTTTCCTGTCCTGGAGTGCAACACCTATGGAAGGGGGCATCTATACTGTCCGACTAACACAGTTTGGCACCACTTTTATACCCAAGGCTTAATGCCATGCCACCCTGGGAGGTGTAATTTTCCAAGGTCTTTAGCCTCTTTTGGCCAATAGTGCTGGTGCCTCACTAAACTATACAACTCCCGTCATTCCATAGCATTGATCCATGGCAGTTAAAATGGTATCAAACTGCATTCTTTTTACAGTGTGGATGAACCCCTAGTGCTGTGCTACACGTTCTTCATGCGGAAGGGCCCAGGTCTGCCCTTTGACATTTTCTAGGCAGGGTCAACCAAATCCCTGCTTGAAACACAAGAGAGTCTTTGGTTTCTGTTATTGTTAGTGGCACCATTTGGATGGACCTATTATTTGACTCAGGATACACCTACAGTGTGGAATCAATGCAGCTCACCACCACTTTATCTGTCCTGACTTAATGCTGTCATTTGGCGAGGCACCAACACTTTGGCAGGGAAAGCTAATGAAATTATGAAAGCAACGCCATGATTCCATAGCGTGCAGTCATAGCAGATAAAGTTGTGCCAAGCTGTTCTGATTCCACAGTGTAGATGCAATCTTGGTTTGTTTTAACAAGCTTGCTCAATGGGTTGCTGTGAGTTTTCCGGGCTGTATGGCCATGTTCCAGAAAGCATTATCTCCTGACGTTTCACCCACATCTGTGGCAGGTACCCTCAGGAGTTGTGAGGTCTGTTGGAAACTAGGCAAGTGGGGTTTATATATCTGTAGAATAACGTCCAGGATGGGAGAAAGAACTCTGGGAGAATCCTTTGTTGGGAGGTGTTAGCTGGCCCTGATTGATTATTGTCTTGAATTCCCCTGCTTTTTGAGCGTTGCTCTTTATTTACTGTCCTGATTTGAGAGTTTTCTAATAATGGTAGCCAGATTTTGTTCATTTTCATAGTTTCCTCCTTTCTGTTGAAATTGGATTCCCCCAGGCAGCAACCAGCCAGGCTTTGAAGCTGCAAGGCTATCCAATGTTAATGACGGTGGCCAATTGCAACATTCACACTTGCTTCAAGCAGGCAAGAGTTCTTTCTCCCACCCTGGACATTATTCCAGAGATATATGGACCCCACTTGCATAGTTTCCAACAGACCTCTCAACCTCTGAGGATGCCTGCCATAGATGTGGGAGAAACATCAGGAGAGAATGCTTCTGTAAAAAGCCATACAGCCCAGAAAACCCGCAGCAACCCAGTGATTCTGGCCATGAAAACCTTTCACAAGTTTGCTCAAATTTGTTAAAACAGCTCCTAGTTTCTTACTCAGTCCTCTTGTTTTGTCTTTGCAGATCTCCACTCCTTGGCGCCTCTCGGCATTCTCCATCCGGGAGTAAGTCCCAGGCTCCGCAGCAGCAGCGCTGGAGGAACAGGAGTCTCCGCTGTATTGGGGGAGTCATGTACAAGGTCTCCGCCAACAAGCTGGCCAAAGTCTCCAGCCCTCCGGCCCGGAGTGGAGAAGCCTTCAGCAGGAGCCTCGTCAGAACAGGTAAGCAACGGGCACAGCTTCCAGGCTTTGAATGCTTGCGCGTGGGAATGGAGGTCTGCCAGCATTTGGACATAGGCACCATTGGATATTTAAACCTAAAACTTGGTTGCCACTTACCATTGCTTGGCTTTGTTGCTGTTTCCTTGTCAATTGTTTCACAGTGAAGGTCAAACCTCTCAGAGCTGCATTTTGTCAGCTCAATACAGTGCTCTTAGCAAGATGGTTCAGCTTCTTTATGGACTTTGCAAGAGGTATGGAGGGACTGCATGGCCATCTGTCTGGAATACTTTGATTGTGCTTTTCCTGCATAGCATGGGGTTGGACTACATGGCCCATGTGGTCTCTTCCGATATGATTCTATTAGCTATTAGGTTAATTCAGAGCTCTTTATAGCAAATCAAGATTAATTTAATTAATCTCTGCATCTCACCTTGAAGAGCCTACGCTTGAACAGATTTCTAGAAGTAGAAACAGACATCCATGTTGAGCATTCCAAAAATCTGGTGGTTTGCTTTCTGATAGTTCAGTGTGCACACATTTTGTTTCAGGCACACAATTACTTAAAATATTGTATAAAATAATCTTCAAGCTTTGTGTTTATGGTGTGTGTTGCACCTCAGCCAGAGTTCACCTTGCCCTTTGCACCAACCAGGACTCCAAAAGCAGTAATAAAGCAGTTTATTGAAGAAAGTATATATAAAAAGGGAAAATCACCAAAAAGGATACGAAAGGCAAAATCCAACAGGTCATCAGAAAAGGTAATCGATAAGTAAAAAAACCAAACCAAGCTGGTGAGGAGAAAAAACACTTCAAAGTCAATAATCCAAAAGGTACAGAAAAACAAGAGTCATAACATGAGCATAAATCCAGGGAAACAAGAATCAAAACATAAACATGAATCCAGAAAACCCAAGAACTTAGGCTAAAGTATGAACTGGAAACAGGACTTGAGATCTTCACTATCTAGCAGTGTTGCCTGATCTGAATTCTCAAAAAGATGCTCTCTACTTTAAGAGCCACAAAACATGAAGGCATTTCTTTGAACTTGACTTTCTGGCTTGAGGGACTTTCTCTGTGCTTCCTTTTCATGGAACTTTTTGATTTCTTGAGCTTGATGTTTTTCTCCCTAAGATCAAGCCTGATACCCCTGTTGAACACACCTGCTCTCTCAGGCAAGCTATCTCAGCCTTCCAGGCCTTTATAAGGAGTTGCTAAGCTACTTGTAGGGCAGTGATTCTCAACCTGTGGGTCCCCAGGTGTATTGGCCTACAACTCCCAGAAATCCCAGCCCGATTACTAGATGTTAGGATTTCTGGGAGTTCAAGGTCAAAACATCTGGGAGCTCACAGGTTGAGAACCACTGTTGTAGGGGGAAAGTCATCTCCACCATTCACTGTATCTCCCTTTCTGCTGGATTCTGAAAAGTTTCACTTTCAATCCCTGTTTCACAGACAGAATCTTGATCTAAAATCCCCTCATTTCCCTCAGTGAAAGAACCATCCACCACTTTCCAAGGCCCTCCAGGCTCTGGAATCCCAATCCCCTCATTTTCATCTGCCTGAACCACAACAGTGTGTACGAAACATCAGTGAATTTCATGTTAGATTTGGGTCCCATCTCCAAGATATCTCATTATGTGTATATCAGTATTCCAAAATAATCCAATACCCAAGCATTTTGGATTCCAAGCACTTCGAATGAAGTATGCTCAATCTGTATCTGTAAACTAGAAAGTTTGCAAGCAGATAAAATTCCAGAGCACCAAGGCCCTTACTGGGACAAACATCATGCGTTTCTGGTTTGGAGATTTTACGTTAGGGGTCCTCAAACTTTTTAAACAGAGGGCCAGGTCACAGTCCATCAAACTGTTGGAGGGGCGTATTATAATTTGAAAAAAACATGAATGAATTCCTATGCACACTGCACATATCTTATTTGTAGTGCAAAACACACATAAAAACAATACAATAATTAAAAAGAAGAAAATCTTTAACAAATATTCTGCTGTGTTTTCTGGTGTTTTTATGAGTGATGGTCACTCATTGGCCTGATAGGTGTATTGTGTTCAAATTTGGTGTCTATTCGTCCAGTAGTTTTTGAGTTCTGTTAATCCCACAAACAAACATTACATTTTTATTTATATAGATTAATATTTCAATGGAAAGTGTGAGCCTGCTTTTGGCTGATGATATAGGATTGTTGTTGTTGTGGGTTTTCAAGTAATTTAGACTTAGGTTGACCCTGAGCCAGGGAAGGGTAAATGACCTTGAAGGGCCGTATCTGGCCCCTGGCCTTAGTTTGAGTACCCCTGTCTTACTTAGTATTTTGAAAGATATTTTCTGAACCGCCCACAAGACTGCAAATACAGAGGATTTGAAGGACACAAGTTCAGGATGTTGAGGGCTTGCAAAAATGGTCCACTTCTGTTCTGGAGTCATAAAACAGTACTGCGTTGAAATGGACGTCAGCACAAAATAAAAGTGAAATTAGTTATTTTCCCAGGTGTCCAGTGCACATCAGTACAAAAGGCAATACATGAGACAGACAGACACTTGAGGGTTGCAATGGTATTTTTGTTTTCTTTTACCCAAAGCCCGGTCATGTTTCTTCCTCTGGGTTTCTTGTCTCTTAACGCACTTGAGAGACAGTTTAACCTGGAATAGGATGCTTCATGAGCTTCACCCCTCTCTATCCCTTCAACGCACACACACACACACACACTCACACAGAGGCGCACATGCCCCGTATCTCCTGCTCCTCCGCGATTATCTGCAGACTTTTTAATTTTCCGTCTGAGCCGCCCAGCCAGCTAATCCACGGTTTAAGCTAAATCTCCACCCTCTTCTTCACCTGCCGAGATGAGGTGCCGTAAGCATTTCTCTCCCCTCACGGAGGCTGCCGCTCATTTCCCACTCTCAATTGCCTCTCTCATGGCTTGTTACCGGTCGGGGAGGCTCCGCTCTTTGTTCAGGTGTTGCTTTCCGCTCTTAATTTCTGGCCAAGGTGTTTGCAGCTTCCAGAGCCACGCAACCCCCCTTACCCTGAGCTCAGCTCTTTTGCTGACTTGATTTTTTAATTTTTGCCTCCATCTAAAACCCTGGCTAATCCCCCTCCTCTTTTTATTTATAGTCCTGCTCAGCTTATGCTTTGACTTCTCCTGCCCTGGCCAAATATTCTTGGGCCTCATAGTCTTTACTATTCCTTAATTTTCTTATCGGAGTCGTGTTTTGGGGTGGGGTAAATGTGGGAAATTAAACGCACCCGTTACTTTTATTTCATAGTCCTCTTGGGTCGGTGGCGGAGTCCCAAGGTGTTCCATCAGCGCCGCCTGACAGCTGTGAAATTGGGGGGCTTTCTTTGGGAGCGGTGCAGAAGCATTGCAAATCTGATTAGGCCCTAATCAGCAGACCCCAGGTGTGCGCACCGACTTCCATCCATCCAGTTTATCCTACCTGACTCATTTCCTTTTCGCAAGGAGGCTGCAGCATTTGGGGCATCGGGGAGGGAGGCAGAGCAGGAGGGAAAGGGATGGAGGCCTCTGAAAAAAGCACCGCTTTCTAGAGGATTGAGAGCAGTGCCTAGGTTGTCCCTTCTTTCTTTTTATCACAGCTTGGTTATGTTAGTTTTTGGACTCAGCTGACACAGCCAACAGGATTCTGGCAATTGCACTCCAAATAACTAACTTTTGCCAAACTCTGATTTTTGCCATTGAGGTCCACTCTGGCCAGTTTCCCACTTTGCTTTCCATTTCTGTTAGCTTTGGGTTCAATACAAGCATACCTAACATAACAGAATGTTTGACATTCTGGGGTTGCCAGTGTAAGAACTGGGAAGGGCTCTTAGTACCTTTAAGGGTTGTATAGAAATGGGAATGTCAGACGGTATTGCTTCTTACCTGGAGGCACCTGCTGAAACCCCCTCTTCAAAGTATAGGGACCATCTAGGCTTTCACTTTGACGACCTTGTGCTCCCTTTTAGAAAAGCTCTTTTTTAAAACTATTTTTTTATTCACAAGTAAAAGAAAGGTATAAAAAAGACAATACAAAAAGCAGATTTTCATGTTTTCTGCTAAAACTAAGTGGCTATCAGTCCAGCCACTGCAACAACTAAATTTGAAACCTAACACATACGTACACTAACATAAACATACTAAGCATACAGCTACCGAAACAACCGTATTTCATCACATCGTGGTTGTCATCGTATAATAATTGCACCTCTGTCAGAAGGGGCAGAGAGTTTCATCTACGCTGATGATCGTGCCATTACCGCTCAAACAGAGAGCTTTGAAATGGTTGAACAGAACATCTCCGAAGCTCTAGGTGCCCTTACTGCCTATTACAGGGAAAACCAGCTGATCCCCAACCCATCTAAAACACAGACGTGTGCTTTTCATCTTAAGAACAGAGAAGCATCCCAAGCTCTGAGGATTACCTGGGAAGGAATCCCACTGGAGCATTGCAGCACACCCAAATACCTGGGAGTCAACAGTGAAGAGAGGAGCATTTGCACAGTTAAAAGTTGTGCTCCAGCTGTGCCCATACCTTGGGAAATCTGACTTGGCCACAGTGGTCCACGCTCTTGTTATATCCCAAATAGATTACTGCAACATACTCTACATGGGGTTGCCTTTGAAGACTGTTGGCAAGCTTCAAATGGCCCAATGGGCGGCAGCCAGGTTACTAACAGGAGCGGTGCTCAGGGAACACACAACTCCTCTGTTGCATTAGCTCCACTGGCTACCAGTTTGCTACTGAGCACAATTCAAAATGCTAGCTTTAGCCTATAAATCCCTAAACTATTCCGGCCCTGCTTACCTGTCCAAACGTGTCTCCTCTTATGAACCATCTAGGAGCTTAAGATCGTTTGGGGAGGCCCTGCTCTCAATCCTGCCTGCCTCGCAAGTGCAATTGGCAGAGATGAAAGACAGGGCCTTCTCAGTGGTGCCCCCCCCCCAAAGCTATGGAACTCCCTCCCTAGGGATATTAGATCGGCCACCTCTCCTGACTTTCCGAAAAAAGTAAAAACCTGGCTCTTTGAGCAAGCTTTTGAGAATGTAGCAGAATATATAACACGGAACTATGAATGATGAACATGGAATTGCCAGACGATGTTACTGGACAGCGTATTGTCGAAGGCTTTCATGGCCGGAATCACTGGGTTGTTGTAGGGTTTTTTTCAGGCTATATGGCCATGTTCTAGAGGCATTCTCTCCTGACATTTCACCTGCATCTAGGATGCTTGCCATAGATGCTAGAACAATGGATAACGTTTTTAACAGGATGACACCGATGACTAACAGTTTTTATATATGTTTTATATTGTAATGTTGATTGTTTTTCATGGCACCGTTATGAATGCCTGACACCAAACTGTGCCAACCTGTAACCCACCTTTAGTCGTCGTATGGCTGAGAAAGGCAGGCTATAAATATTGTAAATAAATAAATAAATAAATAAATAAATATTCCACCGTTTTATAGTTTGTACAATAAAGAAGTTCTTCTGATGTTTAGGTATCAGTGCTGGGCACACATTAGATTTGGTCTTCTGTCAAGGATGGGAGCAAGGTGGCGGGGTTGAGGAGTTATCCATCTCTCCGTTGCCATGGACCGACCACCATCTGGTCAGCTTTAGACTCACTGCACCTCCTAACCTCTGCAGAGGTGGGGGACCCATTAAGTTGGTCCGCCCCAGGAGGCTTATGGATCCGAATGGATTCCTGACGGCTCTTGGGGAGTTTCCCGCTGCCTCGGTTGGTGATTCTGTTGATGCCCTGGTGACTCTCTGGAATGGGGAGATGACCAGGGCAATAGACACGATCGCTCCGGAACGTCCCCTCTCAAGTAGCCGAGCTAAACCAGCTCCTTGGTTCAACGAGGAGCTGGCAGCAATGAAGCGAAAAAAGAGGAGACTAGAGCGTGTGTGGCGCTCGGATCCGAGCGAGTCAAACCGAACACGGTTTATTGCCCTACTAAGGGCATATGCCGTGGCAATAAAGGCAGCAAAGAAAGCTTTCTTTGCGGCCAATATTGCGTCCGCAAAGAACCGTCCGGCTGAGTTGTTTCGAGTTGTCAGAGGCCTGTTGAAGCCCACCATCCCGGTTGGGAGCCCTGACAACTCGACGGCCCGCTGTGAAGCATTTGCTCGGTTCTTTGCGGACAAAGTCGCTTCGATCCGTTCAGGTCTGGACGCCATGTTAACGGCAGTCTCTGAGGATGTGACGAGAACACCTGTCTGTCCGATTTTGATGGATTCGTTTCAATTTGTGAAACCTGAGGATGTGGACGAGGTGCTTGGAGGGATGAGAGCAACCACATGCATCTTAGACCCCTGCCCATCCTGGCTTCTAAAGGAGGCCAGAGGGGGATTGGCCGAGTGGGTGAAGGTGGTGGTTAATGCCTCCCTTCGGGAAGGCAAAATTCCAGCCAGCTTAAAGCAAGCTGTTATAAACCCGCTGTTGAAGAAACCATCACTGGACCCCACTCAATTCGTCAACTATCGGCCTGTTTCCAATCTCCCCTTTTTGGGCAAAGTCCTGGAACGTGTGGTGGCCTCACAACTCCAAGCATTCTTGGTAGACACTGATTATCTGGATCCGGCACAGTCTGGCTTTAGGCCGGGTCATGGTACCGAGACAGCCTTGGTCGCCTTAGTGGATGATCTCCGGCGTGAGCTCGACAGGGGGAGTGTGTCCCTGTTGGTTCTGCTGGACCTCTCAGCGGCTTTCGATACCGTCGACCACGGTATCCTTCTGGATCGCCTCGTGGGAATGGGCCTGGGAGGCACTGTTTTACGGTGGCTCAGGTCCTTCCTAGAGGATCGCACCCAGAAGGTGTTGCTGGGGGACACCTGATCGTCCTCACAACCATTGATTTGTGGGGTCCCGCAGGGTTCAATACTGTCCCCCATGTTATTTAACATCTACATGAAGCCGCTGGGAGAGATCATCCGGAGTTTCGGGGTGCGGTGTCATCTGTACGCAGATGATGTCCAACTCTGTCACTCCTTTCCACCTGCTACTAAGGAGGCTGTCCAGGTCCTGAACCGGTGCTTGGCTGCTGTGTCGGACTGGATGAGGGTGAACAAATTGAAACTCAATCCAGACAAGACAGAGGTACTCCTGGTCAGTCGGAAGGCCGAACAGGGTATAGGGTTACAGCCTGTGTTGGACGGGGTCGCACTCCCCCTGAAGACGCAGGTTCGCAGCTTGGGTGTGACTCTGGATTCTTCGCTAAGCTTGGAACCCCAAGTTTCAGCGGTTTCCAGAGGAGCATTTGCACAGCTTCGGCTCGTGCGCCAGCTGCGCCCGTATCTTGGGAAGTCGGACTTGGCCACGGTAGTCCACGCTCTTGTCACATCCCGTATAGATTACTGCAACGCGCTCTACGTGGGGTTGCCCTTGAAGACTGCCGGAAGCTTCAGATGGTCCAGCGTTCGGCAGCCAGGTTGCTAACGGGAGCGGCACTCAGGGAGCACACCACTCCGCTGCTGAGCCAGCTCCACTGGCTGCCAATTTGCTACCGGGCACAATTCAAGGTGCTGGCTTTAGCATATAAAGCCCTAAACGGTTCCGGCCCCACTTACCTCTCTGAACGCATCTCCACCTATGAACCGACAAGGACGTTAAGATCGTCCGGGGAGGCCCTGCTCTCGGTTCCGCCGGCGTCACAAGTGCGATTGGCGGGGACGAGGGACAGGGCCTTCTCGGTAGTGGCCCCTCGGCTATGGAATGCGCTACCAGGGGACATCAGGCAGGCCCCTTCGTTACTGGTGTTTCGGAGGAGGGTTAAGACGTGGCTCTATGAGCAGGCATTTGGATAACTATGTGATGACAACCAATTTATTGACAGCATTGAATAAGGAATGAAAAAGGATTATGAGAACGGGATCTGATTCTAATGTGAGGCGTTGATGATTATGTGTGCTGTTTGTGTATGTGTGTCCGATATATTGTTCAGTGTTGCTTTTTATTGTAAACCGCATTGAGTCGCCGCCTCAGGCTGATAAATGCGGTATACAAATGGAGTAAATAAATAATAAATAATATCATCTCTTTTCTAGTCATTTGAATTGATTGTGCTCTTGTTTTGGATCAGTTTCCAACAAGCTCTTAGGTTCCGCACATTACATCCCATGAAAGGTTTAAAAGATGGTTTCCATGTCACCTCTCAGGATTCACAAGCCTCTCAGAGGGATTCATGGTTTCCAGACCTTTGGCCGATTCTATGCCAGACTTGGATCTCCTTAAATTCAACAGGGAAAGGGGTTTACCTATTGAGGAATGGAGTAACAGGACTTACTTGTTCTGGATGCATTTTCTCGCACCTCAGGGTCATAACCATGTTCTCAAAAGTTTCTTTTGGAAGAAGGCTGCCCAGATTCTAAGTATTTGAGGCTAGCAGGGAGAGAAGAGATGATCTTGACAACTTAATTGCTTGGCATTTAGCTAGGATGGCTCATCATTTTGCCTGGCAATAATACTCTCCATTTGGATTTATCAGGTCAATATTTTGCCTCCCGCTCTCATGACTCCAATTTAGAGTCAGAGAAATACTCCCAACTTTCCTCCCTCGCACACCACATAGTGGCACTGCTGGCATTTTGTCTTAAAAAGAAAAATAAAGCAGACTGGTTCCTGATCCAAGGAAAATAGGCACCCTTCCCTACCAATAAAACCCTCCCTTATCGGGAATATTGAAAACTGAGATAGTACTACCTTTGCTGTATTGTCGAAGACTTTCATGGCCAGAATCACATAGGTTTTTTCGGGCTATATGGCCATGGTCTAGAGGCATTCTCTCCTGACGTTTCGCCTGCATCTATGGCAAGCATCCTCAGAGGTAGTGAGGTCTGTTGGAACTAGGAAAAGGGGTTTATATATCTGTGGAATGACCAGGGTGGGACAAAGGACGCTTGTCTGCTGGAGCTAGGTATGAATGTTTCAACTGATCACCTTGATTAGCATTTGATTGCCTGGCAGTGCCCGGAGCAAACTTTAGTTGAGAGGTGATTAGATGTCCTTGTTTGTTTCCTCTCTGTTGTTGTGCTGTTGTAATTTTAGAGTTTTTTAATACTGGTAGCCAGATTTTGTTCATTTTCATGGTTTCCTCCTTTCTGTTGAAATTGTTCACATGCTTGTGGATTTCGATGGCTTTTCTGTGTAGTCTGACATGGTGGTTGTGAGAGTGGTCCAGCATTTCAAATGCTAATCAAGGTGATCAGTTGAAACATTCACACCTAGCTCCAGCAGACAAGAGTCCTTTGTCCCACCCTGGTCATTCCACAGATATATAAACCCTTTTTTCCTAGTTCCAACAGACCTCACTACCTCTGAGGATGCTTGCCACAGAGGCAGGCGAAACGTCAGTAGAGAATGCCTCTAGAGCATGGCCATATAGCCCGAAAAAACCTACAACAACCAAATACCTTTGCTTTCTGATGGCTCAAGGTACGCGTACTTAGTTTAATGCACACAGTTATTAAAATATTGTGTATTTATGTATTTGTCTTCTCTGAAAATCCCTTCCAACTCTGTGATTAATCCAAAAGAGCTCTGGAGGCAAATGTCAGCTCCTCCACCTCAGGCTGAGGCAGAAGAGACATGTCACCTGTCAGTTGCTTCTGAATCTGAACCACTGGGCCCAGACAGGTGCCTGGTGTCTCCTTGCTGCGCACGAGGCTCCTGGGTTGTGTTCCTTTTAATCCCATCAACTGCTCAGCCTTTGAAGCCTCTCCGGAAATGACAAGGGCGACTGCTAATTATTTAACGGGTTTTGTTCAGCCTGCCAAGCCGCTCCGTCCTTCTGCCGGGGTTCCCAACCTGATTGGCTTTCATCCGCCGGCACCCAGCACCTGCTTCTTTGCCGACGCCGGTGCAAGTTAAGGATTGCCTCTAACACCGAGGGCCTTTGCAATATCGGCGGCCAATCGCCGGCCTGCCAGGACCGATCAGGCAAGTCATCCATCTCTATAAGTGAGAGGGAAACCAGCAGTTTTCCTGGAGCTGGTCCACAATCTGCCTCCTTGTTACCCTGTGCAATGCACCACGAGTGGCGGACGTACATGCGCCGGGTGCTCTTGGGTCGGCCGAGTTCAGAAAGGCAAGCGCAGCTTCATTTGCAGGGTGCTGTTGGGAAACAGATTGGCTCCCCTCAAAGTGAAATCATGTACCTTTCCTCCTTTTCTTGCTCCAAATTCCAAAATTCAATTAGAGCCCTGTGTGCACAGGAAGACCCAAGTCCAGTGCATGAACATTGTTGATTCCCAGTGTTTCATAGTGAAGAAAGGAGAATATCATAGAATCATACGAGGGTTGAATGAAAAGTAATGCCCCCACCTTCATTACTTGGGCTTGGATGGGAATATTTTAATAAATCAAACGCAGAAATAATCCTTAGAATGTGCTCTTTAACTACCACTATTCACTTTTCCAGATAGTCACCAGACAATTAGATACATTTCTGCCAACAATGAACAAGTTTTCTGAAGCCATTACAAGTGGAGTGCCGCAGGATTCCGTCCTGGGCCCGATCCTGTTCAACATCTTTATTAATGACTTAGATGAAGGGCTAGAAGGCAGGATCATCAAGTTTGCAGAGGACACCAAATTGGGAGGGAGAGCCAAGACTCCAGAGGACAGGAGCAGGATTCAAAACGATCTTGACAGATTAGAGAGATGATGGGCCAAAACTAACAAAATGAAGTTCAACAGTGACAAATGCAAGATACTCCACTTTGGCAGAAAAAACGAAATGCAAAGATACAGAATGGGGGACAACGCCTGGCTCGAGAGCAGTACGTGTGAAAAAGATCTTGAAGTCCTCGTGGACAACAAGTTAAATATGAGCCAGGAATGTCTTGTGGCGGCAAAAAAAGCCAATGGGATTTTGGCCTGCATCAATAGGAGCATAGTGTCTAGATCTAGGGAAGTCATGCTCCCCATGCTCTATTCTGCCTTGGTTAGACCACACCTGGAATATTGTGTTCAATTCTGGGCATCACAACTGAAGAGAGATATTGACAAGCTGGAATGTGTCCAGAGGAGGAGGACTAAAATGATCAAGGGTCTGGAGAACAAGCCCTATGAGGAGTGGCTTAAGGAGCTGGGCATGTTTAGCCTGAAGAAGAGAAGGCTGAGAGGAGATATGATAGCCATGTATAAATATGTGAGAGGAAGCCACAGGGAGGAGGAGGGAGCAAGCTTGTTTTCTGCTTCCCTGGAGACTAGGACGCAATGGAACAATGGCTTCAAACTACAAGAGAGGAGATTCCATCTGAAAATGAGGAAGAACTTCCTGACTGTGAGAGCCGTTCAGCAGTGGAACTCTCTGCCCCGGAGTGTGGTGGAAGCTCCTTCTTTGGAAGGTTTTAAACAGAGGCTGGATGGCCAACTATCAGGGGTGATTTGAATACAATATTCCTGCTTCTTGGCAGAATGGGGTTGGACTGGATGGCCCATGAGGTCTCTTCCAACTCTTTGATTCTGTGATTCTATGAAAGAAGTTGGCACTCTGTTTCCACAACCCATTGTGCACAGATCTTCCGATAGCCAAGCAAAGCAATAATGTGACCGAGTGATACGATGATCGTCCTGAATCAATCTGTCAATCTTTTGCTTGTGAAACTCGGTGGTTGCTGTCACAGGACGTCCAACTCTTTGTTTGTCACGCAAGTCAGATGTTCCAACCTCAACGTCTTTAAACTTTCTTGCCTAACGACGCACAGTACTCACATCAACACAATCACCATCATGACTTGGAAGGCATGCTGATCACCATTGCAGAGGACACCAGGTTGGGAGGGGGGGCTGATGCCTCAGGATCCTAAATAACCTTCACATATTATCGAGCTTGGACAAGACTAACAAAATGTATTTTAATACCTTGGCAATAAAAATGATGCGCACAGGTATAGGGTAAGCGGTGCCTGGATTTGAACCAGTCCATGTAAAAGGGATCTAGGAGTCTTAGTAGACCACAAGATGAGGATGAGCCAACAGTGTGATGTGGCAGCTAAAAAAGCCAATGCAGTTCTAGGCTGCATCAATAGGAGTACAGTGATACCTTGAGTTAAGAGTTTAATTTGTTCCATGACCAAGCTCTTAACCTAAGCACACTTATCTGAAAGTGAATTTTCCCATTGAAATGCTGTGAATCCTTTTCAGCCCTCAAACCTCCCCCTTCCATTTTTGTTACATGTTTTTAAATAAGAAAATGTGTTCTATAAATAACAAATAATGTATAAATGCATATTCATATGGAACAACAAGAAATAAAGATGAACTTTAAAATGGTAGAAGCACAAAGTTGTGGTAAGGAAGCACAAAGTACAAAGTGAAGAGGCAGAAGCATCCTTTTCTTCTTCCTCCCGTCCTTACTCTGACCTCCCTCCCTCTCTTGCTTTCTCTCCTTCTCTCTCATCATGAAGCCCAACAGACCGGGAATAAAAACCTCACAAAATCTACTAACCCAAAGTTCCTCAAAGCAGACAAGAGCAAAGCGGACAGCAGTTTCCCAAAGCGGACAAGAGCAAGAGGCACGAGGCACAGAGACTGCTCCCTCAAAGCCTTAAAGCCCTGTACTCTTGTGCTAGCATTTCCTCTAGCACTGGCTCTTAATTCAAAATGATGCTCATATGTCAAAATGAAACTGGCTGAGTGATGGCTTTTTACTTAAACCACTCTTAAGTTGGGACACTCCTAAGTCAAGGTTCCACTGTATAGTGTCCAGACTGAGGGAAGTCATAGTCTCACAAATATTCTGATTTGGTCACCTGGAATAACTCTGTGTCCAGTTCTGGGCAAAGTTATCTCCCTCGGGGAGATAGAACAAGTTGCAAATAAAGTTTTATTTTATATTATATAGAACAATTCAACAAGGAGAGGGACAGGCTGGAAGATGACCATAGAACCGTGGTTCTCAAGCTGTGGGTCCCCAGATGTTTTGGCTTTCAACTCCCAGAAATCCTAACAGTTGGTAAACTGGCTGGGACTTCTGGGAGTTGTAGGCCAAAACAATTGCCATAGAAAGACTACTAAAAATGATCAAAGGTCTGAAAACCATTAATTTCCCTGAGGAGCGCCTTAAAGAAGTCGAGAGGGGATGGGAATGCCATGTTTACATATTTGGAAAGCAGTCATTGGTGAGAGGGCATGTTTGTTTTCTCATGCTCTGGAGACCAAGACACAGAGCATTGGATTACAACTCCAGGAAAAGAGATCCCGGATACATGGTGCAATGGAAAGAGACTTAGGCAAATTCAAGGAGGAAAAAGCTGTCCAGGAGTAGTTGTCCTGATGAGCTGATATGGCCTCCAATTTGCAAACCAGTATGGCTGTCTGTACTGGGTGCTGCCATGATTTTAATTGTTTATTGTTATTGTTTTTATACGGTTTATACTATATGTAATTGTTTTTTACTGTATTTTATCTTGTGGGGCATTGATTGCCACATGTAAACCGCCTCCAGGCTGAGATGGGCGGTATACAAGTATAGTAAATAAATAAAATAAATAAATAGAGGAGGAAGGGATACTGTTATTGTCATGTCCCATAGATGTCCAACGCTGTCCAGTGAGGGAAATAAGATGCTGCCCTAGAGAAGCCTTTGAGTTCACCCAGACCAATGTCCTTCAGGCTTTTTATGTTCACTTATCACAGTATGAGGCACTCTACTCTCTCTCTCTCTCTCTTTCTCTCTCTCTCTCTCTCTCTCTCTCTATATATATATATATATATATGAGATTTAATTATGTTTTCCTGCTGCTAAGCAGGTCAGGTGTCGGTGGCACCAGAAATTCAGGAGAAGGGGTGAGGTCTTCAGAGGTGGCAAGAAAAGAAAAGAGGAAAAGAACGGCTACAACAAAAAGGCACCCTTTGGGAAAATAAATTCTGCAAGGGAGTTGCGAAGGGGGCCAGGAGGGGTGAAGAAGTCAGCCTCGAGTACAAGATTGAAACCAGCAGGAACAAAATTAAGGCTTGACATTGTCCAGCCTGCCGGCCTGACCCCAATCTATTAAAGAGCTGCCACCGGTTGTGCTTAACACGCTCTTGGGGCGCTGGCGGAATTGAAGAGGCCCAAACTTGCCGCTTGCGGGTGCCCTCTAGGTTCCCTTCTGAGCCAAGCCGGACGCATTATGAACTTTCAGTGTTGGGTTTGATGCTCTCCCGCATTCATGCGAGCACAAAGCAGGGGAAACCCCACAAAACGACCAAGTCAAGAGCAAAGATATGTTTATAGGTGAAGAGGAGAGATCTTTGTTTAATTGCATCCACTGTTTTGTCTGATGGTTGGCCTTTTCCCTTCTGTTGTGTGTTATGTGCCTGCTGATGGTGACAGTCCTGTACAGTCAGTCCTCCATATCCCTGGATTCCGCTTCTATGGATTCAACCAAACACAGCTCCAAAATGATGACATGTGAAGACAGTGAAGACATCCACAATGAAGACAACTGCCCTTGCACTATGCTACTCTGCTGCTGAGTACGCATGCCCAGTGTGGAACACATCTCACCACGCTAAAACAGTGGATGTGGCTCTTAATGAGACATGCCGCATTATCACGGTGTCTGCGCCCTACACCACTGGAGAAATTACACTGCTTAGCCGGTATTGTACCACCTGACATCCGCCGGAAAGTAGCAGCCAATAGTGAAAGGACCAAGGCAGAGACATCTCCAGCTCATCCCCTGTTTGGGTATCAGCCAGCACGACTTAAATCAAGAAATAGTTTTCTAAGATCTACAGAGACACTCGCTGGAACACCTCAGCAAGTGAGAGTCCAAAAGTGGCAGGCTCAAACCCAGAACCTCAACCAATGGCTGATACCAAATGAGAGACTCCCCCCTGGGCACACAGAAGACTGGGCGACTTGGAAGGCGCTGAACAGACTGCGCTCTGGCACCATGAGATGCAGAGCCAACCTCAAGAAATGGGGCCACAAAGTGGAATCCACGACATGCGAGTGTGGAGAAGCACCCTGAGCCCTGCCACATGCACAATGGAGAACCTCCTTGCGGCAACACCAGAGGCACTCCAAGTGGCCAGATACTGGTCAAAGGACGTTTAATCAACTACCAAACTTGCAAATTTTGTGTTTTGCCTGTTTGTTTGTTTGTTTGTTTTGTTCTGTTAGAAATGTAATATAATTGACTGGTTGCCCTGACACGACAAATAAATAAAATAAATAAGCTCCAAAATATATAGAAAAGAATTTGAAAAACTTTTGAGATGGCTAAGAGGGATTCAGGGATTCTGGGAGTAGCACTCCAAAGACTATCCCCTAGCATCCCTTTGAGCCATCTAGCAGCACTCCTGGCCAGATAGTCCAAAAAGAAGAACCTTCCCTAAACTCAGAAGGATTATCAAGGAACCAGGACTTCCATCACATGGAGAAAGGTGCCTTTTTGGACGGTCATTCCCAGCATCCCCCAGGCATCTGTCTTGGGGGAGGCAATCCAAAAACAAAGAACCTTCCTCAAACCCAGAAGGACTGCCAAGGAATCCCAGGTGCTGGAGGCTCTGTTTCAGTGAAGGGGTTGGCCAAACCACCTCTGAGTCTTTGATAGGAACTTCATGGCTGTACCTGGACAGGTGACTTGCAAACAAAACACGTGGAAACACGGAAGGGTTGAGATCCGCTTTTGAGTTCACCCATGAAAGACCTTCAAGGTGGGAGCAAACTGTGTTTTTAAAACAAAGAGACAGCCAGTGTTGGATTATTCCTGGGCTTTGTTTTGTGCCTGCTCCTCCTCCTCCTCCTGCTGATGTTTTCTGCTGAGATTGGCCTCCGGTTTCATGGAGCGTCAGCCCCAGAAGACTTGAGGTCCAATTAAGGGAAATAATGCTGAGTCGGTTTAGCACTGCTGACCCCGGCAGGCTGCTGAGTCATGGCTGGCAACGGCATCATCGGCTAATAGCTGCCGGGTTTCGGGAGCATCTCGCCGTCCCTTTGTGGCCTGGGGGGGTTCGTAGTAGGGCACACTTACAATAGTGTGTTCTCTCGAACTAGTGCTAGGAGGCTTACTGCCTTGATATGGGACGTGGTGTACAGCGATCTCCACCATCTGCAATCCTAGTTCAGCCCTTTCCAAATGTATTGCTTTCTGTGCATTTAAACATGAGGCCATGAATTCTGTAGCACCCACTGAGCATCCCATATTTGGGAATTCAAAATTTGAAATACTCCAAATCCAAAGATAATCTCATCTTCAGGGAGATATTGCTATCGAGAAATCAACACCCCACTCATAATTAAACGTAAACAGACAGAGGTGAATTAAAGAATGAATTTATTTTATTTTTGTTTTAAAACAATTTCGCAATTTCGAAAGATCGCTCCTTCGCAACTCCAGAAAAGCCTGGCCAGCTATATCTCCCCTTCTTCATGAAATCCACCCTTAATAAATTGTATAGACTATATTTTTTGTTGTTCATTCGATCAGTCGTTTCCGACTCTTCGTGACTTCATGGACCAGTCCACACCAGAGCTCCCTGTCAGCCGTCACCACCCCCAGCTCCTTCAAGGTCAATCCAGTCACTTCAAGGATACCATCCATCCATCTTGCCCTTGGTCGGCCCCTCTTCCTTTTCCCTTCCATTTCCCGCAGCATCATTGTCTTCTCCAAGCTTTCCTGTCTTCTCATGATGTGGCCAAAGGACTTCATCTTGGCATCTACTATCCTTCCCTCCAATGAGCAGTTGGGCTTTATTTCTTAAAGTATGGACTGGTTGGATCTTCTCACGGTCCAAGGCACTCTCAGAACTCTTCTCCAGCACCACAGTTCAAAAGCATCTATCAGCCTTCCCTATGGTCCAGCTCTCACATTCTACACTCTCGAATTGTATGATTCTTGTTATGGGAAAGATGAGCTATAAATTAAAGAAGCAAATTCATTGGCAGAGTGGCAGGACTGCAAGTTCCCTAAATCTCCTGATTAGAAGGGGATTTTACAAAAGGTCACTTCTCCCAAGCTCTGGCAAACATATCCTTGTGGCTCATGTCACACTTTGCAATATTTCTTTACTCAAACCTGAAAATTGATCTCCATGTTGGAAATTGAGATGCATGAAACAGGTCCTTCTTTCAAGTAAAATCTTCAGAGACGTCAAACACTCAGAGTAATGTAATGCATTAACCGGACGATTTTGGGTAGCTGGCTCCTGAACCCAAGACCTCCCTTCCAACCCTGCTCCTTCTGTAGTCAACAAAGTTAGGGACACAATTTGGAAGATGGAGCGATTAAATTCCCCCTGCCCTGCTGGGCTGTTGCCTTTCTGATTTCAATCTGCAACCGCGGTGCCAAGTGTCAGGCAATTTATGGGGCAGCTGTGGTGGATGGCGGTGCAATAGAAATAGAGGGGAACCTTTGCAATGGCCCGTTATTGAATTCCTCGAGTGGCTTCCCCTAAAGAAGGAGTGGGGGAAGTATGTCCATAGGCTGCTTTGCAACCCCAAATTCACATTTCTTTCATTGTTTAAAACATTTATTCCCTGCCCTTCAGCTAAAAGTCTCCCAGAGCAGCTTACAAATTGTTCATCTGACAGATCCTCAGGCTTATAATGTAATAAGACCCAATGCACAAGGAAACGGAGATGGCATTACAGGAGGAGGTTAGGTCCAGCAGACATTGGCTTCAGAAGCCAGGACCATGGCTGTTGGAATATGGATGAGGCTCTCACTAGCCACGAGCATCAATATATAATGGAGTTGTGCTTGACCACTCTTCTCTCCCCCAGAGGCCAGAGCCAAGGGTGCTGGAACATGGAGGAAGGACCCCTCACCAGCCACAGGGCCAACATCCATTGCTCTGGCCTCTGAAGGAGAGAAGATCTGCCAAGGTAGCTCCATCGTGACTTAGTCCCAGCAGCTGATGAAAAATCCTCCTTCCATATTCCACCTGCCATTACTTTGGCATTTCAGGTAGTTGGAGTATGGACAGTGGCTCTCACCAGCCGCTGGGATCAAGAGTCAATGGAGTTGTGTCTAGCTGCTCTTCTTCCCCCAGAGCAATGGCTGCTGCAGTGGGTGGAGAGACTCCTTTAAGCTGCTAGCTCTTCGTGGTTGCCTTTCGATTCCTCAGATATTAGAGCAACTGCTGTTGCATTGGAGGAAGAGACTCTTCCAAGTCACTGTGATAAAGGCATGATGGATCTCTACCTGTCTGTTCTTCTTTCCCACAGAGGCCAAAGCAGTGGCAGGTAACACATGGAAGGGTGAGGGCTCTCACCATTCACTGTAACCAATGCTTGATGGAATTGGGCTTGGCTACTCCTTCCTTCTCCAGAGGCCACATGGTACATAGAGTGGGGTCTCTCACCAGCTGCTGGAACCAACAGAGTTGAGTCTGGCTGCTCCTTTCTCTCCAGAGCATTTGCTGTTGCAATGGAAGGAGGGACTCTGTCAAGCTGGTGGGACCAGAAGAACCAAGGCCCAATTGAGTTTTGCCTGGCTTCTCTTCCCTTCTCCAGAGGCCAGAGCAATTGTGGGTGGAGTGGGGCTCTCACCAGCTACTGGGACCAGTAGAGACGTGTCCCTCCAGAGCAATGGCTGTTGCAATGGAAGGAGGGACTCTGTCAAGCTGGTGGGACCAGAAGAACAAAGGCTCAATGGAGTTCTGCCTGGCTTCTCTTCTCTTCTCCAGAGGCCAGAGCAATGGTGTGTGGAGTGGGGCTCTCACCAGCTACTGGGACCAGTAGAGATGTGCTCCTCCAGAGCAATGGCTGTTGCAATGGAAGGAGGGACTTTGGCAAGCTGGAGGGACCAGAAGAAGCAAGGCCCAATAGAGTTTTGCCTGGCTTCTCTCCCCTTCTCCAGAGGCCAGAGCAATTGTGGGTGGAGTGGGGCTTTCACCAGCTACTGGGACCAGTGGAGATGTGTCTCTCCAGAGCAGTGGCTATTGCAATGGAAGGAGGGACACTGTCAAGCTGGTGGGACCAGAAGAACAAAGGCCCAATGGAGTTTTGCCTGGCTTCTCTTCTCTTCTCCAGAGGCCAGAGCAATGGTGTGTGGAGTGGGGCTCTCACCAGCTACTGGGACCAGTAGAGACGTGCTCCTCCAGAGCAATGGCTGTTGCAATGGAAGGAGGGACTCTGGCAAGCTGGAGGGACCAGAAGAAGCAAGGCCCAATAGAGTTTTGCCTGGCTTCTCTCCCCTTCTCCAGAGGCCAGAGCAATTGTGGGTGGAGTGGGGCTCTCACCAGCTACTGGGACCAGTGGAGATGTGTCCCTCCAGAGCAATGGCTGTTGCAATGGAAGGAGGGACTCTGGCAAGCTGGTGGGAGCAGAAGACCCAAGGCCCAATTGAGTTTTGCCTGGCTTCTCTTCCCTTCTCCAGAGTCCAGAGCAATTGTGGGCGGAGTGGGGCTCTCACCAGCTACTGAGACCAGTAGAGATGTGTCCCTCCAGAGCAATGGCTGTTGCAATGGAAGGAGGGACTCTGGCAAGCTGCTGAGACCAAAGCACAATAGAGCTGTACCTGGATGCTCTTCTCTCCCTCAGAGGCTGGAGCCTTGAAGGTTGGAACAAGGAGAGAGGACTTCTCACCAACTGTTGGGACCAAGGCATGAAGCTGAGCCTGACTGCCCTTGTCTCCTTCAGGGACCAAATAAATGGAATTCATAGGATGGAGGGAGGACCTTTCACCAGCCACTGGGACTAAGGGACAATGGTTGCAATGAAGGGAAGGGCTCTCCCAAGTTGCTTGCACTTTCTCTGTACTTGGCATCTCTTCTCTTTGACCAAGGTATTGCAAAGCTACTCTTTATTCCCTTGAAGCTCCAGAAAAATGGTTGCTGGAACAGACAGATGGAATGAGGAGAGGGACAAACTGCTGAGGTCAAAGCAGGATGGAGTTGAACTTGATTGCTCTTCTTTCCCTCAGTGGTAGTTGGAAAAGAGAGAGGGCGTACTGGGTTGTTGAATGTTTCTCAGGCTGTATGGCCATGTTCTAGAAGCATTCTCTCCTGACGTTTCGCCTGTATCTATGTCAGGCATCCTCAGAGGTTGTGAAGTCCTCACAGACCTCACAACCTCTGAGGATGTCTGCCATAGATGCAGGCGAAACGCCAGGAGAGAATGCTTCTAGAACATGGCCATACAACCCAAAAACACTACAACAACCCAGTGATTCCGGCCATGAAAGCCTTCGACATTACAGAGAGGGTTTAATTCCTTTTGTGGCCCCAAAAGCCACCTTGGAGACCCCAAGCCCACAATGTTTTGCTTCAAAAATTAGTCTGATTTTCATTGATTCACCCCCCCCCCCCCAATAAAGGACCCCTTAATGTCCCAAAACTTCCCACGTTTCGCAGTTCACCTTGTCACTCTGCACAAAAAGCTGTCCGCAGTGGCTCCAAAGTACATCACTTCTTTTGTGCCAGGCTGTCCTTCCGCATCCCACGCAATGGACAGAAATCAAATAAATGGGTGAATAAATAAAAACCAAGGTGTAAGAGATAACAGCACCAACATTTTCACCGGTGAGCCCATTTTCAGCCGTGGAACTTCAATGATGCTATGCATTTGTCGTCCAGTTACTGATGCAATGCACAAAATGTTGATGCCAAACAGAAATATCAGGAGATTTGGGATAAAAGTGATGACAAAACGGAAATGCCAGGAGATTTCAGGAAATGTCTGAAGAAACAGAGAAAGTAAACTGTGCCTTCAAACACAGGACCCTGGACCTGAGAGGGTCCCATTGGAGCATTTGCACCCATTGAACCATGGCTAATTTGGTCCTGTTAGGGGAGAGACTGGGTTGGGGATGGGGAAGGTGGAGGAAGGGAAACCGAAGAGTGCTTCAAAAACTAACAAACGGATCTTTGGCAGTTTCTCAGTGGTAGTTGGAAAAGAGATGCCCTTTTTGCGCAACCTGTGATTGTGCACCTGCTCCTTTAAAGTTAGCCTTAAGCAAAAGAAGAGAACAAGAGCAATCTGGTCTGCGGTGTGTGTTGTGGAGGGGCAAGTGTTGCCGAGGGAGCGTCTGCTTCCCCTTCCATTGTGGTGAGGAGGGAGGCATGCTCTCCAGCCATCGGATGAGTGGAAATAAATGAGCCCCCCGCAGCAGCTAATGCTGACCTGCCGGAAACGGCAGGGTCTGCTTAAATGAAGAATAATTAAAGAAATAAATTTCCTTCATGCCAGCTCCCCAAATTGTTTTGTTCAGCATTAAAGCGGTGGGCCTCGGCTGGTCCGGAAGGGTAAGCGGGGGGCACAGAAGGAGCCTGGCAGTGCAGCTGTACGGGGCTGGTAAGGCGCATTGGAAAGGCATTGTCCTGCTCCAAACGGCCCCGCTGCTGGGTACGGAGGTCACACCTTAAACAGGTTTGGCGGAACAAATTGCCCTTCGGTGCAAGAGACGGCACCTTTGGCAGGTGCATAGAAGAGCAATTGGATGAAGAATGCGCACAGAGCAGGCTTGCAAAAGGCTCTTTAAATGGAGCTGGAGGAGGAAGCAGCAGGTGCGCATAGGGAGGCAAAGAACGTTAATTAATATAGCCAGCCCTCTCCATTTGGTGGGGTTAGGGGTGCAAGACCCCCTCAAAAGTGGAAAAATATGGTTAAAAAACACACTTCTCAAGGAATGCCTAGGTCTCCCAACGCAGTTCTATAGTCAAACGTCTGCTGAATGCTCATCATAGAATTCTGCTGGAGAACTTAGAAATTCCCAAAGAGGTGTTTTCTATAGGAATCTTTAGATCCTCTAGCACAGGTATGGGCAAACTTCAGACCTCCCGGTGTTTTGGACGTCAACTCCCACAATTCCTAACAGCCTACCGAAAGGGTTATGAATCAGGTTTTGGTCAACTTTAGATTTGGTTTGGTTATTTGGGGAGCTGATTCAGAATATTGCATTGGATAGACCACATCAGTTCTCGTTTCCGATACAGAAAAATGCCATCTAGTAGTCACCATCTGCTCGCCCACAGACAACCATATTTAATAAGCCTTGGCACTATAAGAGAGTTTTGCAAGACCAGTTGCTCTCATTGCAACGATCTCATTGCAACGATGTTGTAACGTTGAGGCTGCAGACCATATTTTAGTTCTTTCAGATCATTGGTGGTCCACGGACCACAAGTTGGAAACCTTACTTACTTAGGTGATCCCTGGGCTCTCCAGGCCAATGGAGACTCCACCTCAGACATCAGAAGAGCTGCAAGACCAAGAACAAGCCATGAGAGTCAAGACAAAGACCCACCCAGAGAAAAAGTGTTCTTGCCAGACATCAAGGGAACCACTGACCACAGAGGGAAGCTGATGAGGAAACACAAAAATCTACAGACCCACCAAGAAAATCCAACAAATGCTACATTCAGCAAAGGACAAGAGGGATGCTCTCACTTCTGCGGGAGTCTACCATATACCATGCAGCTGTGGACAAGTCTACAGAGGGACCACCAAACGCAGCAGCATTGCCCAAACACGAATCAGGGAACATGAAAGGCACTGCAGACTACTTCAACCAGAGAAGTCAGCCATAGCAGAGCACCTGATGAACCAACCTGGACACAACATATTATTGGAGAACACAGAAAGGCTGGACCACTCACACTACTACTATGTCAGGTTACACAGAGAAGCCATTGAAATCCACAAGTATGTGGACAATTTCAACAGAAAAGAGGAAACCATGAAAATGAACAAGATCTGGATACCAGTATTAAAAACTCTAAAATTACAACATCAAAACAACAGAGAGGAAACAAACAAGGACTTCTAATCACCTCTCAACAAAAGATTGCCCCAGGCACTGCCAGGCCATCAAATTCTCACCAAGGTGGTCAGTTGAAGCATTCACACCTAGCTCCAGCAAACAAGAGTCCTTTGTCCCACCCTGGTCATTCCACACATATGTAAACCCATTTTCCTAGTTCCAACAGACCTCACAACCTCTGAAGATGCTTGCCATAGATGCAGGCAAAATGTCAGGAGAAAATGCTTCTAGAACATGGCCATATAGCCCAAAAAAACCTACTCCAACCCAAATCCCTCATTGTCTGAGTAGGATTGTCTTCCAAGATCATTGTTCTGGCGGTGGGTCCGTAGGTGACTGTGGAGACCTATTCTTGATCTGCATCTTCTCCTGCAGTGAGGGCATTGGTTTCCAGACAGAAGGTGGTCCTGGTCGGGGTTGGCTTGATGTGCCTTCCTCTTGTCACATTTCTCTCTTTCACCCTCCATTCGTGCTTCTTCCAATTCTATAGCACTGCTGGTCACAGCTGACCTTCAGTTGGAGTGCTCAAGGGCCGGGGCTTCCCAGTTCTTGGTGTCTATGCCAGAGTTTTTAAGGTTGGCTTTGAGGCCATTTTTAAATCTCTTTTCCTGCCCAACAACATTCCATTTTTCGTTCTTGAGTTCGGAGTAGAGCATTCGGACATCGTGGCCGGTCCAGCGGATTTGATGGCAAAGGGGCATCGCTTCAGTGCTGGTGGTCTTTGCTTCTTCCAGGATGCTGACATTTGTCCGCCTGTCTTCCCAAGAGATTTGTATGATTTTTTTGGAGGCAGCGCTGATGGAATCGTTCCAGGAGTTACATGTGACGTCGGTAGACAGTCCACGTTTTGCAGGCGTAAAGCAGGGTTTATAAACAAGCACCTTGGTCTCCCAACTGATGTCCTGCTCCTCAAAAACTCTCTGCTTCATTCGGGAGAATGCTGCACTCGCAGAGCTCAGGCGGTGTTGTATTTCAGTGTCAATGTTGACTTTTGTGGAGAGGTGGCTGCCAAGGGAGCGGAAATGGCTAACATTTTCTAATGTTACACCATTAAGCTGTATTTCTGGCACTGCTCTATATGGTCAGTGATTCACTTGATGTATGGCAAGAACACCTTCCCTCTTTATGGCTCTTTATCCTTGTGGCTTGTTTTTGGTCTTGCTTGTGCATTATTAAATTGCAGACAGACAGAGAGCCAGATCTGCCAAGGGTTTTGCGTCTGGACTGTTGGAAGGCCCAGAGAGACCAAGGAGGTCCATGCAGGAGGCTGAAAGTGTCCCAAACCAGATGTCATTGCCTCCCATGCCCACCCCCACCCCCAGACTCTCACTTCAAGAGGGTCATTCAGCCAAAAGCAACAGCTTGCCTTAACCAATCTGGAGTGCAGAATCATATGTGATTCGAGCAGAGGTAAATAATTAGATTGGTTTTTTTCCCCTACAAAAATGAAAGCCCTGCTATGAAGCTGTTTGGCTTCCAGCTATTGATCTATCTATTGGTTTCTATTTCATTAGCTAAAAAATCTAGCCGTTCATTTTTCTAAACCAGGCGGTAGGGAGGAATGACTATAATTCTCTTCATTTCTCAAGGTGTAGAAGCTGAAGAGGTGTTCTTGGCCATGCAGGGAATTGAGAGCTTTAATTCTTGTACTCATCATGGATTTTATTTGTGGCATGGTGTTCTCCTCTAGTTAGGAAGCTTCAAGCCCTGCTCTTGTTCCTGGAAGTCCCTGAGCTCCCAACAGATTCTGTGATTTAAGAAAGTGTATTGATTGTTTCGGCCTGAGTCCTAGTACAAGTTGGGACAAAACCAACAAATTGAACTACAATACGGAGAAATGCACTACACAGTCAATGCAAAAAGGTGTTGTCAAAGGCTTTCACAATCACTGGGTTGCTGTGAGTTTTCCAGGCTGCATGGCCATGTTCCAGAAGCATTCTTTCCTGATGTTTCACCCACATCTATGGCAGGCATCCTCAGAGGTTGTGAGATCTGTTGGAAACTAGGCAAGTGAGGTTTATATATCTGTGGAATGATGTCCAGGATGGGAGAAAGCACTCTTGTCTGCTTGAGGCAGGTGTGGATGTTGCAACTGGTCACCTTAAATGGGTCACTTTGGGAGCCATTGCTGTCCAAGACTGTTGCCATCATGTCATCATGGAGGAGCCGCAGCATGTTCATCTTGATTACCATTGAATGGCCTTATAGCTTCAAAGCATAGCTGCTTCCTGTCTTGGGGAATCCTTAGTTGGAAGGTGTCAGCTACCCCTGATTGATTCTTGTCTGGAATTCCCCTGCTTTTTGAGTGTTGTTCTTTTTTTTTACTGTCCAGATTTTAGAGCTTTTTAAAATACTGGTATCCAGATCTTGTTTATTTTCATGGTTTCCTCCTTTCTGTTGAAATTATCCACATGCTTGTGGATTTCATTGGCTTCTTTGTGTAGCCTGACATGGTGGTTGTGAGAGTGGTCCAGCATTTCTGTGTTTCAAATAATATGCTGTGTCCAGGTTGGTTCATCGTGTGCTCTGCTATGGCTGACTTCTCTGGTTGGAGTAGTCTGCAGTGCCTTACATGTTCCTTGATTCGTGTTTGGGCAGTGCTGCATTTGGTGGTCCCTATGTAGACTTGTCCACAGCTGCATAGAATACGGTAGACTCCTGCAGAGGTGAGAGGATCCCTCTTGTCCTTTGCTGAACGTGGCATTGGTTGGTTTTTCTTACTGAGTCTTTAGATAATTTATATGTTATGTTTCTTCATCAGCTTCCCTGTGTGGTCAGTGGTTCCTCTGATGTATGACAAGAACACTTTTCCTCTGGGTGGATCTTTCTCTTGACTCTCGTGGCTTGTTCTTGGTCTTGCAGCTCTTCTGATGTCTGTGGTGGCGTCTTCATTGGCTTGTAGAGCCCAGTTTAGGTGGTTCAGTTCATCTTGGAGGAGGTGGGGTACTAGGAGTCTTAGTAAACTACATGTTGAACGTGACTCAACAGTGATGCAGCAGCTTAAAAAGCCAATTCAGCTCTAGGCTGCATCAATAGGAGTATAGTGTCCAGATTGAGGGAAGTTTGGAAGGGTTTGGATTGTATCTTCCTATATAGGCAGAAGGGGGTTGGACTGGATGGCCCTTGGGGTCTCTTTCAAGACTGGGATTCTATGCTTTTTAGCTTGATCCCTCCAGATGTTTTGCAGTGACTGCTTTCTTTTTTGCTCCGTGGCTGGGTTCGGCTGATGCCTCTGATGGACGGCCTTTTGGGACGCCACCGCACTGACGCTTTATTTGCACATGGAACAGATGGCGCAGTGGCGTCACCAGTGGGCCATATGACAAGCCAGGCAAAGGGAGCGCTCATTGACACGCTATCAAATTCCACTCATTCACACAGGAACATGCACAAGTTGGCAGGTGAGCGACGTAATGACGCTTTCCCCACCTGGATCCCTCCGGCATCCATTTCAGCCTTATATATAGGGAAGGAACACTCCTATGGAACCCTCTTTTGTCAAGAAATGAGCCCATTGTAGGCATTTCAGGTGCTTCCGCCAGGCCTTATCCCAGGTTTAATCACTTTTTAACTTTTATGAGCTATTAATTTTTAACTTGAATAAGGCACTTCAAGTTCCACATTGGGAGAAAGTTGGAAATAATAATCACCAGTATCATCACCATCATCTTTGTCATACTCAGCAGCAGAGTAGCATAGCGCAAGGGCAGATGTCTTTACTGTGTCTGGTTGTGATCCCCAGGTTGTGCCGGTCAGCTTTCGTATGATATTGTTTCTAGCACCCACTTTTTGCTTGATGTTCAGGCAGTGCTTCTTGTAGGTAAGAGCACGGTCCACAGTGACTCCCAGGTATTTGGGTGCGCTGCAATGCTCCAGTGGGATTCCTTCCCAGGTAATCCTCAGAACTTGGGATGCTTGTCTGTTTTTAAGGTGAAAAGCACATGTCTGTATTTTAGATGGATTAGGAGCATGCCCAGTGTGGAATACATCTCACCACACTAAAACAGTAGACGTGGCTCTTAATGAGAGATGCCGCATTATCACGGGATGTCTGCACCCCACACTGCTGGGGAAATTATATTGCTTAGCCAGTCTTGCACCACCTGACATCCGCCGGGAAGTAGCAACTAATAGTGAAAGGACCAAGGCAGTGACATCTCCAGCTCATCCCCTGTTTGGGTATCAGCCAGCACATCAACGACTTAAATCAAGAAATAGTTTTCTAAGATCTACAGAGACACTTGCTGGAACACTCAGCAAGCGAGAGTCCAAAAGTGGCAGGCTCAAACCCAGAACCTCAACCAATGGCTGATCCCAAATGAGAGACTCCCCCCTGGGCACACAGAAGACTGGGCGACTTGGAAGGCGCTGAACAGGCTGCGCTCTGGCACCACGAGATGTAGAGCCAACCTTAGGAAATGGGGCCACAAAGTGGAATCCACGACATGCGAGTGTGGAGAAGAGCAAACCACTGACCACCTGCTGCGATGCAACCTGAGCCCTACCACATGCACAATGGAGGACCTCCTTGCGGCAACACCAGAGGCACTCCAAGTGGCCAGATACTTCTCAAAGGACATTTAATCAACTACCAAGCTTGCAAACTTTGAATTTTATTTATTTATTTATTTATTTATTTATTTATTTATTTACTTCATTTGTATACCGCATTTATCAGCCTAGGACGGCGAATTTTGTTTGTTTGTTTGTTAAAAAATGCAACGCAAATTTTTGGTCTGCTCCTGACACGATAAATAAATACTGTATATGTCTCCAAAAGTTGCTTCTTTTCTCATTGTGGTTTTGACCAAGTTCTGGTGTTTTGCTTCTTTCACCCCTATAGTTGGGATATAAACTCCCTAAATTATTAAGTCACAGAACAATACTTTTGCTGTATCTTGAGTGTTATCATTCTGGAGGGCTTTTGCCAAACTCGACACCAAGGAGAGGGCTAGGCGGTATGTTTCCATGATGCGAGTCTCATTTATTTTGCTTCCCAGCCAGGCGTGTGACAGTTCCTTCCTTTAACTTGTTTGCTTGCTTTGAGCGGGAAGCATCCTCATTGTCAGCAGCCCCTCCTCACCTGCTGGGAAAGAGCTTATTTACCTTTGTGAACCTAACACAGTGCATTCCCTGTATATTAAATCGATTGGAGAACAAACTTGCAAATTCCACCTTGGAATGAGTTTCTGATTAGCATCTTATATGTTTCTCTTTCCTCTTCTTGAACAGGGAGGCCAGATTCTGCAAACAGCCCCTTCGGCTTCTCTTCGCCCAGCTGCCCAAGCCGGTCCACCCCAAGCCGCTACATTGCAAGGTGGGTTTTCCTCCCAAAGGGCACTGCGAAAGGAGTGGACCAGCCAAGTTCCTACAACTCCCTCATTGTTTTCCATAAGTTTTGCACCCTTGCGGAATGATCAATATGTGGGGTTTGGGGTTCTCAAGGCACAGTTGTCCCTGCACTTTTGCCCAGGCAAAACAAAGATCAGGCATTCAGGTGAGAGGAGGAGCCAGGCAGGCAGGCCACTCCACTGTTGGAGCTCAGCCTGTGATTGTGTTTCAGGATCATAGTGCTTTGGATGTGGGAAGAGATGGCAATGAGTTTCAAGATGGCAATGGTTTGGTCAAAGATATTAATGCGGATAATGACCAGGAGATCCCTGTTCAAAATGTAGTTTCCCATGAGAATGAAGGGTGTGGGGATGATGGTGTACTCCCTGAATTGTTACCAGAGAGATCCCAGGATTTGGGGCTTGAAAACAACTTTGCACCTGCAGAAGTTAATGAACAAATAGATAGACAGGAGGAAATTAGTCAAAATAGACAAGCCAAACAGTGTCTTCGGCGGTCTGCCAGAATCCGACAGAAAAAGATAAGGGAATCTCAATTAAAGCGAAACCAATTTCTGAGTACTTGGGATACCTTGACGAGGGGATAAAAGTTCAAAGTATGGGAAATATAGTCAGATGAAGCATCATTTGGGATCAAATTAAGTTCTTGTCCTTGTTCATGGAATCCTAGCTTGAAAGATTCATGCTTAAGTATTTCTTGTTTCATGGTTTTGATTCTTGGATTTTATGATTGCATATTCATGTCTTGGATTAATGTTTTCTGGTTTTCTGGATTATATTAGAGAAGTGTGGACTTTGTTTTCATTGACTTTGCTGAACTTTACCCTGGACTGTTTTGTTCCTGCTTACCTTCTTACCTAGTCAGATTTACCTATTTCTTTAAAGTGCTTTTTACTTGCTGCTTTTGGTTTATCTTCAGTAAAAAGATTGTTTTCCTATTCAACGTGTGGTGTTTAAAGTCAGAGGGCTTTTCCTGTCCTAGAGTGCAAGATCCACTTGTGCAACAGATGCATCTCATCCTCCTCTTCCTGTATTCCATGAATCTCTGTCTCACACAAGCAAAAGAAGACAAGTATGTACTGGGAGGAACAGGAGCATGCAACACATAGGAAGAGGAGGAGATCATGCAGATGTCAGTGAGACTGGTTCTTCTTCCTCTTCCATTTTACTGCATGTTTCTGTTCCCCTCGGTCTCTCCCTTCATTTGCCTTAGTACAACGAAACCTCACTGAATCCAGAAAGAGGAAAAGGGTCCGGAATCTGAAGGGGAAGTAAATTGGCACCCAGGACCTGCTCCTGTCAATGTTCATAGTCTTGGCGTAAAATAAGGTGGAGATTCAGCTGTATGCTGATTTGTTTTAGTGAGCCTAGTATACCCTATTTTGACAGTAGCTGACATCTCCTGGGCTATGCTGTTTGCTGGGCTCTGTCATTTATGTTTTGCTAGGAAATGCTGTAACCTCAAGGCCACCAACCTGATGTTCTGCCTATGTCCAGTGGCAGATCCTGGGAACATCCTCTCAAGCAGCAAATAAGCTCTGACTTATGTGCTGGTCAGATAGACCCCCAGAAGGATGATCATGTATACATTAGATAGTGATCATGCACACTTTGTCTGCGTAACTCTATAGTTCTATACAACGCTGGTGCTTGGAATAGACTTTACCTATCTCCCTGAGTGCGTTGAGTAGATTGGACCGAAGTTGTCGCTGGGCTCAGAAGTTCCTTTGGCCAAAGTTACTACTTGTTGTATGTTTGCCTTCCTGCTCAGATTCAGGGCTCATCCTACTATGAGTTCCTACTTAGGCTGATATTTCACTCCTATGTTTCAGTAACATTTGACCAAGTTTGTTGAAGCTGAGATGACCTGTTTGTGCCTCTTCCTTCTTTTAGCCGAGCCGTCCAGCGCAGCTTGGCTATCATTCGCCAGGCCAAGCAGAAGAAAGAGAAGAAGAAAGAATATTGCATGTATTACAACCGCTTTGGAAAATGCAACCGCGGTGAGAATTGCCCCTACATCCATGACCCGGAAAAAATAGCGGTCTGCACAAGGTATCCTTCCATTTTCAATTTTCTGGCTCATTGTTATTCTTTTTGTCACTGTCATGGCTGTCTCAGTTTTACAGTCTGCCAGATATTATTGACTGGAGCCTTGGACCAACAATGATTGTATGTTCGTTATCCGGAATTCTGAAATCCATAAGAGTCTCAACTCTGAAATTGGCCACTTGGTTGGCTGTGAGCATGACACTCTTGCTTTTTGATGGAACAGTGTACACAAACTTTGTTTCATTCACATAGTTATTTATCTATATATATAAAAATGCTCCGTGCGTAATGAGTATCTTAAAAACAAAAGAACCAATGAATGAAATCACACCAAATTTGGCAACAAAACGTCTCACTACACAAGGAGTGACCATCACTCAAAAAATTAAGATTTTGTCATTTGGGAGTTGTAGTTGTTGGGATTTATAGTTCACCTATAATCAAAGAGCATTCTGAACTCCACCAACGATGGAATTGAACCAAACATGGCACACAGAACTCCCATGACCAACAGAAAATACTGAAAGGGTTTGGTGAGCATTGACTTTGAATTTTGGAATTGTAGTTCACCTACAGCTACGGAGCACTATGGACTCAAACAATGATAGATCTGGACCAAACTTGGCACGAATACACAATATGCCCAAATATAAACACAGATGGAGTTTGGGGGAAATAGACACCAATCTTGGAAGACAATTCTACTCGGACAATGAAGGGTTACCTATTTATTTATTTATTTGCTACATTTATATTCCGCCCCTCTCAGCCCAAGGAAGACTTGGAGTGGTTAACAATAGGCAACAATTTGATGCCAGAACAGTTACAACAAAATAAAACAATAATTAATACTTTAAAATGCTAACAAAACTGTAAAAACATAAAAATCATACACAACATTTAAAAACATTATCAAACCGTCTCCATCTCAAATCATTGTCCAGTTGAGTCATCAGTTGTCCATAATATCGTATATCTATGCCATATTTGGGAAGGCCTGTTCAAAAAGCCAGGTTTTCAGCATTCTTCGGAAGGACAGGAGGGAGGGGGCCGATCTTATCTCTCTGGGCAGGGTGTTCCACAGTCGAGGGGCCACCGCTGAGAAGGTCCTGTCTCTCGTCCCCACCGGACGCATCTGTGAGGAAGGTGGGAGCGAGAGCAGGGCCTCCCCAGAAGATCTTAGCGTTCTAAATGGCTCGTAAGGAGAGATATGTTCGGATAGGTAAGATGGACCGAAACCATTTAAGTAAATAAGTGTCTTGGATAGTCACCTCCTGAAGTGCTGAATTTGTTAAATCCTGCATGTCAGGCTAAATGGTCCCTTCTAGCTTTTATGGCTATGTGACATTTACAGATAACCATTTCTCCACAGAACCCCCTTCTAAGCTCTCTTTCTTTCTTCTCCGCTCAACAGGTTCCTTCGAGGCACGTGCAAGAAGACCGACGGATCGTGCCCGTTCTCACACAAGGTTTCAAAAGACAAGGTGAGCCCAGCTTAGCTGCCAACCGGCTCTTGAGGGACCGGCTTTACAAGCGGCTGTAAGAGAGAGATTGCATTTCCAAGCGCTTCGAATAGCATTCATTTGGAAATTGCTTGACAAAGCTGTTTGGGCTCGTAATGGGACCTCTTCTCGTAATGAGAGCAGAGTGCACCTCTTTCGCCAATTTAATGTGTCTGTAGTTTTAGCGCGTTAAGCAGTCCCAGCACCTGGGACTCTTTGCCGCATCACTAGCACTGCAAAGTGACTAGCACTTGGAGGGAAGCGTTGCTGCAGCCACACATGCGGCTACCAGGCTGAAGCATGTAGTGGCCAGGGGTGAAGGGAGGGGAAGGGTCACCCACGCTGAAGACAGCCAATCGCAGGCTCCTATCTCTCAGGGGTAGGTAGGGTTTGGATTTGGCAGAGAGAGGGCAAAGGGTAGGAACTCAACCACATCCTGCACAGGTTTGTTGTCCTCCTCAAGGACTTAGACATGCAGATGAGTTACCTGGCAGGGAAAAGCCATTTCTTTATTGGCCTCTCTGTCTGCCTCTCTCTCTCTCTCTCTCTCTCTCTTGTCTGTCCTATCATCTTGCTTCTTAGGAACACGCCTCTTTCTATTCATAGCATATGGCAAGACTCCGAGTTTTTCATTTTCTTCTTCTCCCCCAATCAGAGAGACAAGATGTCTGCTGTGAGTTAGCAAGCTAGCTAGCTAGACCCTGTTTACTTTCCTATCTAGGTATATAGTTCTTTGAATAAAGTGTTTTGTAACTTTTTAAAAGCTTGGCTCTGCTCCTGAATTGCTTAAGCTCAATTGCTCTACTGCTGGCACTAAAAGCTTCTGGTTTGTTGTTGCTGCTGCACCAATTTCGAATCAGTTTTCCTTTTTGGAAATTACCCCCAACACAAAGATGACTCAGAGATAGCATTTTATCCTTATATCAAGGAAGGATATGAGAAAGTTTGCATTACGGGAACAGTTTTTGTGGACCTTACGGCAGCCTATGACATGGTGCAACATAAAAAAATGCTGCAGAAAGTCTACCATATTTATTTATTTATTTATTTCATATATTTCTATCCCGCCCTTCTCCCCACAAGGGGGACTCAGTACGGCCCCACATGAGCGTCAGAGGATGCTAACAGCATAAATACCATAAAAATTACAATTCACAATAAAATCATTTTAAAACATTATACAACATCAGTAAAATTTAACAATAAATTAATAGATTAACGTGCCAATAAAAACCAAGCCGAGCTGGGAGAATCCATTTCGCAAAATCCAAATTTCCCTTTCCTATTGCCGCTGGCCTCTAATCGAACGCCTGGCTCCAGAGCCAGGTCTTCAGTTGTCTTCTAAAGGACAGGAGGAAGGTGGCCAACCTGATGTCCTTAGGGAGAGAGTTCCACAGATTGGGGGGCCACTGCCAAGAAAGCCATGTCTCTCATCCACACCAACCGTGTTTGCGAGAGTGGTGGGATCGAGAGCAGGGCCTCTCCTGATGATCTTAAGCTTTGTGATGGTTTGTAGCAGGAGATACGTTTGGACAGGTAATCTGGGCCAGAACCATTCAGGGCTATAAAGGTTAAAACCAGCACTTTGAATTGTGCCCAGAAGCTAATTGGCAGCCAGTGGAGCTGGCTCAACAGAGGAGTGGTACGCTCCCTGTACGCAGCTCCAGTTAACAATCTGGCCGCCGACCGCTGGACTAATTGGAGCTTCTGAGAAGTTTTCAAAGGCAGCTCCATGTAGAGAGCGTTGCAGTAGTCTATTTGGGATGTAACCAGAGTGTGGACCACCATGGTCAAGTCAGACTTCCCAAGGGAGGGGCACAGCTGGCACACAAGCTTTAAATTGTGCAAAAGCTCTCCCGGCCACTACCGAGACCTGGGGTTCCAGGCTCAGCAAAGAGTCCAGGATCACTCCCAAACTGTGAACCTGTGTCTTCAGGGGGAGTCTAACCCCGTTTAACACAGGCTGTAACCCTATTCATATAACCATATTACCCAGGACTATGATTTCACAGAAAACTACCCAGACCCTGCTGGAAAACCACAGCTTCTATATGTGGAGTTTCAAGGCAGGGTAAGTAGATGGAGGAGACAAAAAATGGTTTACCCCAAGGCAACATTCTTGCACTGACCTTGTTGAACATCTTTACTAACAATGAGCCACAGCCACCACTCACAGATAACTTTATATATGCTGATGACCTTGCCTGACAACACAAGCAAAAGACCTTGAAAGAATCAAAAACCAACTTACTAATGCCTTGAAAGATCTCTCCAGCTACTTCAAAGAGAACCACCTGAAGCCTAACCCTGCCAAAACACAAGTATGTGCTTTCCACCTACGCAACCATGAAGCCAACAAGAAATTGAAAGTCACCTGGGAAGGTCAAGAGCTCAAACACTATTCCTATCCTGAATATCTCGGTGTCACCTTAGATCGAACACTAACATTTAGGAAATATTGCATGAACACCAAGCCCAAAGTAGTTGCACACAATAACATCCTGCGGAAACGTACTGCCAGCACATGGGATGCAGACCCAAAATTAATAGGAACATCAGCCCTGGCCTTGTCTTACTCAACTGCTGAGTATGCCTGCACTGTTTGCCATAAGTCTATTCATGCAAAGCAGATGAACATAGCACTGAACAAAACATGCAGAACAATTAGCTGCCCATGTGGGCAGCTAAATCAGGAAATCCCAATTGGATCCCCCCCCCCCCCCATGAGGGTCTTCCTCCAGGGGCAAACCAAGAATAAAAATTGGAAGTCCCTGGACAGACTCAGAAGCAAAGTTGGCAGATCAAAAGATAACGTAGCAAAATTTATTTATTTATTTATTTACTCCATTTATGTACTGCTTTTCTCAGCCCTCGGGCAGCTCAAAGCGGTTTACAGTAGCAAAATTCAGTGCTTCGACATCATAAAACAGATTAAAACAATTAAAAACCATGGCATCAATATACAAACATTACAGAGTCAATACTACATAACTCATGGCGTCTCTTAGTTAAAATCAAGATCCAATCTCGTCCATCCAGTCATTTAATGTTCCAATATTTGTTACACTGCCTTTTCAAATGCCTGCTCGTAGAACCAAGGCTTAACCTTCCTACAAAATGCTAACAGAGAAGGGCCAATCTAATATCTCTGGGAAGGGCATTCCATAGCCAAGGGGCGACCACTGAGAAGGCCCTGTCTCTCATCCCCGTTTTCTTATAGAATCATAGAATAAAAGAGTTGGAAGAGACCTCATGGGCCATCCAGTCCAACCCCCTGCCAAGAAGCAGGAATATTGCATTCAAATCACCCCTGACAGATGGCCATCCAGCCTCTGTTTAAAAGCTTCCAAAGAAGGAGCCTCCACCACACTCTGGGGCAGAGAGTTCCACTGCTGAACAGCTCTCACAGTCAGGAAGTTCTTCCTCTTGTTCAGATGGAATCTCCTTTCTTGTAGTTTGAAGCCATTGTTTCGTGTCCTAGTCTCCAGGGAAGCAGAAAACAAGCTTGCTCCCTCCTCCCTGTGGCATCGTCTTACATATTTATACATGACTCTCATCATATCCCCTCTCAGCCTTCTCTTCTTCAGGCTAAACATGCCCAGCTCCTTAAGCTGCTTCTCATAGGGCTTGTTCTTCAGACCCTTGATCATTTTAGTCGTCCTCCTCTGGACACATTCCAGCTTGTCAATATCTCTCTTCAATTGTGGTGCCCAGAATTGGACACAATATTCCAGATGTCGTCTAACCAAAGCAGAATAGAGCATGGGGAGCATTACTTCTCTAGATCTCGACACTATGCTCCTATTGATGCAGGCCACAATCCCATTGGCTTTTTTTGCTGCCACATCACATTCCTGGCTCATGTTTAACTTGCTGTCCACGAGGACTCCAAGATCTTTTTGACGCGTACTGCTCTCGAGCCAGGCATCGTCCCCCATTCTGTATCTTTGCATTTCGTTTTTCCTGCCAAAGTGGAGTCTCTTGCATTTGTCCCTGTTGAACTTCATTTTGTTAGTTTTGGCCCTTCATCTCTCTAATCTGTCAAGATCGTTTTGAATCCTGCTCCTGTCCTCTGGAGTCTTGGCTCTCCCTCCCAATTTGGTGTCGTCTGCAAACTTGATGATCCTGCCTTCTAGCCCTTCATCTAAGCCATTAATGAAGATGTTGAACAGGACTGGGCCCAGGAGGGAACCCTGCGGCACTCCACTTGTCACTTCTTTCCAGGATGAAGAGGAAGTATTTGTGACACAGGCGGGATCGAGAGTGGGGCCTCCCCAAATGATCTTAACGTTCTAGTTGGCACGACTTAGAAGTCTGGAGCTGGCATGACTCCACCGTGTGCGACTGTGGAGCAGAACAAACAACTCTGCATCTGTATGCTTGCCCACCTTGCCCTGCCTCATACACAGAGGAAGAATTGTTTACAGCTACAGAGAACGCGGTCTGTATGATACAGTGATAGGGTTTGAATTTGACAGAGGCAGAGTAAAGATATAAAGTTAGGGTTTGTCAGAGACAGGAGAAAGGCATAGAGTGGCAGTCTAGATTTGACAAAAATAGAGTAAAGATGACACAGTGATAGGGCCTGGTTTTGGAGGGCAGAGGTAAAAACCAGAAGAAAGGCAGGACGTCAGAGAGGAAACCAAACAAGCAAATCTCCCCCATTGAGTTTGGAGCTCCAGTCGGCAATCTCAGCCGAGGGACCCGTCTTTCTCTGTCTTTGCTGAACTCGGAGCCCATTTGTTCCTGGTGATTTATAGCCGAAGGGGAGCCCGCTGCCCGGAGCAAGGGGTGACTCCTGCACCCGCCTCGTAGCTTCCTGTTAACCTGGTGATTACCAGGAAAGGTGGTGTTAGCCTCATTTATCACAGCACAACCCAAAGGGAACGGCTGGCGAGTTAATTCCTACCGAGGAAAACACTTTTTCTGCTGCGCTTGGACTTTGCTGTCCGCCAAGCTCTGCTGTATCTGAATGAACCCTTCCTTTTCAGAGGCGGATTCTCTCCTGTTTGCTTCTGCACTGAGCACAGAGTCAACATTTCACCCGCAGGCATGATTCCCTTGCCTCCCAGCTACTAGGGAGGCTGACTTTCCTAGCCTCTAGCTAGGTTGGCAGTAGAATGATGCCTTCTCTTTCTTACGAGGGTTGAATGAAAAGTAATGCCTCCACTTTCTTTCCTTGGGTTTGGATGGGAATAAGTCATAGAATCATAGAATCAAAGAGTTGGAAGAGACCTCATGGGCCATCCAGTCCAACCCCCTGCCAAGAAGCAGGAATATTGCATTCAAATCACCCCTGACAGATGGCCATCCAGCCTCTGTTTAAAAGCTTCCAAAGAAGGAGCCTCCACCACACTCCGGGGCAGAGAGTTCCACTGCTGAACGGCTCTCACAGTCAGGAAGTTCTTCCTTGTGTTCAGATGGAATCTCCTCTCTTGTAGTTTGAAGCCATTGTTCTGCGTCCTAGTCTCCAAGGAAGCAGAAAACAAGCTTGCTCCCTCCTCCCTGTGGCTTCCTCTCACATATTTATACATGGCTATCATATCTCCTCTCAGCCTTCTCTTCTTCAGGCTAAACGTGCCCAGCTCCTTAAGCCGCTCCTCATAGGGCTTGTTCTCCAGACCCTTGATCATTTTAGTCGCCCTCCTCTGGACACATTACAGCTTGTCAATATCTCTCTTGAATTGTGGTGCCCAGAATAATAAATCAAATGCAGAAATAATCCTTAGAATGTGCTCTTTAACTACCACTATTCACTTCTCCACATAATCACCAGACAATTGGATACATTTCTGCCAATGGTGAACACGTTTTCTGAAGCCGTCACGGAAGAAGTCGACACTCTGTTTCCGCAACCAGCGCTCACAGTTCTCTCAACGTACCCATCGTGCACAGATCTTCCGATAGCCAAGCAAAGCAATAATGTGACCCACATGTTCTTGTGAAATGCCAATTATGCTTGAAATTTCTCTCTGAGTGGTACGATGATCGTTCTGAATCAATCTGTCAACCTTTTGCTTGTGAAACTCTGTGATTTCTGTGAAAGAACAATTCTTTGTTGGTCACGCAAGTCAGATGTTCCCACCTCAACATCTTTAAACTTTCTCGCCCAACACCGTACAATACTCACATCAACACAATCACCATAAACAACTTGCATTCTCTGATGAATCTCCTTTGGGGTGACACCTTCTGCTGTCAAGAATTCAATGACTGCACGTTGCTTAAGTTGCATTGACTGACAGTCTGCGCAGGGTTCCATACTTCGCACTTTAACAACACAACAGTTCAATGCTAAGGCTTCCCGCCAAAATGGAATTGTAGAGGAGAGTCTACTGAACAAGCCAGTACCTGCTGCATATCAGTACTGCCATCTGTTTAGGATTTATGAAGGTGGAGGCATTACTTTTCATTCAGCCCTAGTATATCTTCCCTTCACAAAACATTGGGATGTGAACAATCTGTGTGAACCAGCATGGTGTGTAATCTTCTCCTGTGCCTGGTCAGTGGGGCAGGCTTTCTTTAGCATCCTACAGCGTCCTACATTCACAACAACACAAAGACATCATAGAATAAGAAAGTCTCTTTGAGTGTGATATTGCCATTTGTAACATTTCTCAGATGAAAGCAGGGACATGTGTATCCAGGCAGCATCAGAGTGTGGTCAAGGTAGCAAACGTTATTAATGATGAAGACTTACTTACTTAGGTGATCCCTCATAGATTCTGTGAATCTATGAACATTCAAGGTGGAATCATTCAAGATGGAATGTGTGGTGGTGGAATCTCTGTCTTTGGAGGTCTTTAAGCAGAGGCTAGATGGCCATCTGTCATGAGGGCTTGGGTTGTGTCTTCCTGCAGGGCAGAATGGGTTGGACTAGATGGCTTTTTGTGTCACTTCCAACTCTATAATTCTATGAATCCATGAACTTTCAAGGTGGAACCATTCAAGATGGAATGTGTGTTGGTGGAATCTCCATCTTATGGAGGTCTTTAAGCACAGGCTGGATGGCCATCTATCAGGAGGGCTTGGGTTGTATCTTCCTGCAGGGCAGAATGGGTTGGACTGGATGGCTTTCGGGGTCTCTTCCAACTCTATAATTCTGTGAATCTTTTAAGGTGGAAACATTCAAGATGGAATGTTTCTTGGTGGAGTCTCCATCTTTGGAATTCTTTAAGCAGAGGTTGGAGGACCATCTGTCCGGAGGGCTTGGGTTGTGTCTTCCTGCAGGACAGAATGGGTTGGACTAGGTGGCTTTTTGTGTCACTTCCAACTCTATAATTCTATGAATCTATGAACTTTCAAGGTGGAACCATTCAAGATGGAATGTATGTTGGTGGAATCTCCATCTTTGGAGGTCTTTAAGCACAGGCTGGATGGCCATCTGTCAGGAGGGCTTGGGTTGTGTTTTCCTGCATGGCAGAATGGGTTGGACTGGATGGCGCTTGGGGTGTCTTCCAACAAAGATGAAATGTGTGATGGTGGGAGTCTCCATCTTTGGAGGTCTTTAAGCAGAGGCTGGATGGCCATCTGTCAGGAGGGTTTGGGTTGTGTCTTCCTGTATGGTAGAATGGGTTGGACTGGATGGCTTTTGGGGTCTCTTCCAACTGTATAATTCTATGAATCTATGAACTTTCAAGGTGGAAACATTCAAGATGGAACATGTGTTGGTGGAGTCTCCATCTTTGGAGGTAGCCAACTCTCAGGAGTGCTTGAATGATATTTCCTGGATGGCAGAATGAGGTTGGACTGTGTGGCCCTTAAGAGCCTTTTCCAGCTCCAATTCTGTGACTAACCCTGCGCACTGTGGCAGAAAGATGCACTTCTGGATGGACCACATCACCTCTCCCACTGGTGCCAGTTCTGCAATCATTAAAATCAAGGGGCTTCGTTCCTTTGTTCTCCGCTGCTGAGCCACTGCATGTCCAGTGGCAATTTGGAGGTCATGGCCCTGCTGTCTCATTGTGACCTCCAGCAGTAATAACGATAGAGATATTTCACCTGATCATTTGTACAGATATTTTTTTTGTGAAAAGGCAGAAGTCAGGAGCTTTCCAGAAGGAGCTGACTTTCCTGGCTGGACCTTCAATTCCTCCCTGTATTGCGCAGAGGCACGGATCTGGCTTGAGAGCATGAAGGCTTGCCATATATTGGGAAAAGTGGCCGCGTCAACACACCCGGGAATAGCAGGGGAATTGGGCTGGAGTTCTGATCTGAAGCCAACCGCTACGGCCCTCTTTATTTCCCCACCACCACCACCCCCTGGGACCCTTGTATCATAGAATAAAACTCTTCAGCATTTCAGATCAACATTAACCAACTCATTAACAAGGTTATGGGGAGAGGAAGCAAAAAAAAAAGTGAAGTGGGAGACAACATCGCAGCTTCCTTGCAATTCTGGAAAGTTTGTCAGAAGTTGTATTCTTTTTTTAATGAGTTTCCTAAGCATCTGGAACTACGGTAGCTTAGAGAGTGGAATGGCCTCTTTTTTACTCTGGAGAAAGGGAAACGAGGGTCTTCAGTTGTGGATGAGGGTCTCTGCAGTAGGGTCACCCCACTCAAGAGACCCTCGCGCCCCACTCAGGGTCCTTTTCCGGTGGATTGGGATCTTTTGCATGGAAGGCAGGCCAGGATGGGAGGTTAGCGAGAGGCTAGGGCCGGGGCTGAGCCAGTCTGCTGTTCCGACAGCTTTTCCCCTTGAGGGACTTGACAAGAATCAGCATTTTTCTCCCTAATAGAGCTTCAAAACTCTGTTGTGAGCAATTTGGAAATTCACGTTGAGTTTCGGGTTCATTAGCTGCCGGCTCGGGAAAGGCATGTGCGCGCCTTCCGAAGCCGCCTTAATATGGCCGCAGCCGCGCACTGGCGCCGTGCATTAATGTTATTGTTATTTGCGTGGACATAGCGGGGTGCAAACAAGGTTAATTGAAACAAGAGCGGCGCTTCCTCTCGGTAATGGCGCAGCCTTGACAGCTGGGAGGGGTCGGGCTTTTGCATAAGAGCGGGCTTTATTATCCCTTTTTATTAGAGCTAATTTGATCTCTATATCAAAACCTACATTAAGGGAATCGTTTACGGTCACGCCACCGCCGACAGAAAAGGCAGCCCCAGAGCCCTGTCCTTTATTTTAATGTCTGCAGTTAAAAGACAATTAAAAATAAACTCTTTGCTTTTAAAGCTCGACTGTTTTCTTTCTTCTGCGCGGCTTTTAGCCTTCCATCTTGCCCCCTCTCCCCCTCCTTCTTCCTCTCTTTCTCTCTCTCTCTCTTCCCAATTTGCTTCTCACTCTGGTGAACTAATTCAGTTAAAGTCCTAATCGGTCCTTTGGGGGAAAGTTGCCTTCCCCTTGCGCAGCACCGCCGGTGCTTATGGTGCATTTGTCAATATTGGTTGGAGGATACCTGGACCTGCAGGATTTAAGGAGATGGCACTTGGCTGAAGGATGGCTCTTGTGCCGGACAATAAGCCAGCATTTTCGGTGAGCTTTCTCCCCTTTTTCGTGTCAAGATGCGCAGCAGGAGAAGAGAAAAGGCAGCGGCATGGAGCAAGGACTGTGAGAAGGCAAGCAAGCATCAAGAACAACCATCTGGTAGATGTGGGACTTGGGCTTTATCCGTGAAGCTGAGATGGTTTTGAAGTTCTCCTCTGGGTGCAGCTACTCCGTATTCAGCCAGAAAGTCACTTGGGAGATTAAGGGAAAGGACGGGATGGGGCGAGAAGACCAAATCGAGCACAGAAGGGCGCATCGTTGGCAGCCAAAAGGCTCCCTGGCCTTGGTGCCTCAACCAAGGAGAGATCAAGGGGGCTTTTATACATGCAGAGCTTGTGCCGAGCCTTTGGGTTGCAACCTCCCCCTTTCCAATCCTACTATCAGTAGCTATTAAGGTAGAGAGAAATGGAGCCATTATAGCCGGCTGCTAATTCCTTTTTAATTATAGCAAATGGCTGAAGGGAAGCTCCTGATGGTTTGGAGCCTGGCCGCTGAGTGATCCTACATCTGCCTCTCTCTCCCTGCAATGGGCTTTGATGGGCTTCTTCACCTTCCTGGGCCCAGCAGAGACCTAGGATGTCAGGACAGGGCTGTCCCAGGTCCTGAGAGTACAGGCTTTGAAAGGGTTTGAGACCCAGGAAAGACCACCACGACCCTTGTGATTTTGCAGGGGCCTGGCGACGTTGCAAGGGAGGCGTTACAAGGGGCTGAACCAAGTGATGGTGTAAAACAGGTTATAGTAAAGCCTATTCCAAAGCCTTTGACAGTGTGGATCATAATAAATTATGGCAAGTTTTTGGTGGTCTGGGCATACCAAGCCACCTTGTCTCTCTCCTGAGGAATCTGTACAAGGACCAAGTAGCAACAGTCAGAACTGACCACGGAACAACAGACTGGTTCAAGGTTGGGAAAGGCGTATGGCAGGGTTGTCTACTCTCACCCAACCTATTCAACTTGTATGCAGAACACATCCTGCAATGTGCGGGGCTTGAGGAATGCAAGGCTGGGGTGAAACTTGCTGGAAGAAACATTAACAACCTCAGATATGCAGATGACACCACTTTGATGGCCGAAAGCAAGGAGGAACTGAGGAGCATCCTAATCAAGGTGAAAGAAGAAAGCGCAAAAGCTGAGTTGCAGCTAAACATAAAAAAACCCAAGATGATGGCAACAAGAATGATTGACAACTGGGAAATAGAGGGAGAAAACGTGGAGTCAGTGACAGACTGTATTTCTAGATGTGAAGATGACTGCAGACGCAGACTGGGGCCAGGAAACCAGGAGATGCTTACTTCTTGGGAGGAGAGCAAGGACCAATCTCAATAAAAGAGTGAAGAGAGTAGAGACATCACACTGGCAACGAAGATCTGCATAGTGAAAGCAATGGTATTCCCCAGAGTCACCTATGGATGTGAGAGCTGGACCATAGGAAAGGCTGAGCGAAGGGAGATAGATGCTTCTGAACTGTGGTGCTGGAGAAAAGTGCTGAGAGTGCCTTGGACAGCGAGAAGATCCAACCAGTCCATCCTTCAGGAAATAAACCCTGACTGCTCATTGGAGGGAAGGACATTAAAGGCAAAGATGAAGTCCTTTGGCCACATCATGAGAAGAAAGGAAAGCTCAGAGAAGACAATGATGCTGGGGAAAAAGGAAGAAAAAAGGAAGAGGGGCCGACCAAGGGCAAGATGGATGGATGGGATCCTTGAAGTGACTAGATTGACCTTGAAGGAGCTGGGGGTGGTGACAGCTGACAGGGAGCTCTGACGTGAACTGGTCCATGAAGTCACGAAGAGTCGGAAACGACTGAACGAATGAACATAAATGAATGGATCTGAGAGCAAATCAGGTCTTAACTCTCAATAGAAGCTAAGGTCATTAAACCAAGATTATCATTGTATTGTCGAAGGCTTTCATGGCCGGAATCACTGGGTTGTTGTAGGTTTTTCGGGCTGTCTGGTCATGCTCCAGAAGCATTCTCTCCTGACGTTTCACCTGCATCTATGGCAGGCATCCTCGGAGGTTGTGAGGTCTTTTGGAAACTAGGAAAATTGGGTTTTTATATCTGTGGAAAGTCTAGGGTGGGAGAAAGAACTCCTGTCTGTTGAAGCTAGGTGTGAATGTTTCAACTGGCCACCTTGATTAGCATTTGATGGCCTGACAGTTTTTAGATGTGGCTTGTTACTGTCTGGGGGAATTCTTTTTTGGAAGGTGAAATCCACAAGGATGTGGACAATTTCAACAGAAAGGAAGAAACCATGAAAATGTACAAAATATGGCTTACCAGTATGAAAAAAAACTCTAAAATTACAACAGTAAATAAAGTACAAATCTCAAACACAGGGTAACTCCAGACAAGAAACAGTCAGGAACAGCTAATCACCTCTCATCAAGCGGTTCCATTAGGCACTCACACTTAGCTCCAACAAAAAAGTGTTCTTTCTCCCACCCTGGACTTTCCACAGATATATAAACCCCATTTTCTTGGTTTCCAAAAGACCCCCCCCCCCCCCCCCCCCCCGGCTGCCTGTGGAACTCACTCCCTAGGGAAATTAGTTTATTGTCTTCCCTCCAGTCCTTCAGAAAGAAGTTGAAAACATGGATGTGGGACCAGGTCTTTGGGTAATTATGCTGACAATGACAATGACAGTGATGACAATTGCTATGGCAATGGACTATGGACAAGTTTGATGGAATCTCCAACTACAGAACTTGGCTAGATAAGGCCACAAGGCTGTTATATTATATTTTTAATTGGATTGTCTTAATGTTTGTTTTAACTGTATGGTTTTTATTATGTATTTTGTTATGTGTACATGGAGGCATCAAATCGCCTTGACCCCCCCCCCCCCCCCGGGGGGGGGGGGTTGAGAAGGGCAGGGTACAAATATCTTAAATAAATAAATAAATAAATAAATACATTACAATACACTGACTTGGAGATGGGACCCAAGTTTTCAACATGAAATTTATGTTTCACAAACACCTTCTACACATAGCCTGAAGTTAAATTTATATGCAACCATTCTGTGCCTGAAAAACATCCTGTATACATGGAATCACCAGAACGCAAAAGTGTCTCTATCTTAGCCAGCCAGGTGGGCAGTTTCAGAGTTTAGAGTATTTGGGATGTTCAACTTCTATATGCTCTCTTCTCACGTCTTTGCTTCTTCTTTCAGATGCCAGTGTGCTCTTACTTCCTGAAAGGCATCTGCAATAACAGCGACTGTCCATACAGCCACGTCTATGTCTCCAGGAAAGCTGAGGTCTGCCCTGACTTCCTGAAGGGCTACTGTCCCCTGGGAGAGAAGGTAAGGAAACCCCGGGAAGGCCCACGTCTTGCACCAGTCCCCACCATGGGACCCCCTCACGCAGCTTGAGTTTGCGCTCATCACCTTGGTTGGTTCTTTTTAAAATATCCGCATTTGTATTTGTTGTTGTTCATTCGTTCAGTCATTTCTGACTCTTTGTGACATCATGGACCAGTCCACGCCAGAGCTTCCTGTCGGCCATCACCACCCCCAGCTCCTTCAAGGTCAATCCAGTCACTTCAAGGATGCCATCCATCCATCTTGCCCTTGGTTGGCCCCTCTTCCTCTTTCCTTCTATTTCCCCCAGCATAATTGTCTTTTCTAAGCGTTTCTGTCTTCTCATTATGTGGCCAAAGGACTTCATCTTTGCCTCTACTATCCTTCCCTCCAGTGAGCAGTTGGGCTTTACTTACTGAAGTATGGATTCGTTGTATTTGTATTTACCACCAAATTAACAACATGATTATCACCACGTGCTAAATACCATCATGTGTCTTCACATAATCACTGATAAATCATAAAGGGTGAATACGCTTCATCTGAAATGTTCGGGACTAAAAGTGTTCTGTATTTAGAGATTTGGGTCACGTTGCTAGGGTTCTACCTTGTTTAGGTAGAGATGAATCCAACTCCCAGTTTTAACAAACAGTTTAACTAAAACAGCACTTACTTGCTGGCTGTTGTTATAGTCCAAAATATAAAACACAAAGATAGCACGCAGCTACAGAATAAACAAACACTGATAGCAAAAATAACTTCGTAGTCAAAAGGGTCCAGTCCAGTGGTCAAATGCCAAGAGTTCAATAAACAAAGTCCAGGGATCAAGAGTTTACACCGTAGTCAAAAGCCAGTCCAAGGGTTCAAGGTTCCAGGATTCCAAAGGTACAGAAGCCAGGTCAGGATACCAAAAAAATCCAACAGACCTGGGGGGGAAACCAGCAGCATCCACCACCAAAATACAACAGATACTTTTCTCCCAAAGATCACTTCCAAGGCTCGCTCCTTATATCCACAAACACCCAGCTGCAACCTATCTCTTGTATACCTCCACCCTTAATTGCTTTCACCCATGAACTCTTACTTACACATTACAAAACCCTTTACAACTAATACTTACATTAACCCTTCCATCACCAAGCATCATCAACTGCAGAACATATGACAATTCATTTGTTTGTTTATTGGATTTTGGAATATTTCATATACGTAACGAGATATCTTAGAGATGGGATTCAAGGCTAGTCATGAAATGCATTGATTTTTCATCTATACCTTATCCACACACCCTGGAGGTAATTTTCACACACAATCTTTTAAATACATAATTCCATGCTTGAAACAACATTTGCGTACATTGAACCATTGAAAAGGCATCATTCCTGCAACCACTGATGTGGGCAGCTTGGGATTTTGGAGTATTTTTATTTTTGGAATTCCAGATAAGAGATATTCAAACTGTATATTGTCTCCGTTGTCCTTTTTGGCAGCAGATTCAGGGGTTCCTTCTCAGCAAACCTTTGCCAATTGATTTTTCAAAAGGGACGGGTGCCTTATGGGCTGTACTGTTAGTTTTAAAGTAGGATTTTGAATTGTTTTAATTCTCTTCTTGCTTCCCACTGAATCTCGGTTTTGTATTATTTTCTATGTGCTTGTTGCACATCGTGGTGCCTTGAGTCTGAGTCTGAGAAAAAGGTGGGATATAAATAAAGGGAGGAAGGATCTGTCTATCTACAGCAGTGGCTCCCAACCTTCCTAATGTCTTATCTTTTAATATAGTTCCTCATGTTGTGGTGACCCCCAACCATAATATTATTTTCATTGGTGATGTAAATATCTGATCTGCAGGATGTATTTTCATTCACTGGACCAAATTTGGCACAAATACCCAATACTCCTACATTTGAATACTGGTGTGGTTGGGGGGGGGGGGTTGATTTTGTCATTTGTAGTTGTTGGAATTATTGTTAACCTACAATCAAAGGGCATTCTGAACTTCACCAACGATGGAATTGAACCAAACTTGGCACACAGAACTCCCATGACCAACAGAAAATACTGGAAGGGTTTGGTGGGCATTGACCTTGAGTTTTGGAGCTGTAGTTCATCTTCATGCAGAGAGCACTGTGGACTCAAACAATGATGGATCTGGACCACACTTGGCACAAATACTCAATATGTCCAAATGTGAGTTTGGGGGAAATAGACCTTGACATTTGGGAATTTCAGTTGCTGGAGTTTATAGTTCACCTACAATCAAAGAGCATTCTGAACCCCACCAATGATAGAATTGTGCCAAACTCCCCACACAGGACCCCCATGACCAACAGAACGTACTGTGTTTTCTGATGGTCTTTGGCAACCCCTCTGACACCCCCTTGTGACCATCCCAGGGGTTCTGACCCCCAGGTTGAGATATGCTGATCTAAAGTCTTCCTTCCTTCCTTCCTTCCTTCCTTCCTTCCTTCCTTCCTTCCTTCCTTCCTTCCTTCCTTCCTTCCTTCCTTCCTTCCTTCCTTTCTCCCCTTTTCTGTCTGTCTATGTTTGTCTCTACACATCTGCCTATCCATCTGTCCTGATGTGTATTAATGGCTACTCTAATTCTATAATATATTAATAACTGCTATACATTGACAGTTGACTTGAAGGCACATAAATACACATACCGAGCATGCCACTGATGAAGCTGGAGGTCCATCTTCACCACTGAGTTCTTGAAGAGTTACTGAAACGGGTGCCATGTTGCTTCCAAGGTGTCCTCCTTGGTTTCTCCTTTCCTCACATGAAAGTGGCTGGTCAGATTTTTGAATTTCTGAAAGGAGAGTCCTTGGGCACCCTTCCAGGTGCTGGGAATCCGACCTGCCTTTGCTGTTGACGGTGCTCTTTTCACGCAACGGGGCTGCAGTGGTCCTTCAGGGATCCTTCAGTCTCTGCGCTAGAGAAGGACGTCCCCTTTGGGATGGAAGTCTGTAGGCATCCCACCATCCCTTGAGTCGTCTTCCACTTCATTCTTTGGTCTTCATACCATTGATGAGTAGACAGGGCCTATTGAAGAAGAAGCTTCCTCCCCTCCTTTCCATGTCTGTTAAATGGAATGGGTGGGAGCCTTTTTATTCCCAGATGAGCTTTTTGGCTCAAACTGGTGCATTCATTCTACAAGAATGGAAGGGATGTCACACCAATTTCTGGTTTCGTTTTTGGCTGAGATTTGACTGATCTGGGGGAACGTTTGCAAGGTGTTTGGAGTCTTTGGACTATTTGGAATGTGACGAGGGTGAACGTTTTGCCTCAAAGAATTAGCAACGGGCCATGCTTAGGCCACCTTGCATTCATGCATTTTTCCAAATGAAGCAGAGAGTGTATTGTCGAAGCAGAGAGTGTTTGAGTATCGGGACATCCTTAGGGAGACCAAGGTGCTTGTTTATAAAGCTACTGTCCTCCCAAACCTCCTATACACCTGTGAAATGTGGACTGTCTACAGACGTCACACTCAACTCCTTGAACGATTCCACCAGCTGCAAAATGCTGCAAATCTCTTGGGAAGACAAGCGGACAAATGTCAGCGTGCTGGAAGAAGCAAAGACCACCAGCACTGAAGCGATGGTCCACCACCATCAACTCAGATGGACTGAAGACCATGATGTCAGAATGCCTGATCGCCATCTCCCAAAGCAGTTATTATACTCTGAACTCAAGAATGGGAAACGGAATGTTGGAGCACAGGAAAAGAGATTGACAGGTGGGCTTAAAGCCATCTTGAGTCACCGTAAGGCTGAGAAAGGTGTAGTACAAATGCCGTAAATAAATCAATAAAGCCAACTTTTAAAACTGTGGTGTAGACACCAAGAACTGGGAGGCCCTGGCTCTTGAGCGCTCTAGCTGGAGGTCAGCTGTGACCGGCGGTGCTGTGGAATTCTAAAAGACATGAATGGAGAGTGAAAGGGAGAAATGTGCCAAGAGGAAAGTGCATCAAGCCAACCCCGACCGGGACCGCCTTATAATAATAATAATAATAATAATAATAATAATAATACTTTATTTGTACCCCACTACCATCTCCCCAAGGGACTCGGTGTGGCTTACATGAGGTCGAGCCCACAATACATCAGCAAAAACAACAACAACAGTAATACAAAACAATAAACTAAAACTCATAAACAGAAAATAAGCCGTAAACATCAACAATAACACAACAACGTTTAAAAAACCTATGGCAGGGAGGCGTATCACGAAACCAATTCCTCGGCTTTAAGTGCCTTCCGCCGGGCTGACTTTCTCAGTTCAGGCATCGTTTTAGATTGATGAAGACCTTGGCAGTTCTCCCGGTTTCCCTGGCCATCGTCTTGAAAGATTTCTAGGACACCAAGTACGGTTAGTGGATTGCTAACAGGTTCCAGTATTTTACAGTGTGGCTTTGGGTTTCGATCTTGTTCATAGACATTCATGTTTGCTGATTTTTCTGTGGCTTTTGACTTTGCATTTTTCTTTATTTTGTAACCATTTTTCTTCAATAAAAAAATGATTGTTTTTTCACAGTCAAGTGTGGTAGATGGTTATCTTAGGGCCTCGTTTCCTGCTCTGGATTGCAACAGGTCTGACCACAGCCTGTTTTAACCCAGATGGGAAAATCCCTTCCATCTGGAAACCGATATGCCCACTGCAGGAGAACATGCAGATCGAGAATAGGTCTCCAGCTACCTATGGACCCACCACAAAACACTACACTTGGAGGACCATCATCTTCATGCTACAAGGGATTGCCTAAGTAAGTAAGTTCAACCTGAGAACCATGACATTTGGAATATCGGCAAAGAATACTTTCCCTCCGGTTGTGGAGATGACGTTATAAAAACCAAGGTGGAAAAACAATCCGTAAAATGACAACAAAACTCCCTTTGCTAAAAGTATTTTGCAGCAAAGCCCGACCTATGTCCGTTTCGGTGGTGGGAAGCATTGTCTCCCAAGCAGAATCCATGTTTGTTTTCTCAGGGCCTCTCTTTCCGGAGCTCTTGTCCAAGTCACCCAGCCAGCATGTGTACAATTATTTTAAAATATTCCAATTTAAATGAAAATATAAAAGAGATATTTAGAATATTTATTCTATTAGCGAACGTGCTTACTGCATCACTTTTGGAGTGTCAGAAAAGCATTCTCCTACAGATGATGGATAGCAGCCCGTAATTATATGGGGAGAAAGGGGGGGAATTGCTGAGCAGGCCATATTTAACTGGGGAGAGGAAAGACCCGGCCTGGGCCAGCGAGGGTTAATTTTATTCTCTAAATAATATAAAAAGTGCTGAGTCTGTTCCTTTCGCACAAAGTAGAAAGTCCTCAAATGGACCCCGGAGAGTTTATAATATTCTACTGAATCAAGTAAAAATGTTAACCTTGCTTCATAAAACGATGGCTTGTTAAAGATGCGCAGTCCCTTTTCTTGTGAATAATTTAGAAAGGGAGTAAATCTCTTCTCATTCTGCTTTTCTTTCTTTCTTCCTTTCCTCCCGCGCCCCCTCCTCCTTTCTCTGTGTCCGAGATGCGGCACAGCCCAGCTGTCTGCGAGTGAACTTCTAAAGGACGATGAAAGGCAGAAAGGCAAAAGTCTCCCTGCTGTATGCGCTCAGGAGCCAAGGGTGCGGGCTCCTTCAAAAGCCTCATTGCACCTAATGGGTAGCCGTGCTTTCCCTTATCATAGAATCATAGCATCAAAGAGTTGGAAGAGATCTCGTGGGCCATCCAGTCCAACCCCATTCTGCCAAGAAGCAGGAATATTGCATTCAAATCACCCCTGACAGATGGCCATCCAGCCTCTGTTTAAAAACTTCCAAAGAAGGAGCCTCCACCACACTCCGGGGCAGAGAGTTCCACTGCTGAACGGCTCTCACAGTCAGGAAGTTCTTCCTCATGTTCAGATGGAATCTCCTTTCTTGTAGTTTGAAGCCATTGTTCTGCGTCCTAGTCTCCAAGGAAGCAGAAATCAAGCTTGCTCCCTCTTCCCTGTGGCTTCCTCTCACATATTTATACATGGCTATCATATCTCCTCTCAGCCTTCTCTTCTTCAGGCTAAACATGCCCAGCTCCTTAAGCCGCTCCTCATAGGGCTTGTTCTCCAGACCCTTGATCATTTTAGTCGCCCTCCTCTGGACACTTTCCAGCTTGTCAATATCTCTCTTGAATTGTGGTGCCCAGAATTGGACACAATATTCCAGGTGTGGTCTAACCAAAGCGGAATAGAGAGGGGAGCATTACTTCCCTAGATCTAGACACTATGCTCCTATTGATGCAGGCCAAAATCCCATTGGCTTTTTTTGCTGCCACATCACATTGTTGGCTCATGTTTAACTTGTTGTCCACGAGGACTCCAAGATCTTTTTCACACGTACTTCTTTCGAGCCAGGCATTGTCCCCCATTTCGTATCTTTGCATTTCGTTCTTCCTGCCAAAGTGGAGTATTTTGCATTTGTCACTGTTTGAACTTCATTTTGTTAGTTTTGGCCCTTCATCTCTCTAATCTGTCTGTTTGTTTCTTTTTTAAAAAAAATTAAAATATTCTCTTGCAAAATTAAAGCTTTATAATTGTGCGGTGGAGATGTCCCTGTTCTTGGGCTCTGCTGTTCACAGAGGTTCCTATTTGTGGTGAAGGCACATTTCCAAAACATCGCTTGGCTGATGTCCCTTCTGCCCATTTCCCTGCTTCCTACCGAGGCAGTTCAAACTATTTCCATTGAACTTTCCAAAGTCAGCATTTCAGCCCCTTTCCCTTTATTCCTCTGCTTTCTCTCTCAAACCTTCTCTTTACAAGTCTCCCATTAAAAGAAAACCTATTATGATATAGAATTCATTGTGGGCTCTCTCCCACATCTGTAAGTACTTCTTCCCGACCATTTCTGCCCGGCTTCTCCAAATTGGTAAGATCAACCTTTGCTTATCTCATAAACTGTAATTTTGTTCCTAGCGGAGGTTTTTTTATGAGAAAGGACATTCACAGATTTTGGGGGGTTGGAAGCAACCCGTACGGCATTAAAAGCAACCATCTTTCTCCTTGCTTGGTGCTTTTCAAGTACGAGGCCTTTTCTGCCTCATTTTTTAATCTCTTCTTAGGCGATCCCTCATTGGCCGAGTAGGATAGTCTTCCAAAATCAGTGTACTGATGGGTCCGTAGGTGACTGTGGAGCCCTATTCTTGATCTGCATCTTCTCCCCCAGTGAGAAGAATTGCAGAGAAGGGGTGCTTTTGTTTGCTAGGAAAGTGTGTCCATTTTAAATCATAGAATCATAGAATCAAAGAGTTGGAAGAGACCTCCTGGGCCATCCAGTCCAACCCCATTCTGCCAAGAAGCAGGAATATTGCATTCAAATCACCCCTGACAGATGGCCATCCAGCCTCTGTTTAAAAGCTTCCAAAGAAGGAGCCTCCACCACACTCCGGGGCAGAGAGTTCCACTGCTGAACGGCTCTCACAGTCAGGAAGTTCTTCCTCATGTTCAGGTGGAATCTCCTCTCTAAACTATTAATATCTGCTGGATTTGGTCACTTGGCTTTCCTTTCTTTTAGTTTGAAGCCATTGTTCCGTGTCCTAGTCTCCAGCGAAGCAGAAAACAAGCTTGCTCCCTCCTCCTGTGGCTTCCTCTCACATATTTATAAATGGCTATCATATCTCCTCTCAGCCTTCTCTTCTTCAGGCTAAACATGCCCAGCTCCTTAAGCTGCTTCTCATAGGGCTTGTTCTCCAGACCCTTCATCATTTGAGTCACCCTCCTAACTATATATTTGCTGCTCGTTACTTGAAATCTCTTCCTAGAAGTTACTTCCTTCCGCACCCAAAAGAACTAAGCTGAGAGGCAGCTCCTCTTTGGGCTGCTTTCTTTTTCCAGTTTGACCATTTCCCACAGGACCCCCGTTAATCTACAACTGCAATTGAGGATCAGGAGCAACAACCCCAAAGAGTGACCATCTTTGAAGTGGAAACTTTAAGTTTAAGAAGCAGAGTCGCAAAGAATCCCAAATCTCCTCATCTTTCCCTCCCTGCCTCTTTGACTCCAAGAGATAGCTCTTATTTAGCCTCCGCCGCCATAATAGCGTAACGAGGGACCCGCTGTTCCTTTAATATCACTGCTGCGTCTTTAGTGACTTTCAACCACTTACGCTGTTCCTTATCAGTACAAACAGGAGCCCTTTAATAGCTTGGGCAAGTTTTGATTAAAAAAGGAGAAAGAAGAAGAAAGGGAGGGAATATATTGCCCCTCTGGTGGTAGCCTGTGATTATCCTCCTCCGTCGCAGCAACCTCTGAGACCCCAATGGGCTTCTGACACAATTTTCACGAGAGAGACAGTCCTCTTGTGTTGTTAAGGCACAGCCGACACACAAAGGATGGTCCTAGTGGTGGAGAAATCAAGTTCAGAAGTTGGCATAGAGGACACCAACCCACCTACTGAGCCATTCATGGAGACAGGAAGCCTTTGACCCCAGTGGCATCACAGACTTACTTACTTACTTAGGCGATCCCTCGTTGGACGAGTAAGATGGTCTTCCTTGATGACTATTTTTGTGGGTTTGTAGGTGGCTGTGGAGCCCTATTCTTGACCCGCATCTTCTCCCACAGTGAAGGCATTGGCTTCCAGGTGGAAGGTGGTCCCGGTCGGGGTTGGCTTGACGCGCCTTCCTCCTGGCACGTTTCTCTCTTTCACCCTCCACTCATGCCGCCTCGAATTCTGCAGCACTGCTGGTCACAGCTGACCTCCAGCTGGAGCGGTCAAGGGCCATCACAGAATCCCTATCATGGAACCACAGAGTTGGAAGAGACCCAAAGGTCATCTAGTCCAACCCCCTTGTGCTGGACAGGAAGACACGATCAGAGCACCCAGACTGTTGGTGGGAAGGCACGGTGATGATCCAAGCTTGAGATGACCTGTTATAAGGGCGTCAGATCCCATCTGATCTTGGAAGCAAAGCAGTGCCATTGGGGATGACAGACCACCAATGAAGACCGGGTCATGGAGGTGCTTTTTTTTTTTTTTTCATCATGTCAGAAGCAACTTGAGAAACTACAAGTCACTTCTGGTGTGAGAGAATTGGCCATCTTCAAAGATGCCACCCAGGGGACATCCAGGTGTGTTAATAACTGGAGCGGCATACAGGGAGCACACAACTCCCATGTTATGCCTATTCCCAGTTTGCTACCGAGTATAATTCAAAATGCTGGCTTTGGCCTATAAAGCCCTAAATGGCCCCGGCCCAATTTACCTGTTCGAACGCATCTCCCTCTATGAACCACCACGAAGATGAAGATCTTCTGGGGTGGCCCTGCTTTTGGTCCCGCCACTATCATAGGCGCGTTTGGTGGGAACGAGAGACAGGACCTTCTCAGTGATTGCCCCTTGGCTATGGAACTCCCTTCCTAATGAGATACGGCCAGCTCCCTCTCTCTTGTCCTTTAGAAGGATGATAAAAGCGTGGTTGTGGGACCAAGCCTTTGGGATTGTGCAATGAGGCAGTGATAGGAACGCTTAGTATGCCAACCAAATTCGATATGGTTGTTGAGACAGTTTTAACTAGAGGATTTTAACGTCAAGATAAGTGATTTTAATGCTGTTGTATAGGTATGGTTTAGTAGGTTTCGGCATTGAATGTTTGCCGTTTATATGTTGTTCTCTGCCCTGAGTCCCCTTTGGGGTGAGAAGGGCGGAATATAAATGCTTTAAATAAATAAATAAATACAGTCTTGTGGTAGGCTTCTCTCGTGTCCTCACATGGGAAGCTGAGACTGACAGATAGGAGCTGACCATGTCTCGTGGATTTGGACCGCCGACCTTCACGTCAGCAGTTCAGCCGGCACAAAGAAGAACTTTCTGACTCTGAGAGCTGTTCAGCAGTGGAACTCTCTGCCCCGAAGTGTGGTGGAGGCTCCTTCTATGGAGGCTTTTAAACAGAGGCTGGATGGCCATCTGTGGGGGGTGCTTTGAACACAATTTTCCTGCTTCTTGGCAGAATGGGGTTGGACTGGATGATGGCCCACCAGGTCTTTTGCAACTCTATGATTCTATTATTCTAAGGCAGTGTGTCTCAACCTTTCTAATGCTGTGACCCCTTAATACAGTATCGCATGTTGTGTTGACCCCCAACCATGATGTCATTTTGTTGCTACTTCATAACTGTAATTTTGCTACTGTTACGAATTGCAATGCAAACATCTGATATGCAGTTTTTTTTTCATTCACTAGACCAAATTTGGCACAAATACCCGAAACGCCCAAATTTGAATACTGGTGGGGTTGGGGGAAGGGGGAGGGGTTGATTGTGTCATTTGGGAGTTGTGGTTGCTGGGATTTATAGTTAAGCTTCAATCAAAGAGCATTCTGAACTCCACCAATGATGATGGAATTGAACAAAACTTGGCTCACAGAACTCCCATGACGAATAGAAAATACTGAACGGTTTGGTGGGCACTGACCTTGACTCTTGGAGTTGTAGTTCACCTACATCCAGAGCACTGTGGACTCAAACCATGATGGATCTGGACCAAACTTGGCACTTATACTCATTATGACCACACGTGAACGCTTGGGGAAAATAGAACTTGATGTTTGGGAGTTGTAGTGGCTGGGATTTATAGTTTACCTGCAATCAAAGAGCATTTTGAACCCCACCAACGATAGAATGGGGCCAAACTTCCCAAACAGAACCCTCAACAGAAAAGACTGTGGTTTCTGATAGTCTTTGGCGACCCCTCTGGCACCCCCTTGCAACTCCCCCCAGGGGTCCCAACCCCCAGGTTGAGAAACGCTGTTGTAAGGGCTTCACCCATTGGGCCACTGCTGCTCCCTATGGAGGTGTTTATTTTAGAGGAAGAAATGGGCAAAACTACCTTGCCTAGTATGCCTTTTGGCATTCACGGAGTCCCCATAAGTGGACAAGTGGCTTGAAGGCATATACAGAGATTGATCATTGAAGCTAAGCAGGCCCTAGTGAGCACTTTGATAAGAGACCACCAACAAATGCCCGCTCTATTTCAAAGGAAGGAACTGTTAAAGCATACTTCCTAACTCCAACAGACCTCACTACCTCTGAGGATGCTTGCCATAGATGCAGGCGAAACGTCAGGAGAAAATGCCTCTAGAACATGGCCATATCGCCCGAAAAAACCCACAAGACCCTAGTGATTCCAGCCATGAAAGCCTTCGACAATACATACTCTGAGTGTTCTTTGCTTACGTAAATCCTAAATGTGAAGGACCTGAACATCCTAAAGGCAGTAGATCCTGTCTGATCTTGGAAGCTAAGCAGAGTAAGTCTTGGAGAGGAGACGGTCAACAAATGCTAGATGCTGTGGGCTCCATTTCAGAGAAAGGAAGCACCTCTGGGTATTCTTTGTCTCAGAAAACCTTGTCAAATTAATAGTTGACCAATGGCGTGAAGGCACAGGCATACACATGCACCCGAGACATGCTGGCTTGCTAGAACCAAGGTTTCCTAAACTCATGCATAGGGTTTTGTTCTCCCTTCCTCCAAATCTGCCAGAGATGCAAGAGTCCTAAATATAGAACTGAGAAATAGTTGCGTTACTGAAGAGAAGCCCCCAAAGTGTGTGGGTGGGTGTGTGGAACGGGCACCAAGCCATATATGCATGGCCCGGTGCCCATTCCGCACACCCACCCACGCACTTTGGGGGCTTTTCTCCAATGCCACGTCTCACGTTTTGGCTTTGTCAGGGCCTGAGATTTGGCTGGTGGCAGGAATCGCTTTCCTTCCCGGGTTTTACCGTCAGGAGTTGCAAAGCAAATAACGCCAGGAAAAGCCGCTGCGGATCGATAGCTGTAAGCCGACGCTTGGGCAGGCAGCCCTCAGGTCCCTTCCTCAGGAAAAAGAATAGAACGAGGACACCGTGCCCTATAAATATATGGACGAATCAGCAGAAAGGGGCAGGTGGTGGGGCTGGCTCCAAGAAGGAGTGAATGGCAAAGAACATTAAAGGCTCCTTGGAAAGTATGTCAGATATCAAGGATATAGGTACTGGTTGAACACACCATCTCTGGAATTCTTACTTCCAAAATATTCTGAAATTTCAAATTATTCACTTGAGTGACCGAGAGAGGAATACATTTATTTTCTGATGGATATATGAAACATACTAGCTGTACCCGCCATGCGTTGCTGTGGCCAACCTTCCCTCCCTCATTCTCTCCTTCTTTCCCTCCTTCCTTCACTCCCTCTTTCCTTCCTTCCCTTTTCTTCTTTCCTTCTCTCTTTCCTTCTCTACCATTTTCCTTCCTTCCTTCGCTTTTCGCTTCCTTCCTTCCTTCTTTCTTTCCTTCTTTCCTTCTCCTTCTTTCCCTCCCTCCCTCCTTCCTTACTTCACTCCCTCTTTCCTTCTTTCCTTTTTTTCTTTCCTTCTCCTCTTTCTTCCTTCTCCTCTTTCCTTCCTTCCTTTTTTTGTTCCATCCTTCCTTCTCTCTTTCTTCCTTCTCCCTTCTTTCCCTCTTCCTTCACTCCCTCTTTCTTTCTTCCCATTTTTTCTTTGCTTCTCTCCTTCCTTCCTTCTCTACCTCTTTCCTTCCTTCCCCTTTCTTTTCCTTCCTCTTTCTCTCCCTTCTTCCTTCTCTACCTCTTTCCTTCCTTCTTTTCTCCATCCTTCCTTTTCTTTCTTTCTCTCCCTTTTTTCTCTCCTCCTTCTCTACCTCTTCTTCTTCCCCTTTTCTTTCCTCCTCTTCTCTCTTTCTTCCTTCTCTCCTCCTTCCTTCCTTTCCTCCTTTTTCCTCCATCCTTCTTTCATTTCCTCCTTCCTCCTTCTCTCCTTTTCTCTTCCTTTCCTCTTCCTTCCTCCCTTTTCTCCTTCTCTCCTTCTTCTTCTCCTTTTCTCTTCCTCCCTTTTCTTTTCTTCTCCTTTCTCTCCTTTTTCTTCTCTTCCTTCCTTCACTTTTGCTTCCATGCTTCTTTCTCTCTTTCTTCTTTCCCTCCCTCTTTTCCTTCTTTCCCCCTTTTCTTCCTCCTCTTTCTTCCTCCCTTTCTTTTTCCTTCTTTCTCGTCTTCTTCCTATTTCCTTTCTTTCTCTCCTCTCTACCTCTTTCCTTCCCTCCTTCGCCTTTGCTTCCATGCTTCTTTCTCTTTCTTCTCTTTCCTCCCTCCCTCCCTCCTCTTCTCTCTTTTTCTTTCTTTTTTCTTTCTTTCTCCCTTTCCTTCCCTCCCTCTTCTTCCTTTTTTCTGTATTGCATTTAGCTTTTCATCCTTTAGCTTTTGTGGGTTTTAAAGTGCTTTCCACTCTTTTGGGGGGGGGGTGTACGAGTGATGGTCACTTGTTGGTCTGTTAGGAGTATCGTGTCCAAATTTGGTATCAATTCGTCCAGTGGTATTTGAGTGATGTTAATCCCATAAATGAACATTACATTTTTATTTATATAGAAGATATGAGTTTGGATTTGAGTCCCATTTCTTTTCTATCTCATTGTGTATGGATTTGTAATGACAGGTATTCCCAAATCTGGAAAGAATTGACTTCCAAAGCACTTTTTGTCCCAAGCATTTCAAATAAGAGAAACTCAGCCAATATAATGTTTGTTATTGACTCCTGTTTTTAATAATACGACGGAGTTTTATAATTCCAGACTGATATGGTTGTATCTTTGAATTGTGTCTTCCATAATGTTGCTCGTTGTTATTAAATCCCCTTGAGATTTTATAGCATCCTTCTGGAGTCCCGGTTCCTCTTGAAGACAGTACTCTCAGTTGCCATCTTCAACACCAACGCATCTGCATATGTATTGGTGTGATTAACAAAGAAAACTTAAATAAATCAGCAAAATGTTTTGGCTTCTTGTTCAAGTTGCAGAAAACAAAAGTGAGCTGCATCCAAAGTGTCAGATTAGAGGGCTGTATTGTCAACCCTTTTAAGTGGATGATGGTGATTATCCTCTTGGTTGAAACCACAAGGTGTTAAGTCTGTAGAAATCCTCTCTTGAGTCCAGGTCCTTGGAAGAGACAGCACCATGGCTCTCAATGCAGGCACATCAGAGAGTATGGAGCCTTTTGAGTTTTAAAAGGCACCGTGAATCCCAGGTGTTTGTGGGATGCATTTCAGAGAAAGGAATCTAAGGATTCTTGATCTAGAAAAACCCTCGGAGACTTACAAACAGACACACGGTCTTTCATTGCATTTGAGAGATTCGGATTCTTGGAATCTGTGTTCCACGGCTGCGGACAGCCACCTAAAATGTGTCTATGTATTGCCAACCAGTTTCCACAAGATAGATTGAAGTGTGAGCTTTCAACTCCTGCACACTTTCTGTTTTGTTGCGGGAAGATCTGGCTGTTACTTACCTCTCTCTGGTGCATTTTTCAGAGGACACGATGTCCTGTGCAAGATCTGATACCATGCAAAAGAGGTAACTGAGTTGTGAGGTTGTCATCACCAACTCATCCTCAACACCTCAATCGCCTCTGAATTTGGAAGCCGAGCAGAGTCGGGCCTCCACCGAGGAGTGACATGAAGCATGCCTCGAGGGTTGGCCCAGCTGAGCAGCAGGCAGGACTCCCCTCTGCGGCCCCACGGCATAGGCCCAGGGCTCATGTTTGAAGTTGTAGGAAGATAGATTTCCATTGAACATTAGAAGGCACTGGCTGATAGTGGAAGTTGTTCATCAGTGGAGCCAATGACTTGGAGAAGTGAGAGGTCTCATCTGGACATCTCACTGCTGGAGATGCTTTCAATGAAGATCCTGAACTGGGCAGGGAATTGGACTTGATGGACTCTGGAGGATCCTTGGGACTCGACGATTCTATGATCGTGGTCCTGGCATCCACTTATATTGAGTCATCTGGCTCAATGTAAGGCCTAAGTTGTGATGCACCCCTGTCAAAGCAAAATCCAGTGTGCAGACCAGCTTTAAAAACCTTCATAGAAGGAGCCTCCACCACACTCTGGGGCAGAGAGTTCCACTGCTAAACAGCTCTCACAGTCAGGAAGTTCTTCCTAATGTTCAGATGGAATCTCCTTTCTTGCAGTTTAAAGCCATTGTTCCATTGTGTCTTAGTCTCCAGGGCAGCAGGGAACAAGCTTGCTCCCTCCTCCCTATGACTTCCCTTCACATATTTATACATGGCTATCGTGTCTCTTCTCAGCCTTCTCTTCTTCAAGCTAAACATGCCCAGCTCCTTAAACCGCTCCTCATAGGGCTTGTTCTCCAGACCCTTGATCATTTTAGTCACCCTCCTCTGGACACATTCCAGCTTGTCAATATCTCTCTTGAATTGTGGTGCCCAGAATTGGACAAAATATTCCAGGTGTGGTCTAACCAAAGCGGAATAGAGCATGGGTAGCATGACTTCCCAGGATCTAGACACTATGCTCCTATTGATGCAGGCCAAAATCCCATTGGCTTTTTTTGCCACCACATCACATTGTTGGCTCATGTTTAACTTGTTGTCCACGAGGACTCCAAGATCTTTTTCATACGTACTGCTCTCGACCAGAGGGATCCCCCATTCTGTATCTTTGCATTTCCTTTTTTCTGCCAAAGTGGAGTATCTTGCATTTGTCACTGTTGAACTTCATTTTGTTAGTTTTGGCCCATCTCTCTAATTTGTCAAGATCGTTTTGAATCCTGCTCCTGTCCTCTGAGTCTTGGCTCTCCCTCCCAATTTGGTGTTGTCTACAAACTTGATGATCCTGCCTTTTAGCCCTTCATCTAAGTCATTAATAAAGATGTTGAACAGGACCGGGCCCAGGACGGAATGAAGAGGAAGCATTGGGAAGAATCACCCTCTGGGTTCATCCATTTAACCAATTACAGATCCACCTCACCGTAGTTTTGCCTAGCCCACATTGGACTAGTTTCCTTGCCAGAAGGTCATGGGGGACCTTGTCGAAGGCCTTCCTGAGATCCAAGTACGCTACATCCACGGCATTCCCTGCATCTATCCAGCTTGTAACTCTATCGAAAAAAGAGATCAGATTATTCTGGCATGACTTGTTTTTGATAAATCCAGTGTGCAAACCAACGTTTTCCTGAGCCTTTAGCTTCGCTCCTCTTGTCCAAAGCTAGTATACCTGAATTCAAACGAATTTAGCCCCTTTTTAATTACTGCAAAACTAGCATGAGTGGGAGACGTCCTTTGGTGGTCTACCTGCCATATAGAAAGCCATAGAGTTGAGAGAGAACCCAAGGGCCATCCAGTCCAAACCCCTCACTGATCCTCTGAGATTTAATAATTTCCCATCATTAGTTTTGAAAGAATGACTGGAATTGTTGTTGTTGTATTGTCGAAGGCTTTCATGGCTGGAATCACTAGGTTCTTGTGGATTTTTTCAGGCTATAGGGCCATGTTCTAGAGGCATTTCTCCTGATGTTTCGCCTGCATCTATGGCAAGCATCCTCAGAGGTAGTGAGGTCCAAAACACCTGGAGGGCCAACGTTTGCCCATGCCTGGTCTACAACTGCTGTTCAGTAACAAAGTGGTAAATTAAACAAGCAGAAGGACGGAAACTCATTTTCTTTCCTCCTTTCTCTGTGTAACTGGGGTTTAAAAAGAATCTCCCAGGCCCTTGATCTGCCAGATCAAATGTGTCTGTTATCATTCTACCAAAGGACGTGAGATGCCAGGACCGGGGTGCCTTCCAGGTTGCGAGAGTTCTGCAAATTGCTCCCATCTGCGGCCAAGTCTTCCTTCCTTTCTTTTCTTAAGCCATCAAAAAAGTCTTATTTACTGGCTGCCAACTCCGAAAAGCTGCCTCTCCAACTCCCGGCGATTGCATCCCAACAAGCGTGCGGCAAAAGGATTTTTCAGAGGGAAAGTGGCAGTGAGCCTGACATCAATCCAGCCCGTTAATCCTGGAACTTGGAGAGGCTTCTACCTGGCGCATCGCAGCAGGGGTCCTGCGACCTTTGGGTCTGGTTTTCATGGCCCATTTGCAGCAGAGGCTGAGCGCTGGGCTTGAAATGGCTTCGGAAAAATTATTACAGGATTTGGATGTTTATACGAGGGACTGCAATATCCATAGCAAGTATTCTTTCAAGAGGGGAAGATAGGAGTGCTTGGTAAAACTAATTGCTGGTTTAAGTGTGTGCCTTCCCAACTACACCTGGCAAAGATTGGAGAGATAGGGACCATTCTGAAGATACTTCCCTTCCCGCAGGCAATTACTTTGTCAGGGGAAGTCATATCTACTTATTTATTTACAGTATTTATATCCCGTTTTTCTCATCCCTGGGGGGACTCAAAGCGGTTTACACAGAGATAATGGCAAAATTCAATGCCTTACATAGGTAAACCAAATAACAAATCAGCACCATATAACTAAGCATAAAATCAAAAAGGACAACTCGCTATAAGATAAGGGGGGAAAAGACATTTAAAACATGGAATTTAAGAATAAGGCAGTCACCTGAGTAATTCCGTCACCAGAATGAAATTATCTTTATTTATTTATTTATTTATTTATTTCCAGCATTTCTACCCCGTCCTTCTCAACCCACGAAGGGGGACTCAGGACGGCTTACATTTGGCAACAATTTGATGCCGCTACATATAACAAAGGCAATATCAACAACAATTAAAACAATAAATAGAGCATTAATTAAAACAATAACAACAGTATTAACAGTGGTATCACCATTCCAATCAAATTCCACATCCAAAGTGCTAATTATGCCTGCTGTCCGAAAGTCTGGTCCCAGAACCACAATTTCTTTTTTTTCCCCCCTAAAACATAGGAGGGATGAAGCCGATCTTACCTCTTTGGGAAATGAGTTCCACAGGTGGGGGGCTACATCCGAGAAGGCCCTGTCTCTCGTCCCTGCCAGACATATTTGCAACACTGGTGGGAGTGAGAGCAGGGCCTGCCCGGATGACTTTAAACTGCAAGGCGGGACGTAGTGGGAGATGCGTTCGGACAATTAAGCTGGGCCAGAACCATATAGAGCTTTATAGGTCAAAACCAGCCCTTTGAATTGATTTCAGAAGTGGATCGGCAGCCAGTGGAGCTGACACAGCAAGGGGTTGGTGTGCTCTCTGTATGTCGCTCCAGTTAGTAATCTGGCTGCAGCCCGTTGGACTAGTTGAAGTTTCTGAACAGTCTTCAAAGGCAGCCCCACATAGAGTGTGTTACAGTAATTTATTCGGGATGTAACAAGAGCGTGGACCACTCTTGCCATATCAGACTTCCCAAGGTACGGGCGCAGCTGGCACACAAGCAGGCCAAAACTAGGAAAATTGGGTTTATATATCTCCCACCCTGGACTTTCCACAGATATACAGGGTTAGTCAAAATGAATAGGCCAATAAGAAAATTAATTTTAGACGAATGTATGTTTACTGTAACCAAACCACAGCTACGTAGCGACAGATAAACTATCAAAGTTTTTTTTGAGCAACACACATGTACGTTAATGCTGCTAGGCGTCGCTAGGGGTCGCTGTTTTCAAAATGGCGGAATCAAGCAAAGAGAAGGCGTTTTGTGTGATGACATTTGCTAAAACAATGTCAGTAATTACGGTCCAGCGAGAATTTCAAGGGTTAGGGTTAGGGTTAGGGTTAGGGTTAGGGATAGGGTTAGGGTTAGGGTTAGGGTTAGGGTTAGACCTCAACGAACACCTTCCCAGACGTTGCTGCATTCGATGCCATTACGTCGGATGTGCTGCAACGGATGTGGAATGAACTGGACTATCGCTTGGACATCTGCCGTGTCACACGGGGCGCCCATATCGAACATCTCTGAAGGTGAGACAAAACTTTGATAGTTTATCTGTCGCTACGTAGCTGTAGTTTGGTTACAATAAACATACATTCGTCTAAAATTAATTTTCTTATTGGCCTATTCATTTTGACTAACCCTGTATAAACCCAATTTTCCTAGTTTCCAACAAACCTCACAACCTCTGAGGATGCTTGCCACAGATGAAGGTGAAACGTCAGGAGAGAATGCTTCTAGAACATGGCTATACAGCCCGAAAAACCTACAACAACCCAAATATATTGTTCCTCCTTGTCTCCCTCTCACCCATGTTTCTCCTGCACTTCCTGTTGAATTCTCTTGTGTTCTTTGGGGAAAAGAGAGACCCTTTCCCTTTGTCTCCATCTCACCCAAGTTCTCCTCTACTTCCTGTTGGGTTTTCTTGGGTTCTTTGGCAAACAAATAGATTTTTTTCCCTTCTTGTTACCATCTCACCCATGTACTCCTGAACTTCCCGTTGGATTCTCTTGTGTTCTTTGCGGAATAGGCAGACCCTTTCCCCTTGTCTCCTTGTCTCCATCTCGCCCCTGTTCTCCTCCACTTCCTTTTGCGTTTTCTTGTGTTCCTTGGCAAATAGATTATTTCATCCTCATCTTCATCTCACCCATGTTTCTCCTGCTCTTCCTGTTGAATGCCCTTATGTTCTTTGGGGAACAGATAGATCCTTTCCCTTCATCTCCATCTCACCCAAGTTCTCCGCTTTCTGTTGGCTTTTCTCGTGTTCTTTGGCAAACAAATAGATTCTTTCCTCTTTGTCTCCATCTTGTCCATGTTCCCCTGGACTTCTTGTTGAATTCTCATGTGTTCTTTGGGGAGCAGAGAGGCCCTTTCCCTTTGTCTCCATCTCATCCAAGTTCTCCTCCACTTCCTGTTGAGTTTTCTTGGGTTCTTTGGCAAACAAATAGATTCTTTCCTCCTTGTCACCATCTCACCCATGTACTCCTGAACTTCCCATTGGATTCTCTTGTGTTCTTTGCGGAATAGGCAGACCTTGTCTCCTTGTCTCCATCTCGCCCCTGTTCTCCTCCACTTCCTGTTGCGTTTTCTTGTGTTCCTTGGCAAATAGATTATTTCATCCTCATCTTCATCTCACTCATGTTTCTCCTGCTCTTCCTGTTGAATGCCCTTATGTTCTTTGGGGAACAGATAGACCCTTTCCCTTCATCTCCATCTCACCCAAGTTCTCCTCCGCTTTCTGTTGGCTTTTCTCGTGTTCTTTGGCAAACAAATAGATCCTTTCCTCCTTGTCTCCATCTTGTCCATGTTCGCCTCGTCTTCTTGTTGAATTCTCATGCGTTCTTTGGGGAGCAGAGAGACCCTTGATCCCCCATTCTTCCTTTTTATGGTACAACCTGCTGGCCGCACAGAATCTTGCTGAGGGTGATAAAATTAGCTGCACGTAGCAGGTGGGCCGGATCGGATGACCGAGGAATGAGGTCACTCCTTTACGACTGTCAACCAAGGGCTCCCTTCTTCACCTCAGCTGACGTGTGGGGCTGGCCGTAACCAAATCCTCCTGTTTTGTTGGGTGTTAACGGGGCAGGACGGTATGGGGAACATGGGCACATAGCTCTTCGCATCACGCCGGCAGACAGATAACGGGGCGTTACCCGGGCAGCTCGGTTCCACTGGGCACTGAAGGCCTCCTTTGCAAAGTCCAAGGTCCGCCTCTTCTCCTGTTTCCATCCTCCGTGGCCTGGGCTCAGCCTGATTGACGTCCTCAGCCAGGAGGGAGGCCGCGGCAGCAATGCTGGACATGCGGCCAAAGGGTGTCCTCATCGGCCGAGACCGAGCCAAGCTGGGAATGGCGTGGAAAAGTCATTAGAAACCCGAGAGAGGGACACAGCCTTGGAATTAGTTACACACCGGGTTTGTTTTCTTTATAGAAGCACAGGCTGGGAAAGGCACTGGGGAAGAGATCCAAAGGCAATTACAGTCAGAATGCTCTGTGATTGTAGGTGAACTATAAATCCCAGCAACTACAACTCCCAAATGTCATGATTCTATTTTCCTCAAACTCCACCAGTGTTCACGTTTGGGCATATTGAGTATTTGTGTAGAGTTTGGTCCAGATCCATCATTGTTTGAGTCCACAGTGATCTCTGGATGTAGGTGAACTACAACTCCAAAACCAAAGGACACTACCCACCAAGCACTTCCAGTATTTTCTGTTGGTTATGGGAGAACTGTGTACCAAGTTTGCTTGAATTCTATTGTTGGTGGAGTTCAGAATGCTCTTTGATTGTAGATGAATTATAAATCCCAGCAACTACAACTCCCAAATGATAAAATCAATTTTTTGAGTGAAGGACATACATTGGGTTGTTAGATGTCTTATGTCCAAATTTGGTGTCAATTTGTCCAGTGGTTTTTGAGTTCTATTAATCCCACAAACGAACATTGCATTTTTATTTATATAGATTACAGTTTTATGTTCATATTAAAAATATTTAACCTTCTGATGCCTCAGTTAATGTAATTTTATTGGCATCTATTTTTATTTTGAAATGGACCCGTACTTGCTGCATTTCCCATCATCGGCTTATACTTGAGTCAATAAGTTTTCCCAGTTTTTGGTGGTAAAATTAGGTGCCTTGGTTTATATTCGGGTTGGCTTATACTCGAGTATATACGGTAATCACGCCTGCAAAAGTCAAAATGGTAAATGTGGAGTTTGTATGAATGTTACAATTGGCCAACTTTATTTATTTATTTATTTATTTATTATTTATTTATTTACTTTGCTTATATACCGCTGTATCTCAAGCCCGAAGGCGACTCACAGCTGTTCACAAACAGTAAAAACAGTAGAAACAGCAGTGGTTCCATACAACATATAACAATTGACTTAACACATTATCCATAAATTACCAATAAGCAATTACAATGCACAATTATTACAAAAAACAACCGTACCCAATCTTCTCATCATCCAAGCATAGTCCAGGTTCGTCGTCCATTGTTCCATTCCTATGTTCCATTACCAGATTGCACTAAATTACTCAAACGCCTGCACAAACATCCAGGTCTTCACCTTTTTGCGGAATACCATTCGAGATGGTGCTAGTCTAATGTCCGTAGGAAGGGCGTTCCACAGCCGAGGAGCCACCACCGAGAAGGCCCTATCTCTCGTCCCCGCCAGCCGAGCTTGAGAAGCAGGCGGGATCGAGAGCAGGGTCTCCCCGGAAGGTCTCAAAGTCCTGGTGGGTTCATAGGCAGAGATGCGGTCAGATAGGTAGCTTGGGCCGGAACCGTTTAGGGCTTTAAAGGCCAACGCCAGCACTTTGAATTCAGCCGGTAGCAGATCGGTAGCCAGTGGAGTTGGCGCAACAGGGGGGTTGTATGCTCCCTGCGCTCCGCTCCTGTTAAAATCATGGCTGCCGAGCGTTGGACTAGTTGGAGCTTCCGAGCTGTCTTCAAAGGCAACCCCACGTAGAGAGCGTTGCAGTAGTCTAAACGGGATGTAACCAGAGCGTGGACTACCGTGGCCAAGTCAGACTTCCCAAGGTACGGGCGCAGCTGGCACACAAGCTTTAGCTGTGCAAATGCTCCCCTGGTCACCGCCGAAACCTGGGGTTCCAGGCTCAGCGATGAGTCCAGGGTCACACCCAAGCTGCGAACCTGCGTCTTCAGGGGGAGTGCGGCCCCATCCAACACAGGCTGTAACCCTATGCCCTGTTCGGCCTTGCGACTGACCAGGAGTACCTCTGTCTTGTCTGGATTCAATTTCAATTTGTTCGCCCTCATCCAGACCGTCACAGCGGCCAAGCACCGGTTCAGGACCTGGACAGCCTCCTTAGTAGCAGGTGGAAAGTGAGTGACAGAGTTGGACATCATCCGCGTACAGATGACACCGTACCCCGAAACTCCGGATGATCTCCCCCAGCGGCTTCATGTAGATGTTAAACAACATGGGAGACAATATTGAGCCCTGAGGAACCCCACAAGACAATGGTTGTGGGGTTGAACAGGTGTCCCCCAACAACACCTTCTGAGATCGACCCTCCAGGAATGACCGGAGCCACTGCAAAACAGTACCTCCAAGACCCATCCCTGCGAGGCGTCCCAGAAGGATACCATGGTCGACGGTATCGAAGGCCGCTGAGAGGTCCAGCAGCACCAACAGGGACACACTCCCCCTGTCGAGCTCCCGGCGCAGATCATCCACTAAGGCGACTAAGACTGTCTCAGTTCCATGTCCCGGCCTAAAGCCAGACTGTGCCGGGTCTAGATAATCCGTGTCTACCAAGAATACCTGGAGTTGTGAGGCCACCACAACTTTGTTGTCAAAATGGCAAATGTGGAGAGATTCCTGTACTAGCTTTGGATTGTTTGTTTGTTTGTTGTCAAAATGGCAAATGTGGAGAGATTCCTGTACTAGCTTTGGATTGTTTGTTTGTTTGTTGTCAAAATGGCAAATGTGGAGAGATTCCTGTACTAGCTTTGGAATGTTTGTTTGTTTGTTTGTTTGTTTGTGTGAGTTGGGGAGTGAACCAAGACAAAAATAGAGAGAAATAGAGAGAATACTTTTAAGTTCTGCATCTCAGTTGCAGTGAGTTGAGTTCTATTGTTTGCAGGAAGGAGACCAGAAAAAGAGGATGAGCCTGTTGCAGCAGCTGATATAAATAAAACAGACCCTCCTCTGAAGAACTATGTGTTTTTCACTCTGGCCGGACATAAACTCGCTGCACATACTTCAGGGATAATATCATTTCTTTTTTAGAGAGGTGTTGAGAACAGATCTTGGTGCAATAGAATTACTTAACTGGGTGTTCAGGTTCCTGTACATACCATCCCAAATAACACAGACATATTGTGAGTGTGCAGAGAATTTCTCAGGCACTTTGTGGTCATTTAAAAAAAAACTCATAGAAAAACCATAGTATATATAGTTGAATTAGCAGTCAGATTTTAGAAAATTTACAGTAGTTTTCATAGAATCATAGAATCAAAGAGTTGGAAGAGACCTCAAGGGCCATCCAGTCCAACCCCCCGCCAAGAAGCAGGAATATTGCATTCAAATCAGCCCTGACAGATGACCATCCAGCCTCTGTTTAAAAGCCTCCAAAGAAGGAGCCTCCACCACACTCTGGGGCAGAGAGTTCCACTGCTGAACAGCTCTCCCAGTCAGGAAGTTCTTCCTCATGTTTAGATGGAATCTCTTTTCTTGTAGTTTGAAGTTTCGTGTAGTTTTGTGTAGTTTTAACTCCGATAATGACCCAACCAACATTTCCATATTGCAAGCTGCAGATAAAAAAAACCCCCAACCTTACACTGTTAGGGTACCTGGTGACTTTATGGCAATGGTAAGGTATTAACTGGGAGGCATATTGTGGTTACTACAATTAGAGTAGCTCTGGGTGCATCTACACTGATGTATCAATGCAGTTTGACATCCCTTTAACTGCTTGATGCTACAGAATTCTGGGAGTTGTAGTTTCACAAAGTTTTTAGTCTTCATTAGCAATGAGGGCTAGTGCCTCACCAAAGTATGACTTCCAGGATTGGATCGCACTCAGCCACAACAGTAGTGTCAAACTGCATTAATTCTATACCATTGAGATTTTTATTTATCATGTCAGGAGCGAACCAAAACAGTTGTATTGCATTAAAAAACAGACAAACAGACAGACAAAACACAAAGTTTGGAAGCTTGGTAGTTGATTAAATGTCCTTTGACCAGAAGCTGGCCACTTGGAGTGCCTCTGGTGTTGCTACAAGAAGGTCTTCCATTGTGCATGTGGCAGGACTCAGGTAGCAGTGCAGTGGGTGGTCTGTGGTTTGCTCTTCTCCACACTTGCATGTTGTGGATTTCACTTTGTGGCCCCATTTCTTAAGGCTGGCTCTGCATCTCGTGGTGCCAGAGTGCAGTCTGTTCAACGCCTTCCAAGTCGCCCAGTTTTCTGTGTGCCCAAGGGGGAGCCTCTCATCTGGGATCAGCCATGTATTGCGGTTCTGGGTTTGAGCCTGCCACTTTTGGACTCTTGCTTGCTGAGGTGCTCCAGCGAGTGTCTCTGTAGATCTTAGAAAACTATTTATATTAAAATAAATAAATAACAGCTGATTCCTGAGAAATTGTGGCTCCCAATAGCAATAAAGCAAGTACTTTACACTGTTGGGCTGCAATTCCCTGAATCCACAAGGCAACACAGCTGGGAGGTTATGGGAATTGCAGCCCATTTGAGGAAATATTTGACAACCCTTTGAGGAACCAAGGCTATAAAAACATCCCTGCAGGTATTTGCAGCCTCCAGTTTGTGTGTTGTTAGTTCACTTTGGCTTCTTTTTTGGTGCCTGCAACCAAATGCTTTGTGCAATTGGCCTGCGTCCCAACCAGTTCCCTCCTCCTTTTTCAGCCTCTCCCCTTCCCCCTCCTCACGTCCCTTTTTGGACTTTGCACGGGCTCCAGGGTCTGGGTCTGTCCCCTTCTGCAAACTCTGTCCAGCCCCCTCCCTCCCCATTGCAACGTATCCGCTAAATTGAACCATCTCCCTAAAGGTCGGCACTCAGCCTTGGCTTAACACTTTGGAGAGTGTGTCTCTGTGTGTGTGTGCTACGAAAAGGGCAAAGGTTTCATGGCCTGTGGCAGGGCAGCTAGACCATTCGTCTGCCTTACGCTTAGAGAGCCAATCTGCTTCCATGACGTGGGGACAGGCACTTTGCTTGAAGCCGCAATTCAAGGTGCTGGTGAAAACATTCAAAGCGCTAATAGAATCGTAGACTTACAGAGTTGGAAGAGGCCCCAAGGACCATCCAGTCCAGCCCAAAGCACTCCCAAAACATGACCATTCAGCCACAATGGTTTGGGACCTCAATACCTGGAAGGTCACCTCTCCCAGTATATAGGGCCTGAGAGCTCAGATCTTCTGATGTGATCCTTCTCCACTTAGGGTTGCCAGTTCTGGAATTATAGCATTCAGGCCAATGTATTATCAAAGCAAGACCTGAAGTTAAGACAAAGGCAATTCTAGGCTGAATTGATAGGAGCATAATGTTTAGGTTGAGGGAAGTCATAGTCCCCCCGTCTTCTGCTTTGGTTACAGCTCACCTGGAATAACCCTACATCCAGTTCCGGGCATCAACACTCAAGAAGAAAATGTAAAGTGTCCAGAGAAGTGCAACCAAAAGGACCAAAAGTTGGGAAACTGTTAATAAGTCAAAGGAGTTTGCGTGGGGAGTTGGAGTAGAGAAGCTGAAGAGGAGACATGATCACCATGTTCAATATTTGAATGGATGCCCTGTTGAGGAGAGGGGCCACTTATTTTCTATGCTCCTGAGACTAGAAGACAGAGTAATGGATTCAAACTATGGGAAACGAGATTCCACCAAATCTTAGGAAGAACTTTCTGACAGTAATAGCTGTTTCACAGCTTGGAGTGAGATGGAGTCCCTTTCTCTGGAGGCTTATAAACCAAGGCTAGTGTTGTAGTTCAGCCCATCGTGGTGTCTGATATTACTGTTAATGGGGATTTGGGGCCTGAGATTTTACGTCCTGAAACTGAGCAGTCTGTGTCTCCAACTAGTCAAGGCCACATTCCAGAGGATGCAGCGGAGCCAATCTCTAAGGAAAGGAGTTCAGAGGGGAAACTCCAGGTGCCGAGAATAATGAACTTCGAAATAATGCTAATGAGTTTGTTGACAGGAGACCTGGTTGTAGTAGACTTTGGGCTGATCAACGAAGACTACGAAGGTCATGATGCTTATTAGAAAAGAGGCCCATATCTGAATCTTATGAGAAAAGACTTTTTTTTTTTTTTGGTGTATTAGGAAGGCTGGGAGTTTTGCCCTGAAGTCTGGTCAGTGTTGATAATGGAGACAACAGCCTTTGTCAAGCCATGCCTGCTTAGAGACTTTTAGTTTCATGCCTTTGTTCATGTTCTTGTTTTCAAGTACCAGGGATTTTTCCTGTATTTCTGTATTGGATTCTATGTTTCTTGAGTTTTCTTGTATTCCTGTTTTAGATACCTTGCTACCTTGGGACTTTGGATTATTAGGCATGCCCCCACCTTGGGAAGTCGAACACTTCCCAAGCATCCAGGACTCTGTGATGTATTTTCGAATGATGCACGCAGATCCAAGCAAGGTGGCCTTTTGCAGTTGATGGATCGTGATTTTGTGGATGTTTATTATTTCCCAATGACGACTGAGATCTTTTGGCACGGTCCCCAGTTCGCCAATGACCACTGGGACCACTAGGACTGGTTGATGCCAGAGCCTTTGCAGTTCGATTTTGAGGTCTTGATAGCGGCTGAGTGTTTCCTGTTGTATTTCGTCAATGTGACTGTCACCTGGAATGGCGACATCAATCACCCAGACTTTTTTCTTTTCCACAATTGTGATGTCTGGTGTATTGTGTTCCAAAACTTTGTCAATCTGGATTCAAAAATCCCACAGTATTTTTGCATGTTCATTTTCCACGACCTTTGCAGGTTTATGATCCCACCAATTATTTGCTGCTGGCAGATGATCCTTGTGACATATGTTCCAGTGAATCATTTGGGCCACAGAGTTGTGTCTTTGTTTGTAGTCCGTCTGTGCCATTTTCTTGCAAGAGCTGAGGAGATGGTCCATGATTTCCTCAGCTTCCTTGCACAGTCTGCATTTTGGTTCATCCACTGATTTTTCAATCCTGGCCTTAATGGCATTGGTTCTGATGGCTTGCTCCTGGGCTGCAAGAACCAGGCCTTCTGTCTCCTTCTTCAGGGTTCCATTCATGAGCCATCACCAGGTCTTCTCCTTGTCAACTTTTCCTTCAATCTTCTCAAGGAACTGCCCATGTAAGGCTTTGTTGTGCCAGCTGTCAGCTCTGGTTTGGAGTGCAGTTTTCTTGTACTGACTCTTTGTCTGCTGTGCTTTGAGAAGTTTCCTATTATTATTATTATTATTATTATTATTATTTGAAACACAACAAGATGAGTCCACAGTGGACACTCTGCTGGACCATTGGATCCCATGTCGGACCCTTGCCAAGTGTCTAGGACTGTGTGATGTATTGGCGAATAATGCGTGCAGATCCCAGTAAGGTGGCCTTTTGCAGCTGGCAGATGGTAATTTTGCCAGTGCTGATTGTGTTTAAGTGCAGGCCAAGGTCTTTAGGCACTGCACCCAGTGTGCCGATCACCACTGGCACCTATTATTATTATTATTATTATTATTATTATTATTGCACCTGGAACTTTATGGATTACCGATACATTTGGCCTTTGAAGTTTTTACTATTTTTGCTGTTTGCTTTTTATATAATCTTCAATAAACTGCTTTGCTGACTTAGCCTGGACTGGTGTGAGGTGGTTAGGTACAGAGGTTTTTCCTGGCCTGGGGTGCAACAGCTAGATGGCTGTCTGTCAAGAGCGATTGTATTCCTGTGTAGCAAAAGCGGGTTGGACCGGATGGCTGTGGGTGTCCCTTTGACCCTATAATTGTCCCAGGTCTCACAGTTTGAAGACCAAAACCTCAGACCTCAAGGTGGACCCCTGGTGATGTCATTTTCACATTATGCACAAAGTTTCTATGCTTCATTTTCACATTATGCACATCGTTTCTATGCTTCGAGCCAAATGGTGGATGCAGAGTGGAGCGGAGGGTGAGTCTTGGCAACACAAGGACTGGGAGGAAAGGAGGAAACGTAGGAAATACGCAAACTCTCTCTGGAACCTCTCTGGGCGTTGTAACTAAGGCCCCATCTATGCTGCCATATAATGCATTTTGAACTGGATTATGTGAGTCTACACTGCTGTATAATCCAGTTCAATCTACATTATAATAGCAGCATAGATGGGGCCTCAGAGACTTGCAAACTGAAGTAAGTGACTGCTTTGGCGGATGAGCTCTTTCCACTTAAATGCAGCGGATGCCATCCGGATTTTCCCCCCTTCTTCCACTTGGAAGTGACCCTCCAAAACTGGGACATCAGGACCAAAAACTCAGATCCAGAGATTTTAAAAGCCAACACACAAACACACATTTTAGCTTCCATTGGCCAGAATGCCTACGAGTGTATATAGAGGGCAGATGGCCATACAGCAAAGCTGATTTTGGATTATCAGCTTAGGGCAGTGTTTCTCAACCTGGGGGTCGGGACCCCTGAGGGGGTCATGAGGGGGTGTCAGAGGGGTTGCCAAAGACCATAAGAAAACACAGTATTTTCTGATGGTCATGAGGATTCCATGTAGAAAGTTTGAGCCAATTCTATCGTTGGTGGAGTTCAGAATGTTCTTTGATTGTAATGAACTATAAATCCCAGCAACTACAACTCCCAAATGTCAACATCTATTTCCCCCCGGACTCCACCAGTGTTCACATTTGGGCATATTGAGTATTTGTGCCAAGTTTGGTCCAGATCCACCATTGCATGAGTCCACAGTGCTCTCTGGATATAGGTGAACTACAACTCCCAAACTCAAGGTCAATGCCCATCAAACCCTTCCAGTGTTTTCCATTGGTCATGGGAGCCAAGTTTGGTTAAAATCCATCACTGGTGGAGTTCAGAATGCTCTTTGATTATAAGTGAACTATAAATCCCAGCAACAACAACTCCCAAATTACAAAATCAATCCTCCCCCCAACCCCACTAGCATTCACATTTGGGTGTATTGGATATTTGTGCCCAGTTTGGTCCAGTGAATGAAAATGCATCCTGCATATCAGATATTTACATTATGATTTATAACAGCAGTAAAATTACTGTTATGAAGTAGCAACGAAAACAATATTATAGTTGGGGGCCACCACAACATGAGGGACTGGATTAAGGGGTCACGGCATTAGGAAGGTTGAGAACCACTGGCTTAGGGCAACATTTCTCAATCTGGGGGTTGGGAGGGTTTCATAGGGGTCACCAAAGACCATCAGAAAACACTTATTTCTGATGGTCTTAGGAACCCCTGGCAGAGAAGTCTGAAGATCTCTCCACCTGTCCTCTTCCTTTTTGGAAGCAGAGGGCAAATCCTACCACCAAAAGCCCTCTTACTGCTACGATTAGCTGACCTCTCAGCTGGCCCCTCAGCCAAGGGGAGGGCTGTTTCTGAGACTTCCAAGTGGGGAGGGGAGAGCAGGCGTGCTCGGCACATGGTAGCATGTGCAGGTGAGGGATAGCACGTGAGACTGGAGGGATGCTCGCACCAGTGAGTCCCTTCAATGCATGGGGATCTGTGTGGGAAGTTTGGCCCAATTCTATCATTGGTGGGGTTTGGAAAGCTCTTTGACTGTAGGTGAACTATAAATCCCAGCAACTACAACTCCCAAATGTCAAGGTCTATTTCCCCCAAACTCCACCAGTGTTTGCATTTGGGCATATTGAGTATTCGTGCCAAGTTTGGTCCAGATCTATCATTGTTTGAGTCCACAGTGCTGTCCGGATCTAGGTGAACTACAACTCCACAACTTAAGGTCAATTCCTACTAAACCCATGTAGTATTTTCTGATAGTCATGCCAGTTCCGTGTGCCAAATTTGGTTCAGTTCCATCACTGGTGGAGTTCAGAATGCTGTTTGATTGTAGGTGAACTATAAATCCCAGAATTACAACTCCCAAATGACAAAATCAAAACACCATGATTCACATTTGGACGAATTAGGTATTTGTGCCAAATTTGATCCAGTGAATGAAAATACATCCTGCATATCAGATATTTACGATTCATAACGGTAGCAATATTACAGTGATGAAGTAGCAACGAAAATAATGTTATGGTTGGGGGTCATTACAACATAAGGAACTGTATTAAGGGGTCATGGCATTAGGAAGGTCGAGAAGCACTGGCTTAGGACAACCACCTGCATTTTTGTTTTGCTTGTGGCTATGTTAAATGGTGTGATTGGCATTGGCACTATCAAGAATTGCTGGCATTTGGGCAAAACAAACTGCAATAATTGAGACGGTTGTTGGAAGTTAAGGAGCAGCTAAGGACAGATGCCTGCGGTCTTGTTTGTGCCTCTGTTTCCTAAGTCTGTGTAGCTCAAGGTGTTTTGCTTCCTGTCTTCTTCACCAAAGCCTTTAGCGCTTTATGACCTTTTGTTTGAGAAGGGAGCATCATGAGGCTGTTCTCTGCCTTGAGATACCTGACACACAGGCCTGAGGGTCAGCATTAGCGGCTCTTCTGCAAAACTTAGGTAACTTCATTTTGTCTATCTGTTCTTTTATGTGAGGCGGATTACCTGAAGCAATAGAAGTAGACAGAAAAACGAAATGCAAAGATACAGAATGGGGGACGATGATGCCTGGCTCGAGAGCAGTACGTTTGAAAAAGATCTTGGAGTCCTAGTGGAGAACAAGTTAAACATAAGCCAACAATGTGATGTGGCGGCAAAAAAAGCCAATGGGATTTTGGCCTGCATCAATAGGAGCATAGTGTCTAGATCAGGGGTAGGGAACCTTCGGCCCTCCAGGTGTGGTGGACTTCAACTCCCACAATTCCTTGAGGCTTGTGTAAGCCTTTGGGGCGAATGCCGAGCCTCAAGGAATTGTGGGAGTTGAAGTCCACCACACCTGGAGGGCCGAAGGTTCCCTACCCCTGGTCTAGATCCAGGGAAGTCATGCTCCCCATGCTCTATTCTGCTTTGGTTAGACCACACCTGGAATATTGTGTCCAATTCTGGGCACCACAATTCAAGAGAGATATTGACAAGCTTGAATGTGTCCAGAGGAGGGCGACTAAAACGATCAAGGGTCTGAAAAACAAGCCCTATGAGGAGCGGCTTAAGGAGCTGGGCATGTTTAGCCTGAAGAAGGCTGAGAGGAGATATGATAGCCATGTATAAATATGTGAGAGGAAGCCACAGGGAGGAGGGAGGAAGCTTGTTTTCTGCTTTCCTGGAGACTAGGACACAATGGAACAATGGCTTCAAACTACGAGAGAGGAGATTCCATCTGAACATGAAGAAGAACTTCCTGACTGTGAGATCCGTTCATCAGTGGAACTCTCTGCCCCGGAGTGTGGTGGAGGCTCCTTCTTTGGAAGCTTTTAAACAGAGGCTGGATGGCCATCTGTCAGAGGTGATTTAAATGAAATATTCCTGCTTCTTGGCAGAGGGTTGGACTGGATGGCCCATGAGGTCTCTTCCAACTCTTTGATTCTATGATTCTAAGTATACATTTGTACTATTTTGAAAAACCTTAGCAGAGCCTCCCATGTCTTTTCTCTCTTGTTCCTATCGATAAGCTCATATACAGTGTTGGCTGTGCTGCATTCTGCTATACATACCAAATATTCATAGAATCATAGAGCTGGAAGAGACCTCATGGACCACCCAGTCCAACCCCTGCCAAAAAGCAGGAAAGCTGCATTCAAAGCACTCCTGACAGATGGCAATCCAGCCTCTGTTTAAAAGCTTCCAAAGAAGGAGCCTCTACCACACTCCGGGGCAGAGAGTTCCACTGCTGAACGGCTCTCAGTCAGGAAGTTCTTCCTCATGTTCAGGTGGAATCTCCTTTCTTGTAGTTTGAAGCCATTGCTCCATTGCGTCCTAGTCTCCAGGGAAGCAGAAAACAAGCTTGCTCCCTCCTCCCTATGACTTCTTCTCATGTATTTATACATGGCTATCAGTGCCTTGGACTACGAGAAGATCTAACCAGTCCATCCTCCAGGAAATAAAGCCCGAATGCTCATTGGAGGGAAAGATACTAGAGACAAAGTTGAAGTACTTTGGCCACATCATGAGGAGACAGCAAAGCCTAGAGAAGACAATGATGCTGGGGAAAGTGGAAGGCAAAAAGAAGAGGGGCCGGCCAAGGGCAAGATGGATGAATGGCATCCTTAAAGTGACTGGCTTGACTCTGAAGGAGCTGGGGGAGGTGACGGCCAACAGGGAGCTCTGGTGTGGGCTGGTCCATGAGGTCACGAAGAGTCGGAAATGACTGAATGAATGAACAACTACATCATGTCTCTTCTCAGCTTTCTCTTCTTCAGGCTAAACATGCCCAGCTCTTTAAGTTGCTCCTCATAGGGCTTTTTCTCCAGACCCTTGATCGTTTGAGTCGCTCTCCTCTGGACGCATTCCAGCATGTCAATATCTCCCTTCAATTGTGGTGCTCAGAATTGGACACAATATTCCAGGTGTGGTCTAATCAAGGCGGAATAGAGGGGTAGCATTACTTCCCTGGATCTAGACCAGTGTTTCTCAACCTTCCTAATGCCGCGACCCCTTAATACATTTCCTCATGTTGTGGTGACCCCCAACCATAACATTATTTTGCTACTTCATAACTGTAATTTTGCTCCTGTTATGTATCATAATGCAATTATCTGATATGCAGGATGTATTTTTATTCACTGGACCAAATTGAGCACAAATACCCAATATGCCCAAATTTGAATAATGGTAGGGTTGGGAGGGGAATTGATTGATTTTGTCATTTGGGAGTTGGAGTTGCTGGGATTTATAGCTCACCTACAGTCAAAGAGCATTCTGAACTCCACCAACGATGGAATTGAACCAAACTTGGCACACAAAACTCCCATGGCCAACAGAAAACACTGGAAGGGTTTGATGGGCATTGACCTTGAGTTTTGGAGTTGTAGTTCACCTATATCCAGAGAGCACTGTGCACTCAAACAATGATGAATCTGGACCAAACTTGGCATGAATACTCGATATGCCTAAATATGAACACTGGTGGAGTTTGGGGAAAATAGACTTTGACATTTGGGAGTTGTAGTTACTGGGATTTATAGTTCATCTACAATCAAAGAGCATTCTAAACCCCACCAACAATAGAATTGGACCAAACTTCCCACACAGAATCCCCATGACCAACGGAAAATACTGTGTTGTCTGATGGTCTTTGGCGACCCCTCTGAAACCACCTCGCAACCCCCTCCCCAGGGATCTCGACCCCCAGGTTGAGAACCACTGACACTTTTCAAATATTTTAATTGATTGTTGTTCATTCGTTCAGTCGTCTCCGACTCTTCGTGACCTCATGGACCAGCCCACGCCAGAGCTCCCTGTCGGCCGTCACCACCCCCAGCTCCTTCAAGGTCAGTCCAGTCACTTCAAGGATGCCATCCATCCATCTTGCTCTTGGTCGGCCCCTCTTCCTTTTGCCTTCCACTTTCCCCAGCATCATTGTCTTCTCTAGGCTTTCCTGTCTCCTCATGATGTGGCCAAAGGACTTCAACTTTGTCTCTAGTATCTTTCCCTCCAGTGAGCAGTCGGGCTTTCTTTCCTGGAGGATGGACTGGTTGGATCTTCTCGCAGTCCAAGGCACTCGCAGAACTTTCCTCCAACACCACAGCTCAAAAGCATCGATCTTCCTTCGCTCAGCCTTCCCTAAGGTCCAGCTCTCACATCCGTAGGTGACTACAGGGAAGACCATGGCTTTGACTAGGCAGATCTTTGTTGCCAGTCTGATGTCTCTACTCTTCACTATTTTATCGAGACTGGACATTGCTCTCCTCCCAAGAAGGAAGCGTCTTCTGATTTCCTGGCCACAGTCTGCATCTGCAGTCATCTTTGCACCTAGAAATACAAAGTCTGTCACGGCCTCCACGGTTTCTCCCTCTATTTTCCAGTTGTCAATCATTCTTGTTGCCATAATCTTGGTTTTTTTTATGTTTAGCTGCAACCCGGCTTTTGCGCTTTCTTCTTTCACCTTGATTAGAAGGCTCCTCAGCTCCTCCTCGCTTTCGGCCATCAGAGTGGTGTCATCTGCATATCTGAGGTTGTTAATGTTTCTTCCAGCAATTTTCACCCCAGCTTTGCATTCATCAAGCCCCGCACATCGCATGATGTGTTCTGCATACAAGTTAAAAAGGTTGGGTGAGAGGATGCAGCCTTGCCGGACGCCTTTCCCAATCTTGAACCCGTCTCCTGTTCCGTGGTCAGTTCTGACTGTTGCTCCTTGGTCCTTGGACAGATTCCTCAGGAGAGAGGGAAGGGGGCTTGGGATGCCCATCCCACCAAGAACTTGCCACAATTGCTCCTATTGATGCAAGCCAAAATCCCATTGGCTTGTTTTGCCGCCGGATCACATTGTTGGCTCATGTTTAACTTGTTGTTAAACGTCTTTTTCACACGTACTGCTCTCGAGCCAGGCATCGTGCCCAATTCTGTATCTTTGCATTTCATGTTTTCTGCCAAAGTGGAGTATCTTGCATTTGTCACTATTGAACTTCATTTTTGTTAGTTTTGGCCCATCATCTCTCTAATCTGTCAAGATCGTTTTGAATCCTGCTCCTGTCCTCTGGAGTATTAGCTATTCCTCCCAATTTGGTATTGTCTGCAAACTTGATGATCCTGCTTTCTAAACCTTCATCTCAGTCATGAATGAAAATCCTGAGCAGGACCGGGCCCAGGACAGACCGCTGCTGATGGCACTCAGCTCATCACTTCTTTCCAGGATGAAGAGGAAGCTTTGGGGAGAATTACCCTCTGGGTTCCTAATTTTTCACTTGGAACTCAGGAATTGTAATAAACAGAACACAAAGAGGGAAAGAGAGGGAGAAGAGAGAGAAACAGGGGCACTTAAACAGCAGCTGCGAATGTGGGATGAGAGCGAAGTGCAGCAGCCAAATCCGGACCGTGCGCCTGCCGTCCTGACTTTTCCTCCAGCTTTGGAGCAGCTGTCATCTGGGATGAGTCTGATGAAGCAGACGCTCAAAAATGCCAAGGCCTTTGCAACGGCGCTGTACCATTGACACCCTCTGGACAGGTTTTCTCGGAAGATCCCAGCCCCGGGAAGCCGATGAGAGAGGCCTGGCCTGCAGTTATTTTGGGATGAAGCCGAACGTTCAGTCACTCCGGGTCAGGAGCTTAAATACAAACTTTGGAAGAAGAGGAGGAGGAGGAGGAGTCCACCAGGAATGCGGGGGAAGCCGAGTCAGCCGTAAAACCAAATCCAAAGTACACATGGGAGATATCTTTGTTATGCCAACCAGAAGTGACAAGAACAGTATGCTAGCTTTCAACACCCAATGGCCTCTTCATCAGGTGAAGATGGTGAAGTCATGCAAGGAATGGAAAGCGAGGCTGTTCGAGTTGCGGGCCGTGTTTTATTTGCTTGCAACGTTGTCGTTTACCTGCCATGTTATAGAAAACAACATGGTTAATTTTACAGATCGGTGCCTTGTTTGCCTGCAAGGTGGGTCTGTGCAGACAGGGTTTGAGCTCTGAAAGAAACAGAGGAGTGTCACATTCACAGAGATCCACAATTATTATGGACAGTTCTCTAACTTTTTTTTTTCGTGTCAGGAGCGACCTGAGAAACTGCAAGTCGCTTCTGATGTGAGAGAATTGGCCGTCTGCAAGGACGTTGTCCAGGGGACGCCCGGATGATTTGATGTTTTATCATGCTTGTGGGAGGTTTCTCTCATGTCCCCACATGAAGAGCTGGAGCTGATAGAGGGAGCTCATCCGCCTCTCCTCGGATTCGAACGTGCAACCTGTGTCTTCAGTCCTGCTGGCACAAGGGTTTAACCCACTGCACCACCGGGGACTCCAACTAATTAGTTCTCCAACTAATGGGGTTTTATAAATGCTGGTGATACATAAATCACAATAGCTGAATGAATGCATTCTTTCATTTGTTTCTTGTTTATAGACTCCTAGATTTGGAGCTCCTGGTGGCGCAATGGGTTAAACCCTTGTGCCGGCAGGACTGCTGACCAAAAGGTTATCAGTTCGAATGTGGAGAGTGGGGTGAGCTCCCATCTGTCAGCTCCAGCTTTTCATGCAGAGACATGAGAGAACCCTCCCGTAGGATGGAAAAACATCTGGTCGTCCCCTGAGCAACGTCCTTTCATATGGCCTATTCTCTTTCAGCAGAAGTGACTTGCAGTTTCTCAAGTCACTCCTGACATGGAAAAAAAGGGGTTGGAAAGGGCCCCAAGGGCCATCCAGTCCATCCTCCTTCTGCCATGCAGGGCACAATCAAAGCTCTCTTAACAGATGGTCATCTACCCACTATCCACTGAGCCCAGCACTTTAGTGTTAACCAACCATCTAGCATTAAGTCCTCCATGATGCACTTTATTTAGCACCTTAGAGTTGACTGCTATACTGCTTGCACTTTAAAAAACGGATTTAATAGCTTTATCCATGTCACGACCCATTCCTTGGCACTTGTTATTATTGTTGCTAATTGTTTACGATAGAGAGAAGGAATGGAGCAGACCTGAAAGATCAAATTATAACATTATAGCAGTGACAAAGGAGCTATGGTTTGATACTAGGGCCACCGTATGCATCATGGAGGAGGGAGAGGGTTCCGTTAACCGGGGAGCCCCCATAGAAGTCGTGGTGGGGATGGGGAGATACGGGAAAAGGAGACCTTTAATTCGGCCTAGGGAACGTGCAACAACACTAGTAATTCCAAATCGATCTCCCGATATGGTAAGTCGGTGTAACCAAGATGGCGGTCCCTCCGAATTGAAAGTGGTGCTGTTGAACGCCAGATCTGTCAACGGTAAAACAACTTTCATCCAGGATCTAATCCAGGATGAACGGGCAGATCTGGCGTGCATCACAGAGACCTGGTTGGACGAAGCGGGAGGTGTAAATTTAACCCAGCTTTGTCCTCCAGGTTTCTCCGTACAGCACCAACCGAGATCCGGAGGACGGGGAGGTGGGGTTGCAGTGGTCTATAGAGATTCCATCCATCTGACCAGGAGCCCCATTCCGCAGACCACAAATTTTGAATGCGTCCACCTAAGAGTGGGTGACCGGGACAGAATAGGGATTCTGTTAGTGTACCGTCCACCTCGCTGCACTACAGTCTCCCTACCTGAGCTAGCGGGGGTAGTCTCGGGCCTGGCGTTGGAGTCTCAACGGCTTCTTGTGCTGGGGGACTTCAATATCCACGCCGAGACTGCCTTATCGGGAGCGGCTCAGGACTTCATGTCTACCATGGCAACCATGGGGCTGTCCCAGCAAATATCTGGCCCCACCCACAGTGCTGGACATACATTGGATTTGGTTTTCTGCCAGGGATGGGAGGAAGGTGGCGGTGTTGAGGAGTTATCCATCTCTCCGTTGCCATGGACCGACCACCACCTGGTCAGCTTTAGACTCACTGCACCCCCTAACCTCCGCAGAGGTGGAGGACCCATTACGTTGGTCCGCCCCAGGAGGCTTATGGATCCGGATGGATTCCTGATGGCTCTTGGGGAATTTCCCGCCACCTTCGGTTGGTGATCCTGTTGATGCTCTGGTCGCTCTCTGGAATGGGGAGATGACTAGAGCAATAGACACGATCGCTCCAGAACGTCCCCTCTCAAGTAGCCGAGCTAAACCAGCTCCTTGGTTCACTGAGGAGCTGGCAGCGTTGAAGCGAAAGAAGAGGGAACTAGAGAGCGTGTGGCGTTCGGATCCGAGCGAGCCAAATCGAAAACGGTTTGTGTCCTTTTTAAGGGCATATGCCGCGGCAATAAAAGCCGCAAAGAAGTTTCTTTGCGGCCACTATTGCGTCTGCAAAAAACCGTCCGGCGGAGTTGTTTCAGATTGTCAGAGGTCTTTTAACTCCCACCACCTCAGGCGGGAGCCCTGACAATTCGGTCACGCGCTGTGAAGCATTTGCTCGGTTCTTTGCAGACAAAGTCGCTTTGATCCGTTCTGGGCTGGACACCATGTTAAATGCAGTCTCTGAGGATGTGACACGAGCACCTGCTTGTCCTATTTTGATGGATTCATTTCAATTGGTGAAACCCGAGGATGTGGACAAGATACTTGGAGGAATGAGAGCAACCACATGCATCCTAGACCCCTGCCCATCCTGGCTTCTAAAGGAGGCCAGAGGGGGATTGGCCGAGTGGGTGGAAGTGGTGGTTAATGCCTCCCTTCGGGAAGGCAAAATTCCAGCCAGCTTAAAACAAGCTGTAATAAAACCGCTGTTGAAAAAACCATCACTAGACCCCACTCAATTCGTCAACTATCGGCCTGTTTCCAATCTCCCCTTTTTGGGCAAAGTCCTGGAACGTGTGGTGGCCTCACAACTCCAGGCATTCTTGGTAGACACGGATTATCTGGATCCGGCACAGTCTGGCTTTAGGCCGGGGAATGGTACCGAGACAGCCTTGGTCGCCTTAGTGGATGATCTGCGTCGGGAGCTCGACAGGGGGAGTGTGTCCCTGTTGGTGCTGCTCGACCTCTCAGCGGCCTTCGATACCGTCGACCACGGTATCCTTCTGGGACGCCTCGCGGGGATGGGTCTCGGAGTTACTGTTTTGCAGTGGCTCCGGTCATTCCTAGAGGGTCGGTCTCAGAAGGTGTTACTGGGAGACACCTGTTCAACCCCACAACCTTTGTGTTGTGGGGTTCCCCAGGGCTCAATTCTGTCTCCCATGTTGTTTAACATCTACATGAAGCCGCTGGGGGAGATCATCCGGAGTTTCGGGGTACGATGTCATCTGTACGCAGATGATGTCCAACTCTGTCACTCCTTTCCACCTGCTACTAAGGAGGCTGTCGAAGTCCTGAACCGGTGCTTGGCCGCTGTGACGGTCTGGATGGGGGCGAACAAATTGAAATTGAATCCAGACAAGACAGAGGTACTCCTGGTCAGTCGTAAGGCCGAACAGGGTATAGGGTTACAGCCTGTGTTGGATGGGGTCGCACTCCCCCTGAAGACACAGGTTTGCAGTTTGGGTGTGATCCTGGACTCATCGCTGAGCCTGGAACCCCAGGTTTCGGCGGTGACCAGGGGAGCATTCGCACAGTTAAAACTTGTGCGCCAACTGCGACCGTACCTTGGGAAGTGACTTAGCCACGGTAGTCCACGCTCTGGTTACATCCCGCCTTGATTACTGCAACGCTCTCTACGGGGGTTGCCTTTGAAGACAGTCCGGAAGCTCCAACTAGTCCAACGGGCGGCAGCCATGGTACTAACAGGAGCGGGGCAGGGAGCACACAACTCCTCTGCTGCACCAGCTCCACTGGCTGCCGATCTGCTACCGGGCTCAATTCAAAGTGCTGGCGTTGGCCTTTAAAGCCCTAAACGGTTCTGGTCCAACTTACCTATCCGAACGTATCTCGGCCTATCAGCCCACCAGGACCCTAAGATCTTCTGGAGAGTCCCTGCTCTCTATCCCGCCGGCTTCCCAAGCGCGGCTGGTGGGAACGAGAGACAGGGCCTTTTCTGTGGTAGCCCCTCGGCTTTGGAACACCCTCCCTTCAGAGATACGATCGGCTTCTTCGCTGATGGTTTTCCGGAAGAGGTTAAAAACATGGCTGTGTAGTCAAGCGTTTAACTAGTTATCAAACACTGAATCCATGGACAATTTGGACTGGTCAATTACGGACAACGATCTCTGGACTGCGATTTTTGTGATGAGAAGCATGAAGTTTTATTGGTGGCCCAATAATTCGTATTGTTTTATATGTTGCTGTTTTTAAATTGTATATTGCTTTTATCTGTTGTTAAACCGCAATGAGTCGCCGTTCCAGGCTGAGATACTGCGGTATATAAGTGTATTAAATAAATAAATAAATAAATAAATAAATATTTTAAAATTACCAGGGAAGGAGATTCCAATGAAGTTCTTCCTAGCATTTAGGTGGAGTCTCTTTTCCTGCAGTTTGAATCCACTGCTCCATCTCTTAGTCCAGTGGTTCTCAACCTTCCTAATGTTGCGATCCCTTAATGCAGTTCCTCATGTTGTGGTGACCCCCAACCACAACATTATTTTTGTTGCGGCTCCATAACTGTAATTTTCATTCACTGGACCAAATTTGGCACACTCAATATGCCCAAATTTGAATAGTGGTGGGGTTGGGGGGATTTATTTTGTCATTTGGGAGTTGTAGTTGCTAGGATTTATAGTTCATTTAAATTCAAGAGCATTCTGAACTCCACCAATGATGCAATTGAACCAGACTTGGCACACAGAACTCTCATGACCAACAGAAAATGCTGGAAGGGTTTGGTGGGCATTGACCTTGAGTTTGGGAGTTGTAATTCACCTACATCCAGAGAGCAGTGTGGACTCAATCAATGATGGAGCATTCTGAACTCCACCAATGATGGAATTGGACCAAACTTGGCACATAGGACTCCCATGACCGACAGAAAATACTGGGAGGGTTTGGTGGGCATTGAACGTGAGTTTGGGAGCTGTAGTTCACCTACATCCAGAGAGCACTGTGAACTCAAACAATGATGGATCTGGACCAAACTTGGCACGAATACTCAATATGCCCAAATGTGAACATTGGTGGAGTTTGGGAAAATAGACCTTGACATTTGGTAGTTGCTGGAATTTATAGATCACCTGCAATCCGAGAGCATTCTGAAGCACACCAATGATACAATTTGGCCAAACTTCTCACACAGAGCCCCCATGATCAACAGAAAATACTGTTTTTGATGGTCTTTGGTAACCCCTTTGACACCCCCTCACGACCCCCCCAGGGGTCCCGACCCCCAGGTTGAGAAACACTGTCTTAGTCTCTGAAACAAAAAAAAAAAAAACAAGCCAGTTCCAACTCTACTGCTATCTCACCACCTGTTTTTATAATAATAATAATCATCATCATCATCATCATCACCTTTCTTTATACCCCGCCACCATCTCCCCAAAGGGACTCGGGGCGGCTTACATGAGGCCAAGCCCGTCAAATACAAATACAATACATCAACAAACAAGCAAGCAAATAAAACAATACAAATAATACAATTGCAATAACACACAAAAGATTTAAAAACATTATGGCAGGGCCACATGTAGATTAAAATTTTAAAACCCTAGGCATGTACAGAGTAGGGTATGTCTAGGCATGGGGGTTTTAAAGAGTGATATGGGGGGATCAGACCAGCGGATAGATAAATTGCTTCAGAGGATGTATGGAAGGAAATTGGTCAGATCAGGCATTATTTCCTTCATTCAGGGGAAGGCACACTGGAATAGCCACGTTTTCGAGCTCCTTCTAAAGACTGCCAAGCTGGGGGCTTGTCTGATATCTGTAGGTGGAGAGTTCCAGAGTCGGGGGGCCACCATAGAGAAGGCCCTCTCCCTCATCCCAACCAATCGCGCCTGCAAAAGGGGTGGGAGCGAGAGCAGGGCCTCTCCAGATGAACAAAAAGATTGCGTGGGTTTGTAAACAGAAATGCGGTCACGCAGGTAGGCGGGTCCCAAAACATTCAAGGCTTTGTAGGTAAGAACCTGCACCTTGAATTGGGACCAGAAGATGAACGGCAGCCAATGGAGCTCCTTAAACAGGAGGGTTGACTGCTCCCTGTAAGTCGCTCCAGTATTTTATCCCTAGTATTTTAATCTGTACATGCGGCCCACTCATTGTTCTGTGTCTTGAATGGTTTTATTTTAATGTAATTTTATATTGGTTGCAATATTCTTATAGTGTATGTTTTATGTAAGTGATTATGTTGTTGCTTATGTTTTGATTTGATTTTTTTGCTGCTTTGTTGGGCTTGGCCTCATGTAAGCCGCCCCGAGTCCCCGTTGGGGAGATGGTGGCGGGGTACAAATAAAGTTTATTATTATTATTGGGTCCAATCGTAAGCTCACAGGAGAGTGGCTCTGAGAGGTTATTAATGAGAGCTCATAATTTTTCAATTCCTTTCTTGGCTTGCCTTGTTTGCCAGTTCAATCTGGAAGCTGCTCATGTGTGTGTGTGGAGGAGTTGGGCAGTCAAAGTCCTAAATAGTAACATTTCCAAATTCTGGAAAGTGTTTTGGAGCGCAGGAAGAATCCTCTTGCATCCTTACCAGCACATGTAATGCATCGATTGATGGCAGGCTTTTCTTTGCTTTCTTTTCAGTGCAAAAAGAAGCACACCCTGGTGTGTCCGGACTTCTCCAAGCATGGGATCTGCCCCAGAGGCTCTCGTTGCAAACTGCAGCATCTGCAGCGGAAGCACACAGCCGGACCATCCAGCACCAAAACCGCCTTCCAGCGAAGCTCCTCTGAGCCAAAGCGGGGCCGCCCTGGAGTAAAGACCACCAGGTAAGAAGGCATGGCAGCCAAGGGCCACTACTATTAGTTGGATCTGGAATTGGTTAAGTGACCAAACCCAAAGGGGGCTCAATAATGGTTCCACTTCATCCTAGAAAGAAGTGAAGAGTGGAGTGCCACAGGGGTCGGTCCTGGGCCCTGTCCTATTCAACATGCCATGTGAAAAAGATCTTGGAGTCTTCGTGGACAGGAAGTTGAATATAAGCCAAGAGTGTGATGCAGCAGCTGAAAAAGCCAATGGGATTTTGGGCTGCATCAAAAGAAGTATGACTGAGGGAAGTCATGGTGCCTCCCTATTCTAGATTGAGGGAAGTCATGGTGCCTCTCTATTCTGCTTTGGTTAGACCTCTTTACCTGGAATACTGTGTCCAGCTCTGGGCACCACAGTTCAAAAAAGATATTGAGAAGCTGGAAAGTATCCAGAGGAGGGTGACTAAAATGATCAAAGGTCTGGTGACTATGAATCCCTCTGAGGAGCATCTTAAAGAGCTGGAGATGTCTAGCCTGCAGAAGAGAAGGTTGAGAGGAGACATGAGAGCCATGTATAAATATGCGAAGGGGTGTCATAAGGAAGAGTGAGCAGGCTTGTTTTCTGCTCCCCTGAAAACTAGGGCTCAATGGAGCCATGGGTTGAAATGACAGGAAAGGAGATTACCCTTGAACATTAGGAAGAAATTCCTGATCATACGATTCAAAGTGCTGGTTTTGACCTATAAAGCCCTAAACGACTCCGGCCCAGTTTATCTGTCTGAACGGATTCTCCCCTATGAACCATCAAGGATATTAAGATCTTCTGGGGGGGGGGGGCTGTTCTCGGTCCCACCACCCTCGCAATCACGGTTGGTGGGGACGAGGGACAGGGCCTCCTCGGTGGTGGCTCCCCGGCTTTGGAACTCCCTCCCACTAGAGATCAGATCTGCCCCCTCCCTCCTGACGTTCAGGAAACTACTAAAGACCTGGCTCTGGAATGTGGCATTTGAGGACTGAACCTATAACCTCCTTCCTTGTGCTGAACTGTGATGAACTGTGGCTATGAGTATGACTATGACTGTGACTGGATTGACGACTTGGCTTAGGTAATTGTGATGATGATGTTTTATTGTATTTTAGTGTACTATTTTAATATGTAATGACTTTGCACTTTGTTGTACCTATATATTACTGTACTTTCTTATATGCTGTAAACCGACCTGAGTCCCTTGTTGAGGTGAGAAGGCTGGTATAGAAAACTTCTAAATAAATAAATAAATAAATCTGTTCAACAGTGGAACTCTCTGCCTTAGAGTGTGGTAGAGACTCCTTCCTTGGAAGCTTTTAAAGAGATCTTGGATGGCCATCTTTCAGGGATACTTTGATTGTGCTTTTCCTGCATGTCAGGGGATGGACTAGATGGCCCATGTGGTCTCTTCCAACTCTATTATACTATGATTCTATTATCACCTTTCCTTAGAATGACAGAGTTGAAAGAAACTTCCAGGGTCATCCCGTCCAATCCCATGGTACCATGCAGGAAAAGCACAATCAAAGCACCCCGACAGATGGCCATCCAAAGAAGGAGCCTCAACTACACTCTGAGAGTTCTACTGTTGAGCAACTCTTCTCACAGTCAAGAAGTTCTTCCTAATGTTTAGGTGATGCAGCTCAAAATCCCGTTGGCCCAAAATCCCGTTGATGCTGTTGTCTCATGTTCAAATTTTTGTCTACTAAAGATCTCTTTCCCATGTCGAGCCAGGCGTCACCCATCCTGTATCCGTGCATTTCAATTCTTCTGCTTAAGTGAAGTATCTTACATTTCTCCTTGTTGAAATTCAGGTTAGTTTTGGCCCAGCTCAAAGGTCATTTTGGATCCTGATCCTGTCCTCTGGAGTATTAGCTCTCCCTCCCAATTTGGTGTCATCTGCACACTTGATAAGAAGCACGCCCTCTAAACCTTCCTCCAAGTCATGAATAAAGATGTTGAACAGCTCTGAAAGGCCCAAGAAAGAACCCTCCTTATGCCCCCTCCCCCCAACTAGGCACTTCTTTCCAAGATGAAGAAGAGGAGCCATTGGAGCCACACGTTTCTCAACTTGGGGGTCAGGACCCCTGTGGGAGTTCACAAGGGGGGGAGTTTCAGAGATGACACCAAAGACCATCAAATACATATTTCTGATGGTCTTGGGAACCCCTTTGGCAGAGAAGGCTGAAGATCTCTCCTCCTGTCCTTCACTTCCTTTTTGGAAACAGACAGTGAATCATCCCAGCAAAAGTTTTCCTCCTGCTTTCTGGATGTAGGTGGACTACAACTCAAAACTCAAGGTCAATGCCCACCAAACCTTCCAGTGTTTTCTGTTGGTCATGGGAGTTCTGTGTGTCAAGTTTGATTCAATTCCATCATTGGTGGAGTTCAGAATACTTTCTGATTGTAGGTGAACTATAAATCCCAGCAACTACAACTCCTAAATGTCAAGGTCTATTTTCCCCAAACTCCACTAGTGTTCACACTTGGGCATTTTGAGGATTCGTGCCAAGTTTGGTCCAGGTCCATCATTGTTTGAGTCCACAGTGTTCTCTGGATGTAGGTGAGCTACAACTCCAAAACTCAAGGTCAATGCCACCAAACCCAAATCCTCCCACCAAAAGCCCTCCTCCTGCTCTGTGGATGTAGGTGAACTACAACTCCAAAACTCAAGGTCAATGCCCACCAAACCCAAATCCTCCCACCAAAAGCCCTCCTCCTGCTCTCTGGATGTAGGTGGACTACAACTCCAAAACTCAAGGTCAATGCCCACTAAACTCTTCCAGTATTTTCTGTTGGTCATGGGAGTTCTGTGTGCCAAGTTTGGTTCAATTCCATTGTTGGTAGAGTTCAGAATGCTCTTTGATTGTAGGTGAACTATAAATCCCAGCAACTACAACTCCTAAATGTCAAGGTCTATTTTCCCCAAACTCCACTAGTGTTCACACTTGGGCATTTTGAGGATTCGTGCCAAGCTTGGTCCAGATCCGTCATTGTTCGAGTCCACTAGATGTAGGTGAACTACAACTCCAAAACTCAAGGTCAATGCCCACCAAACTCTTCCAGTATTTTCTGTTGGTCATGGGAGTTCTGTGTGCCAAGTTTGATTCGATTCCATCGTTGGTGGAGTTCAGAATACTTTTTGATTGTAGGTGAATTATAAATCCCAGCATCTACAACTCTTAAATGTCAAGGTCTATTTTCCCCAAACTCCACCAGTGTTCACACTTGGGCATTTTGAGAATTCGTGCCAAGTTTGGTCCAGATCCATCATTGTTTGACTCCACAGTGCTCTCTGGATGCTGGTGAACTACAATTCCAAAACTTAAGGTCAGTGCCCACCAAACCCAAATCCTCCCACCAAAAGCCCTCCTCCTGCTCTCTGGATGTAGGTGAACTACAACTCCAAAACTCAAGGTCAATGCCCACCAAACCTTCCAGTATTTTCTGTTGGTCACGGGTTCTGTGTGCCAAGTTTGGTTTGATTCCATCGTTGGGAGTTCAGAATGCACTTTGATTGTAGGTTAACTATAAATCCCAGCAACTACAACTCCTAAATGTCAACGTCTATTTTCCCCAAACTCCACTAGTGTTCACACTTGGGCATTTTGAAGACTTGTGCCAAGTTTGGTCCAGATCTATCCTTGTTTGAGTCCACAGTGCTTTCTAGAGGTAGGTGAACTACAACTCCAAAACTCATGGTCAATGCCCACCAAACCCAAATCCTCCCACCAAAAGCCCTCCTCCTGCTCTCTGGATGTAGGTGAACTACAACTCCAAAACTCAAGGTCAAAGCCCACCAAACCCTTCCAGTATTTTCCATTGGTCATGGGATTTTTTTGTGCCAAGTTTGGTTCAATTCCATTGTTGGTGGAGTTCAGAATGCTCTTTGATTGTAGGTGAACTGTTAATCCCAGCAACTACAACTCCCAAATGACAAAATCAGTTTCATCCAGTGAATGTCCACTCAGTTGTAGGGTCTTACAAACAGTGCCGGCTGCTTTGGCGAATGCCGAAGGACACGACTTTGTGACCGGCTTCCTCCCAGGAGCACCTTTAGAGGTGGCTGCGCTTTGCTGTTGAACACGTCAGCATCCCAGCGTCAGCATTTTAAAAAACGGCACCTGGGGGAGGCCGCTGTCCCCAGTGTCCTTGGGGGCCTATCGATTGGGGCATCGCGGTGATGCTGGAGGCTCCTTCCTCCCTCGGACAGGCACTCCGTGGATTCCCCTATTAACTCCCCTGCCTCAAACGGAGCATCTTTCCCCCATGCTGCCTGCAACAATGACAGAACCAATTAATAACAAAACAACAGCAATGTCACTTTTGCACATTTTAATGACACTCATTTTAATTAGGAAGCTTCCTTGAATTTCAGGGGAAAGGTCTTGTCAGCATCACCCACTGTCCCCAAGTTTGGGACTTGGTGCAGCTTACAAACAAAAATGATCACAACATAGCTAGAAATGTATGAAAAGACAACATTGAAAAATAATTATTTGAAAAATAATTTGTCTCACCCTGGTCATTCCACAGATATATAAACCCCCTTTTTTCCCAGTTCCAGCAGACCTCACCTCTGAGGATGCTTGCCATAGATGCAGGCGAAACGTCAGGAGAAATGCCTCTAGAACATGGCCATATAGCCCGAAAAAACCCACAAGAACTGAATTTGGATTTTACATCTCATTTTTGAAATGTTGAGAGCTGTTTTGAATCTCAATCAAAAGATGAAAGTGATATATAAAATTATTATTATTATCATTTTACTGACACAAAAACACAGAATGTCACAGCAAATGAGATATGTAAGCTAGATTTTGTATCACAAAATCACAAGTTGAACATTTCCCAAGCATTTAGACTTATTATTATTATTATGATTTATTATTATTATTTGAAACACAACAAGATGAGTCCACAGCAGACACTCTGCTGGCTATTGTATTGGATCACACGTTGGACCCTTCCCAAGTGTCTAGGACTGTGTGATGTATCGGCGAATAATGCGTGCAGATCCCAGTAAGGTGGCCTTCTGCAGCTGGCAGATGGTAATTTTGTCAGTGCTGATTGTGTTTAAGTGCAGGACGAGGTCTTTAGTCACTGCACCCAGTGTGCCGATCACCACTGGGACAACCTTGACTGGCTTGTGCCAGAGTCTTTGCAGTTCCATCTTTAAATCCTCATATCATGTCTGCTTTTCCAGTTGTTTCTCTGCAATCCTGCTGTCACCTGGGATTGCAACATTGACAATCCATACTTTTTTTAACACATTCGTGAGGTCAGGAGTGTTTTGCTCCAGAACCCTGTCTGTCTGAATCTGGAAGTCCCAGAGGAGTTTGGCGTGTTCATTCTCTGTAATGCTTTCCAGCTTGTGACCCCACCAGTTCTTTGTTGCAGGCAGATGGTATTTGAGGCACAAGTTCCAACGAATCATCTGGGCAATTATTATTATTATTATTATTATTATTATACACTAGCACAGTGTTTCTGCATCTAGGGGTCGGGACCCCTGGGGGGGGGGGTGTTGTGTGGGAGGTTTCAGTGGGTCGCCAAAGACCATCAGAAAACAGATATTTTTGATGGTCTTCGGAACTCCTTTGGCAGAGAAGGCTGAAGATCTCTCCGCCCGCCCTTCTCTTCCTTTTTGGAAACAGATGGCAAATCCTTCCACCAAAATGTATTGTCAAAGGCTTTCATGGCCGGAATCACTGGGTTGTTGTAGGTTTTTTCGGGCTATATGGCCATGTTCTAGAGGCATTTCTCCTGACGTTTCGCCTGCATCTATGGCAAGCATCCTCAGAGGTAGTGAGGATGCTCACTACCTCTGAGGATGCTTGCCATAGATACAGGTGAAACGTCAGGAGAAAATGCCTCTAGAACATGGCCATATAGCCCGGAAAAACCTACAACAACCTTCCACCAAAAGCTCTTCTCCGCAGTGATTGGCTGGTCTCTCAGCCAGCCTCTCAGCCAAGGGGAGGGCTGTTTATGAGACTCCAAGCGGGGAGGGGAGAGCAGGCGTGCTCGGTGCATGGCACTATGTGCGGGCAAGGGAGAGCATGTGAGGCTAGAGGGAGGCTTGTGCCAGCGAGTCCCTTCAAGGCATGGTGGTTCTGTGTGGGAAATTTGGTTCAGTTCCATTATTGGTGGAGTTCAGAGTGTTCTTTGATTGTAAGTGAACTATAAATCCCAGCAAGTACAACTCCCAAATGACAATCCCTCCAACCCCACCAGTATTCAGATTTGGGCATATAAGGTATTTGTGCCAAATTTGGTCCAGTGAATGAAAATACATCCTGCATATCAGATATTTACGTTACGATTCATAACAGGAGCAAAATTACAGTCCTGAAGTAGCAACAAAATTAATGTTATGGTTGGGGGTCACCACAACACGAGGAACCATATTAAGGGGTCACAGCATTAGGAAGGTTGAGAAACACTGTTCTAGCATGAGCCCTGTATCCACAGGGGATACTTTCCAGGCTTTGCATGGATATGGGAATCTGTGGATAATAGGGTATCGTATTATTTTCGAAGGGACGAGCAACAGAGCTATGGAGAAGAGGGTCAGTTTTATACAGGAGTGAATAAGTGAAACTGTGGATAAGTGAAACCAGGTATATATTCTGTAGATATGGGGGTTGTACTGCATTAACCACATGAATACAATTTAAACATACATTTTTAAAAACAAGTTAAAAAAGTAAACCTTAAACAACACATCAGCCTTTGACATCCCAGCACATGATGGAGTACAACCCCCATCTTCTTCTATTGTTGTGCTGATGGGGACTGTAGTCCATTTCCTCTCTCCAAGGGCAGGTTTGAGAAGGCTAGCCTGAAACAGGCCATCGAGCCAGAAGCTCAAGGGCTCCGAAAGTGACCCACATCATCGCAGGCAGCAGATCTATTTATATGGTCCCCAGAATAGAAGAGGTAGGGTGGTGGGCTAATTCTATCCGTGACACTCCTGGCAGGAGCATCTCCATCACCTCCCACCCCACTGGACCCTTCCCAAGCCTTCTCTCCACGCCTGGTCTGATCTGGTTTAGACTTTCAGATTAGGGACATCCCAAATGCATAGCAAACTGAGCCATTTGGGATGGCAGCATCTTTTGGAGGGAGCCAAGAGGGGTGCAGATGTGCCCTGCAAACTGTTACTCTCTTGCTTCCTTCCCCAAGATTGCAATGTGGCATTTCATAGGATCAGTAACTTAGATGCCCAGTGATGCCCAGATTAGGTAATTGTAATGCAATTTATTAGAAAAGGCATAAGGAGTGGATAAACGACAACTCCTATAACCAAAGTACAACTCCCCCAAACAGCACCAGTAATGATGGGCATGTGTGCCAAGTTTGGTCCAGTTGGGATCACACTTCTCTCTGGATATTGGTGAACTACAAGTCCCATAATCCTCTGTCATTCCCCCATAAATCTCACCAGTACGTAATTGATCTTGCTGGGTATGCATGCCAAGTTTGGTCCAGATCCATCATCAGTAGTGTTCACAGGGCTTTCACTTGAAGGCACACAAGAACTTTTCAAGGTAATGCTCTCATAGAATCATAGAATCCTAGAGTTGGAAGAGACCTCGTGGGCCATCCAGTCCAACCCCATTCTGCCAAGAGCAGGAATATCACGTTCAAAGCACCCCCGACAGATGGCCATCAAGCCTCTGTTTAAAAGCTTCCAAAGAAGGAGCCTCCACCACACTCCGGGGCAGAGAGTTCCACTGCTGAACGGCTCTCACAGTCAGGAAGTTCTTCCTCATGTTCAGATGAAATCTCCTCTCTTGTAGTTTGAAGCCATTGTTCCGCGTCCTAGTCTCCAGGGAAGCAGAAAACAAGCTTGCTCCCTCCTCCCTGTGGCTTCCTCTCACATATTTATACATGGCTATCATATCTCTCTCATCCTTCTCTTCTTCAGGCTAAACATGCCCAGCTCCTTAAGCCGCTCCTCATAGGGCTTGTTCTCCAGACCCTTGATCATTTTAGTCGCCCTCCTCTGGACACATTCCAGCTTGTCAATATCTCTCTTGAATTGTGGTGCCCAGAATTAGACACAATATTCCAGGTGTGGTCTAACCAAAGCAGAATAGAGGGGTAGCATTACTTCCCTAGATCTAGACACTAGGCTCCTATTGATGCAGGCCAAAATCCCATTGGCTTTTTTTTGCCGCCACGTCACATTGTTGATTCATGTTTAACTTGTCCACGAGGACTCCAAGATCTCTCACGCCAAGATTCCTCCCTGAGGACTGGAGGAAAGCGGGCAGACTTTAGAGACCTGGGAACCTTTCAGACAAGGCTTGCAGAAGGGGAATCAGACACTGTGTGAATGATGGTTGGAAAGTCTGGAGGAAGAGGAGCTCCAGATGGGCAGCCACATCCGCACACTTTCTCTATATCGGTCCCTCGCGATTCCTCCTCGCATCTCCCAGTTCTTCCTTCTATGGTAGCCGCTGGTGGCGCGGATACCCTTTGCGGACCCCTCCCGAGTTATCCTGGGTGACAGAATAAACTTGGAATGGCACCCGGCTCACATCCCTTGTGCCAATGAGGTGTAAAATACTTCTTCGCTGCTTGCTCGTTTTAGGTTGAGCATGCGACAGGTGCCGTGTGTGTGTCCGCACTTGCGTTTGTGTGTTGTGGAGGATGGATGTCCGAAGCCTCTAATCCTTGTCTGTGGAGGGGAAAGGACCGGAGAAGAGCCTTTTAAATAGCAGCACAAACTCCCTCCGTCTTTATTAGCGGTGCCGACAGGGATGTCAGAGATGATAAAACGTCACATTAGCTGGATGTGCTTAGAGGCGCAAGAGTCTGTGGGCTGGGAAGGAAGGAACTCCTGTGCAAGGCCCCACAGCTGAGCCAAGGGGGTCACAAAGAAGAGGATCCTAAAGTTGGAAGAGATCCCAAAGGCCATCCAGTCCAACCTTCTTCGGACAGGCAGGAAGAGACAATCAAAGATGAAAGGTTAGAAGGCATGATCATCAAGTTGCAGACGACACCAAATTGGGAGGGATAGCCAATACTCCAGAGGACAAGAGCAGGATTCAAAACGATCTTGACAGATTAGAGAGATGGGCCAAAACTAACAAAATGAAGTTCAACAGTGATAAATGTAAGATACTCCACTTTGGCAGAAAAACATGAAATGCAAAGATACAGAATGGGGGACAACGCCTGGCTCGAGAGCAGTACGTGTGAAAAAGATCTTGGAGTCCTCGTGGACAACAAGTTAAACATGAGCCAACAATGTGATGTGGCGGCAAAAAAAGCCAATGGGATTTTGGCCTGCATCAATAGGAGCATAGTGTTTAGATCTAGGGAAGTCATGCTCCCCATGCTCTATTCTGCCTTGGTTAGACCACATCTGGAATATTGTGTCCAATTCTGGGCACCACAATTCAAGAGAGATATTGACAAGCTGGAATGTGTCCAGAGGAGGGCGACTCAAATGATCAAGGGTCTGGAGAACAAGCCCTATGAGGAGCGGCTTAAGGAGCTGGGCATGTTTAGCCTGAAGAAGAGAAGGCTGAGGAGATATGATAGCCATGTATAAATATGTGAGAGGAAGCCACAGGGAGGAGGGAGCAAGCTTGTTTTCTGCTTCCCTGGAGACTAGGACGCGGAACAATGGCTTCAAACTACAAGAGAGGAGATTCCATCTGAACATGAGGAAGAACTTCCTGACGGTGAGAGCCGTTCAGCAGTGGAACTCTCTGCCCCGGAGTGTGGTGGAGGCTCCTTCTTTGGAAGCTTTTAAACAGAGGCTGGATGGCCATCTGTCAGGGGTGATTTGAATGCAATATTCCTGCTTCTTGGCAGGGGGTTGGACTGGATGGCCCATGAGGTCTCTTCCAACTCTAGGATTCCATGATTCTATTCTATGAAAGCACTCCTGGCAGATGGCCTCAAAGAAGGAGGCTGTACTGGACTCTCAGGAAACAGTATATTCCACTCTCAGACAGCTCTTTCCACCAGGAAGTGTTTCCTAATTTTTAGGTGGAATATCTTTTCCTTGAGTTTTCAGCCATCGCTCTATTGCAGTGTTTCTCAACCTGGGGGTCGGTACCCCTGGAGGGAGGGTCGCGATGGGATGTCCGAGGGATTGTCCAAGACCATCAGAAAACACAGTATTTTCTGTTGGTCATGGGGGTTCTGTGTGGGAAGTTTGGCGCAATTCTATCGTTGGTGGGGTTCAAAGGGCTCTTTGATTGTAGGTGAACTATAAATCCCAGAGGATCTAAATTTTCGTGATGGTTCATAGGGGGAGATGCATTCGGACAGGTAATTTGGGCCGAGGCCGTTTAGGGCTTTATAGGCCAAAGCCAGCACTTTGAATTGTGCCCTAAGTACTAAAGCTGGAGTACTGTACTCTTCCAGGGAATGTGGCGGAAGCTCCTTCTTCGAAGGTTTTTGAACAGAGGCTGGGTGGCATTCAGTCAAGGGTGCTTTGATTGTTTTTTTCCTGCACGACATAAGGAAGTTGGACTTGATGGACCATGTGGTCTCTTCCAGTTCTATGATTCTATTACCTTAAAATTGTGCTAGGGCAGCAGTGGTTTCCAACCCATGGACTGTGGCCCACTGGTAGGCTGCGAGACCTAAATTAAGGTCTGCGGCTCTAGATTATTAAATACGGTTTTCTGTGGACGAGTAGATGGAGACTACTGGATGGCATATGTTGTGTATCAGAAACTAGAGCTGATGTGGTCTATCCAATGCAGTTATCTGACTCAGTTATCTGACCCCAAATAACCAAACTGAAACTAAAGTTGACCAAAAACTGATTCATAACCCTTTTGGGGTTGGAAAGTGGTCCCTGCTCAAAGTGATCCCTGATCAGGTGGACCCTGCTCAAAAAAAGGTTGAGGACCACTGGTTTAGCTCCTTGGGAACATTATCAGTGTGCGTGAGAGAGAAGGTACTAATGTTGGAGAGTGATCCTGGCCAAAGTGGTCCCTGGTCAAGCAGTCCCTGGTCAAAATGGTCCCTGGTCAAGTGATCCCTGGTCAAAAAAAGGTTGGGAACCACTGTGCTAGAGCAGTGGTTCTCAACCTGGGGTCCCCAGATGTTTTTGGCCTTCAACTCCCAGAAATCCTAACAGCTGGTAAACTGGCTGGGATTTCTGGGAGTTGTAGGCCAAAAACATATGGGGACCCCAGGTTGGGAACCACTGTGCTAGAGGATCTTAAAAAGCCTAGAGAAGTGTTCTCTTTAGGAACACCTAAATACTCCAGCATCTGCTGGAAGTTGACCAGAGGGTTGCACAAAAGGACTTAGGGATTCCTAGATACAACGTAATGAGCAAATATGCAAAAGCCCAGACCCACAAATGTGAGGTGTCCACCGTACTTTGCAGTACACTTAGGTAAGTGTTCAAGTAATCCTTATTATACCTTCAGCCTCAAAAAGGGGTTTCTTCCTTTCTCAGTCACAATTTATGGCAGAACCTCTACGAACCTCTCACTAGGGTGGAGAGACCCTCCTATAAACCTTGTTCTGTAACTTTGTGTTCTACAGAAAGGAGGAGGGAGAAGAAGAAGATGTTGATGATGATGAAGAACTAGCCGGACCCTCCCGATCTGATCAGGAGGCCTGGCAGCCCCGATGCCACTCGCACACCAGCAAACTCTCCAAACTGCCATCCTTCATCTCCCTCCGGTCACCCCCAACTTCTCCAGAGGAGGAGGAGATCCAGAAGCCAGAGAAGGACAAGCATGCGGAGGAAACAGGTATCAATGGGGCTGGCTTTCTTTGAGGAAAGAAGGATACCTTTCCCTCCTTTGGTGGCTCTCCTTTCTCAGGAAGACACACAGAAAGAGGGTGCAGCATTTCGATATTTCAGATGTTCTTGATATTTATCACTGGATCGCACTCCTTGGGCAGAAGGTGGAATGAAAGTCATGCCCAGGAAGCAATTAGTTGAAAATTTGAGAGTAAAAGGAATGTGTGGGGAGAATACAGCCAGCCCTCCACACTTGTGGGTTTAACTTTTACCGGTTTGATTATAATACGGATTCCTCGTGGAATCTCTGGGTCCTCCAGCACAATTCTGTGGTCAGTGTTCAGCAGAAAGGAGGACCTAGAGCAGTGGTTCTCAACCTGTGGGTCCCCAGGCGTTTTGGCCCAACTCCTAGAAATCCCAGCCAGTTTACCAGCTGTTAGAATTTCTGGGAGTTGAAGGCCAAAACATCTGGGGACCCACAGGTTGAGAACCACTGACCTAGAGGTTCCTGGAAAGGTGTTCTCTCTTGTTTACCAAAGAGTGTTTATTGGCATTTTCCCCACTTTCGCAAAGGACCCAGGACTTCTAACCCCAGCAAATGGAGAGGACTGACTTTCATGTGCAGTAGATTATTCTTCTAATACTAGGATAAAATGGGAGAGGAACAAGATCCTCATCATCATCCCCATGCATGGGACGAGGGAATGGTACTCCATAACAGAAGGATGATTGTTCCTTTTAAGGGTGCATTCAGTGCTGTGGAATCCTAGGATTTGTAGTTTTGCAAAGTGTTTAGCCTTCTCTGCTAAAGAGTGCTGGTACTTCACTAAACTACAGTTCCCAGTGTCCCACAGCATTGAGTCACTCCAGTTAAAGTGGTGTCAAATTGCATTCATTCCACAATATAGATGCATCCATAGATGGTTTGATGCTTGACCCAAATCCAAGTCTCATTCCAAAGTCTGTTGATGAAAGATATACAGATAGGTTGAAATCCTTAAAATATAATTTTTCTTGTATTTTCAATTGCTTTGTGTAAACAGAACATCACTACTTGGAAAATAAAATACAGAACTCCCTGTTGACCCAGGTAAAAAGTGTTCAGGCTTGCAAACTGACTACAGTTCAATCCTATTGAGGCCTGACTTGAATAGAGCTAGTGAATCAAGGGAATTTACCCATATATAGTTCTGCGGTTCATAGAATCATAGAATCAAAGAGACCTCATGGGCCATCCAGTCCAACCCCCTGCCAAGAAGCAGGAATACTGCATTTAAATCATAGTCTCATCCAGCTTAGACTAATCAACATAATCAATAGGACTCCATAACAAACCTATCTCTGACAGGTGGACATCCAAGCTCTTCTGAAATCTCTTGAAGGAGAATTTGGTCACTTTTGGGGGAAGTGCTTTCCACTATCACAAAGCTCTTACATGGGATGGCAACCCTTTCCAGCGTTGTTGTTCAGGGCTGTCAAATTGGGTTCAGCTTCGAGAAATCCTATAAATTAGAATTGTCCAAAGAGCCCTGTTATTAGTAGCCCTGCTCAGGTCTTGCAAATTCAGGACCACAGTTTCCTTGATGGAATCTATCCATCTGTAAAGTAGCCTTTCTTGTTTCCTGATGCTTTCTACTTGGTTGTTTTGGTGTGCTTTCAAGTAATTTCTAATTTGTGGTAACCCTAAGGTGGAGCCTTTTCTGGGGTTTTCTGGGGCTGAGAGCATGTGACTTGCCTGGGATCACCCTATGGGTTTCCATGGCTGAGCAGAGTCGTCGTCTTCACTAATCTTGACTGACCAGATAGATCTTCTTCTTCGTCCATCATAAGCATCTTGAGAATGACTGAAATCCTGTTGCTGTGTGCCTTCAGGTCATTTCTGACTTCTAGTGGCCCTATGACTGACCTGTCATGGAGTTTTCGTGGGCTGAGAGAGTGTAACTCACCCAAGATCACTCACTAAGCGGGGAATCAAATCCTGGTCTCCAGAGTCATCGTCTAACACTCAAACCACCTCAATGCGCTGGCTCACTTTAGTAAGCGTCACTGTCTTTTCCAGGAGACGTATTATGTCAGTCTGTGCCCAAAGTGCTATAGCCTCAGTTGACTCATTTTGAGTTCTAGGGAGAAGCCAGATTATGTTGGCTCTCAAATCTTTTAATTTGCCTTTTTGGTAGTTCTAGGGAAGTAATGCTACCCATTCTCTATTCCGCTTTGGTTAGACCACACCTGGAATATTGTGTCCAATTCTGGGCACCACAGTTCGAGAGAGATATTGACAAGCTGGAATGTGTCCAGAGGAGGGCGACTCAAAAGATCAAGGGTCTGGAGAACAAGCCCTATGAGGAGCGGCTTAAGGAGCTGGGCATGTTTAGCCTGAAGAAGAGAAGGCTGAGAGGAGATATGATAGCCATGTATAAATATGTGAGAGGAAGCCCAGGGAGGAGGGAGCAAGCTTGTTTTCTGCTTCCCTGGAGACTAGGACGCAATGGAACAATGGCTGCAAACTACAAGAGAGGAGATTCCATCTGAACATGAGGAAGAACTTCCTGACTGTGAGAGCCGTTCAGCAGTGGAACTCTCTGCCCCGGAGTGTGGTGGAGGCTCCTTCTTTGGAAGCTTTTAAATAGAGGCTGGATGGCCATCTGTCAGGGGTGATTTGAATGCAATATTCCTGCTTCTTGACGGGGTTGGACTGGATGGCCCATGAGGTCTCTTCCAACTCTTTGATTCTATGATTCTAGTCAATGCAGACATGTAGAGGGGGTGAGAATTTCGGGGGGGGGGGCTGAAGCCCCCCACCCCCCCCCCGAAATTCTCATGATGGTCTGTGAAAAGGCCTTACTGGTACATTATTTAAACTGTTATGTTTATTCATATCATGATCTGATCACCATTCTCAATATATCTCATATGCATGGGGGTATTGGGGTAACGATACAAAAGGTTTGCTAGGTAGACCCTCTTTCACTCAGACTCAGCCCCCCCCCCCCCCCCCCCCGAATCAAACTCAGCTCCCCCCGAAACAAAATCCTGGATACGGGCCTGAGTCAATGGTATCCAAAAGCAAGGGAAGGTTCTCTTAGCCTTCCCTTGCTAAGAGATCAGGGTCAGAGTGGCCATTTAGGAAGTTTACTTTTGTGTTCTAGTTTCTGGAGCAGGAGAAAAAGAAGTTTGCACTTCCTCAATGTGACATCCTTTCAAATATGTAAACATAGGTCTTGTGTTCCCCTCTTGGCCTTCTCTTCTCCAGGCTGAGTATACCGAGCTCCCCAAGCTGCTCCTCAGAGGGATTGATAGTTTTCAGACTTGACTACCTCACTACCTCTGAGGATGCTTGCCATAGATGCAGGCAAAACGTCAGGAGAGAATGCCTCTAGAATGTGGCCATAGAGCCCGAAAAAACCTACAACAACTCGTTTTCAGACTTTGAGTTTTTTGGTTGCCCTTGCCTGGACCATTTGTGGTCTACTAAGCTTCCGGGATTCCTTTTGCATGATCGTCCTGTCTCTCTCCTTCATTCGTCTTTGCTTTCTTTCTCAGAGAAGGTTTACCTTCATGCATTCTTCCTGGGTAAGCACTGGAGCCCCACCTGAGTTGGCAATCCTCCGCAGGTGACGGAGGGAGACACCTTTCCATATTTCACCTCTGCATTAAGCCTCTTGCGCTGGAGCAAAGGCTCCTCTTCCCTTCCGGAGCGTGCAGGCGGCCGTGGTCCAACACGGGGCCCTTCCAAGAGAGTGCTAATTTAATTAGAAAGCACCCATTTTAGTTAATTTGTTCGAGAAGATCACTGCGGGCTCCTGGAGAGAACAGATGTTTCTCTCTCCCCCGATGAACGTTCTGGGGTTTGTAAATGGCTCCACTCAGCCTTGTTTAGGAGAGAAAAGAGGATTTTATGGCGGCAAACGACCCTTTCTGTAAACATTTTACAGCTCTCTGCACGTTTGAGTGAGGATAAACCCCTGGCAACTCGGCGGGCTGCAAATTTGCGACCATACGGGCATCATTTTATTGTCATATTTCACGGTCGTAACGTTAATGGAAGATGCTCGCTCCAGTCTTTTTTAACGGCTCCGCTGAGCACGCTCAAAACACTTTCACTTCGGAGGAATCTGCGGAAGGTACGGCCCCGTCGGTTTGGGTTTAGCTATCCTGTTTCTGCAGGAACAACTTGGAGAGCATCCCTCTTTCTCCCTCCAAGTTTTGCACCATCCGCACCCAAGTCTTGAATGCTTTCCTCGCCCGACTGGGAATCCCCTCTCCAGTATGGTCCTTGGGTGGGCAACAACTGGCCCTTCCAGCTTGGGTTGGGTTGCCCGCTGTGAAGTCCCTCTGCTGATCTGGAAAACATATCGAGAGCAGCTGGGCTGAGAACCAGGGATGTAAATCTTTGCCTATTTTGTCCTGGCATAGAAGGACGAATCATTTCCAACGTCTTTTCTTCCCAGCTGCGGAAGAAAACGCACATTTCTGCACAGTGCATTTCCTGTCATCTCCAAGTTTTGCAATGAATTATTAGAAATGCATCTTTTTCTGCAGGGAAAAAACCCCACTGTTTCCCTCAGAATACTTTTCTTTTTGACATTAAAACCACTATTTTCCTGCCCAGAAAAAACATTTCTTCTATGCAAAAAAAGAGAAAAGAAACCACATACCTTTTCACACGTAAACCATATAGAATCCTAGAGTTGGAAGAGACTTCGTGGGCCATCCAGTCCAACCCCATTCCGCCAAGAAGCAGAAAAATCGCGTTCAAAGCACCCCCGACAGATGGCCATCCAGCCTCTGTATTGTCGAAGGCTTTCATGGCTGGAATCACTGGGTTGTTGTAGGTTTTTTCGGGCTATATTACCATGTTGAAGTAAAGACATCTACCCTTGCCCTATGCTACTCTGCTGCTGAGTATGCATGCCCAGTGTGGAACACATCTCACCACACTAAAACAGTGGATGTGGCTCTTAATGAGACATGCCGCATTATCACAGGGTGTCTGCGCCCTACACCACTGGAGAAATTACACTGCTTAGCCGGTATTGCACCACCTGACATCCGCCGGGAAGTAGCAGCCAATAGTGAAAGGACCAAGGCAGAGACATCTCCAGCTCATCCTTTGTTTGGGTATCAGCCAGCACGTCAACGACTTAAATCAAGAAATAGTTTTCTTAGATCTACAGAGACACTTGCTGGAACACCTCAGCAAGCGAGAGTCCAAAACTGGCAATTAAAAACCCAGAACCTCAATCCATGGATTATACCAGATGAGAAACTCCCCCTTGGGCACACAGAAGACTGGGCAACTTGAGAGGTGCTGAACAGACTGCGCTCTGGCACCATGAAATGCAGAGCTAACCTTAAGAAATGGGGCTACAAAGTGGAATCCACAACATGCAAGTGTGGAGAAGAGCAAACCACTGACCACCTGCTGCAATGCAGCCTGAACCCTGCCACATGCACAAGGGAGGACCTCCTTGCCGCAACACCAGAGGCACTCCAAGTGGTCAGATACTGGTCAAAGGACATTTAATCAACTACCAAACTTGCAAATTGGGGTTTTTTGTTTTTTTATCTGTTTGTTTGTTTTGTTCTGTTAGAAATGTAATACAATGTTCTGGTTGCGGATGACACTATAGGACTATATGACCATGTTCTAGAGGCATTCTCTCCTGACGTTTCGCCTGCATCTATGGCAAGCATCCTCAGAGGTAGTGAGGTCTGTTGGAAGTAGGAAAATGGGTTTATATATCTGTGGAATGACCACGGTGGGACAAAGGACTCTTTTCGTCTGCTGGATCTAGGGTGGACAATTTCAACAGAAAGGAGGAAACCATGAAAATGAACAAAATCTGGCTGCCAGTATTAAAAAACTCTAAAATTAGAACAGCACATCAATAGAGAGGAAACATGCAAGGACATCTAATCGCCTCTCAACAAAAGATTGCTCCAGGCAGTGCCAGGCAATCAAATGCTAATCAAGGTGTTCAGTTGAAACATTCACACCTAGCTCCAGCAGACAGGTGAAAGGTCAGGAGAAATGCCTCTAGAACATGGCCATATAGCCCGAAAAAACCTACAACAACCCACCTGTTTAAAAGCCTCCATAGAAGGAGCCTCCACCACACTTTGGGGCAGAAAGTTCTTCAGCTGAACAACTCTCGCAGTCAGAAAGTTTCTACAGGGGATGATTCGCTGGTACATATCAGGATGTGTGAATACATGGGGAAATGGCACAGACATTTTGCTGCTGTTTTCTCCATCTCTAAGGGGCTGTTTCTGGTGTTAGGAAGGCTGTTTCTCCAGCCACAAAAATAACAAAAACCATTATTTCTGTCTGCTGAAGATGCTTCTGGGCACTAGGTGAAAATGCATGGGGAAAAGCTGCCAGTTATGTGATTCAGAAGAGATGGAGAACAACAGGGAAGAGAAAGGTGGGTCACCTAAACATGAAGGCTAGTTTAGGATATCAGTGGAGAGTGAGTGAACAAATTCCTTGGAACTTGAACATTTCATAGAATCATAGAGTTGGAAGAGACCTCATGGGTCATCCAATCTAACCCCATTTTGCCAAGAAGCAGGAAAATCACATTCAAAGCACCTGACAGATGGCCATCCAGCCTCTCCTTAAAAGCCTTCAAAGAAGGAGCCTCTACCACACTCCAGGGCAGAGAGTTCCACTGCTGAACAACTCTCACAGTTAGGAAGTTCTTCCTAATGTTCAGATGGAATCCTTTCCTGTCGTTTGAAGTCATTGTTCCATTGCATCCTAGTCTCCAGGGCAGCAGAAAGGAAGCTTGCTCCCTCCTCCCTATGATTTTGTCACAACTCAGGATAGATTCACCTTGCTCAGAACACCATCACACACCAAGGCTGTAGGTTTTGTAGTTTATTGAAGAAAAAGCAAAATCATAAACATAGAAATAAGGTTGCAAAAGTTCAATAGCCAAAACAGAATGGAAAGGCAGAGTTTCCAAGGTCCAGAGGCAAATAACATGAAGTATAATCCACAAGCATTGGTCAAACAAGAATCCATGGCAGCATGACAAAGTCCCCAAACACCAAGATCAAAACCAAAGTCCCAAAGAGCCAAAAACTTTCCCCAAAAGCCGAGGCAATTCCAGAGAAGTTAACAGGGTGAAAGCAAAGTTGCACTGACAAAGGGTTGACTTCAATCAAATCGTTAAATATGTTTTCCTAGCATGAAAGCATTGCGTTCACCTCGAACTTCCCGTTTGTTAGCAAGCCGAGCACTTTGGTGTACCCTTAATTGCAAACGGTCCTACCTAACCAAATCCCCATCAGGCCGTATAACTCATTATCCTGGGACTGGCCAGCCTGGGAATCGACAGGCACTGAGCTCACAGATGGAGCGGGCGACTCCTCCACCTACAGCTGTGAACTTTCCCTCAAATCATGACCATCTTCAAAAACAACATTCTTTTCCCTGGGAAACTGAAACACCGCCTCATCTTCAGTATCAGCACTGTCTGCGTCAACAACAGGGACATGTTCAGAAATCTGTAACCCATCATCCTCCTCGTCCTGAAGAAACTCAGGCTCAGAAAGCTCAGGCTCAGACTGAGCCACAACAGACTTCCTCTCACATATTTATACATAGCTATCATGTCTCCTCTCAGCCTTCTCTTCTTCAGGTTAAACATGCCCAGCTCTTTAAGCCACTCCTCATAGGGCTTGTTCTCCAGACCCTTGATCATTTGAGTCACCCTCCCCTGGACACATTCCAGCTTGTCAATTGTGGTGCCCAGAATGGGACACAATATTCCAGGTGTGGTCTAACCAAGGCAGAACAGAAGGGTTGCATGATTTCCCTGGTTCTAGACACTAGACTCCTATTGATGCAGGCCAAAATCCCAGGAAAAGGGTTTTTACTAAAGCTCTCTGTCTTCCAATGATGTATTTTCACCTGCATGAAAATGGTAGCCATCCTGTCAGGACCTGGGTGTGAAGGGGCTCCTGGATTTCCATTTCTGGCATCCTGAATAGTTCCTCTTCAACGGGCGCCCTCCCTGTGCTTGTGGGGTACGGATCCGTTCCCCCAAAGCCTCAGGTGGTTGCTTTCCACCTTGTTTCCTCTTCTCGCATCCGTAGCTAAGCAATGATTCATGTCATTCAGGCAAGTCAGGGCCTCAGAGGATTGTGTTGCCTCGTTCCGTGTGCCTGTGTCAGGCTCTCTCCTCCACAAAAGCACACACGCATTGCTGCCTGATTCCCCGGTATCCCAATATCCCACCACAGCTCAGTCCCCTGGTTGAGCGTCTCATCTGGCGTACGCTGGCAAATCCATGTGCCATCAGGCATACCGAACAAATTAATTAAAAAGCATCACACACCCCTTTCATAATTGAGTTAACAAACCTCTAAGATAATTGCTTTCCTAACTCGGGCTGCAGGTTGCGCCAGATTATGCCCACAACAGCAAATATCCCCGATTTGCTTCCACTTTGTCCCACAAGAAATTCTGCTTCCAGAAAACACAAATTCTAGTTTACAGTCAGTTTCAGCGTGATGCTTTTGTCAGGTTGGTGAAAGATGCCAAACACGTCATATTAGCTCCGCGTTTCTCAACCTGAGGGTCAGGACCCGTGGGGGGGGTCGCAAGGGGGACCCCCAATTTTATTGTTGGTGGGGTTCAGGAGGCTCTTTGATTATAGGTGAGCTATAAATCTCAGCAACTTCAACTCCCAAATATCAAGGTCTATTTTCCCCAAACTCCACCATGTTCGCATTTGGGCATATTGAGTAATTGTGCCAAGTTTGGTCCAGATCCATCTGTCGCACCTCAGAGTAGAGTCACCTTGCTTAGGACACCAAAGAACATACCAGCAGTAGTCTTTATGGTTTATTAAAGTAAAAGATAAAAAGTTCAAAAAGGCAAAAGTATATTTCAAAAGATCAATCCAAGGTAGCATAGGCAAACGAGATCCATGAAGACACGGGCAAGCAAGGCAAAATCCCATGAGAACATGACAAAGTCCTAAAACATGAACATGTTTAAGCTGCAAGATAAATCCAAAGTCTCTTGGTTGAAGCGGGAAGTTGCTTTGACACAGAGGCACATTCAAACAGTCTGTTTAATACTCTTTGGACAACATGAAGGCATTCCTATGACCCTGAGCCTCCCTCTCTCGCCTGCTAGCGATCCTGACACTCCTTTGAACCTTAAATTCCAACCGATCAGCTCTATCTAAGCCTCCAGCTCCATCAAGGTCAATTCCCTTGTTAGTGCTTTTTCTCTTATTATCTGGCTGAGAACTATCTGGCTGAGAACCAGCCTCCCTTTCTGAATCATGCACCTGGCTCTCAGTTGTTTCACTTTCCCCAGCTTCATCCCTTGCTGTTGGAAACAACTGCACTCCTGTGTATTGTCGAAGGCTTTCATGGCCAGAATCACCGGGTTGTTGTAGGTTTTTTCGGGCTATATGGCCATGTTCTAGAGGCATTTTCTCCTGACGTTTCGCCTGCATCTATGGCAAGCATCCTCAGAGGTAGTGAGGTCTGCCCTCTGTTCCTGGTCTTCTTCGTCTAACACAGGGACATAATTGCTTTGCACCTGACTGTGAATCTGAATCCCATCATTCTCATCAGAATCATTGACACTATCACTCTGTGATTCCAGCTGAGTCACAACACCATCATTGTTTGAGTCCACAGTGCTCCTTGGATGTAGCTGAACTACAATTCCAAAACTCAAGGTCAATGGCCACCAAACCGCTCCAGTATTTTCTGTTGGTCATGGGAGTTCTGTTCCAAGCCATGTATAAATATGTGGGAGGAAGCCACAGGGAGGAAGGAGCAAGCTTGTTTTCTGCTTCCTTGCAGACTAGGATGCGGAACAATGGCTTCAAACTACAAGAAAGGAGATTCCATCTGAACATGAGGAAGAAATTCCTGAGTGTGAGAGCCGTTCAGCAGTGGAACTCTCTGCCTCGGAGTGTGGTGGAGGCTCCTTCTTTGGAAGCTTTTAAGCAGAGGCTGGATGGCCATCTGTCAGGGGTGATTTGAATGCAATATTCCTGCTTCTTGGCAGGGGGTTGGACTGGATGGCCCATGAGGTCTCTTCCAACTCTTTGATTCTATGATTCTATGGTCCAATTCCATCGTTGGTGGGTTTCAGAATGCTCTTTGACTGTAGATGAACTATAAATCCCAGCAAATACAACCCCCAAACGACAAAATCAATATAGCCCAACCCCACCAGAATTCAAATATGGGCATATTGGGTATTTGTGCCAAATTTGGTCCAGTGAATGAGAATACATCCTGCTTATCAGATATTTATATAACAGTAGCAAAATGACAGTTATGAAGCCGCAACGACCATAATGTTATGGTTGGGGGTCAGCACAACATTTTCCCCATGAATGTGTCCAGTCCCTTCTGAAGCTGCCAGTATTTGTGTTTTTGACCACATCTTGCGACAGAGAATTCCCAAACTTTAGTCCAAAGGAGTGCACCAACTACTTTGTCTTCTGGTTTGCTCCTAGTCCATGTTCCTTCAGCAATTTTGGATATATCCAGATTCTAAAATCAGGACATGGAAGTCATTATCCTCCCTTCTTCTTCCATCCTTTCATGTACCCTTTGATTGCATCCTTTTCAAAACTTTCCTCAATCAATCATCATCATTTTGGGCTTTTTTCTGCCTCGAAACCGGCTTTTGGAAAGGATTTGTTCCATCCTCAGTCCAGGAGCAGAAGGCTAAAGCACCTCCCGAGTGAATCGCTTGCTTCCTCTCCCTGAGGACAGGAGGCCTTTGAGGAGCTGCTTTCTGATCTCTTCATTTGTTTGCCTCTAATTATGTCTCCAACCTCCACCCCAATTTGCTTTCCCGTTATTGATTTGTCGGCAACTTTTTCCGTATCTGCCAAGGCTGCCTTGTTTGGCAGGGCCACCCTGTGAGTCCCACTTCTTTTTTTTTTTTGCAGATGAATCACAGCTCGGCCTTTGAAAGCTCTTTCCTTTTGTAATGCAAAGCCTTTACATGCTTGGACACAGAGAAAGGGACTCTCACCGGAGGCATCTGCAAATCTTTCTCCTTCCAGTGGTCACCTCTTGACAGCTCAGGCCTTGCTCATCCGCCCACGCCGTTTATTTACATGGCACCACAGCCCTGGGATTTCCGCTGCATCAGGTCTTCTTGGAGTGAGTTCGTCAGCCGCTCCTCCTTGCATCCTGGCCCAACAGAGCCCTGGAACATGTTTCCCGTGGAGGAGCATTCCCTCAAAAATACTTGGACCCAACAAGATCATTTGGGGAGAGTATCAAACAAATGTGGAAAGACTGGTTGCAGACTTGTCACCAGAATTTGAGATGAGCATGAAAATAATACACACAGAGAAAGGCAGGCATCTGTTGTATTACTGGTGTCTTTGCAGATTCAGAAGTGGCTTTGCATTTTTTAGGTACAGAATGTGTTGATGGAAAATACCTGTGGTTGGAAAACTGAAAATGTTCAGATCCCCATAACCAAAGAAACATAGATACAATATTATGGCAAGAAGAATGATTGACAACTGGAAAATAGAGGGAGAAAATGTGGAGGCCGTGACAGACTTTGTATTTCTAGGTTCAAAGATTACTCCAGATACAGACTGTGGCCAGGAAATCAGAAGACACTTACTTCTTGGGAGGAGAGCAATATCCAATCTCGATAAAATAGTAAAGAGTAGAGACATCAGACTGGCAACAAAGATCCGCCTAGTCAAAGCCATGGTATTCCCTGTAGTAACCTACGGATGTGAGAGCTGGACCTTAGGGAAGGCTGAGCGAAGGAAGATCAATGCTTTTGAACTGTGGTGCTGGAGGAAAGTTCTGAGAGTGCCTTGGACTGCGAGAAGATCCAACCAGTCCATCCTCCAGGAAATAAAGCCCGACTGTTCATTGGAGGGAAGGAGACTAGAGACAAAGTTGAAGTCCTTTGGCCACATCATGAGGAGACAGGAAAGCCTAGAGAAGACAATGATGCTGGGGAAAGTGGAAGGCAAAAGGAAGAGGGGCCGACCAAGGGCAAGATGGATGGATGGTATCCTTGAAGTGACTGGACTGACCTTGAAGGAGCTGGGGGTGGTCACGGCCGACAGGGAGCTCTGGCATGGGCTGGTCCATGAGGTCACGGAGTCGGAGACGACTGAATGAATGAACAACAACAACAATAGATACATGGCCTCGGAGTGTGGTGGAAGCTCCTTCCTTGGAAGCTTTTACACAGAGGCTGGATGAGTTGTCGAAGGCTTTCATGGCCCGAATGACTGGGTTGTTGTAGGTTTTCTGGGTGTTGCACTCCAGGACAGGAAAAACCCTCTGACTGTAAACACCACACCGTTGATTGGAAAACAATCCTTTTATTGAAGATAGTTAAAAAGCAGCAAGTAAAAAGCACTTTAAAGAGATAGGTAAATCCAATTATGTAAGAAGATAGTCCAGGGTAAAGTTCAGCAAAGTCCATAAAAACAAAGGCCACACTTCTCTAATATAATTCAGGAAAACATTAAACCAAGGCATGAGTAGGCATTCATACAATCCAAGAATCCAAACCATGAAACAAGGAATACTTAAACAAGAATCTTCCCAGCAAGGCTTTCATGAAACAAGGACTAGAACTACACTTGATTCTCAACTATGCTTCATCTGACTATATTTCCCATACTTGGAACTTTTATCCCTTTGTTAAGATATCCCAAGCACTCAGAAATTGGTTTCGCTTTGATTGAGATTCCCTTATCTTTTTCTATCAGATTCTGGCAGACCGCCAAAGGCACTGTTCGGTCTGCTTGTTTTGACTAATCTCCTGCCCCGTATCTATTTGCTCATTACGTTTTGCAGCTGGGCCAGGTGCCCAGTTGTTTTCAAGCCCCAAATCCTGGGAACTTTCTGGTAACAATTCAGGGAGAACACTATCATCCCCACACCCTTCAGGGACATTCTCCTGGGAAACTACACTTTGCACAGGGGTCTCCTGGGCCTTTTCTGCATCAATATCATTGACCAAACCATTGCCATCTTGAAATTCATTGGCATCACTTCCCACATCCAAAGCACCCTGATCCTGAAACACAACCACAGGCTGAACTCCAACACTGGGCTGTATGGCAATGTCCTAGAAGTATTCTCTCCTGACGTTTCGCCTGCATCTATTGCAGGCATCCTCAGAGGTCTTAACGACACAGAAATGCTGGACCATGTCAAGCTACACAGAGAAGCCATTGAAATCCACAAGCATGTGGACTATTTCAACAGAAAGGAAGAAACAATGAAAACGAACAAAATCTGGCTGCCAATATTTAAAAAACTATAACAGTAAATAAAAAAAACGACACTCAAACTCAGAGGAACTCCAGACAAGAAACATTCAGGGACAGCTGATCTGCCCTCAACAAAGGATTTCCCCAGGCAGTAACAAGTCACACCTAAAAACTGTCAGGCCGTTAAATGCTAATCAAGGTGGGCAATTGAAACATTCACACCTACAGTACCACCAACAGAAAATAGTTTTTTCTCCCACTCTGGACTTTCCACAGATATATAAACCCAATTTTCCTGGTTTCCAACAGACCTCACAACCTCTGAAGATGCTTGTCACAGATGGGGACGAGGGACAGGGCCTTCTCTGTGGTTGCCCCCCCGACTTTGGAACACCCTCCCCAAAGACATTAGACTAGCACCCACGTTGGTGGTCTTTAGGCAGAACTTGAAGACCTGGCTATTCCAATGTGCCTTTCCAGAATAGGATAACCCCCAGCACTATGTCCCAGAAGCACTTTATTAGAGCTTAAGACTCTCTGCACATTGCACTTGCCCAGAATCCCAAAATATCACCTCTTACACCCAGCACTTTTTTAACCTGTACCCTTCATTGGCCCGGCCCTGGTTTTATTGCGTAATAGTGTTGTTGTTATTGCTTATGTTTTTAATTTGCTTGTATTACATTGTTATTGTCTATTGTTGTTTGAGGCCTTGGCCTTTGTAAGCCGCATCAAGTCCTTTGGGAGATGCTAGCGGGGTACAAATAAAGTTTAATAATAATAATAATAATAATAATAATAATAATAATAATAATAAAGATGCAGGCGAAACATCAGGAGAGAATACTTCTAGAACATGGCCAGACAGCCCGAAAAATCTACAGCCCAGAGGTTGGATGGCCATCTGTCAGGGGTAATTTCAATGTGCTTTACCTGCATGGCAGGGAGTTGGATTAGAGGTCCCATGTGGTCTCTTCCAATCACTCTATTATTCTGTGATTCTATGATGGAGATCACTCTACATGTGTGCTAAAGCTGTGCATGTGCAGTTAGACTTCATAAAAGGAAGGAAGAGAACTCTCCCAGACCATCTGGTCCTGTGCTGGTCCCTCACCAAACATCAACTCCCAAGATTCAATAGCATTGAGCCAGATTAGTGGCTGTCGAAACAGTATTCATTCTGCAATATAGATGCACCCTTAATAGTTTTACACTTTTGTACGTACTTTGTTTACATTTCTTCTAAGCTACCTTGAGTTCAGTGCCTCAGGAATGTCAGGAAAAGAAGAGTACCCGCCACTAAACCTTTGCTAGGCTAAAACTAGTAAGAGGGAGTAGGAAAAATAACATAATGAAGAATCAAACACAGTGGGCGGACCAAATTCACAACGTAAAATGATGAAACTCTGGATGAGATAGCAGGGAAAAGGTATATTTGTAAGGGAGGAGATTGTAGGAGACGGAACAGTGGGGTTAGGCCTTCAGTAATGTGGGGGGGAAGTGCAATATGTGGACATCACTGTAGGTGAAAACAACAGGAATTAAATATATGGTCACTCTCCAAAAGCACATCGGAAAAGCCAAGTTTTTACAACCACAAGAACCACAACCCCTCCACTCCCTTGAATTGCCAACAGTAATGTTTCTGGGAGTCTATCATTCCACCGGATGGATGGATTTCAGTGATGTCTCTCACTGCTGTTGATGCACCAGCCCTCTCAATTTTGGACCCTGACCCTTTCCTCTGGGGCAGTCAAAGCCTTCTCTGGCACCATGCGCCTGCTCACAGCCATTCTTCCCCGACTGGCGCATGTACTTGGCGCTCCTTCTCGTCGCTCGAAGCTGTTCAATCATCATAATGAAAAAGCAGCTTCGGAGCAGAGCTTTCACTAACTAGAAATTATATACCTGGTTCCCAGAAGACGGATTGCGCCGCTCTCGAAATCTGCGAGGGAACAAGTGAGCCAGGGTTTTGCGATCTACCAAGATGGATCGCATAATTTGAACATGATCGAACATGGATGTTTAACAGGAACAGGGGGGAAGAAGGCCCTCTTTTCCCTTTGCCCAAATGTCACCGAGACCTCCTTCCGAAGGCAGGCTCTGCTTGGCCAAAGGCTGGATCCTTCCCTCCCAGTTCGTGGCAAAGCCAGATATTTATCAGATCTCTCGGAAATGAATTCCCCAGGCCACCAAACTCTTTGATAAATGACAGGCGCCCGTAAAACCTGTTCGCTCAACCGGCACCCCGCTTCTCCGTTCCTGAATTTGCCTTCATTTGCTGTCCTTGCGAGTAATGGATGGTGTTGTGTTTCGAAATGATTACTCACTCCGATTATTCTTTTCCTCTCCCTTTGCATATCCTCGATTGGTGCAGAGATCATTAATACTTGTTGGGTTTATTGGTCGGAGTTGGAGATCATTTTTTTCCCTTCTTCCTTGGATGACTAGAGAGGGAATTGAATCCCCAAGATGAAGGGTCATAGAATCCTAGAGTTGGAGGGGACCCCAAGGACCATCCAGTCCAACCCTCTTCTGCCAGGCAGGAAGGCATCATCAAAGTACTCCTGACAGATGGCCATCCAGTCCCTACTTAAAAGCCTCCAGAAAAGGAGGATCCATCAGACTCCCAAGCAGCGTATTCCTCTGCCTTCAGAAAGTTTGAGGGAAAAGAAGGAAGAAAAAAAGGGCCACAAAGAAAATGCAAACCGAGGTGTATAGTAATAAAATCATAAAGCTGGAAGAGACACCACGAGGACTGCAAGATCTTTTTCACAAGACCTGCTCTCAAGCCAGGCATCGTACCCCATTCTGTCTCTTTGCATTTCCTTTTTTCTTCCTAATTGGAGTATCTTGCACTTGCCACGGTTGTACTTCATTTTGTTAGTTCAACAGGGACAAATGCAAGAGACTCCACTTAGGCAGAAAAAGGGAAATGCAAAGAGACAGAACGGAGGACGATGCCTGGCTCCACAGCAGGTTGTGTGAAAAAGATCTCATGCAGCGGCAACAAAAGCCAATGAGTCCAGATCTAGGGAAGTCATGCTCCCCCTCTATTCTATTCCGCCTTGGTCAGACCACTTTACCTGGAATCACACAATGTCCAGTCCTGGGCACCACAGTTAAAGGGAGATGTTGACTCTAAGCTAGAATGAGTCCAGAGGAAGAGGGAGACTCAAAGAAGCAAGGGTCTAGAGAACAAGCCCTATTTATTTATCGTGTCATGAGCGAACCAAACCAGTTGTATTGCATTAAAAAGCAGACAAAAAACAAACAAAACACAAAACTGGTATTATATTAAATGTCCTTTGACCAGTATCTGGCCACTTGGAGTGCCTCTGGTGTTGCCGCAAGAAGGTCCTCCATTCTTTCAGGGCTCAGGTTGCATTGCAGTAGGTGGTCTGTGGTTTGCTCTTCTCCACACTCGCATGTCATGGATTCCACTTTGTAGCCCCATTTCTTAAGATTGGCTCTGCATCTCATGGTGCCAGAGCGCAGTCTGTTCAGCGCCTTCCAGTTTTCTGTGTGCCCGGGGGGAGTCTCTCATTTGGAATCAGCCATTGATTGAGGTTCTGGGTTTGAGCCTGCCACTTTTGGACTCTCGCTTGCTGAGGTGTTCCAGCAAGTGTCTCTGTAGATCTTAGAAAACTATTTCTTGATTTAAGTCGTTGACGTGCTGGCTGATACCCAAACAGGGGATGAGCTGGAGATGTCACTGCCTTGGTCTTTCCACTATTGGCTGCTACTTCCCAGCGGATGTCAGGTGGTGCAACCGGCTAGACAGTGTAATTTCTCCAGTGGTGTAAGGTGCAGACACCCTGTGATAATGCGCCATGTCTAATTAAGAGCCACATCCACTGTTTTAGCATGGTGAGATGTGTTCCACACTGGGCTTGCGTACTCAGCAGCAGAGTAGCATAGCGCAAGGGCAGATGTCTTCACTGTATCCTATGAGGAGCGGCTTAAAGAGCTGGGCATGTTTAGCCTGAAGAAGAGAAGGCTGAGAGGAGACATGATAGCCATGTATAAATATGTGAGTGGAAGTCACAGGGAGGAGGAGGGAGCAAGCTTGTTTTCTGCTGCCCTGGAGACTAGGATGTGGAGCAATGGCTTCAAACTACAAGAAAGGAGATTCCATCTGAACATGAGGAAGAACTTCCTAACTGTGAGAGTTGTTCAGCAGTGGAACTCTCTGCCCCAGAGTGTGGTGGAGGCTCCTTCTTTGGAGGCTTTTAAACAGAGACTGGATGGCCAACTATTGAGGATGCTTTGAATGCAGTTTTCCTGATTCTTGGCAGAATGGGGTTGGACTGGATGTCCCATGAGGTCTCTTCCAACTCTAGGATTCCATCATTCTGGAAGCCCAAGGGCCATCTAGCCTGTCCTCTGCTGCTCAGGAATCAACTGCTAAAGGCATACCTGAGAAACGGTCATCTGACCTCTGATTAAAATCCTTCGGTTTTTGCAAACATGGGGTTAGCTAAGATGGGAAATCCAACGTGATCTGTTCAAAATGCCCTTTGAGAATGTCTCCTGGCTGTGGTGCGATGGTGACATTTTAAATATGTTTTAGAAATTCTTTCCTCTCCTTTCAGTTTGCAATTCATAATTAAGACCAGGAAGAACATGAGCGATGCGGGGATTTATTTATTTATTTTGTGGTTTAACTTCCCCTCGGAGCCTCTTGAAGAAAGTGACAGACAATTTTACAACGTGAGCCGTAAGAATTTCATGACACCTCGTAAATAAATAAATAAAAATATCACTTTGCACCCCGCCCAATGCCCTGGATTTATAGCAAACGAGGCCTTTCACTGGAAGGAAGGAGAAGGCTTGCAATGTGATTAAACAAGCCACAGCCACCACCGTCTGGGAAACAAAAAGGATGACCTGAATGGCAACTAACTTCTCCTTGCCTTCAGTTGCCTTCACTTGCCTTGTTTGTCAATCCTCTCCACCACCTCCCAAACATATCTTATTCTCATTCCGTGCTATCTTCCACCATCAAATAAAAGGCTGCTGCTATTATAGCCCAGGAAAATATCAGGCTTGTCTTGCAGCTGTAAATCTTCCTTTTGGAAAAGTTGTTCCCTAAACATGATGCATATTTATGATCATGCTGTTGTTGTAAATTGCTATCGAGTTGACTTTAGTTCAGTGGTTCCCAACTTGTGGTCCGTGGATCACCAGTGGTCTGCAAGAACAAAAATATGGTCCGTGGCCTCACCATTACTACACCGTTGCCTCAAAACCACGCAGCAACGAGAGTGACTGGTCTCACAAAACCTTCCTATGGTGCAGAGGCATCGGGCATCCCATGAAAGATCACTACTACCACATGTTGAGATTAACTTCACAATTCAGCAGCAGATCAGTTGCACAACTTCAGCGCTTTCCAGTAGCTTCTTCCTGCACAGTATTTTCAGTCAACTGCTCCCACAGCCTGCAGTCACTCTGGAACCTTTTACAGACACTTGAGCACATGCCCGGCCATTGTCAGTTTTACCATTGTCTTTCCCCCAGTCTAGATGATATTACAAACTTACCACAGCATACAGTTATATCTTGTCTTAGCAGACAGGTTCTTTTAATTACATATAGCCTTCGATGAACAACATCACAGCACAAGGAAAGAAAATACACTGTACATGACTTCCTTATATACAATTCTATACAATTACACATAGCAATCTCTGATTGGTTCCCAACTCATTAACTCAACTCAGACCCAGGATTACATCATTCACAATCACCTGGACTAGGCCAGAACACATTCCCCAAATGATTCCCTATATACAGTTAATGCATGACTCAGCATTTCCAATAGAAGCCTATTAGCAGTGCATGACTCAGCTATATTACATTACAATACATTGTAAAACCTTACTACCACATCAGCTCTAGATTATTAAATATGGTTTTCTGTGGGCGAGCAGATGGTGACTACTGGATGGCATATGTTCTGTATCAGAAACTAGTGCTGATGTGGTCTATCCAATGCAATTTTCTGAATCAGCACCCCAAATAACCAAACCAAATCTAAAGGTGACTAAAAAACTGATTTGTAACCCTTTTGGTACTAATGTTGGAGAATGGTTGTGTTGCACTCCAGAACAGAGATAATCCTCTGACTTTAAACACCACACGTTGAATAGGAAACAAATAATCCTTTTATTGAAGATAAGTAAAAAGCAGCAAAGTAAAAAAGCACTTTAAAGAAATAGGTAAATCCCATTTGGTAAGAAGATAATCAGGAACAAATTAGTCCAAGGTAGAGTTCAGCCACATCCATAAAAGCAAACTCCACACATCTCCAATACAATCCAAAAAATCAGGAATACATTGATCCAAGGCTTGGGTAAGTAATCATGAAATATAAGAATCCAAAACCATGAACAAGAAATATTTTAGCATGAAACATCCGCCCAACTTGCGGATTCGAACTGCTAACCCTCCGGTCAGCAGATTTCTTGCAGCTAGCAGTTTAACTTGCTTCACTACATGTGATGGGGGAAAACTTGTGTCATTTTTTGAATCAACATATCAAACATACCCAGAAACAGAGCTAACACCAAAATGTGTGTATAATGCTCCTTAAAGTAGAAGTCAGTATAACCAGAATGACCATATTACAGGTGGGTTAATGCCATCTTTCCTGAGTTTGCAAGACCTGAGCCCAGTGAATTGCTATCAGGGTGCTTGGAGGTCTCTCATTCTTAGGGTGAATTTACATTTAAGTCAGCTTGATATTAGTTCACATCACCAGCTATGAATTTTAGCCTATCTTAGATTTTCACACCTGGGCTCACCAGCCATTTCTTGCCAGGTAGAAATGGGGACCAAGTCAGAAGACTAAACAAGAGTTCAGAGTAGTTACAGTTGGCTCTTGCATCCACTGATTTGGTATCCATAGAACTAGCCATGCAAGGCTTGGAAATATTTTTGAAAATTCCCAAAAGCAAACCTTGATTTTGCCATTTTGCATGAAGAGTACCATTTTCCTACACCACTGTATATTATGAGACACAAGCCTACACATATTTCAGTATCCAAAGTGGGTCCTGGAGCCAAAACCCAGCGAATACCAAGGCCCCTCTGTACTAGTATTACCTGATAGCTTTGCCCACCTTTCCCTCCAGACTGGCTGAATTGTCGAGCCTTTCAGTCAAGCCAGGCTCTCAGCTGCTTCTCTCCACAAAAGCCCAGATCTGCTGAGTTTCCACCTTGTTCCCACCGAGGCTGCCGGCTCACCACCTTCTCTCCCCAGCCGCCCCCTTTACTCTTTTGCCCAGCCAGCAAAGCGAAAGCTCCAGCAAGTTTCACAGATGTGGTCCTTCTCAATCGATGCGGTCTCTTAATTGCTCTTTCCTACTCAGGCGTTGGAAATACAAACTTTGCAGCCTGCGCTATCCTCCGTAGGATACTAGGGTATACGGAGCCTGCATTCACATCTTCCTCTCTTTCTTTGACTTGCTTCCTGCCTCGCGTTTCCATTGCCAGCAATGTCAGCAAGGGCTTCCCAAATCAGCAGGGCTTTGAATCCACTCCGAGCTTAGACTCCCTTTCCAAGGGCTCTCCAAGGGGTGAATGTATTTGGGGATAGGGATCAATGCCTCCTCAAGTCTGGTATGGACTTGTGCCCCACTGACACAGGATCCCCATGGGCAGGACCCCTTGCAGCAGTTGGTTAGACAGAACCACAGCCTTGAGTCAGGAAACCTACTTAGTTTTCTCTTCTCCCCAATTTCTCTACTTATCCCAGAGCTGGCTGTATGTTTGCCTTGAGCTTGCCTTCTCTCTCTATAGAATTGCGTCTGTGTGTCTTCAAGTTGTTTCTGGTTTACAGTGATCCCATCGTAGGGTTTTCTAGGGCTGAGAGTGTGTCATTCACCAGGGTCACCCAATGGGGAATTGAACTCTAAAGTCATAGTCCAATGCTCAAACCGATACTAATCCTAGTACAATATGCAACGAGACATACTACAGTGTTCCCTCGCTACTTCGCGGTTCACTTTCTGTGGACTCGCTGTTTCGCGGTTTTTAAGTAGCGAGGGAACACCGCAGCAAGGAGGGAAGAAGAGCTGCCCCCTCACCCTCTTTACCTTCCTCTTCCTCCTCCTTGTCGCTGCCTGGGCCTCTTGCAGCAAGAGGCCCAAGCGACGGCAAGGAGGAGGAAGGTAAAGAGGTTGAGGGGGTGGCTCTTCTTCCCCCTTCGCTCTCTTTACCTTCCTCTTCCTCCTCCTCTTCGCCGCCTGGGCCTCTTGCGGCAAGATGCCCCGCCAGCGGCGAGGGGGAGGAAGGTAAAGAGGGTGAGTGGGCGGCTCTTCGTCCCCCTTGCCCTCTTTACCTTCCTCTTCTTCCTCCTCTCCACAGCCTGGGCCTCTTGCCACGACTTGGGCCCCACAACACCTCTGCCGTCTCCTGTATCGCAGGGCCCAAGCAGTGGCAAGAGGCCCAGGCCACAGCAAGGAGGAGGAAAAGGAAGGTAAAGAGAGTGAGGAGGGGAGGGGAGGGGGCATCCCTATTTCGCGGTTTTTCACTTATCGCGGGGGGTGCTGGAAGGTAACCCCTGCAATAAGTGAGGGAACACTCTACAGTCCAGGAATGGCTTCTGCCAGAAGGGAAACTGGGTGGGGGTGCCCTGAAAGCAGGGTGAAGAAAATAAGATTTGCTCCTGTGCATTTCTCTGCTGAAAATAGATTTCCCAATACTTAGAAAACTGTCGCAACTCAGGATAGATTCACCTTGCTCAAGACACCACACACCAAGGCTATAGGTTTTGTAGTTAATTGAGAAAAAAGTAAAATAAAAAAAACATAGAAGCAAAGTTGCAAAAGTTCAATAGCCAAAACAGTGTCTTAAATGCAAAGGCAAAGTTTCCAAGATTCAAAGGCAAATAACATGGAGTATAATCCTTTAGCATTGGTTACACAAGAATCCATGGCAGCATAACAAGGTCCACAGAAATCAAGATCAAAACCAAAGTCCCAAAGCGCTAGAAACTTTCCCCAAAAGCCGAGGTAATTTCAGAGAAGTTAACAGGGGTTAAGCAGCATTGCACTGACAAAGGATAGACTTCAATCGGATTGTTAAATATGTTTCCCTAGCATGAAAGCATTACGTTGACCGTGAACTTCACGTTTGTTGGCAAGCTGCTCACTTCAGCAAACCCTTAATTGCAAACGGTCCTCCCTAATCAAATCTCCATCACCTTCAAGGCCGAATAACTCATTATCCTGGGACTGGTCACCCTGGGAACCGAGAGGCACTGAACTCCCAGATGGAGCGGCTGACTCCTCCACCTGCAGCTGTGAAGTTTCACTATTCTTATCTAAAACAACATTCCTTTCCCTGGGAAACAGAAATGCCATCTCTTCTTCAGAATCAACACTGTCTGCCTCAATAACAGGGACATGTTCAGAAATCTGTAACCCATCATCCTCCTCGTCCTGAGGAAACTCAGGCTCAGAAAGCTCAGGCTCAGAGTGAGCCACAACAAAAACCTGGTTAGGAAGCTGAGCATTGAAGTGAAATTTTGCTCAGTTTTCATGTGATATTTGTCACGCAAAGCATGATTTAGCCAAGTCCCATGCAAAAGACACACAAACAAGAGGAAAAAGTAACAGAAAAACTTTTTATCATCAGAAGCATCAACTTGCAATGTTGCATACAAAATCAAACATTGCAACAAGCTTCCATAGTCCTTGTAAGTAACACAGAATAAGGCTTCTTCATCTTCATTCAAACGAGAGAGCAAAACATAAACCTTGAGTAAATAGCTATTCCACCATAGCAAAGAGCATCACTGTTATTTCATAGCTGCATTACAGCATATTGCTTCTCTTCCTCAGAGTAGTGTATTGCTTCTCCAAACTGTATTCTAAAATCCATACAGTTATACCCCACCAGGTGTGGCCCAAACATGCTGGCTGACCTACATTACCAGCTGTACATCATAAGGTTTTTCTTTAACACACACTTGATCCTGCTACGGCTTACTATAACAATATTTACATATCTCAAAATATTTTAGGAAACCGTTCTGTGCAGACATATAGATTTTTTTCCCCTGCTTTTGTTTTTGTGCTCAAAAAGACCAACATAGGTTTCTGGGAAGTGTTTCTCCTCCCTTTTCTTGTGTAAGCAAAACTCTGTGTTTTGTACATGCAAGCAAAAGCACCATCCAAAAGAAATGTGGCTTTTTATCCTGCAAAAATCGTGTAATAACAACTGTCTTACGTAAAGATACTGTTTCCTGAAACATTTGTGGGATTTGTTGATCCAACACTTTTTGCCCAGACACAGATCTATTAGGAAATCCATTTTTCTATTTGAAAAAATGGTTTCATTTGTGCAGAATCCTCCAAACACCCCACCTGGACTTCTGCACAGAATAATTTCCCCAGGCCCTTCCTAATGTTCAAATCCTAGGTGAAACCTGCGCTGAGAACTAAGGAAACTCTTCATTATTGCAAGCAAGGGCAAAATAATCAATGATGTCCCTCCCTTTTGAAAGCACGCCATGGATTTCCTGGGCTTGCAGCAAACAGGGAAACCCCTTGGCGTAGACTTCACGCTCTTCACTGGTGAGCTATGAATGGGAGACCTCAAAGGCAGCCAATCTGGTCTTGCAAAGTCTGGACAGCCGTTGTGACTTCCTTGGTTGAGTCTCTCCATCCGGAAGATATTTTCCTCTTGGCCGACTCCATTCTACCTTTCTCTGCATTGTTGTCTTTTCTATTTTTCTGTCTTCCCGTGGTATTTATTTATTTAAAGCATTTATATTTTGCCCTTCTCACCCCGAGGGGGACTCAGGGCGAAGCACAACATATATACGGAAAACATTCAATGCTGGGACATAAAGTAAACAATAAATATACATAAGCACTAATATAAGTTATCTCCACTTTAAAATCAATTGTTTAAAACCATCCCAGATTTTATTTATCGTGTCAGGAGCAAACCAAACAGTTGTATTGCATTTTTTAACCAACAAACAAACCACAAAGTTTGCAAGCTTGGTAGATGATTAAATGTCCTTTGACCAGTAGCTGTCCACTTGGAGTGCCTTTGGTGTTGTTGCAAGAAGGTCCTCCCTTGTGCATCATGTGGCAGGGCTCAGGTTGCATTGCAGCAGGTGGTCAGTGGTTTGATCTTCTCCACACTCGCATGTCGTGGATTCCACTCTGTGGCCCCATTTCTTGAGGTTGGCTTTGCATCTCGTGGTGCCAGAGCTCAGCCTTCCAAGTCTCCCACTTTTCTGTGTGCCCAGGGGAGAGTCTCTCATTTGGTATCAGCCATTTGTTGAGCTTCTGGGTTTGAGCCTGCCACTTTTGGACTCTCGCTTGCTGGGGTGTTCCAGCAAGTGTCTCTGTAGATCTTAGAAAACTATTTCTAGATTTAAGTCATTGACGTGCTGGCTGATACCCAAACAAGGGATGGGCTGGAGATGTCTCTTCCTTGGTCCTTTCACTATTGACTGCTACTTCCCGGCAGATGTCAGGTGGTCCTATACCGGCGAAACAGTGTAATTTCTCCAGTGGTGTAGGGCGCAGGCACCCCGTGATAATGCGGCATGTCTCATTAAGAGCCACATCCACTGTTTTAGCATGGTGAGATGTGTTCCACACTGGGCATGCGTACTCAGCAGCAGAGTATGGGCAGATGTCTTCACTGTGTCTGGTTGTGATCCCCAGGTTGTGCCAGTCAGCTTTCGTATGATATTGTTTCTAGCGCCCACTTTTTGCTTGATGTTCAGGCAGTGCTTCTTGTACGTCAGAGCAATATGAACAAAGATGGAGTTTGAGGGAAATAGACCTTCTCTTTTGGGAGTTGTAGTTACTGGGATTTATAATTCACCTAAAATCAAAGAGCATTCTGAACCCCACCAATGACAGAATTGGGGCAAACTTCCCACACAGAACACCCATGACCAACAGAAAATACTTAAGGCCATCCAGTCCAACTCCCTTCACCAGGGCAAGAAAACATAATCAAAGCCCTCCTGACAAAGAGCCATCCAACTCATCTAGATATGTAGATGAGAGACATCTAGATGTGTATGATTCACACACGTACACAAATATAGTATCATAGATTTGAAAGGGACCCCTAAAGAAGGACAAACCAGAGTAGGCAAACCAGACAATTTCCACATCAACACTGACAAAGAAATACTGTTTTACCCGCAAACATGAAGAAATAACATATATTAGAAACCAACATTTCCAGATCACCAGACTGGGCCACAGCAATGCATGGCAGGGGATTGCTAGTTCACAATAATATATCTTTACTCAGTCTTTACTTTCCTATTCCTACTCCACTTCGTCTCCATTTTTTCAACCAAGTTTCACTGCTCTTTTAGTTCTTAATTATTGGTAAATTCAGAATGCAGTGCCTTCCATCCCCTAATCCTCTCCTGAGCTGGTCACATTGTAGGATCTCCATTCGTAAGGCAAAGCAAATGCCAGTTACAGAATGGTAGATTTGGCTTGAACATTAGAAGAAACTTTTTGACAGTGAGAGAGAGCCATTCAGCCATGGAACAGAGAGTTTCTGGGCCTCCTTCCTTGGATGTCTCCCCAAAGAGATGCTTCAGCTGGAGGTCCTGCACTGAGCAAAGGGTTGGAATAATGACCCATGGGGCCCCTTCCAAGGCTATGATTCTCCATCTCTCCCCCTACCTTCCATCCCCCAGTATTCATGTCACACACACACACACCCCTCCCCTTACCTGCGTGCGCTGTCTCTTTAAACGCTGGCTCACCTGCGTCACAGGTGACTAATTGCCAGCGCCTTCCCTGACTGCCGGCCTCCCTCTGATGTATGGGTGTTATATTAAGGGTGGAAAGGTGCTAAATGAGCCCTCTTTATTTTACATAAATTAGCGCAAAAGTCATGAATCAATGCCAACGCTGCTTACTCTTCGGCCCAAAGTTTGTTTAACAAGTTGGTGGTGGTTTGGCTTTTTTTTTTTCTAAAGGAAGGGAAGCAGAATGAGCCGAGACCTCCCACAAGGCGTGTGTTTGTGTGCATGGCTGTCTCATGCATTGTTGCTTCCACCCCACCAGAGATTGAGGAGGTGCATTGATATAATTAATGCTGTTTGAGAGCACTTTAACTGCTATGGCTCAATGCTATCGAATCCTGGGAGTTGTAGTTTTAAGAGGTCTGTAGTCTTGTCTGCCAAGGAGTTGGTGCCTCACCAAGCTCCAATCCGTTTGCTCCCTCCTTGACTTTTGCTGGGCAGCTTTCTCTTTGAGACCTAGAAACTTGATCATTCTTTGAGCACCAGAACATTATGTCAAAACCTGGTCTCGAAGTCAAATTTACAGTTCATGAAATGCCTTCCCAGGATTATTCCCATTCTGCAGAAGTCTGCTTTCCATCAGATCTTTGTATAGGTCACAGCACCACTTTATGGCAAGGTTTAAAATTACAACCCAAATCTCAACGTTCTGCAAAAATCAGAGGTGAAATGATATTATTATTATGGGTTGTTGTGAGTTTTCTGACCATGTCCCCGAAGCATTCTCTCCTGACGTTTCGCCTGCTTCTATTGCAGGCAACCTCAGCGGTTGCGAGGTCTGTTAGAAACTAGGAAAATGATGTTTATATCTGTCCAGGGTGGGAGAAAGAGCTCTCAGATATATAAACCCATTTTCCTAGTTCCAACAGACCTCACTACCTCTGAGGATGTTTGCCATAGATATAGGCAAAACGTCATGAGAATGCCTCTAGAACATGGCCATATAGCCCAAAAAAACCTACAACAACCCAGAACTCTTGTCTGCTTGAGGCAAGTGGGAATGTTGCAATTGGACACCTTGATTAGCATTTAATGGCCTAGCAGCTTCAGGCTCTAGCTGCTTCCTGCCTGGGGGAATCCTTTATTGGGAGGTGATTAGCTAACCCTGGTTGTTTCTTGTCTGGAATTCCCCTGCTTTTGAGTGTTTTCCTTTCTTTACTGTTCTGATTCTAGAGGTGTTTTTTAATACTGATAGCCAGATTTTGTTCATTTTCATGGTTTCCTCCTTTCTGTTGAAATTGTCCACCTGCTTGTGGATTTCAGTGGCTGCTTTGTGTAGCCTGACATGGTGGTTGTGAGAGTGGTCCAGCATTTCTGTGTTCTCAAACAATACGGTGTGTCCAAGTTGGTTAATTAAGTGCTCGGTATGACTGACTTTTCAGGTTGAATTTGTCTGCAGTGCCTTGATTTGTGTCTGGGCAATGCTGCTGCATTTGGTGGTCCCTCTGTAGACTTGTCCACAGCTGCATGGTATACGGTAGACTCCTGCAGAGGTGAGAGGATCCCCCAGGCAGTAAACAGCCAAACCTCGAAGGCCATTAAATGATGTGAATGTTGCAATTGGCCATGTTGATGACCATGTTAGAATGAAGGAATGTTGCAGTTGGCCATGATTTCGGAGCATTCTCTCCTGACATTTCGCCTGCTTCTATGGCAGGCATCCTCAGAGGTTGTGAGGTCTGTTGGAAACTAGGAAATTGGGGTTTATATATCTGTGGAATAATATCCAGGGTGGGAGAAATAACTTATCTGCTTGAGGCAGGTGTGAATGTTGCAATTGGCCACCTTGATTAGCATTTAATGACCTAGCAGCTTCAGGGTCTAGCTGCTTCCTGCTTGGGAGAATCCTTTTTTGGGAATCCTTTTTTAGCTAGCCTTGGTTGTTTCTTGTCTGGAATTCCCCTGTTTTTTTAGTGTTGTTCTTTCTTTACTGTTCTGATTCTAGAACATCAACATGGCTAATGGCAACATTCACATCTGCCAGGCAATCAAATGCTAATCAAGGTGGTCAGTTGAAACATTCACACCTAGCTCCAGCAGACAAAAGTTCTTTGTCCCATGGTCATTCCACAGATATATAAACCCATTTTCCTAGTTCCAACAGACCTCACTACTTCTGAGGATGCTTGCCATAGATGCAGGCGAAACGTCAGGAGAGAATGCCTCTAGAACATGGCCATATAGCCCGAAAAAACCTACAACAATCCATTCACAACTGCTTCTTACTGCCTGGGGAATCCTTTGTTGGGAGGTGATTAGCTGGCCCTGATTGTTTCTTGTCTGGAATTCCCCTGTTTTTTAGTGTTGTTCTTTATGTACTGTTATGTTTATGTAGCAGGCAGTAAGAAGCCAGACCTTGAAACTGCTGGGCCATTAAATGCTAATTAATGTGGCCAGTGGCACATTAGGTCTAATCGTAGAGTCAAACGTCTAGTCCAACCCACTAAATTTCCATTTAGAACCACACAACTAAAGCATTGCTGGAAGAGGTCCATCCCAACTCTGTTGAAAGACCTCCAAAGGTGGAAAGCCCAACACCCTCCAATTAAATGCTAATTAATGTGGCCAATGGCAACATTCACACCTGCCTCAAACAGACAAAGTTCTTTCTCCCACCCTGGACATTCTACAGATTTATAAAACCCATTTTCCTAGTTTCCAACAGACCTCACAACCTCTGAGAATGCCTGTCATAGGTGTGGGCGAAATGTCAGGAGAGAATGCTTCTGGAACATAGCCATACAGCCTGGAAAACTCACAGCAACCCAGTGAGTTGCCATGAAAGCCTTCAGCAATACAATATTTATGCACTTTCAAGGCTTTCCATATTTTTCTTTGAGGGTTTTCCAGAGTTGGAAATCTATTGGTTTTGCTGAAAAATTACACCTTATTTTCTCAGGTCCCTTGAATAAATATTAACCACTTTTTTTGCTCATATTCAGCACATTAGAGCTAATCATAGAGTCAAACGTCTAGTCCAACCCACTAAATTTCCATTTAGAACTACACAACTAAAGCATTGCTAGAAGAGGTCCATCCCAACTCTGTTGAAAGACCTCCAAAGGTTGAAAGGCTAGCACCCTCCAAGGCAATTTATTCTACTGCCACGCTAAAGTTTCCCTGGGATCTCTGTTCTTGTAATGCGATTCGTTTTGCAGCCAATATGCTGGAATTGCAAGACAACCGAGAGAGTTTGCCTTTGGGGAATTTTAATATAGATATCAAATTAAAATCAACAGACTCGTAATTAGGCAGAGAGGGAAGAAGGGAAAGGAACCTAGCAGCATTTTTGGAACGATTTTATTTCAGAGCAAGCTTTTGAGGATTCCCATCCACTTCTCTGAAATGAATGGCAAAGCTGGATCCACACTGCCCTATAATGCAGTTTCAGAATGCTGCACTGGAAATTCATTATATGAGTTCTCCTTTGCCAGGCTCCGCTTCTTGGCTTTTGGGTCTCATCATCCTGAACGCTTTGACCTTGTCACCAGCCTCACAGACCTTTCTCCAACTGCATCCTGAACCGTCTGCATGTGGAAAGGGATCCTTTCTCCCATTCCTTGAGTAGCAAGATACTATTTGTTTCCTTCCTCTAAGCAAAAGCATTGCAATCAAAGCTTTTTCCCCTGTGGATTTGCTGGAAACGTCCCTATTTATTTATTTATTTATTTATTTACTGTACTAGCCGTCCCCTGCCACGCGTTGCTGTGGCCCACATGGGGGTTCTGTTTGGGAGGTTTGGCCCAATTCTATCGTTGGTGGGGTTCAGAATGCTCTGTGATTGTAGGTGAACTATAAATTCCAGCAACTACAACTCCCAGATGTCAAGATTCTATTTTCCCCACACTTCACCAGTGTTCACATTTGGGCATATTGAGTATTCGTGTAGAGTTTGGTCCAGATCCAGCACTGTTTGAGTCCACAGTGATCTCTGGATGTAGGTGAACTACAACTCCAAAACAAAAGGACACTGCCCATCAATCCCTTCCGTATTTTCTGTTGTTCATTGGAGAACTGTGTGCCAAGTTTGGTTCAATTCCATCGTTGGGGCGGTTCAGAATGCTCTGTGATTGTAGGTGAACTATAAATTCCAGCAACTACAACTCCCAAATGTCAAGATTCTATTTTTCCCAAACTCTACCAGTATTCACATTTGGGCATATTGAGTATTTGTGTAGAGTTTGGTCCAGATCCATCACTGTTTGAGTCCACAGTGATCTCTGAATGTAGGTGAACTACAACTCCAAAACCAAAGGACACTGCCCATCAATCCTTTCCAGTATTTTCTGTTGGTCATTGGAGAAACTGTGTGCCAAGTTTGGTTCAATTCCATCATTGGTGGGGTTCAGAATGCTCTGTGATTGTAGGTGAACTATAAATTCCAGCAACTACAACTCCCAAATGACAAAATCATTTTTTTTAGTGAAGGACATACATTGGGTTGTTAGGTGTCTTGTGTCCAAATTTGGTGTCAATTCGTCCAGTGGTTTTTGAGTTCTGTTAATCCCACAAACGAACATTACATTTTTATTTATATAGATTATTATTATTATGTTTATGTTTATGATGGGACCTGCAATGGCTTTAAGAGAAGCAGCGCTTTCCAAGGTTGTAAACAAGCTGGCTGGGGGATTCTGGGAGCTGTAATCCAATGTATCTAGAAGGTGTCAAATTCAGATAAATTGGAATAGTAGGTTCTTGTGGGTTTTTTCGGGCTATATGGCCATGTTCTAGAGGCATTTCTCCTGACATTTCACCTGCATCTATGGCAAGCATCCCCAGAGGTGAGGTCTGTTGGGTCCCAACAGACCTCACCTCTGAGGATGCTTGCCATAGATGCAGGCGAAACATCAGGAGAAATGCCTCTAGAACATGGCCATATAGCCCGAAAAAACCCACAAGAACCTAGTGATTCCAGCCATGAAAGCGTTCGACAATAAATTGGAATAGTTTTTTAAAGGAGGACAAAACCTTGCAATCTTTTCACTTTCAGGCTGCCTGTCCTCATGGAGGCCATTTTCAACCTCAACCACCCTCTTGTCTCTTTTCTGCAGGGAAGCCGCTGCAAATCAAACCCCGCCTTTGACCAGTCCCTTCCCTTTGGTCCAAGCGCCACGCGTCTCAGGGATTGTGAAGCTCTTCCAGAAGAACTACCTCAGAAGAATACCGTTTGGAGCTGATTTTGGGGGGCACACAGAGACTTCTTGCCCCTTTGGGGTTCTTTTCAGGGGGGAAGTGGGCTGCCCACCTGAGGACACCCCAGTTCCCCCCGCCCCAAAGGGAAGGAGGGCAGTGTTATGGTTTTATTTTCAAAATAAAGGTTTTCATGTCTATTGTTTCTGGACTCCTCATTCGGGTCAGTCTTGGAGGGGCTTGCTGCCCCAATTTTAAGTTTGTAATGGGGCCAGCCATGGGGTTATGGTTCTTTGTATTGTGGGCTGGAACTGACCCTAGGGGTGATACTTTTTCGCCAAAGAGGTTGTATGTAGAAGCCCAAATTGTCATTTCTCCTCTAATTCTAACTTTGTGTCCTTGCAGCAGCAGATGATGACTACACTGTGTGTCCTCATCACTGTGAGAAAGGTCTTCCTAAGTTTAGGTGGAATCTCTTCACAGAATCCTAAAGCCAGACGAGACCCTCAAGGGCCATCCAGTCGATCCCCTTCTGCCATGCAGGAACACACAATCCGAGCCCTCCTGGTAGAAGGCCATCTGTTTAAAAACATCTCCCCCAAATAAATCTGTTTAAAAATATCCAAATATAGAATCATAGAAGTCTGGCAACTCTAAATGAAACCAAGTCTCCAGAGCCAGGTGAACCACATCCAAGAGTGTTGAAGGAACTATCAGAAGTCATTTCAGAACCATTGGCAATAATCTTGGAGAACAGGAGAAGTCCCAGCAGACTGGAGGAGGGCAAATGCTGTCCCGATCTTCAAGAAAGGAAAAAAAGAGCACCCAGACAGTGACCAGTGTCCAGTCAGCCTGACCTCAAGACCAGGAAGGATTCTGGAGGAGATCATGAAGGAGGCAGCCTGAAATCACTTAGAAAGGAATGCTGGGATCACTCAAAGTCAGCATGGACTTCACAAAACAAGTCATGCCAGACTAATCTTACTTACTTTTACTTACTTAGGCAATCGCTCATTGTCTGAGTAGGATTGTCTTCCAAGATTGGTGTCCGTAGGTGACTGTGGAGCCCGATTCTTGATCTACACGTTCTCCTGCAGTGAGGGCATCGGTTTCCATGTGGGAGGTGATCCCGGTCGGGGTTGGCTTGACACACCTTCCTCTTGGCACGATTCTCTCTTTTGCCCTCCATTCGTGCCTCTTGGAATTCTATAGCACTGCTGGTCACAGCTGACCTCCAGCTAGAGTGCTCAAGGGCAAGGGCTTCCCAGTTCTCGGTGTCTATGCCAGAGTTTTTAAGGTTGGCTTTGAGCCCATCTTTCAATCTCTTTTCCTGCTGACCAACATTCCATTTTCCATTCTTGAGTTCGGAGTAGAACAACTGCTTTGGGAGATGGTGGTCGGGCATCCGGACAATGTTGCTGGTCCAGTGGAGTTAATGGTGGAGGACCATCATTTCAATGCTGGTGGTCTTAGCTTCTTCCAGCACATTGACATTTGTCCGCTCGACTACAGCACTGCTGGTCACAGCTGACCTTCAGCTGGAGCACTCAAGGGCCAGGGTTTCCTAGTTCGCAGTGTCTATGCCAGAGTTTTTAAGGTTGGCTTTGAGCCCATCTTTGAATCTCTTTTCCTGTCCACCAACATTCCGTTTCTCATTCTTGAGTTCGGAGAAGAGCAACTGCTTTGAGAGAAGGTGATCGGACATTCAGGCAACGTGGCCGGTCCAGCGGAGTTGATGGCGGAGGACTGTCGCTTCAGTGCTGGTGGTCATTGCTTCTTCCAGCACACTGACATTTCTCCGCCTGTCTTCCCAAGAGATTTGCAGGATTTTCCAGAGGCAGCACTGATGGATTCGTTCCAGGAGTTGCATGTGACGTCTGTAGACAGTCCACGTCTCACAGGCATAGAGCAGGGTTGGGAGGACAATAGCTTTATAAACAAGCACCTTGGTATCCCTACGGATGTCCCGGTCCTCAAACACTTTCTGCTTCAATCGGAAAAATGCTGCACTCGCAGAGCTCAGGCGGTGTTGTATTTCAGTGTCAATGTTGACTTTTGTGGAGAGGTGGCTGCCGAAGTGGTGGAAATGGGTTTTTCTAATGTCACACCATTAATCTTATCTCTTGTTTCAGTAGAGTTACAAGCTTGGCAGATGCAGGGAATGCTATGGATGGAGCAGGTTGAGAAATACTGGTTTACACCTTCAGATGGCTATTGGGGTCTACAGCTCTGTGAGATGAAATAGGACACTTTCCATGCGCTAACATGTGTACCGCCAAACATATCCCGGGTTTCCCTCTTCCCATTTGGGGCATCCTGGGGCTGGATCAGGCCTCCCTGCAGTAAGCAAGGAAGCACACACCCCAAACAATCCGCAGCCCCGCTTTCCTCCTCTTTGGCAGGTGAATCAGCCCCGGTCCTCCCCACAGAGCCACAGCTAATCCAAGATTGATGGGGAGGAGAGGCGCATTCTGCTCGGTCGGCACTTCCTTCCCGGGGATGGAGGGAGCAGCGGAGGGGCCCTGAGCCCACCCCAGGTTGGGCATCGGCCCGCCTTTATTTCCCCCTCTCCGTCCCTTTATCTCCGTGATTTAGGGTCCTGTCGGCCTTGCATTCCCGCTAGAGCCCAGGAGTGCTGGCCAGGCAGCTCTGCAAAGAAGGAAGGAAAGAAGGAAGAAGGGCAGACACCAACTTTCCTGCCTGCTCCACAACTTGGAAAGTGATTGGGATAATGAGGGAAACCAAAACAGTTCGGAGAGCATGGTGATTGTGTGCCTACATGTCGATTCTGGCTCATGGCAACCTCATCAAGGGTTTTCCTGAGGTTCAGAGGATGGGGGACTTGCCCAAGGTCACCCAGTGAGTTTGTCTAGGGCAAATGGTCATTCCCAAACATGCCTAGGGATTTCTGGGAATGATATCCCAAAAAGATCCCTTTCTCTCTAGAAACTCTACTTAGCAGCATTTCAGGGAAAGACGCCAACCACATGAATTTTGTAGTTTTCTTAGACAAGGAATCCTCACTGATGTGTTGTCAAAGGCTTTCATGGCCAGCATCACTGGGTTTCTGGGAGTTTTTTGGGCTATATGGCCATGTTCCAGCAGGATTCTTGCTTGACGTTTCGTCTGCATCTGTGGCAAGCATCCTCAGAGGTTGAAGGTGAGGCAAGTGGAGTGCGTCTATCCCTATCTGTCTGTCTATCCATCTGCGAAATAATGTCCAGGGTGGAAGAATCATAGAATCATAGAATCAAAGAGTTGGAAGAGACCTGCTGGGCCATCCAGTCCAACCCCATTCTGCCAAGAAGCAGGAAAATTGCATTCAAATCACCCCTGACAGATGGCCATCCAGCCTCTGTTTAAAAGCTTCCAAAGAAGGAGCCTCTACCACACTCCGGGGCAGAGAGTTCCACTGCTGAACAGCTCTCACAGTCAGGACGTTCTTCCTCATGTTCAGGTGGAATCTCCTTTCTTGTAGTTTGAAGCCATTGTTCCATTGCATCCTAGTCTCCAGGGAAGCAGGAAACAAGTTCACTCCCTCCTCCTCTCACATGTTTATACATGGCTATCATATCTTCTCTCAGCCTTCTCTTCTTCAGGCTAAACATGCCCAGGTCTTTAAGCCGCTCCTCACAGGGCTTGTTCTCCAGACCCTTGATCATTTTTAGTTGCCCTCCTCTGGACACATTCCAGCTTGTCAATATCTCTCTTCAATTGTGGTATCCTCTGAAAGCTTTAGTTAGCAGTATTTCAGGGAAAGACTTATGGCAACCACATCAATTTTGTAGGGTTCTTGGACAAGGAATCCTCAAAGATGTGTTGTCAAAGGCTTTCATGGCCAGGATCACTGGGTTTCTGTGAGTTTTTCGGACTATATGGCCATATTCCAACAGGATTCTTGCTTGACGTTTCGCTTGCATCTGTGGCAAGCATCCTCAGAGGTTTGTTCAGAGGTCTGTTGGAGGTGAGGCAAGTGGAGTGTGTCTATATCTATCTATCCATCCATCCATCCATCCATCCATCCATCCATCCATCCATCTATCCATCTCTGTCTATCTCTCTATCTATCTATCTATCTATCTATCTATCTATCTATCTGTGAAATAATGTCCATTTAAAGCAAGCATGAATAGGACTGAGTAGCCATGATGCTGCAAAGTCAATCAGTGAGGGCATCTACATAGAGGTAGCCTGGCCTCTGTTGTCTGGAGTCATCCTCTGTTTGGCAGGTGTTAACTGGCACTGGATTGCTTGTTGTCTGGAGTTCTCCTGTTTCTGAGTGGTGTTCCTTATTTACTATCTTGATTCTGGTAACCAGATTGTGTTCATTTTCATGGCTTCTTCCTTTCTGTTTGGCCAGCCCTAATAGACTCAGTTCTCAGTAATATCTGGTTACCGATATTTAAAAAAAAAAAAAACAGAAACAGGACAGTAAATAATGAACCCCACCCAGAAACAGGGGAACTCCAGACAGCAAACAATCAAGTGCCAGTTAACACCTCCCAAACAGTGATGCCTCCAGGCAACAACAACCAGGCTACCTCTATGTAGATGTCCTCACTGATTGACTTTGCATCTTCATGGCTACTCACTGCTATTCGAGCGTGCTCATTACAACATTAAAGAGACAGGGGTTCTTTCTCCCACCCTGGAATTTACACACACACACACACACACACACATATATATATATATACACACACACACACACATACATACATATATACACACACATATACATACATATACACATACACACATACATACATACACTCCACTTGCCTCACCTCCAACAGACCCCTGAAGATGCCATTAGCCACAGATGCAGGTGAAACGTCTGGAGAGAATGCAATTGGAACATAGCCATACAGCCTGAAAAATCCCACAACGCAATGCTCAGAGATGTTTTTGCTTATTCCTTCCAGACATGGTATTCATGGGCAGTGTTTCTGGGCTTGGGGAAGGTTCTGCTTTTTGGACTTCTGGTCCCAGAATTCCCCCAGCTGGTATAACTGGTTAGGGGATTCTGGGAGTAGCACTCCAAAGAGACACCTTTCCCCAAGCCAAGCTCTGGAAGATCTAGTTAGCAGCATTTGGGGAAAAGAGTCCAAGGTTTATGCCTTCCAGTCACCTGACACCTTGCGACAACCCCACGAATTTCGGAGGGTTTTCTTAAGGAAGGAAGAGTCAGAAATGGTTTTGTCAGTCCCTTCCTCTGAATGAGTGCCATTGCTGGCCTCTCGTCCAAGGAATAACCTCCAGGACGGACCCTACTTTGCTTCAAGATCAAATGGGATCTGGTGCCTTTGGGTTATTGAGGTGTAAAGGAGCACAATATCTTTTCTATCCCTAGTTTAGCAGTGTCTAGAACATCCGGGAGTGGGGTGAGCTTCCGCTGTCAGCCCCAACTTCTGTCAACCTAGCATTTCGAAAACACACAAATAGTACCACTTCTGGGTTGTTGTAGGTTTTTCGGGCTATATGGCCATGATCTAGAGGCATTCCCTCCTGACGTTTCGCCTGCATCTATGGCAAGCATCCATAGCCCAAAAAACCTGCAACAACCCAGTGATTCCGGCCATGAAAGCCTTTGACAATACATAGTACCACTTCTACAGGAAGGTAACGACTTTCCATGCAGTCATGCTGTCCACATGACCTTGGAGGTGTCTATGGACAACGCCGGCTCTTCGACTTAGAAATGGAGATGAGCACCACACCCCAGAGTTGGACACGACTGGACTTCATGTCAGGGGAAAACCTTTACCTTTTACTAGAACATCCAAAGCAGGGGACTTTTGGGACTGTCACTCCCAGAATCCCCCAACTAGCCATGCTGGAGTACCAGTCCACAAAGAAGAACCTTCTGAAGTATGGAAGGACTACTAAGGAATCCCAAATGCTTTTGTCTGTATTTCCAAAGAAGGAATTAGCACAACTAGCTCTGAGTCTTCCTTCCCAAAGAAATGCATGGGGTTCCATAAGTCAACGTAGAGATGCTGGGTTCTTTGACTCTTCCTTCCTCTTCTGTGATTGTTTTATAGCTATTCTGCTGCTTGGAGGGAGCCGCAAGCCCCTTTCCTTCTGCTCCTGCGGATGATGAGGATCCCAGCTTGGTCTCCGATGCGTAATAATGCAACCCAACAATCCTTTTACCTGGAAGATTGCAACTATCAATCCACAGTGAAATACAACACGGTCCTATCAGCTTTTGGTTCTCTGGAGCGTCTTGCTAGGCCTTGTTCTTTGCAAACAATGCTTAGGTTAACTTTTTTTTGTTTCTTTTCAAAACACCGTTTTAGGAGAAAGCCCTGAACAAAACCTCTGGATCCCGTGGATGAAAACGAAGTTATGGGAATAATGCATGTTGTGGTTGCAATCTTGAAGTCGAACATGACCCCCCCTCCCATAAAAGATAGTAACTTATAGTTTTGCTAAGGACAAGGACCCTTCCCATGTTAGATAGTGTGTACATTTAATCAAGGTTTTAAGCCCTTTGCTTCATATATAGCAGAAGGTAGCACATTTATGACTGAGAAACCACCTCCCTTTACACTTATGCACTCTCTTGAACTTCTATGGGACTCTGGTGGGGGGGGGGGGTAGGTGGATATATTCTCTGTATCATGATTCTTATATTTTCATATTTTCTCCCTGTGTATCTGACCTTTTCCTGACCCTTTTTGCCCCATTTCCCTTTTGTAAAAAATGTATAAAAATATAAGGAAGCCACCCTGACCCTGGAAAGGAAGAAATTAACAGCTGAATAACCCTTATCAAGAGACACTCTTTGCATGGACAATAGCAAAGGGTCGTGGCCTCTGGCCTCAGAGGTTTTGACCACCAGAGGAAACGGCCGATTGGCAAGCTTAGATTATATCAGCTGGAATGTGTCCAGAGGAGGGCGACTAAAATGATCAAGGGTCTGGAGAACAAGCCCTATGAGGAGCGGCTTAGGGAACTGGGCATGTTTAGCCTGAAGAAGAGAAGGCTGAGAGGATATATGATAGCCATGTATAAATATGTGAGAGGAAGCCACAGGGAGGAGGGAGCAAGCTTGTTTTCTGCTTCCTTGGAGACTAGGACGCAATGGAACAATGGCTTCAAACTACAAGAGAGGAGATTCCATCTGAACATGAGGAAGAACTTCCTGACTGTGAGAGCCGTTCAGCAGTGGAACTCTCTGCCCCGGAGTGTGGTGGAGGCTCCTTCTTTGGAAGCTTTTAAACAGAGGCTGGATGGCCATCTGTCAGGGGTGATTTGAATGCAATATTCCTGCTTCTTGGCAGAATGGGGTTGGACTGGATGGCCCATGAGGTCTCTTCCAACTCTTTGATTCTATGATTCTATGATGATTCTATGATTCTATGATCACAATGGGAACGAGGAGAGCCTTCGGAAAGCTGCACCTCCTCCCGCCCTGTCACCTATTCAATCTCTCTCACTATAACATCCACCCAAGTTTCTCCCGTTGTTCCTCTGTCTTGGTATAGTAGAAAATCCAGATTATGGTGGCATCGCCAACATCAATGTTTATTAGAACCACTCAAAGGACAATAGAAGGCTAGCTTGAAGGCCTTTTTAGGACTTGCCTTGGACATTCCCTGAATTTCCATAATCCACCCAAGAATGCATTGTATTCCCTTGTCCCGCTTCCCTCTCTCCTGATTCACTGGTGCGCCGAGGTGGCAGAAGCTCTATGATTGGCCCAGGCGCACAAGCAGAAGCCTTGTGATAGGCCCAGGCGCTTGAGGGGCGGCCGAGCCTCCTCCCAGCTGTTGGAACGCCAGCCAATCACCTTCAAGCCAGGTGGAGGGTGGGGAGCGGGAGATTCAAACCAGGCAACTCTGTTTTCTCTAGAAAAATGGCTTTTATTTGTACTCATGTATGCTTGCCTGATGAAATATCGCGGCTCTGCATCCTTTCCACCTGGATCGCAATAAACAACTCAGTGGCTTTTCTTCAACTTGGTGAGACCTTTTATTGGGAAAAATCAGGTAAAATATTGGGTGCTTCTGTCTTGCCAGGGCAACAAACTCTGATCAGTCTGATAGGTCTCTGCCTCCTGGCAAAGACCCCTAAATTCTTCCTCGATATCAATCTGATGCTCATTGATCAGGGTTAGAAATGACTGTGGGACGTAATTCCAGGTAAAGCTCTCTCAACTGCCAACCCCAAGATTGCTCACAATGGAATCGTGAGAGTTGAAGTGGAATCATAATGCTATAATTCTTCAGGTTTAGAAAATAATCTCAAATAATTTGATGGAGTGTAGCCCCTGGTGGTGCAGCGGGTTAAACCACTGAGCTGCTGAACTTGCTGACCGAAAGGTTGGTAGTTTGAATCCTGGGAGCAGGATGAGCTCCTGCTGTTAGCCCCAGCTTCTGCCAACCTAGCAGTTTGAAAACATGCAAATGGGAGTAGATCAATAGGTACCGCTCTGGCGGGAAGGTAACAGTGCTCCATGAAGTCATGCTGGCCACATGACCTTGGAGGTGTCTACGGACAACGCCGGCTCTTGGCTTAGAAATGGAGATCAGCACCAACCCCCAGAGTTGGACACGACTGGACTTAACAAGCAAAAACACGCTTCTGGAATGAGCTTCGTGTATTCCAACTAGACTGGAATGTACTTAGTCCTAATCTTATTTTTTATACTGGTTTTAAACCACTTCATTGGATGTGTTGCAATAGCAGATACCCAGATTAGTTTAGCGTTTACACCTTATTTTATTTTTCTGGTTATTTAATATTGAATGTTTATTTGTCTTTACTGTTCGAATGTAGCACAAATCCTATGTAAAATCATACTATGTATTTTTGACATTAATATTGAAATCTGAAATATATACAGAAAGTATTTACTTTGCAATTATCTTTAATTTGGTGGAATACTTCTGCCTATGGTTTGGCCTCACTACCAGAAACTTCATCCCTGAAACTATATTTCTAAGTGTGCATCTACACTGTAAACTTAATGCAGTTTAACACCACTCTAACCACTCAATACTATGCAATCATGAGAGGTGTAGTTTCACAAGGTCTTTCGGCTTTCACTGAGTGCTGCTGAGGCCTTGCCAGGCTATGAATACTGGGATTCTGTATCATTGAACCTTGTCAGTTAAAAGTGGTGTCAAACTGTATTAATTCTACAGTGTGGATACACCCTAAAGCATGAAGTAATGGTCACAATTTAAATCACGGAGCCAAATCATGGAGTTAAAAGCCATGCTGGAATAGTGGGTTGTTGTGGGTTTTTCGGGCTATATGGCCATGTTCTAGAGGCATTCTCTCCTGACATTTCGCCTGCATCTATGGCAAGCATCCTCAGAGGTAGTGGGTTGTTGTAGGTTTTTTCAGGATATATGGCCATATTCTAGAGGCATTCTCTCCTGACGTTTCGCCTGCATCTATGGCAAGCTTTCATGGCCGGAATCACTGGGTTGTTGTAGGTTTTTTCAGGATATATGGCCATATTCTAGAGGCATTCTCTCCTGACGTTTCGCCTGCATCTATGGCAAGCTTTCATGGCCGGAATCACTGGGTTGTTGTAGGTTTTTTCAGGATATATGGCCATATTCTAGAGGCATTCTCTCCTGACGTTTCGCCTGCATCTATGGCAAGCTTTCATGGCCGGAATCACTGGGTTGTTGTAGGTTTTTTCGGGCTATATGGCCATGTTCTAGAGGCATTCTCGCCTGATGTTTCGCCTGCATCTATGGCAAGCATCCTCAGAGGTTTTGTGGGTTTTTTCGGGATATATGGCCATGTTCTAGAGGCATTTTCTCCTGACGTTTCACCTGCATCTATGGCAAGCATCCTCAGAGGTAGTGAGGTCTGTTGGAACTAGGAAAATGGGTTTATATATCTGTGGAATGACCAGGGTGGGACAAAGAACTCTTGTCTGCTGGAGCTAGGTGTGAATGTTTCAACTGACCACCTTGATTAGCCTTGCCTGGAGCAATCTTTTGTTGAGAGGTGATTAAATGTCCCTGATAGTTTTCCCTCTGCTGTTTTGCTGTTTAAATTTTAGAGTTTTTTTAATACTGGTAGCCAGATTTTGTTCATTTTCATGGTTTCCTCCTTTCTGTTGAAATTGTCCACATGCTTGTGGATTTCAATGGCTTCTCTGTGTAGTCTGACATGGTGGTTGTGAGAGTGGTCCAGCATTTCTGTGTTTCCAAATAAAATGTTGTGTCCAGGTTGGTTCATATAGAAACAGGACAAGAATACTACTGCTTGCCATAGATGCAGGTGAAACGTCAGGAGAGAATGCCTCTAGGACATGGCCATATAGCCCGAAAAAACCTACAACAACCCAGTGATTCCGGCCATGAAAGCCTTCAACAATACATACTGGAATAATTAAGTGAGGAAATTGTTCTGGGTGAATCCGTGAGCCTGAGAAAAATGTAATTTATTGCGGACTGTCAGGATGGCTCACTTGGGGCTGACGGATTGCATCTGGAAAGAACCATCGATGGTGCATCTACAAGGTAGAATGAATGCAGTTTCACAACAGTCTAACTACCTACATGGAGCTCTCCTACAAAATCCTGGGAGTTGTTGTTTGATGAGGTACGAGCACATAGTTCTCCACGCCAGGTCCACTCCCAGCCCCACATCTCTCTTTGGGGTCATACCTAGTGACCGCCTTTGCCTTCCATTGGGATAGAATAATAGAATCATAGAATCAAAGAGTTGGAAGAGACCTCATGGGCCATCCAGTCCAACCCCATTCTGCCAAGAAGCAGGAATATTGCATTCAAATCACCCCTGACAGATGGCCATCCAGCCTCTGCTTCAAAGCTTCCAAAGAAGGAGCCTCCACCACACTCCGGGGCAGAGAGTTCCACTGCTGAACAGCTCTCACAGTCAGGAAGTTCCTCCTCATGTTCAGATGGAATCTCCTCTCTTGTAGTTTGAAGCCATTGTTCCATGTCCTAGTCTCCAAGGAAGCAGAAAACAAGCTTGCTCCCTCCTCCCTGTGGCTTCCTCTCACATATTTATACATGGCTATCATATCTCCTCTCAGCCTTCTCTTCTTCAGGCTAAACATGCCCAGCTCTTTAAGCCGCTTCTCATAGGGCTTGTTCTCCAGACCCTTGATCATTTTAGTCGTCCCTGGGATGATGGGGTCCCCCTCTCCCCCCACCTTTGGTCTCCCCCCACCTCCAAGGCTTCACCTTAGGGGACTCCCCACCTGCTGCCCCCCGAAATGTGACCCTGCTTTGGCTCTCCTGGGCTGGCTCTGGGGCCTGTCCAGGCCGGCCGACATTCCCAGGTGCGGCCTTTTCCCCATTCCGGGGGTCCTTTGGGGGGATTAAGGGTGGTTTCCTTTTCAGGAGGGTGTTGGGTGTCCCGGGCAGGCGGCAATGACATTTGGGCCGCTTCCTGGAGCCTCGCCACCCGCTCTGCAATGCCGGCAGGCCAGGAATCCCAACGAATGGAGGCTTCTTGGGAGGAAACCTGACCCGAGGAGCTCAGGATTCACGTTGTTGAAGGAGGAGGAGGAGAAGCAAGTTTGCAGGGAGCGGAATGCTGTCCCTGGCACAGCTGTCGGGCCCTCTCTGTCCACTTTCCGTGGCCAAAGAACGGCCACCAGGCAGAGAATCACAGCGTAGGAAGAGACTTCAAGGGCCTTCCAGCCCAACCCAAGTCTGACAGGCAGGAACTGATCATTTGATTGATCAGATTATAGAATCCTAGAGTTGGAAGGGACCTCCAAAGGCCATCAGGTCCAACCCCATTCTGCCAAGCAGGAAGATGCTTACTGAGGCCATCCCTCGTAGTCTGAGTAAGATTGTCATCCAAGATAGGTGTACTTACTTACTTAGGCGATCCCTTGTTGTCTGAGTAGGATAGTCTTCTAAGTTCATTGTAGAACATCTGGAGAACAAACCCTATGAGGAGCGGCTTAAGGAGCTGGGCATGTTTAGCCTGAAGAAGAGAAGGCTGAGAGGAGATATGATAGCCATGTATAAATATGTGAGAGGAAGCCACAGGGAGGAGGGAGCAAGCTTGTTTTCTGCTTCCCTGGAGACTAGGACGCAATGGGACAATGGCTTCAAACTACAAGAGAGGAGATTCCATCTGAACACGAGGAAGAACTTCCTGACTGTGAGAGCCATTCAGCAGTGGAACTCTCTGCCCCGGAGTGTGGTGGAGGCTCCTCCTTTGGAAGCTTTTAAACAGGGGCTGGATGGCCATCTGTCGTGGTGCTTTGAATGCAATATTCCTGCTTCTTGGCAGGGGGTTGAACTGGATGGCCCATGAAGTCTCTTCCAACTCTATGATTCTATGATTCTACTGGTGGGTCCATAGGTGACTGTGGAGCCCTATTCTTGACTTGCATGTTCTCCCTTCCACATTGGTTTCCAGGTGGAAGGCGGTCTCGGTCAGGGTTGGCTTGACATGCCTTCCTGTTGGCACATTTCTCTCTTTTGCCCTCCATTCATGCCTCTTCAAATTCTACAGCACTGCTGGTCACAGCTGACCTCCAACTGGAGCACTCAAGGGCCAGGGCTTCCCAGTTCTCAGTGTCTATGCCAAAGTTTTTAATGTTGACTTTGAGCCCATCTTTAAATCTCTTTTGCTCTCCTCCAACATTCTGTTTTCCATTCTTGAGATCGGAGTTGACGGTGGTCGGGCATCCGGACAATGTAGCCGGTCCAGTGGAGTTGATGGTGGAGGACCATCACTTCAGTGCTGGTGGTCTTTGCTTCTACTGCACGCTGACATTTATCCACTTGTCTTCCCAAGAGATTTGCAGGATTTTTCAGAAGCGACGCTGATGGAATCATTTCAGGAGTTGCCTGTGACGTCTGTAGACAGTCCACGTTTCGCAGGCGTATAGCAGGGTTGGGAGGACAATAGCTTTATAAACAAACACCTTGGTATCCCTATGGATGTCCCAGTCCTCAAACACTCTCTGCTTCACTCAGGAAAATGCTGCACTCGCAGAGCTCAGGCGGTGTTGTATTTCAGTGTCAATGTTGACTTTTGTGGAGAGGTGGCTGCCAAGGGAGCAGAAATGCTGAACATTTTCTAATGTTACGGCTTAATGGTGTAACGCTAGAAAATGTTGGCCATTTCCATTCCTTTGGCAGCCACCTCTCCACAAAAGTCAACATTGACACTGAAATACAACACCGCCTGAGCTCTGCGAGTGCAGCATTTTTCCGAATGAAGCCGTATTTCTGGCATTGGAAAGGGATTGGCTGGTGACGGCTGGAAGAGCACCTTGGTTTTAGCCTTCCCAACAGACAGCCATCCATCCATCCGTTCATTCTAAGCTTCCAAAGAAGGAAACTCGCCTCAGACCCAAAGGCAACCTATTCCACTGTCAAACAGTTATAATAATTAGGAATTTCTTCCTAATGTTTAGGTGGAATCTCTTTTCCTGCAATTTGAATCCATGGCTCCATTGTGTCCTGGTCTCCAGAGCAGAAGCTTGCCAAGGATTTTAGTTCTCTGTGATGAAGTACACTGGTGCTTCATCAAACTACAATTGTGGGAGTTGAAGTCCAAAACATCCGGACGGAGGGCCCAAGTTTGCCCATGCCTGGTGTCGATGCACTGTTTGCCATTTTATTATCCCATTGCATATTGTGTGATTTGGGCATCCAAGATGTTTCGGACTTCAGCTTCCAGAATCCCTGACCATTGGCCAAGGCAGCTGGTCCTCATGGAGAATGGAGATCTGGGCATCATTGCCCTAGAGCAGAGGTCCTCAAACTTTTTGAACAGAGGGCCAGGTCACAGTCCCCCAAACTGTTGGAGGGCCGGATTATAATTTGAAAAAAATATGAATGAATTTCCTATGCACAGTGCACATATCTTATTTGCACTGCCAAAAAAAAAAAAAAAACCCACCCCCCCCCCCCCCCACACACACACACTTCTATATAAATAAAAATGTAATGTTCATTTGTGGAATTAACAGAACTAAAAAACCACTGGACGAATTGACACCAAATTTGGACACAAGACACCTAACAACCCAATGTACATCCTTCACTCAAAAAAAATGATTTTGTCATTTGGGAGTTGTGGTTGCTGGGATTTATAGTTCACCTACACTCAAAGACCATTCTAAACCCCACCAACGATGGAATTGAACCAAACTTGACACACAGTTCTCCCATGACCAACTGAAAATACTGGAAGGGTTTGGTGGGCAGTGTCCTTTGGTTTTGGAGTTGTAGTTCACCTACATCCAGAGATCACTGTGGGCTCAAACAATGTTGGATCTGGATCAAACTTGGCACAAATATTCAATATGCCCAAATGTGAACACTGGTGGAGTTTGGAGAAAATAGAATCTTGACATTTGGGAGTTGTAGTTGCTGGGATTTGTAGTTCACCTACAATCAAAGAGCATCCTGAACCCCACCAACGATAGAATTGATCCAAATCACCCACACAGAACCCCCATGTGAGCCACAGGAGGCTGAGGTGGGGGGGGCGAAACGGCTTTGGCGCCGCTTCGGCCCCCGCCTCCCCCCTTCCCTAGCCTTCGGGCAGGCCTTATCCCGGAGGCTAGGAAAGCGCTGGCGGAGGCGGAGGCCAAAGCGGCTTGGGCGCCGCTTCGGGCCCCCGCCTCTCAACCTTCTCCACGGGCCAGATAAATGCCCTCGGCAGGCCGGTTCTGGCCCGCGGGCCGTAGTTTGGGGACCCCTGCCCTAGAGTATGTGAGGACCCACTCTCAGGGTCCACGGCTATCAATGAGCCTTCTTCCCCCCGCCCTCCCCACAATGGCTCTCTCATCTTTCCACGCTCCTATTTCTGCTCTGCGCACCCTTCTTCTGAGAAGGAGGGCCTCTCTCTCTCAGCCCGTCCCATCAAACTTGGCACGAAGCGGCCGGAGGAATCAAATGGCAGGCCAAAAGCAAAGGGGTGACGCCAAGGGCCTCCTCCAACTGGTTATGTCACTCCGCTGCCTGCTCCGATGGGGTTCGGATGACGGTCCCTTGGCTCCAAGGCCAGGGGCTCCGTGCCAGTTGGCACCCCTGCCATCCCCTCAGTCCCTTCTCTGGCCTCACACTGTCACTCTCCGGCATGGCATGCCGGCTAAAAATACCAGCCCCTTGCACTCCCCTTGCTTCTCTCCCTGCAAGAAGGGAGCAAAAGCCCTCCTGGAGGGCTGCCCACCCTTAATCCTTCATGTCCCCTCTCTGGGCAAAGAAGCGGCTCCTCAGCTGGGATGCAAGGAGAGGAGAGGCCTGCTCATAGTCTGCGTGGCACCACATCCAGTCCAGCCCCATTCTATCAATCAAGCATGGATCAATTGATTGATCAGTTGACTGCATCATAGAATCCTAGAGTTGGAAGGGAACCCAAGGGCCATCCAGTCCAGCCTCATTCTGTCAATCAAGAATGGATCAATTGATTGATTAGTTGATGTCATCATAAAATCCTAGAGTTGGAAGGGAACCCAAAGGCCATCCAGTCCAGCCTCATTCTGTCAATCAAGAATGGATCAATTGATTGATCAGTTGACTGCATCATAGAATCCTAGAGTTGGAAGGGAACCCAAGGGACATCCAGTCCAACCCCATTCTGCCAACCAAGAATGGATCAATTGATTGATCAGCTGAATGCACCATAGAATCCTAGAGTTGGAAGGGAACCCAAGGGACATCCAGTCCAGCCCCATTCTCTCAATCAAGAATGGATCAATTGATTGATCAGTGGACTGCATCATAATATCCCAGAGTTGGAAGGGAACCCAAGGGCCATCTAGTCCAGCCCCATTCTGCCAATTAAGAATGAAGCGAATGATCAGTTGATTATATTTTAGAATCCTAGAGTTGGAAGGGAACCCAAGGGCGATGCAGTCCAGCCCCATTCTGTCAAGCATGGATCAATTGATTGATCAGTTGACTGCATCATAGAATCCTAGAGTTGGATGGAAACCCAAGGGCCATGAAATCCATCCCCATTCTGTCTGGCAGGAACATACAATCAAAGCCCTCCCAACAGATGGCCATCCAGCCTCTGCTTAAAATTGTCCAGAGAAGGAAATTCCACCAGATGAAAAGGCACTGTATTCCACTGATGAACAGCTCTTCCCATCAGGAAGTTCTTCCCAATGTTGAAGTGGGATCTCTTTTTCTGGCATTTTACTACATTACTCCATTGTGTCCCAGTTTCCGAAGAGCAGAATACAAGCTTTCTCTCTCCTCAATTTTACATCCTTTCACATATTTAAACATGTTTTTCATGTCTTCTTTTCTCCAAGCTAAAGAAACCCTGTCCCCTAAACCGCTCCTCAGGGGGATTCAAAGTTTCCAGACAACAACAACAACAACAATTCTTTATTGATTAGTCAATTTTGACCATATCAAAACATGCAAAACATACACATACAGTAAAACCACATATGAACACAAGGCATCATGGCCTACTGGCCTGTCGACCCACTCCCAAATAATTGAGCAACTACAAGACAAAGAGGCTAAAAGATTAAAACTTGATTAATTCCTTAAAATAGGGTTAGGGTGGGGGGCATGGGTAGGTAAAACTAGTGGCGTGTCCATATTAAGTTTTTAAGTTTGAGTTTTGTTGATGGCAGCAAGGTCGCCTCTCTCTGCTTCCATCTTCTCACGGATGGCCAGCGCTTTTTGGGTAAAAAGGGTCAATTTTAAAATAGAGTTTTTATCTGAACCCTGAAGAAGGATGCGCAATTTCTCCTTATTTTCTGAATAAGTATGGTTCTCCAGCAGAGGCTCTAGGTAGTAAGACCGGATCCTGTTGTAGTAGGGACATTTTAAGAAAAAATGTTCTGAGTCCTCCACTTCTGCGTCTACCTCACGGCACCCACAGGTTCTCATCGTGTAGGGGATATTCTGATGTCGTCCCAACTTGGACTTAATGTCTAGCTGCTCGAATCTAGCCCGGGTAAAAACTTTTCTAAGATAGAGTGGAAGTATAAAAGAGAGGTAAGTTTCCATGCCCACATTACATTTAAATTTGGCCAGGTATGGAGTGGCTCTAGCTTGCGCTATGTTCATTAGATCATTTTGTGCAGCAATGTCGAGAGCTCTTTGGTATACAATTGAGCATACCTTTGCCCCAAAATTTGTTAACTCGTGGGGGGCGAAACCTAACCTGCTAACTGTGTGGCCAAATCTGCTAAGCCAAGATGACCACTCTTTGTGGTTTTCTTGTTCTAGAAGGCATAGGGCTGGGAGTCTGTGTGGTTGCATTTGTCTTATTTTGTACCACCAATTGATCTGCCTCTTCAGAATTGTGGTGGAGATTGGGGGTACTCCCGTCTCTGCTCTCACTGCAGCTGACAGGGATGATCTCTCCACACCTAAGCCAATTTTCAGGTGGCGCAGTTGGAATCTCTCTACCAGTAAAGGGTCTTGCTCACCCCATATTTCAGCTCCATACAAGGCGATGGGGAACACCTTTGCCTTAAGAACCTTCAGAAAGGGGCGCAGAGAGCCCGGGTAATTGTGGTTGCATAATTTATGAATTGCCTGTGCAGCATTATCAGCTTTTGCAATACTTAATTTTAGGTCCATGCCCCTGATGCTGCAAAATGAAGACCTAAGTATTTAAACGTCCTCACTTGCTCCACTTTGCGCCCGTCAAGGTGCCAGTTGGAAGCCTTAGCTTTCTTACCAAAAACCATTATTTTGGATTTTTCTTTATTTATAATGAGGGCATTTTCAGTACAATATTGGCTAAGTTTTTGCAGGGACCTCCTTAACCCGACTGGGGTAGTGGATAACAATACTATGTCATCTGCGTATATCAAAATATTTGTCTCCCTATCCATAATCTTTGGACTGTGACATTCTTTCATATTCAAATATTCCACAATATCATTAATATAAAAATTAAAACAGAACGGAGCCAACAAACATCCCTGTCTCACACCCCTAGTCGTAGGTATTCCATTGGAGACTGCCCCACTGTTATCTAATCTCACTTTAACTGAGGAGTCATCATATAGAGCAATCATAAGAGCTAAGAGTCTTTTATCTATGTTGGACTTCAAAAATTTCCTCCAGAGTAACTCTCGGCTTATAGAGTCAAAAGCAGCGGACAGGTCTATAAAAGCAACATATAAACTTCTGTTCAATGAAGAATATTTGTCGATAACATGCTGAAGAACAAAGGCATTGTCTATAGTGGAGTAGCCTTGCCTGAAGCCTGCTTGTTCTTCTTTTATTATCAAATTATTTTCAGCCCATTCTTCTACTTTGTCCAGTAGGTATCTTGCGTAGATCTTTGCTGCTATGTCAATAAGGCTGATTGGGCGATAATTCCTAGGGTCAGCTTTAACTCCTTTCTTCAAAATTGGCACTATAATGCTTAGTTTCCACCCTGATGGAACAGAACATGCCTTGTTTATATGGTTGAATAAGCCTGCTAGTAGTTGGGCCCACCAATCTATATTTTGCTTGAACAGTTCTGGTGGGAGGAAGTCTTCACCCGGGGCTTTGTTTGTTTTCAACCTTGTTATAATTGTTTTCACTTCCGCTGCTTGGAGTGGTGGCCATGGGGGAAGGGGATCTGTTCCTAAGATTGATTCAATGCTTAATTTCTCCCTTTGGGACAGTGGTGTATTGAATAGTTCCATATAAAAGTCTTCCCATTGGGCCGCTGGAATGGGTGATTCAATATCAAATCGTACTTCCTTTAATTTTTTGGCTACGATGTCCCAGAAGAAAATGGAGTTACGTGTGGAAATTGTCAGTTCAAGATCAGACCATACTTTCATATTATAGCTCTTCTTTTTATCTGCGATCAGTTTTTTATATTGCCGTCTAATTTTTAACATATGGGCATGTGTATCTGAGTTGTGGGAATGTTGGAGTACTCTTATGGCACTTTTCAGTTGCTTCTTTTTTAGTTGGCATTCATAATCAAACCACTTGTTGGAATTCGAAGAGGTCAGTAGTGGTTTTTTATTGGATGTCCCTGTCAGAACCCCCTTTAGTCCATTAACTAAAGAGTTATAAGAATAAAAAACAACCTCAATATTATTTGTCTCCGACTGGATTTCTCTTTTAAGAAGGTCTACTTCTGACGAGTCCATGATGTCCTTTAGGTGGGTTGGATTAACAAATTTCCATCTAAGTCTTTTGTTATATTGTAATTCCAATGTCTGGCTCTCCTGATTGGTGCTAAGTGTGGGCCTTCTAAGGTCAGTCTGCAGGAGGCATCTCACTGTCACAGGTTGGTGATCGCTATCCAATCTGGGAATAACTTCCAAGGGCGTAAACACTGGTTGGAGATCCCTGGAAACACAAATGAAATCTATAGCACTACTGGCATTCGCTGAATGGAAGGTGAATGGGTATATAAATTCCTCATTTAAGCCTCTAAGGATCGTGAGATCGAATTTGTACAGTAGGGCCACCAATGAAACTCCAGCTTTATTTCTTTGACAGTCACGGGACCTCCATCCGAAGTCGAATAAACTTGCATCTGGGGGGATGTTGCTAGCTGATGCAATCTTCAGTTTGGAGTTGCCCAGTCTCGCATTGAAGTCACCCAGGACGATGATCTGTGCTGCCGGGAACAGCACATTAATTTCCTCCAGCGCCTCTTCAAGAGTTGGCCATATATCCCGTTTATCTAACTTTGATGTTGTAGGTTGTATGTAAACATTTAGGAGGATGATAGGTGGACTCCTTTTTGCCAAAGGGGCAGAAATATTTGTCAATTTGACTGCAAGGATGTTATTACAGTTTGTAGTACTTTTAAGTGAGATTTCTTCTCCCTGCCAACCTAATGCACCTTTGATTAAAGTGGCAATGCCCCCACTAGGTCTACCGTATTTTGAAAGTTTCATGGCTGGTTTGGACCAGGTTTGAAATCCCGAGAGTTGGCAGATTTGTTCCTCTTCTGTAATCCACGTTTCCTGGAGTGCAATAATACCAAATTGGGACAGGAATTCAACAAATTTTAGCATGGGGCATTTGTTCTTCCATCCTGCTATGTTCCATGATATCACCCTGAAATTCCCTAGTCATTCCTGCGTTTGTATTTGGTCATCTGCATCCATGATTACACAACCATTTTTTGGGTGGAATGTGGTCCCCTTTGCTGAACTATGGGACCATGTTTGGGATGTCTTACTCCTCGTGTTTGCACCCGCCTCTTGTAATTGTTGTGTAGATGGTAATAGGCTGTTTGTGGTGATACCATTAGAGCTTGAATGTCTCAACTGAGTATAATTATCATTTGGGGACTCTGATGTTTCTCGTGGGTTTTGTGTCATGTCTGTGTTATTAGTTTTCATTCTATTGCAAAGTGGGTTTGGTGTTGCACTCATTTCCCCATTTTTGCTTATCTGACCATCTTTGACCTGTCTGTGCAAAGTAGTGCTGTCTTGGTTTGGAGCGTCCTCCTGATTTATGCCCTTACAGCTTAATATTGGATTTAGCTGTTTCATTCCGGTTTGTTTCCTTGAAAACAGTGGTCTAAAACAAACGTCCTTGTAATAGCGTACAGGGAAAATTCCCAAGGTGCTTAGGAATGCCTTCTTCCTCAGTAATAATCCAGGAATATAAGCGTGTTTGAAATGGAGTGACACCCTTGTGAATTCCCAAGTACCCATCAGAGGCTTGACTGCTGTTAGAGATGTATTCCTGCATTTCAAAATCTCTCTGATATGGTTGTTAGCTTTGGGTACAGAACTCCAGATGGGCAGTGCTCCATTAAAAGGGTAAATATCTAATACAAGTACAAAGTTTTGTATCATTAAACTGTTGCCTTGTTCCTTCTGGGCCCGTTTGTTTGTGTCCATTGCCTGATAAGGGTTTTCCCCATTTTTGGCTTTCCCTCCTGCGGTCTCTGCTGCAGGGAGTTGCTGCTTCCCAGTACTGCATAGGGCCTCTAGTATCTGTGATTGCTTCTCTGATTGCTTTGTAAGTAAATCCAGGATCTCTATTGCTTTGGAGCTCAGGAGTTCAAGTGTCTTTGCCATTAGAAGACATTGCTCAGAAAGCAATGATAAATCAATTCTGTCCTCTATGTGTTTTGGAGCTTTCAATATTGCCTCTTCCTCAATCCCCACATTCCGACTTACTTGATCAGTGGGTGGTGTCAGCTCCTCATCCCTCAAGGGCTCGAATCTGTTGGTTAAAGGAATCGCTGACTCTTCAGGTGTCCTTGAGGGCCGTGCTTGGTGTAAAATTGCAAAGTCCTCTAAGTAACTTTGTTTTAGTAAACTGGATTCACTCACTGGCTTTGGAGATCTTTTCCTTCTTTTACAATCCTTCTTGTCGTTTAGTGAGCCCTGGGCAGTTGGGGAGGCAAGTCTTTTCTTCCTTTTAGGCATTTTAGCTGTGCCTCGCGTCTCTGCTTGTTTTGTCTGAAGGATTATCAGCAGCTTAATTAGTTTCTGTTTCCTCTCCGGCTTCCACAGATATAGTTTAAAATAGTTTAAAATAGTTTGAACTAATAACTGATAAAATACTGATAAAATGCTAGTACGCAGTAAAACATATATTTGGAGCGTTAGATAAAACGTAAAAACAGACCGGGGAGTTTAGCTACACAGCCGTCCTCGGCGCCATCTTCCCACACCTACAGTATTCCTTGATCCAATTCAAAAGTTTCCAGACCTGGGACCATTTTCCAGCTTCACTGGACACTGTTCTCCTATTGATACAGCCTAGAATCACATTGACTTTTTTGGCTGTTGACTCATGTTCAGTTCGTAGTCTACTAAAACTCCAAAATCGCTTTCACATAGAATTGTTCTCAAGACAAGCGTCCCCACCTTATATCTGTGCATTTCATTTTTTTCTGCCAAAGAGGAGTTATTGGAGTTATGCCATTGAGTGGACCAATCATATCTGATGGAAACAGGTTTGATTTATTCGATCTGCTGCAAGACCTTCTCCAAAGTTTCTAGATCTCCTGAAGATGTAGGAAAGTGTGGCCAAGAAACAGCCTTGTGCTGAGTCTTTTGGGGGCCGTAGAAACCTTTATTTCTTTCAAGCCTTGAGAAAGGCATTATTGGGGTGGAGGAGGGTGCTTGGAACATGAAGCACAAGTTCAGGAGGATGGGGTTTGGAATATCGAATGTACCTTGGTTGCATGTGATCTGGCCACTGAATCTTGGGTTTGCATGCTCACTTCAGAAAGGAACTGATCAAGGTGCTGAAGGCCAGTCTCCAAGGAGGCTTGATCTCCTCTACCTCGCTTTCTTTTTCCTCCTTTGCTTTGGAACTTGAATGCAATTGGGACAAAACTGCCCATCCCTTTCTGTAAATAAAGAGCCTTAATGCGTAAGGCATATACGCATTAATGCGTAAGGCATATACGCTGTTTAACATCTACATGAAGCCGCTGGGCGAGATCATCCGGAGTTTCGGAGTGCGATGTCATCTGTACGCAGATGATGTCCAACTCTGTCACTCCTTTCCACCTGCTACTAAGGAGGCTGTCGAGGTCCTGAACCGGTGCTTGGCCGCTGTGACGGTCTGGATGGGGGCGAACAAATTGAAATTGAATCCAGACAAGACAGAGGTACTCCTGGTCAGTCGTAAGACCGAACAGGGTATAGGATTACAGCCTGTGTTGGATGGGGTCGCACTCCCCCTGAAGACACAGGTTCGCAGTTTGGGTGTGATCCTGGACTCATCGCTGAGCCTGGAACCCCAGGTTTCGGCGGTGACCAGGGGAGCATTCGCACAATTAAAACTTGTGCGCCAACTGCGACCATACCTTGGGAAGTCCGACTTAGCCATGGTAGTCCATGCTCTGGTTACATCCCGCCTTGATTACTGCAACGCTCTCTACGTGGGGTTGCCTTTGAAGACAGCCCGGAAGCTCCAACTAGTCCAACGGGCGGCAGCCATGGTACTAACAGGAGCGGGGCGCTGGGAGCACACAACTCCTCTGCTGCACCAGCTCCACTGGCTGCCGATATGCTACCGGGCTCAATTCAAAGTGCTGGTTTTGGCCTTTAAAGCCCTAAACGGTTCTGGCCCAACTTATCTATCCGAACGTATCTCAGCCTATCAGCCCACCAGGACCCTTAAATCTTCTGGAGAGTCCCTGCTCTCTATCCCACCGGCTTCCCAAGTGCGGCTGGTGGGAATGAGAGACAGGGCCTTTTCTGTGGTGGCCCCTCGGCTTTGGAACACCCTCCCTATAGAGATACGATCAGCCTCTTCGCTGATGGTGTTTCGGAAGAGATTAAAAACATGGTTGTGTAAACAAGCATTCGGTTAGTTTGTTATCACTGAATTTTATGGACTAAGGACTGGTTAATTAATAATAATAATAATACATGGTATTATGGACGAGATACATGGTATTATTATTGGTGGCCCAATAATTTGTATTGTCTATGTGTTGTTGTTTTAAATTGTATATTGTTTTTAATTGTTGTAAACCGCAATGAGTCGCCGACTTAGGCTGAGATATTAGCGGTATACAAGTGTATTAAATAAAATAAAATAAATATACTTACAGCTGCTCTGGGACCAGAGGGAAGAAAGAGGGACCAAGAAGAGAGTTCCACCTTGCCTCCTGTGCTATGTTAATAATATAATATATAATATAATATACTTACTTAGGCGATCCCTCATAGTCCAAGGATGATGGTCCTCCAAGTTCAATGTTTTGGCGGTGGGTCCATAGGTGAATGTAGGTGATCTGCATCTTCTCCCACAGTGAGGACATTGGTTTCCAGGTGGAAGGCGGTCCTGGTCAGGTTTGGCTTGACACGCCTTCCTCTTGGCACGTTTCTCTCTTTCACCCTCCATTCGTGCCTCCTCGAATTCTGCAGCACTGCTGGTCACAGCTGACCTCCAACTAGCACACTCAAGGGCCAGGGCTTCCCAGTTCTCGGTGTATATGTCAGAGTTTATAAGGTTAGCTTTGAGCCCATCTTTGAATCTGTTTTCCTGTCCACCAACATTCCGTTTATCGTTCTTGAGTTTGGAGTAGAGCAACTGCTTTGGGAGATGATGATCTTTGGGCATTTGGACAACGTGGCTGGTCCAGCGGAGTTGATGGCGGAGGAGCATCGCTTCAATGCTAGTGGTCTTTGCTCCTTCCAGCACGCTGACATTTGTCCACCTGTCTTCCCAAGAGATTTGCAGGATTTTTCGGAGGCAACACTGATAGAATCGTTCCAGGAGTTGCATGTGATGTGTATAGACAGTCCACATCTCGCAGGCGTATAGCAGGGTTGGGAGGACAATGGTTTTATAAACCCCTTGGTCTCCCTATGGACGTCCCAGTCCTCAAACAATCTCTGCTTCATTCGGAAAAATATTGTCTTCCCAAGAGATTTGCAGGATTTTCAAGAGGCAACACTGATGGAATCGTTCCAGGAGTTGAGTATGACATCTGTAGACAGTCCATGTTTCACAGGCCCATCCACTTCCAAAGGGGAAGGGATATGTATGTATAAGATGTCACTAAGGGTGCATTGACACTGCAATTTGAAATCACATTAAGTGCCATGACTTGATGCTATGGGGTCCTGGAAGTTGTAGTTTGGGGCGGGAACAGCATGCTTTAGCAGTAAAACTCCAGATTGTGGGATTCTATAACACTGAGTTGCCGCACTTAGTGGTGCCAAACTGCATTAATTCCCCAGTGTGGATACACCTTGAGATTCTAAACTGTGTGCTTGTTTTTACAATGCATGTATTTGTGTGTGTGTGTGTGTGTGCATAGAAAAAGAGAGGAGGGGGTCCAAGGCCCCAGGCCTGCCCTTCCCCCTCCCTGCCTGGTTGGCTCCAGCTTCCATTTGCAGCTGCAAAGCGAAGCCAACCCAGGGATTCCTCCTTTGCTGAGGCAGCAAAAGCCGCCCGGAGCCCCTCGCCCGGAGGAAGGAGGGAAGGAAGAAAGGAAGGAAGGGAAGAAGGGCTGTGGCTTGGCAGATTCCTTGTTGTACGGAAGGGAAACAAGGAGGGATTCCAGGAAGGTAGCCACCTTTGCATGGCTCCTTTGCAAGCAAACCTGTGAGCCAGCAGCCCAGTTTGGCTCTTCTTCTTCGTCAAGAGTTATGGATGGGACACAGGTGGCCAGAGGCAAGAGAGGAAGGTAAGCACAGAGCAAACAATGGCTGGCCTGCACAGGCTCAGGTTCACACAGGCCAAAGGCACAGGTTCCTTTTGGGGCCAGACATCTGCAAAGCAAAGGGAAGCAGGCCACACTTCTCATTTGCATTCATACATCTCTCTGGCCTTCCTTTCCTTTCCTCCTTTCCATGGCACCGGGTTGGACTAGATGGCCTCATGTGGTCTCTTCTAATGCTATTATTCTATTATTCTGCTTCCTCCCTTCCTTCTCTTCTTCTCTTGCTCTCCTTCCTTCCTTCCTACCTTCCTTCCTTCCTTCCTTCCTACCTTCCTTCCTTCCTTCCTTCCTTCCTTCCTTCCTTCCTTCCTTCCTTCCTTCTTATATACTCCTCCTCTCTCATTTTCTTCCCTTTCTCCTTCCTTCCCTTCCACCTCTTCCTTTTCCACCTTCCTTCCTTCTTTACTATCCTCCTCCTCTTCCTTCTCCATCTCGTCATTTCTTCCTTCCCTTCTTCTTGCCCTTTATCCCTTTCTTTCCTCCCCTCCTCTCTTTCCTTCCCTCCTCCCTTCTTTACTTTCCTCCTCCTCTTCCTTCCTTTCTTCCTTTCCCTTCTTCTCTTCCTTTATCCTTTTATTTCCCCAATCCCTCTGTCTCCTTCCTTCATTCTATGCTTTCCTCCCCCTCCTCTTCCTTCCTTCCTTCCTTCCTGCCTTCCTGCCTTTCTGCCTTCCCTTCCCTTCTTCTCCTTTGTCACTTTTCTCCTTCACCTTCCTTTTTTCTTTCCTTCTTTCCTTCTTTCCTTCCTTCTTTCCTTCCTTCCTTCCCTCTATACTTCCCTCCCCTCCTCTTCCTTTATTCCTTCTCTTCTCATCCCTTTCCTTCACTTTCCTTCCCTTCTTCTCTTCCTTTGTTTATTTTTCTCCTTCACTCTCCTTCCTTCCTTCCTTCCTTCCTTCCTTCCTTCCTTCCTTCCTTCCTTCCTTCCTTCCTTCCTTCCTTCATCTATACTTCCCTCCCCTCCTCTTCCTTTATTCCTTCTCTTCTCATCCCTTTCCTTCACTTTCCTTCCCTTCTTTTCTTCCTTTATCTCCTTTTCTCCTTCACTCTCCTTCCTTCCTTCCTTCCTTCCTTCCTTCCTTCCTTCCTTCTATACTTCCCTCCCCTCCTCTTCCTTTATTCCTTCTCTTCTCATCCCTTTCCTTCACTTCCGTTCCCTTCCCTTCTTCTTTTCCTTTGTCTCCCTTTCTCCTTCTCTCTCCTTCCTTTCTTCCATCTTTCTTTAGTTTCTCTCCCTCCTTCCTCTCCATATTTCTTCCTTCCCTTCCTTTCCCTTCTTCTCTTCCTTTATCCCTTTCTTTTCCCCCTCCATCCCTCTCCTTCCTTCCCTTTTTACTTCCCTCTTCCTCCTCCCTCTCCATCTTTTCCTTTTTCTTCCTTTATTCTCATCCTTTATCCCTTCCTTCCTTCTTTCCCTTTTATTTCTTTTTCTTGGCAGGGAATTAAAAAAAATTTCATCCCACTTCCCTTCAGCCTTTCCATAACTGTTTGTACATTTTGTTGAACACGACTCCCAAGTATTGTGACAGAATGCACACTTTCTCATTTTCCCTCTCACTGGTTCCCACGAGGTCCGAAAATAAGACCTCCCCTGAAAATAAGACCTAGTAGAGCTTTTGCTGAATTGCTCAATATAAGGCCTCCCCCAAAAGTAAGACCTAGCTCCGCCTGGCAGCCAAAATCTGCAATACTGTCCCTGCTATGCAAGTGGTCCAGGAACTGCTGTGGGAGAGCATTACTAGAATTGGATAGGTTCGTTTGGAAAAGCCTGAAAGTCGGGAGAAAATATATGAATTTGGGCTTCCGAAGAAGTTTTGACCCATGCAGGAAAGATTCGGGGAGAATCCAAATTTTCAGAAATATTCCATAATGTTCAGATATCTCCCAATGTTATTTTATTTTTCACAACCATTAAGCAACTTTGGTAAAGCCTAAAAATTTTAAAATCTCATGCTTTCCCTCCCCCGGTGATGCAAGGGAGGGATGAGATGGGCATGGCTAAGCACAGCCGTTGTTGTAATTGGTGAAAGCCAGGGCCCAATGGTAGAGATTACAAAAGGCCCTGCTGTTAAACTACATTTCCTACACTGCTCTGCTGCTCATTAGTGTTGCAATCCAGAGCAGGAAACGAGGCCCTAAGAAAACCATCCACCACACTTGACTGTGAAAAAACAATCCTTTTTTATTGAAGAAAAATGGTTACAAAATAAAGGAAAAATGCAAAGTCAAAAGCCACAGCAAAATCAGCAAACATGAATGTCCATGGACAAGATCAAAACCCAAAGCCACACTGTAAAATACTGGAACCTGTTAGCAATCCACTAACCGTACTTGATGTCCTAGAAATCTTTCAAGACGATGGTCAGGGAAACCGGGAGAACTGTCAAGGTCTTCATCAATCTAAAACGATGCCTGAACTGAGAAAGTCAGCCCGCGGAAGGCACTTAAAGCCGAAGAATTGGTTTTGTGAAACGCCTCCCTGCTTTGCAGCCGTTGTTTGTATTTCTTTTAATCTGGAAGACCTTCGCAAGCTGAGTGATTTACTCCTGTCTTGCCAGATCTGGCCCCTTCTATTCTTATTAAGGTTCCCAGGTGCAGAAGGGAGTGAAAGGTCATGGCTTTCCTCTGCAACATTCTCATGAACACTGGTACTTTCATTTTCCAAATCTACAGAAGTTTCTTCCTCACTAATTTCAGGAGCATTGACATCAAAAAGTACATTTTCATTAGCATCAGGAAGTACATTTTCATTAGCATCAGTAAATATATTTTCATTAGCATCAAGAGGTACAAACAGAGAATCAGGTTCAAGTTCAAACTCAGGCTGAACCCCAACACTTAGCCAAAATGGCTGAAGGACCCAAAATAGCTGTCTGTAGCAGTCTTCGTCTAAATATAAAATAAACTGATTGAATATACAAAAGAGTTTAAAGAAGGCAGTAAAGCAATAAGCAACTTTTGCAAAGCCAAGAGAACATAAACTGGAGAATCCCCTGAAGTTTCCCCAGTGCTGTTTTATTTTTCCTATTGCCATTAATGGAGCGATTTGGAAGTTTCGGAAGTTTCAGAAAGTTTTGAATTTTTTTTAAAAAATCAGAAGTGACTTTAGAATCGAACCACCAGCGTCCCCAACATCCGAAACGAGTTTTGAACCATTTTTTTGATCAACCAAGCCTAATTGCTACAGTTTCCAGATAGTGTGTTGTACGTGGAAAGAATGGTAGTAACAAGAAATTCTTGATAGTATTCACAGTTTGGTTATACTGGTTTGTGATGACAACTACTGCACAATAGATAATAAATGTACTTTTTTTTGGTTCAACAAGAAATGTGAATTCTTCTTCTTGAAAAAATAAGACATCCCCTGAAAATAAGACCTAGCACATCTTTTGGATCAAAAATACATATAAGACACTGTCTTATTTTCAGGTAAACAGGGTAGACATTCCTGCGGGTGCATTGCATCCATGTCCAGACTTTGTCTGAACATTAAAGGAACCCCAAACAGGCCCAATTTCTTGGAGGAGTGATACAACAAAGCTATTTTGGAGATGGAGTCCTGAAATTTGGAACACTCCTGTAAAGTTCAGACTAAAACTCAGAACAGATTGACTCCTCCCAATGTCATAGGAACCACATTTATAAATTCATAGAATCCTAGAGTTGGAAGAGACCTGGTGGGCTATCATCCAGTCCAACCCCTTTCTGCCAAGAAGCTAGAAAATCCCATTCAAAGCACCCCCTAGATGGCCATCCAACCTCTGTTTAAAAGCCTCCAAAGAAGGAGCCTCTACCACACTCCAGGGCAGAGAGTTCCACTACTGAACACCTCTCACATTAAGGAAGTTCTTCCTCGTGTTCAGATGGAATCCCCTTTCCTGTAGTTTGAAGTCATTACTTCCTCTCACATATTTATACATGGCCATCATCATGTCTCCTCTCAGCCTTCTCTTCTTCAGGCTAAACATGCCCAGCTCTTTAAGCTGCTCCTCGTAGGGCTTGTTCTCCAGACCCTTGATCATAGGCTGTTAGGAATTGTGGGAGAAGTCCAAAACACCTAGAGGGCCTAAATTGCCCCAGGCCTGGATTAGATCACATAATCCTATATCTTGAGGTTTTGTTAAACTCCAAAATGGACTGTTTTCAAGTCTGACGTCCTTCCATCTGATATCTCTGCACTTCTTCTGTGTTGCCTAAGTGTCATAGTATACATTTCCCCCTGTTGTAGTTCATTTTCTTAGTTTGGGCCCTGCTTTCTCATCTAAATGGATACCTTCTTTGGATGGAAGGCGGGATCTAACCCCAGCCGATCAATCCATCCATCCATCCATCCATCCATCCATCCATCCATCAATGCTGCTGCTGATCTGCTGCATTATGGCGCAAGCTGACTTTTGGCCATGAGAGGGAGTGGAGGAACCTTGGCTGGCATCCCGTTGGTGACATTGGAAGGACTAGGTTGCCCTTTGTCCCCCGATCAGGCCTTGTGTTCATTGAATGCCTATCCTCCTTTCTGCTCATATGGAACCCAAGGCTTTGCATGAAGGAGTTGTAGTATTGCAAGGCCTTGAGCCTCCTTTGCAAACAGAGCATGGAGCCAGTGTTGTTCAAGTGGGCTCGAAATGCATCCATTCCACAGTGTAGAGTCACTTCCATAATCTCATGAATTTCACCTCTTATTTATTTTCAGGCTGGTTTACAGTGTAATGTGTCAGCTAAATGTTTTGACTTAAGGAGATTTTTAATGTACCATTGCAGGCTGAGCTTTTAATAGTAGGCATTTTGGGTATTATATTTTCAAATTTGTCTTTTCACTTTGGCAAAATTGAAGTTTGGTTTGACTGTGTTTCAGTGGAGATGGTATTTTTTTCTTCTCGTCAAGCTGGACATCTCATCCCGTTAACTCAGTGTTTCTCAACCTTCCTAATGCCGTGGCTCCTTAATGCAGTTCCTCATGTTGTGGTGACCCCCAACAATCACATAATAATAATTATATGCAAAATAAGTCTCCCCAGAACTTTGTAGAGGTGGCACAACAGGGAGATTGGTCTGTAGCTTTTTGGATCATTACGGTCTTTGCCTGGCTTCAAGATGGCGATGACTCTTGCTTTCCTCCAGATTTTGGGGATCTGACAGGATGCAGTGCAGTTGTTCATCAGCTCCAGCAGCCAGCGCCTTGCTTTTGGACCAAAGTTCTTGATTTGTTCCATCTGTAGATCATCCAAGCCAGCTGCTTTGCCATTTTTACATTTGTTGAGAGCCATGTCCAATTCAGTAGATGTAAAGGGTTCATGAAGGTTGTTGTTCTCAATCTCTGGTTGTCTGGCTATTGGTTTCTTTCCTACTTTGGTGGCAAGGTTGGATTTCCTGTTCTTCAAGAGTTGGTGTGCTATCTGATCTGCCTTTATGTTGGCATGGGTATTAGTTTGTGAGGGGTCATTGCTCAGCAGTCTTAGCAACCTCCACGCCTTCTGGCTGCTCCTGTCCATGTCGACCTCTGTGATCAGCTTGATCCACTGTTCTTTCTTGGCTTCAGAGATGGAGGACACAATGCTCTGCGCTGCCTGAAGAGTCTGCTCACTAAATGGGTCTTCGTTGTGGAGCCTGTAATCGTTTTCCAACAAGGCAGCTGTTTCAGGAGTAATGCCCTGAAGGTAGTTGGTTCTGCAGCCTCTTGGTATCGAGGCCCATGAGCAGGTTTTCATGATTTCAATAAAGTGCTCGTATTCCTCAGGGATTGGCGTGGCCGATGTGATCATGTCATCTAACATGTCTGAGAATTTAGTCCAATCTGCCTTTCTGAAGTTGAATCTTCGTTTAAATCAAACTTCCTGAGGCCTTATTGTTGGGAACAGTTGGCATACTCCAGAAGCAACCAAAAGATAATAATAATAATAATAATAATAATAATAATAACTTTATTTTTATACCCCGCCAATAATCTCCCCTCTAGTGGCCAGTGTTTTGAATGCGAGGAACAATTTCCTAACTGTTGAGAGAACTGTTCAGCAGTGGAACTCTCTGCCGCAGAGTATGGTGGAGGCTCCTTCTTTGGAGGCTTTTAAGCAGAGGGTGGATGGCCATCTGTTGGGGGTGCTTTGAATGCGAGGAACAACATCCTAATTGTAGAGAGAACTGTTTCAGCAGTGGAACTCTCTGCCACAGAGTGTGGTGGAGGCTCCTTCTTTGGAGGCTTTTAAACAGACTCTGGATGGCTATCTGTCGGGGGTGCTTTGAATGCGAGGAACAACTTCCTAACTGTAAATAGAACTGTTCAGCAGTGGAACTCTCTTCCTCGGGGTGTGGTGAAGTCTCTGTCTTTGGAGGCTTTTAAGCAGACTCTGGATGGCTATCTGTTGGGGTGCTTTGAATGTGAGGAACAACATCCTAATTGTGGAGAGAACTGTTTAGCAGTGGAACTCTCTGCCTCGGGGTGTGGTGGAGGCTCCTTCTTTGGAGGTTTTTATGCAGAGGCTGGATGGTCATCTGTCAGGGGTGCTTTGAATGCGAGGAACAACTTCCTAACTGTAGAGAGAACCGTTCAGCAGTAGAACTCTCTGCCCTGGGAGCAGGGACGGCTTGTCCATTACGCGAAGTAAGCGGTCGCAGAACACTTTTTTTGCCAGGGGTGCAGAGGCGCTTCTGTAAATGCCCCTCGACCGCCACTTGAGGAGCGCCCCCTCAGCTCACCACAGCCCTAGCAGTCTGGGGAGAGCCTCGGCTTTCTTGCCTTGCTGCCGGGCGATCCTCTTCCCAAAGGGGCCGGGCCCTTGAGCCTTGCCTAAGCCGGGCCCTTGAGCCTCACCCTCATTCCTGCTCCAACCGGCCACCGGGTGCACGAGCAGAGCCGGCGCTCAATAGTTCCCCATGACCGGCTCCCTTTCCCGATCCCCCGGTGCTCCACCCGCCTCCTCTCCTCTCCCCAATCCGCGGATGGACCAAGGGGCGGAGCCACCACACCTGGCCCGCTTTGGGTCCGGAGGCGTGTCTGAAGACCCCAGCGTGCGCACCAAAAGTCGCCTCTTCTCCTGACTTTCTCTTCAGCCATTGGGACTGAGAGAGAGAGAGAGAGAGAGAGAGAGAGAGACCCTCCGGCTGGAGGTATCTCCCACCTCCGCTCCCTCCTTTGTTTTTGCGCCTACCTTCAGGAAAGGTGGGCATCTCCACCTCTCTCTCTCTCTCTCTCTCTCTGGTCCCAACGGCTGAGGAGAAAGTCAGGAGAAGAGGTGACTTTTGGTGCACACGCCGGGGTCTTCAGGCACGCCTCCGGACCCAAAGCGGGCCAGGCAAGGGAGCAAGTGCGACAAGTGTAGTTACTGGGATGTATAGTTCACCTACAATCAAAGAGCATTCTGAACTCCACCAATGATGGAATTGAACCAAATATGGCACACAGAACTCCCACGACGAACAGAAAATATATATCAATGATTGGTTTGGGGGGGAGGGCAGCGACAAAATACTTATTTATTTATTTGTCGTGTCAGATCAACCAGTCAATTATATTACATTTCTAACAGAACAAAGCAAACAAACAAACAGATAAAATACAGCATTTGTGAGTTTGGTAGTTGATTAAATGTCCTTTGACCAGTATCTGGCCACTTGGAGTGCTTCTGGTGTTGCTGCAAGAAGGTCCTCCATGGTGCATGTGGCTGGGCTCAGGTTGCATTGCAGCAGGTGGTCAGTGGTTTGCTCTTCTCCACACTCGCATGTCGTGGATTCCACTTTGTGCCCCATTTCTTAAGGTTGGCTCTGCATCTCGTGGTGCCAGAGCACAGTCTGTTCAGCGCCTTCCAAGTCGCCCAGTCTTCTGTGTGCCCAGGGGGAGTCTCTCATCTGGTATCAGCCATTGGTTGAGGTTCTGGGTTTGAGCCTGCCACTTTTGGACTCTTGCTTGCATGAGGTGTTCCAGCGAGTGTCTCTGTAGATCTTAGAAACTATTTCTAGATTTAAGTCGTTGACGTGCTGGCTGATACCCAAACAGGGGATGAGCTGGAGATGTCTCTGCCTTGGTCCTTTCACTATTGGCTGCTACTTCCCGGCGGATGTCAGGTGGTGCAATACCGGCTAAGACAGTGTAATTTCTCCAGTGGTGTAAGGCGCAGACACCCCGTGATAATGCGGCATGTCTCATTAAGAGCCACATCCACTGTTTTAGTGTGGTGAGATGTGTTCCACACTGGGCATGCGTACTCAGCAGCAGAGTAGCATAGCGCGAGGGCAGATGTCTTCACTGTATCTGGTTGTGATCCCCAGGTTGTGCCAGTCAGCTTTCGTATGATATTGTTTCTAGCACCCACTTTTTGCTTGATGTTCAGGCAGTGCTTCTTGTAGGTCAGAGCACGGTCCAGAGTGACTCCCAGGTATTTGGGTGTGCTGCAATGCTCCAGTGGGATTCCTTCCCAGGTAATAATCCTCAGAGCTCGGGATGCTTGTCTGTTCTTAAGGTGAAAAGCACATGTCTGTGTTTTGGATGGGTTGGGGATCAGCTGGTTTTCCCTGTAATAGGCAGTAAGAGTACCTAGAGCTTCGGAAAGCTTCTGTTCTACCATCTCAAAGCTCCCTGCTTGAGCAGTAATGGCATGATCATCAGCATAGATGAAGCTCCCTGTCCCTTCTGGCAGTGGCTGGTCATTTGTGTAGATGTTGAACATGAATGGAGCAAGCACGCTCCCCTGAGGCTGGCCGTTCTTCTGTTTCTGCCATCTGCTTCTCTGGCCCTGGAACTCAACAAAAAGCTCCTGTTTTGTAGCAGGTTTCCTATGAGGCGGGTGAGGTGGTTGTCCTTTGTGATATTATACATTTTTCTCAGGAGGAGGCGGTGGTGGTTCACAGTCTCATAGGTGCTGACAGGTCTATGAAGACAGCTCCTGTGATCTGCTGCCTTTCAAAGCCATCTTCTATGTGCTGAGTCAGGTTCAACACTTGCGATTGCGACATGCATTGGGGTGCAATTGTGCTTTTTGATCCCAGTTGGAAAATAAAGTTTGCCTCAGGCGTCAAACTTGCCCCAGAGCCTCCCCTGAGGACTCGACACGTGTCAGATCCCTTTCACACGTGTTTGGGGACCCGCATTTCCCTCCTGTGGCCACTAGAGGGCGGGCTTCTTCCCTGGCTGCCTTTTCCCCCTTTTGGCTTCCAGCTGTTCTCGCCTGGAGACTGACAGCTGGACCCGGGCGTTGCTATAGGGATATGCAAATCCTCCCGTTGGTCCGGCCTCGCGATTGGTTAGAGCGAAGCCTCCCTGGGACTGGGAGGCGGGACTTGCCCGGGCTCCTGATAAAAGCCAGAATGCTCCATTCAGCAGTTCAGTGATTTGCAAAGGAAGAGGCAGCTGCTGCATTGCAAGGGGAGGGAGGGGGGCCTCGAAAGAAAGAAAGAAAGAAAGAAAGCGGACCAAGGGAAGGGAAGGAGAGGGAAAAAAGAAGGAAAAAAAGAAGAGAATAATATTATAAATATTATTTCCCCAAGCCCCCCTCCCTCGTTGCAAAAAAAAAAAAGGGGGGGGGATTTCTGTTTGCAAAGCAATTGCAAAGAAATCTGCAAAGCTCTCCTCTCCGTCGCCTTCCTCGGCTGGGACTCCGAAGTGAAACTGCATCCAGAGCAGAGCAGCAAGGACTGGGACCCCCTCTTCCTCCGACTTTTGGACCTATAAGCCCCCGATTTGGCTCGGATTCGCCTCCACAAACCCCCTGAGGAGCGGCTGGAAGTTGGCTGAAGAGTCCGGGCTGGGGGAACTTCCTTCCTTCTTTCCTGGAGGGGGTCTGCTTCTTCCTCCTTTCCTTCCTTCCTTCCTTCTCCAACTTTCCAATTTTGGGGGGGGTCTCAAAGAGAGCCTTTTTGGGGAGGGGGAGGCTGGGTCCTAGTGCCGCCCCCTCCCTCCCTGTCATTATCATTGTTATATATTTGTTTACTTATTTATTTAAGTTGTGGAAAGGCAGGCTTTTCATGCATCTCAGCAAACCCACAAGGTTGTGTTTTGGAAAAAGTTTATAAATGACTTTTTAAAAATATTTTGGGGTTTATGTGGAATTATATGGTTGGGTTTTGGGTCTCTTTGAAGAGGGAAAAGTGGGGGGGGAGTGTAAATAGTATAATATTTGCAAAATATTGGGAAAGAGGGTCTCTTTGAAGAGGGAAAGTGGGGGGTGTAAATAGTATCATATTATTTGCAAATATTGGGAAAGAGGGCAACTTTTGCAAACTTCAGACATTGCCCTTCCTCCTTATAGTTATTATTATTAATATTAATTATTATTATTATTATTATTATTGTATCATAATATTTGCAAAAGCGGCCGGCAAATATTGGAAAAGAGGGCGACTTTTGCAAATTTCAGACATTGCCCTTCCTCCTTATAGTTGTTATTATTATTATTAATATTATTATTAACAATAATAGTATCCTGTTTTTATTTCTGGATTGAGACCCAAAGCTGCTCAAAAAGCAGGGAAAGAAGTGCAGCTCCTTCTCCCTCTCTTTCCAAAAGAAGAGTCGTGGGAAAGTGCTCTAACAATAATAATATTAATAATAATAAATAATTAATAATAGGTATTTAACCTCCTGACAGTGTTGTTTACCTCCCTGTTTGAGTGTCCCTCTTCTTGAGCAGTCCAAGGCCAGGAAGGAGAGTCCCTTCTTCCCCTTTTCCTTCCACTTTCCTCTTTCTTTCTCCCTCTTTTTCCCCCAAGGTGATCCTCCTCCTCTTCCTTTTTCCTTTCCCAAAGAGAGAGATCCCTTTGCTCTTCCTCTTCCTCCCATTACTCAAGAGGAGAAACACCTTGGCACCCAGGCAGTGAGGCATTTCCTTCTCCCTTCCTTTCCCTCTCCTTTAGATCCCCCCTTTTTTCCCCAAAGGAAGAGACAGAGCTTGTCTCCGAAAGCCCTCCTTCTCCTCTTTCTCTTTTGGACTCTCTCTTTCCCAAGGAGAGCTTAAGTTACTCAGAAGAAGGACCAGACTCCGGTGCTTGGCACCCAAGGTGTTCCTCCTTCTCCTCTTCCTTTTTCCTTCCCCAAAGAGAGAGATCCCTTTGCTCTTCCTCTTCTTCCCATTACTCAAGAGGAGAAACACTTCTCCCTTCCTTTCCCTCTCCTTTAGATCCCCCCTTTTTCCCCCAAAGGAAGAGACAGAGCTTGTCTCCGAAAGCCCTCCTTCTCCTCTTTCCCTTTTGCACTCTCTCTTTCCAAAGGAGAGCTTAAGTTACTCAGAAGAAGGACCAGACTCCGGTGCTTGGCACCCAAGGGGTTCCTCCTTCTCCTCCTTCTCTTTTGGACCCCCCTTTTTCCCTCCAAAGGGGAGAGAGAGAGTGCTTTGCTCTGAAGGCTCTTCAGCTCCTTCTCCTCTTTCTCACTTTCCCTTCTAAACCTATTTCCTAAAGAAAGTTTAGTTGGAAGAAGGACTCAATCCCAGAGTTTGGCTCCCAACTTTCCTCCTCCTCCTCTTTCTCACTTTCCCACCCAAAGGAGAGAGTGAGAGGGGGGGCTTGGCCTCAGTGCTTTGCTCTGAATGATCTTCTCCTCCTTCTCCTCTTTCCCTTCTAAACCTATTTCCTAAAGAAAGCTTAGCTGGAAGAAGGACTCAATCCCAGAGTTTGGCTCCCAGGGTATTCCTCCTCCTCCTTTTCCTCACTTTCCCTTTTAGACATCCTCTTTCCTAAAGAGAGCTTAATTGGAAGAAGGACTCAACTCCAGTGCTTGTCTCCCAAGGTATTCCTCCTCCGCTTCCTCACTTTCCCAAGGAGAGCTTAGTCGGAAGAAGGAGCAGACTCCAGAGCTTTGCTCTTAAGGTGTATCTCCTTCCTTCTCCTTCCTTTTTGGACTCTTTTCCCCCAAAGGTGAGAGAGAGAGGGCTTGGCCTCAGCTTTGCTCTGAAGGCTCTCCTCCTTCTTCCTTTTTGGACTCCTTTTTTTCCCCAAAGGAGAGAGAGAGAAAGAGAGAGAGTGCTTGGCCTCAGTGCTTTGCTCTGAAGGCTCTCCTCCTTCTCCTCTTTCCCTTTTAAACCTATTTCCTAAAGAGAGCTTAGTCGGAAGAAGGACTCAACCCCAGAGCTTGTCTCCCAAGGTATTCCTCCTCCTCCTCCTCCTCCTCACTTTCCCTTTTAGACCTCCTCTTTCCTAAAGAGAGCTTAGTTGGAAGAAGGACTCAACTCCAGTGCTTGTCTCCCAAGGTATTCCTCCTCCGCTTCTTCCTTTCCCTTTTGGACCCATTCTTTCCCAGGGAGAGCTTAGTCGCAAAGACTCAACTCCAGTGCATTGCTCTCCTCTTTCTGCTTCTCTTTTGGACTCCTTTTCCCCCCAAAGGAGAGAGCGCTTAGCTGAGAAGGTCCTCCTCCTTCTCCTCTTTCCCACTTTCCCTTTTAGACCTGTTTCCTAAAGGAAGGACTCCACTCCAGTGCTTTGCACTCTCTCCTTCCCTTTTGGACTTTTCCATCCCCAAAGGAGAGAGTGTTTTGCTCTGCAGACCCTCCTCCTTCTCCTCTTTCCCACTTTCCCTTTTAGACCTCCTATTTCCTAAAGAGAGCCACAGGAAAGACTCAACTCCAGTTCTTGGCTCTTTCTCCTTCCCTTTTGGACCCCCCCCCCCCCCCCAAGGAGAGGGTGCTTTTCCTTGAAGGCCCACCTCCTTCTCCTCTTTCCCACTTTCCCTTTTAGACCTCTTGTTTCCTAAAGAGAGCTGCAGGAAGGACTCAACTCCAGTGCTTGGCACCCAAGGTATTCCTCCTCCTCCTCCTTTCCCAAGGAGAGCGGAGTTGGAAGAAGGACCAGACTCCAGGGCTTTGCTCTCCGAGGTTTCTTCTCCTCCTTCTCCTTCTTTGTTGGACTCCTTTTTTCCCCTCAAAGGAGAGAGGGCTTTGCTCTGAAGGTGGTCCTCTTCCTCCTCCTCTTTCCCAAAGAGCGTTTAGTTGGAAGAAGAAGCCCAAATCCAGTGCCTGGCTCCCAAGGTGTTTCTTCTCCTCTTCCTCCTGTGTTGGGTTCCCTTTTTCCTCCCCAAAGGAGAGCGCGCTTTTCTCTGAAGGTGGTCCTCCCTCCTCTTCCTCTTCCCCTCTTTGGGACCCCCTTCTTTCCCCCTTTCCCTGAAGGAGGCCCCTTAGAAGGACCGAACCCCTTTCCCCGTCTGTCTTTCTCTCTCGGAGGAAGGAAAGGGGGAAAGAGTGAGGGAGAGCGGGCCCCTGGGGTGGCTCCGGTCTTTCTCTCTTGGAAGAAGGAAGGAAGAGAGAGGGAGAGAGGGCGCCTGGGTTGACTCCAGTCTGTATTTCTCTCTCAGAAGGAAGGAAGAAAGTGAGCCGCCTCTGGGGTGGCTCCGGTCTGACTTTCTCTCTTGGAAGAAGGAAGGAAAGAAGAGAGGGAGGCTGTCTCTCTCGGAGGAAGGAAGACAGAGAGAGGAAGAGCGGGCCCCTGGATTGACTCCTGTCCGTCTTTCTCTCCCGAAGGAAGGAAGGAAGAGAGAGGGCGCCTGGGGTGGCTCCAGTCTGACTTTCTCTCTTGGAAGAAGGAAGGAAAGAAGAGAGAGGGAGAGAGGGCGCCTGGATTGACTCCTGTCCGTCTTTCTCTCCCGAAGGAAGGAAGAGAGCAGGTCCCTGGGTTGGCTCCGGTCTAACTGTCTCTCTCTCTCTCGGAAGAAGGAAAGAAGAGAAGGAGAGTGGGCCCCTGGGGTGGCTCCGGTCTGACTTTCTCTCTCGGAAGAAGGAAGAGAGAGAGCGGGCACCTGGATTGACTCCTGTCCATCTTTCTCTCCGGAAGGAAGGAAGAGGGCGCCTGGGGTGGCTCCGGTCTGACTTTCTCTCTCGGAAGAAGGAAGGGAGAGAGAGGGAGAGCGGGCCCCTGGGGTGGCTCCGGTCTGTCTTTCTCTCTTGGAAGAAGGAAGGAAAGAAGAGAGAAGGAGAGCGGGCCCCTTGATTGACTCCTGTCCGTCTTTCTCTCCCGAAGGAAGGAAGGAAGGAAGAGAGAGGGCCCCTGGGGTGGCTCCGGTCTGACTTTCTCTCTCGGAAGAAGGAAGGAAGAGAGGGAGGTCGGGCCCCTGGGGTGACTCCAGTCTGACTTTTTCAGAAGAAGGAAGGAAGAGAGGGAGAGCGGGCGCCTGGGGTGGCTCCGGTCTGCCTTTTCCTCTCAGAAGAAGGAAGAGAGTGGGTGCCTGGGGTGGCTCCGGTCTGACTTTCCCTCTCGGAAGAAGGAAGGAAGAGAGAGGGACAGAGGGCGCCTGGGGTGGCTCCGGTCTGCCTTTTCCTCTCAGAAGAAGGAAGGCAGAGAGGAAGAGCGGGCGCCGGGGGTGGCTCCGGATGCGCGCGCGCCCCTGAGAGGATGGCCTCGGAGCTGTCCCTGGGCGTGGTGGGCGTGGGGGGCGCCCCGGCCGACCACCTCCCCACCAGCCCCTTGGCCATCGAGTACGTCAACGACTTCGACCTGATGAAGTTCGAGGTGAAGAAGGAGCCGGCGGAGGCCGAGCGCTTCTGCCACCGCCTCCCCCCGGCCGGCTCCCTCTCCTCCACGCCCCTCAGCACCCCCTGCTCCTCCGTGCCCTCCTCGCCCTCCTTCTGCGCCCCCAGCCCCGGAGGAGGAGGAGCTGGGGGAGGAGGAGGAGCGGGGGCCAACGCAGGAGGGCCCCATGGAGGCCAAGCTGGACCAGGAGGACCCCTCCAACAAGGTGGACACGGCGCAGGAGGAGGAGGTCAAGGCAACGGGGGCCAAAGCAAGGCTCAACTGGAGGAGCTCTACTGGATGTCCGGGTACCCCCCACACCTCAACCCAGAGGCGCTGAACCTGACCCCCGAGGACGCCGTGGAGGCGCTCATCGGGGCCCCTCACCACCATCACCACCACCACCACCAGAGCTATGAGGGCTTCCGAGGAGGACAACCCTTCCCTGGGGAGGAGATGGCCCCTTCGGCGGGGCACCAGCACCACAGCAATGGGGGCCACCACCACCACCACCACCCAGCGGGAGGGCACCACCACCACCACGGGCACCACCCTCACCACCACCACCACCCTCACCACGCGCTGCGGCTGGAGGAGCGCTTCTCGGACGACCAGCTGGTCTCCATGTCGGTGCGGGAGCTGAACCGGCAGCTGCGGGGCTTCAGCAAGGAGGAGGTGATCCGCCTCAAGCAGAAGCGCCGCACGCTCAAGAACCGCGGCTACGCCCAGTCCTGCCGCTACAAGCGCGTCCAGCAGCGCCACATCCTCGAGGCCGAGAAGGGCCAGCTCCAGGGACAGGTCGAGGCCCTCAAGGCCGAGCTGGCCCGCCTCGCCAAGGAGAGGGACCTCTACAAGGACAAGTACGAGAAGCTCGCCCTCGCCAACAACAACAACAACAGCAGCGCCAACAACAACGCGCGCGCCTACGGGCCAGCCCGGGAATCCGCCAACAACAACAGCAACAGCAACAACAAAGCGCCCTCCGCCGCAACAGACTTCTTCCTGTGAGGACACAAGGGTGCTTCAAGGTGTGACGGGGGGAATCCCGCGCCAAAAGGACACTCGCTCTCTGTGCATCTCTCCAAAAATAAGGCCCAGCCTGGCCTCCACTTTTTGGAGAACTTTGGGGAGCAAAAAGGATGAGACTGTGCGCAAAGGAAGCCTCTCCAAAAGGGACTTTCTCTTTCTGCATCTCTCAAAAACATTAGGCACACTTTGGGGCACTTTTTGGAGGACTTGGAGAGTTTACAGAAAGGAGCAAAAAGGATGAGACTGTGCGCCAAGGAAAGCTCTCCAAAAGGGACTTCCTCTTTCTGCATCTCTCAAAAAATTCAGTCCACTTTGGGGCACTTTTTGGAGAACTTTGGGGAGCCAAAAGGACGAGATTATGCGCAAAGGAAGCTTCTCCGAAAAGACTTCCTCTTTCTGCATCTTTCAAAAAAGAAAAAAAAATCGGCCCACTTTGGGGCACACTTTGGAGAACTTGGAGAGCCAAAAGGACGGGACTGTGCGCAGAGGAAGCCTTTCCAAAAGGGACTTTCTCTTTCTGCATCTCTCAAAAACATTAGGCACACTTTGGGGCACTTTTTGGAGGACATAGGGAGCTTACAGAAAGGAGCAAAAAGAATGAGACTGTGCGCAAAGGAAAGCTCCCCAAAAAGGACCCTCTTTCTGCATCTCTCTCACAAAAATTCGGCCCACTTTGGGGCACTTTTTGGAGAACTTGGGGAGCTTAAAGAAATGAGCAAAAAGAACGAGATTGCCCAAAGAAAGCCTCTCCAAAAAGGACCATTTTTCTGCATCTCTAAAAACATTAGGCACTTTTTGGAGAACTTGGGGAGCCAAAAAACGGGACTGTGCGCAAAGGAAACCTCCCCAGAAAAGACCCTATTTCTCCATCTGTCTCAAAAAAATTCTGCCCACTTTGGGGCACATTTTGGAGAACTTGGGGAGCTTACAGAAATGAGCAAAAAGAACGAGACTGTGCGTCAAGGAAGCCTCTCCAAAAGGACACACTCTCCAAAAATAAGACCTAGCTGGCTTTCATTTTGGGGCACTTTTTGGAGAACTTGGAGAGCCAAAAGGACGGGACTGTGCGCAAAAGAAGCCTCTCCAAAAGGGACTTTATCTTTCTGCATCTCTCAAAAAAAAATTCGGCCCACTTTGGGGCATATTTTGGAGAACTTGGGGAGCTTACAGATTAGCCCAAAGCGGGGAAAAGGAAGAGGAAACGTGTGCCAAAGAGAGACACTTGGGGTCACTTTATGGAGAACTTGGGGAGCTTACCGAAAGGAGCGAAAAGGACGAGACTGTGCGCAAAGGAAACCTCTCCAAAAGAATCCTCTTTCTCTCTGCACCTCTCCAAAATTAAGGCACATTCAGGCCACCAAGTTGGGTCACTTTTTGGAGAATTTGGGGAGTTTACAGATTAGCCAAAAGGGGGGAAAGGAGGAGGAATTGTGCGCCTCTCGGCCCCTCTCCAAAGAGAGACACTTTGGCTCACTTTTTGGAAAACCTGAAGCTTGCAGAAGGACACAAAAAGGAGGTGACTGTGCGCCAAGGAAGCCTCTCCAAAAGGACCCTCTCTTTCTCTCTCTCTCTCTGCGCCTCTTCAAAATAAGGCACGTCCAGACCATCACTTTGGGTCACTTTTTGGAGAACTTGGGGAGCTTACAGAAGGCGCAAAAAGGACGAGACTGTGCGCAATGGAAGCCTCTCCAAAAGGACCCCGTCTTTCTCTCTCTGCGCCTCCAAAAATTAGAGCTCCCGTTTGGACTTATTTATTTTGAGTCTCTCCTCTAAATAAACGGGTGACAAAGAGGGAAAGGAAGAAGGAAGCCGCTCCAAAAGGATCCCCTTTTCACCTCTCCAAACAAGGAAAACATGAGCTCCCTTTTTTGGACATTTTGTCTCCAGTTTGGGGAGAACCCGACGCGCTCTCCAATTTCTCCTGTGAACCAGAACCCGAGGGGGAAAGAGGGGAGCAAAGAGAGGCGGGTGAGCCGACGGGACTGTGCTCAAAGGCAGCCTCTCCAAAAGGAAACCTCCATCTCTCCCAAAGGACTTCACCCCAAAAGTAAAGCCAGGCCTCCACTTTCGGGTCTGGCTTCTCTTGAGAGCTTGGGGAGGTTTTGCCGCCCTTCCCAGGATGAAGGAGGGCTCAGAAAGAGAGTCGCGGGAGGAGGAAGAAGAGGAACCGAACTGTGCGCAAAGGTTGCTTCTCCCTTTTCTACCTCTCCAAAAAAAAGGGGGGAAACTCAGACCTCCCTTGTGACTGACTTTTGCCTCTTGCCCTCCTTGAAACAAAGGGAACAGGGATGCCAAAAAGGTGAAGAAGGAGGGGGAGGCTTTGCGCAAAGAAAGGTTTTCCCAAAAGGACTCCCCCACCTCTCCAAAAACCCCATTGCGCCTCTCCAAAAAGGGAAAAAAGCCCGACCTCCCTTTTGACTGACTTTATTCTCTTGGAAATAAGAGGAAGGGGAGAGGAGACTGGGTTTTTTGGGGGGGGGGGGCTGCCTGCAAATAACGCTAAGGGCCCCCTCCCATCCCTAACCCCCCCTCCCCCGTTGCTCCTCCAAAAAGAAGGTCCTTTTGGTGTCTTTTCTCCCTCCTGTAGAGAAGGAAAAAGGACCCCTGTCTCTCCAAAAAAGAGGCCAACCTCGGACTCCCTTTGGACTGATTTTTATCTCTTTCTCTGGTGTAAATAAGATGAAAAGGGGACCCCCCCCTCCGCTCCCCCAGGACTGCCTCTCTTCCCACTGTCACCCCCCAAGGGCTTCCTCCAAGTGGGGCGCCCGCCTTCGTACCTTTTCTATGGACAGAAGAAGAAACCAGACTTTTGGACACACAGCTGGCTCCCCTTCCTTTTCCCCTTTCATGGGGGGCTGCTCTTTTCGCCTTCCCTTTGCCCCCCACATCTGCAACCGAAAGGGGACTTTTGAGAGGGAAAACCTCCATTATTCCCCCCCCCCCCCCAAGGACGCCAAGCCGCCTGAACACGCGTGTCTCTCTACCCGACTTCGGATTCCCACGTGCGCCAGGATGCGCATCTTGCCGGACCCTCCATTTGCCCCCCAGATCTGGACCCGAAAGGTGACTTTTGAGGGGGGAAAACCTCCATTGCTTTTCCTCAAAGGACGCCAAGCCGCCTGGACACGCGTGTGTGTCGACCTGCCTTTGGATTCCCACGTGCGCCAGGATGCGCATCTTGCCGGACGACGCAGAGACCTTTCTTTCCAGAAGGGATTTTTGCTTGGGACCCCCTTTAAAAAAACAACAACACTTTTTTTTCTCCTCCTCTTTCCATTCCCGCATGCCGGACATGTCTGGGATTCATCCTTCCATCCATCCTTCCTTTCTTTCTCTTCCTTCCTTTCTTTCTCTCGTTCATTCTCCCCCTTGCTTCCTTTTTTTCTCCCTTCTTTCCTTCCTTTTTTCAAGCTTATGTCGTTATTTTCTGTCTTATTAATATAATTTATTATTTTCTAATTCTTTTTCTTTATTATTCTTAAAAACAGCTATTTCTCCTTGCTTTCCTTCCTTTCTTTCTCACTTCCTAAGTTTTGCGTTATAACTTTCACTTTCTTCGGTTTGCATGCCTTCCATTTCTATCATTCTGTTTCTGATTGCTCTTCTTCTTCCTTTCATCCTTCCTTCCTTCCCATTTTCCCCGTCCTTCCTTCCTTTCATTCTCTCCCTTCCTTCTCCTCCTTCCTTCCTTCCTTCCTTCCTTCCTTCCTCCTTCCTTCCTTTCCTTCCTTCTCCTTCCTTCCTTCCTTCCTTCCCCTTTCCTTCTTTTCCTTCTTTTCTCCTTCTTCCTTCCTTCTTTCTCTTTTCTTTCTTCTTCTTTTCTCCTTCCTTCCTTCTTTTCTCCCTCCCTCCCTCCCTTCCTCCTTCCTCCTCCCTCCCTCCTCCCCTTCCTTCCCTCCCTTCCCTTCCTTCCTTCCTTCTTTCCTTCCTTCCTTCCTTCCTTTTCCTTTCCTTCCTTTTCCTTCTCCTTCTCTCTTTCTCTTCCTTCTTCTTCCTTCCTCTTCCTTTTTTCTTTCTTTTCCTTTCCTTTCTACTTTTCTCCTTTTCTTCATTTCTTTCTCTCTTTCTTTCTCTCTTCCTTCTTTTCTTTTTCACTTCCTTCCTTTTTACTTTCTCCCTTCCTTCCTTCCTCCTTGAAAATAGAAGGAAACACACGATTTCCTCCTTTGCATCCTTCTTTTCCCCTCATCTCTTTCCCTATTTTTCTTCTTCTTCTGGTACAGAGCACATCTCTTTTTATTTTTTTGCTGAGTCTTAATTGAAAGATCCAAAAAAGGAGCCCAATTTTCTGCAATGTGATCCTTTTTTTCATCCTTCCTTCCTTTTCTCTGGATCCAAGAAGGACCTTCAGACCATGGGATGAGTTTACTTTTAATCTTTTTTTTTGTGCCTGTTTGTGTTTGTTGTTATTTTCTAACAAAAGACAAAACGGGGAACTGAGCCAGAATAATTTATTATTATGTCTACTTGTACATATATATATAATATATCAATAATAATGTCTGACTTGCCCTTCTTCTCTCTCTCTCTCTCTTTCCTCCCCTTTTGAGCCTTCATTTTGCTTGGTGACTTTCAAAGAAAAAGAAAACTTGAAAAAAAATTATATACAGAACACAAGTCTTAATGAAAGTTTGTATGTAATAGCATGCAAATCATATAAAGAGTTAATTTTAACTGATGTTGACAAAGCCGAATGCACTATATACAGTAATCGTTTGGGTTAACTGAGGCCTGGGCAAACTTGGGCCTTTTTAGGTGTTTTGGACTACAACTCCCACAATTCCTTCCTTTCTCTCGCCGGACCTTTTCCCTACAGGAGTTGGCTATTTGTTTGAATTCTTCTTTGGTGATTTCTCCCTTTTTCCACTTCTTGTGCATGTCTCTTTTTGAGTCAGTTAGAAATTCTTTGGATATCCATTCTGGCTTCTTTGCACTTGTCCCATTTTTTCTCTTTGTTGGTACTGTTTGCAATTGCGCCTTGAATTGTGGGAATTGTAGTCCAAAACACCTAAGAGGACCCAAGTTTGCCCAAACCTTGGTTAAAAATAATGCTGTTTTGTTTTTATAGAGATTTTAAAAATTTATCTATGCTGTTGAAATAATACAAAATAATAATAATATTGGGGGGGGAAGGAAAATAAACAACTCGGAAGACCATTTGAAAGGCAATAGAGTAATAATAATAATAATATATGAACTGCAATCTGTTGGCTGCTATATATTAATAATAATAATATTATGACTAATACTATGCACCAGAATTATTTATTGAAATTCCAAGGGAGGAAAGGAAAGGAAATAAAAAAAAAAATACTGTTTTGAACCTTGGTTTATTAAAAAAATGCACATTTTTTTATTTATAGCAAAAATAAATTAAAAGAAAATTAATAATATTAATTAATCAACCGATGACGACAACGACAAAAACAAACAACAAAAACTAAAAATAATATCTTTCAATGAGCGCTGAACTGATGTAGAGAGCTGGGCTTTTGGTATGTTGCTGTGAGTTTTCCAGGATCAATTGCCATGTTCAGGAAGCATTCTCTCCTGACGTTTCGCCCATATCTATAGTAGGCATCCTCAGGGTTTGTGAGGTCTGTTGGAAACCAGGCAAGTGGGGTTTATATATCTCTGCAATAACATCCAGGATTGGAGAAGGAACTCATGTTCAGGAAGCATTCTCTCTTGACGTTTCGCCCACATCTATAGCAGGCATCCTCAGGGTTTGTGAGGTCTGTTGGAAACCAGGCAAGTGGGGTTTATATATCTATGCAATAACATCCAGGGTGGGAGAAAAAGAACTCTTGTCTGCTTGAAACAAGTGGGAATGTTGCAATTGGTCACCTTAAATGGCCTTGCAGCTTCGAAGCCTGGCTGCATCCTGCCTCACATCTACAGGAGTAGATACCATATTCTATATACCATGCAGCTGTGGACAAGTCTATATAGGGACCACCAAACACAGCAGCAAGTGGGGCTTTTCTGTGAAATAGATTTTATTTTCGTGTCAGGCGCGACTTGAGAAACTGCAAGTCGCTTCTGGTGTAAGAGAATTGGCCATCTGCAAGGATGTTGCCCACGGGATGCTTGGATGTTTAAGTCGCTTCTGGTGTGAGATAATTTGCTGGACCGAAGCCTGGATGGCCATCTGTCGGGGGTGCTTTGAATGCAAGGAACATCTTCCTCACTGTAAAGAGAACTGTTCAGCAGTGGAACTCTCTGCCTCAGGGAGTGGTGGAGACTCCTTCTTTGGGGGCTTTTAAGCAGAGGCTGGATGGTAATCTGTCGGGGGTGCTTTGAATCAAGGAACGACTCCCTAACCGTAAAGAGAACTGTTCAGCAGTGGAACTCTCTGCCTTGGGGAGTGGTGAAGGCTCCTTCTTTGGAAGCTTTTAAGCAGAGGGTGGATGGCCATCTGTCGGGGGGGGGGGGCTTTGAATGCGATTTTTCTGCTTCTTGGCAGAATGGGGTTAGATTGGATGTCCCACCATCCTTGTGGGAGGCTTCTCTCATGTCCCTGAATGGGGAGCTGGAGCTGACAGAGGGAGCTCATCTGTGCTCTCTCCAGATTCAAACCTCTGACCTGTTGGTCTTCAGTCCTGGGTTTAACCCATTGTGACATTGGGGGCTCCCGTGGAATAGCAGGGGAATACCAGACAAAAAATCAATCTGGGCCAGCTCACACTTCCCAACAAAGGATTCCCCCGGAGTTCATTCCACAGATATATAAACCCCATTTTCCTAGCTTTCAACAGACCCCACAAACCCTGGAATAGATATATAAACCCCACTTGCCTAGTTTCCAACAGACTCCACAAACCCTATAGATGTGGGCAAAACGTCAGGAGAGAATGCTTCTGGAACACAGCCATACATCCCGCAAAACTTATAGCAACCTAGTGATCCCGGCAATGAATGAATGCCTTTGACAAAACATTGGGCTTTTGGTATTTGGGTTTTCCTTTTTTGTAATAATAATAATAATAATAATAATAATAATAATAATAATAATAATAATAATATTGTTTATTTAGAGGGGAAAAATTTGTAAACATCGAAATAATATTTTTTTTCCAAAGCCCGGCACAATTTTACGATTTGCAAATTGCTGGAAAAACCTGGTGCATTTTCAATAAACCTTTTTTGGATTTTTGGGGGTAGGTTTTTCGATGCTCTCCATCGAAATCCAGTTTTGTTTAGAATTTTCGACGGTGATGATTATGATTAATTAATTAATCCTGAGGACGAGATGCTTCGTTTTGTTTTTCCACATCCTGCTCTTGAGCCATTGCAGGCTGTTTGCGAACTCAAACCAACTTAAATATTTATATATAAATATAGATAGATAGATAATATATTTTTTGTTTACTTGTCATGACCTTGTTTCTCTTTTTGTGTTTCCGGCATCCGTGCAAAAGCTTCCGTTGGGCTTTCCTTTGCTACCAAACAAACAAACAAACAAACAAAAAAATAAATCTCTTTAGACATAATTTACTTGTTTTCGTCGTGACTTTTTAAGGTTTCTTTCTGGGGTTCAAGGACCAAATTTCTGGCTCAAAAAGCTAAAATATAAAGGAATGGTTTCTGTTGGAAAATATGGAAAATATGCAATTGAAATATTTCAAATTTGCTTCAAGGAAATGCAAAACCTTTGGAAATGATGCTCTAATTTAGCACAAAACGAATAATCCGATTGCCACGTCGTTTCACGCTTGGTCGTCTGATATCTTTGAATGTCTGCATCAGATTGTGTTAATTAGCCCTTGAAAACGAGTTTCCTTCTGATCGATATGCAAATATAATATTTCTCTCTCCGACACGATTTTGGATACAAAATCTTTGTAGGCAGATGCTTACAATGATAACCTCAGTCCCAAAGCTTTTGGAGATGTTTTAGCTCTTGCAAAAAGGAACATGATAGTTTGATTTAAGTTTTCCGGCCTTTTTTCTTTCATTCTCTCCTTCCTTCCTTCCTTCCTTCCTTCCTTCCTTCCTTCCTTCCTTCCTTCCTTCTTCCTTCCTCTTCCCTTCCTTTCCTTTCTTTTTCCTTTCCTTCCTTCCTTCCCCCTTTTTTCCTTTCATTCTCTCCTTCCTCCTTTTTTTTTTTCTCTTTCCTTCCTTTCCTTCCTTTCTTTTTTTTTTTTTTTTTTTTTTTTTCCTTCCTTCCTTCTCTCCCTCTTTCCCTTCCTTCTCCTTTTTCTTCCTTCCTTCCTCCTTTCCTTCCCTTCCTTCCTTCCTCCTTCCTTCCTTCCTTCCCTTCCTTCCTTCCTCCATCCCTCCCTCCCTTCTTTCTTCCTTCCTTCCTTCCTTCCTTCCTCCCTTCCTTCCTTCCTTCCTTTCCTTCCTTCATTCCCTTTTTTCCTTCTCTCCTTCTCTCCTTCCTTCCTTCCTTCCTTCCTTCCTTCCTTCCCTTTCTTCCTTCCTTCCTTCTTCCTTCCTTTCCCTTCCTCCTTCCTTTCCTCCTTCCTCCCTCTCCTTCCTTCTTCCTTCCTTCCTTCCTTCCTTCCCTTCTCTTCCTTCCTTCCTTCTTTTCTTCCTTCCCTTTTTTTCCTTTCATTCTCTCCTTCCTTCCTTCCTTCCTTTCCTTCCTTCCTTCCTTCCTTCCTTCCTTCCTTTTCCTTCCTTCCTTCCTCCTTCCTTCCTTCCTTCTTCCTTCCTCCTTCCCTCCCTCCCTCCCTCCCTTCCTTCCTTCCTTCCTTCCTTCCTTCCTTCCTTCCTTCCTTCCTTTCCCTTTTCTTTCTTCTTCCTTCCTTCCTTCCTTCCTTCCTTCCTTCCTTCCTTCCTTCCTTCCTTCCTTCCTTCTTGCCTTTCCTTCCTTCTTGCCTTTCCTTCCTTCTTTCTTCCCTCCCTTCCCTCCTCTTTCTCCCTCCCTCCTTCTTTCCCTTCTACCCTTTCATCCTTCCTTCCTTCCTTTCTTCTTTTCCTCCCCTTCCTTCCCTTCCTTCCTTTCCTTCCTTTCCTTTCCTTCCTTCTTTCCTTCCTTCCTTCCCTTTCCTTTTTCTTCTTTCCTTCCTTCCATCCTTCCTTTCCTCATTCCTTCTCCTCCTTCCTTCCTTCCTTCCTTCCTTCCTTCCTTCCTTCCTTCCTTCCTTCCTTCCTCCTTTCCTTCCCTCCCTTCCCTCCTTCCTTCCCTCCTCCTTCCTTTTTCTCCTTCCATCCTTCCCTTCCCTTCTCCTCCTCCTTCCCTCCTCCTTCCTCTCTTTCTTCCTTCCTCCTTCCTTCCTCCCTCCCTCCCTCCCTCTCCTTCCTTCCTTCCTTCCTCCTTCCCTTGCATCCTCAGAGGTTGTGAGAACATGCTTTTTTCCATGTAAGTTCTTAAACATTTTGCCTCTAAATATGTGAAACAGATGTATTTAGAGGTTGCAATAGATTAATTTATTCTCTGGGTTGCTGTGTGTTTTCCCGGCTGTCTGTCCATGTTCCAGAAGCATTTTCTCCTGACATTTTGCCCACATCTATGATAGGCATCCTCAGAGGTTGTGAGAACATGCTTTTTTCAAGTAAGTTCTTAAACATTTTGCCTCTAAATATGTGAAACAGATGTATTTAGAGGTTGCAATAGATTAATTTATTCTCTGGGTTGCTGTGTGTTTTCCCGGCTGTCTGTCCATGTTCCAGAAGCATTTTCTCCTGACATTTTGCCCACATCTATGATAGGCATCCTCAGAGGTTGTGAGAACATGCTTTTTTCCATGTAAGTTCTTAAACATTTTGCCTCTAAATATGTGAAACAGATGTATTTAGAGGTTGCAATATATTAATTTATTCTCTGGGTTGCTGTGAGTTTTCCAGGCTGTCTGGCCATGTTCCAGAAGCATTCTCTCCTGACGTTTCACCTGCATCTATGGCAGGCATCCTCTGAGGTTGTGAGAACATTATGATTTTTCCAAGTAAGTTCTTAAACATTTTGCCTTTAAATATGGGAAACGGATGTATTTAGAGGTTGCAATAAGTTAATTTATTCTCTGGGTTGCTGTGTGTTTTCTGGGTTGTCTGGTCATGTTCCAGAAGCATTCTCTTCTGACATTTCACTTGCAACTATGTCAGGCATCATCAGAGGTTGTGAGAACATGCTTTTTCCAAGTAAATTCTTAACCATTTTGCCTTTAAATATGGGAAACAGAGGTTGCATTAAGTTAATTTATTATCCGTGTTGCTGTGAGCTTTCCGGGCTGTCTGGCCATGTTCAGGAAGCATTCTCTCCTGACATTTCACCCACATCTATGGCAGGCATCTTCAGAGGTTGTAAGGTATGTTGGAAACTAGGAAAATGGGGTTTGTATATCTGTGGAATGATGTCCAGGGTGGGAGAAAGAACTGTTGTCTGCTTGAGGCAAGTGTGAATGTTGCAATTGTATTGTCGAAGGCTTAGACCTCACAACCTCTGAGGATGCTTGCCATAGATGCAGGCGAAACGTCAGGAGAAAATGTCTCCAGAATATGGCCATATAGCCCGAAAAAACCTACAACAACCCAATGTTGCAATTGATCACCTTGATTAGTATTGAATAGCCTTGCAACTACAAGGTCTGCCTGCTTATTGCCTGAGGGATCCTCTCACATCTGAAGAAGTCTACCACTATATAGCTGTGGACAATCTTATATATATATTGTTTAGCATTTGGAAAATAGGTTTTTGGAGCTGAGGCTAAGAATGGAAAGAACAGGAATCAACCTAAAAGCCTTTCTTTCTTCCAAGAAGGAAAAGTCAAAGTCTGTTTTGCAACTAACCTGATGCGTACAATTTCATTTTGGAGCGAAAGGTTGTGTGTGTGTGTGTGTGTATACACGCACACAGAGAGAGAGAGAGAGAGAGAGAGAATAAATTGTGTTGTTGAAGGCGTTCACAGCCGGAAACATTACGGTTTTCTGTGAGTTTCCCAGGCTGTCTGGCCATGTTCCAGAAGCATTCTCTCCTGATGTTTCGCCTGCATCTATGGCAGGCATCCTCAGAGGCTGTGAGGTCTATTGGAAGCGAGGAAAATGGGGTTTATATATCTGTGGAATGATGTCCAGTGTGGGGGAATCCTTTGTTGGGAAGTGTTAGCTGGCCCAGATTGATTTTTGTTTGGAATTCCCCTGCTTTTTGAGTGTTGCTCTTTATTTACTTTCCTGATTTTAGAGTTGTCTGTTGGAGGCAAGTGTGAATATTGCAATTGGTGGCCAATTAATTAGCATTAAATAGCCTGGCAGCTTCAAAGCCTGGCTGCTTCCTGCCTGGGGGAATCCTTTGTTTGGAGGTGTTAGCTGACCCTGATTGATTTTTGTCTGGAATTCACCTGTTTTCTGAGCATTGCTCTTTATTTACTGTCCTGATTTTAGTGTTTTTAAAAATACTGGTAGCCAGATTGTGTTCATTTTCATGGTTTCCTCCTTTCTGTTGAAATCGTCTACATGCTTGTGGATTTCAATGGCTTCTCTGTGTGCAACATTCCCACTTGTCTCAAGCAGACTAGAATTCTTTCTCCCACCCTGGACATTATTCCACAGATATATAAACCCCACTTTCCTAATTTCCAACAGACCTCACAAGCTCTGAGGATGCCTGCCGTTGATGTGGGCGAAACGTCAGGAGAGAATGCTTCTGGAATATGGCCAGACAGCACGGAAAACTCACAGCAAACCGTAATGTTTCCAGCCATGAAAACCTTCGACAACACGGTTTATTATCTCTCTCTCTCTAAATATCCAACCTTTCACTCCAAAATGGGATTGTACGCATCAGGTTTTAGTTGCAAAACAGGCTTTGACTTTTCCTTGCTTGAAGAAAGAAAGGGAGGCTTTTACGAGGGTTGAATGAAAAGTAATGCCTCCAACTTCGTAACTCCTCAACAGATGGCAGTACTAATATGGGGCAGGTACTGGCTTGTTCAGTAGGCTCTCCTCTACAGTTCCATTTTGGAGGGAACCCTTAGCATTGAACCCTTTTACGAGGGTTGAATGAAAAGTAATGCCTCCACCTTCGTAACTCCTCAACCGATGGCAGTACTGGTATGGGGCAGGTACTGGCTTGTTCAGTAGACTCTCCTCTACAGTTCCATTTTGGCGGGAAGCCTTAGCATTGAATGGTTGTGTTGTTAAAGTGAAAAGTAATGCCTCCAACTTCGTAACTCCTCAACAGATGGCAGTACTAGTATGGGGCAGGTACTGGTAGACTCTCCTCTACAGTTCCATTTTGGAGGGAAGCCTTAGCATTGAACAGTTGTGTTATTAAAGTGAAAAGTAATGCCTCCACCTTCGTAACTCTTCAACAGATGGCAGTACTGGTATGGGGCAGGTACTGGCTTGTTCAGTAGACTCTCTTCTACAGTTGTATTTTGACGGGAAGCCTTAGCATTGAACAGTTGTGTTGTTAAAGTGCAAAGTATGGAACCCTGCACAGATGGTTGGTCAATGCGATTTAAGAAACACACAGTCATTGAATTCTTGACAGCAGAAGATGTCACTACAAAGGAGATTCATCAGAGAATGCAAGCTGTTGATGGTGATTGTGATGATGTGAGTACTGTGCATCAAAGATGTTGAGGTGTCACCTTCTGCTGTTGAGAATTCAATGACTGCACGTTGCTTAAGTTGCATTGACCGACTGTCTGCACAGGGTTCCATACTTTGCACTTTAACAACACAACCGTTCAATGCAAAGACTTCCCGCCAAAATGGAACTGTAGAGGAGAGTCTACCAAACAAGCAAGTACCTGCCGCATACCAGTACTACCATCTGTTGAGGAGTTACGAAGGTGGAGGGATTACTTTTCATTCAACCCTCACAAAAGCCTTCCTTTCTTTCTTCAAGCAAGAAGGAAAAGTCAAAGCCTGTTTTGCAACTAAAACCTGATGCGTACAATCCCATTTTGGAGTGAAAGGTTGGATATATATAGAGAGAGATAATAAACTGTTTTGTCGAAAGCTTTCATGGCTGGAAACATTACAGTTTGCTGGAAGTTTTCCATGCTGTATGGCCATATTCCAGAAGCATTATCTCCTGACATTTCACCCACATCGATGGCAGGCATCCTCAGAGCTTGTGAGGTCCGTTGGAAACTTGGCAAAGGAAGTTTAAGGGAGGTTTATATATCTGTGGAATAACAACACAACCGTTCAATGCTAAGGCTTCCCACCTAAATGGAACTGTAGAGGAGAGTCTACTGAACAAGCAAGTACCTGCCGCATACCAGTACTGCCATCTGTTGAGGAGTTACGAAGGTGGAGGCATTACTTTTCATTCAACCCTTGTAGGTTGATTCCTATTCTTCCCATGCTTGTCCCTAGCTCCAAAAACCTATTTTCCAAATGCTAAGCAATATATATAAGATTTAACCTATTTTCTCTGTTCTCAGTTTATTTATGCCATAAGGTTTTATTTTGCATTTTTTGTCCATTTCCAGACAATATATTTTTTCTGTTTCCTCCCCGGATTCAGAGCGCAGGCCACTGACTTTTATTTTCCATGGCCGTAAAATGGGTTTATCTCTTACTTCAGCTTCTCGGCCGGGAGTTTATGTTCTCTTTGGAATCACCCCATATAACGTTAGGAAGGAAAGAGATAGAGGGTGAAATGGGGAAGGGGGAAAGGCCCTCTTTTAAGAGTCAGGAAGCTGAGATCTACAATCTGGGAAGTGTTTTGATTTTTTGCAGGGATTGCCTTTCAATATAGGAAGGTCCTACTTGGTCATCTGTCTATTTTAAAACATTTATAAGAGCTGGAAATACAATATTACACAGAACATTTAAATGATGTATCACTGAGATTCATCCAAATGCATTCTTTCCCAATTAGAAGGTTATTCTGATATTATTACGGTACTTGGAAAAATATCTTCCCATAAGATATCTAATTCGGACTTAAATATATCCCTTTCATGCTGTGCAATTGCAGGATTTTGATGCCACTTAGAAGGCCATGATTGCATCCCATTAAAGCCTGGGATTTGTGGAATATTTCAACTTCTCTGCCAGGAATTTGGAAACTGCAAATCCCAGCGTGCCACAAAATGCAATCGTGACAATGAAAAGGAATCGTTTTGCAGAGAAATTTTTGATTTTGGTTCTTCTCCCATAAGATTAGTTTCTGTCCTTGGAAATCCTCAGCTGCTTATTATATAGTAGCTGTACCTGTCACGCGTTGCTGTGGCCAACCTTTCCTCTCTTTCTCTCCCTTCCTTCCTTCCTTCCTTCCTTCCTTCCTTCCTTCCTTCCTTCCTTCCTTCCTTCATCCTTCCTTCCACCCTCTTTCCTTCCTTCCTCTTTCCTTCCTTCCTCCCTTCCCTTTTTTCTTTCATTCTCTCTCTCTCTCCCTTCCTTCCTTCCTTCCATCCATCCATCCATCCATCCTTCCCTCCCTTTTTCCTTCCTTCCTTTCCTTTTTTTCTTTCATTCTCTCCTTCCTTCCATCCATCCTTCAATCCTTCCTTCCCCCTTCCTTCCTTCCTTCCATCCATCCTTCCCTCCTTCTTTCCTTCCTTTCTTCCATCCATCCTTCAATCCTTCCATCCTTCCTTCCCCTTCCTTCCTTCCATCCATCCATCCATCCATCCTTCCCTTTTTTCTTTCATTCTCTCCTTCCTTCCTTCCTTTCCTCCCCCTCTTCCTTCCTTCCTTCCTTCCTTCCTTCCTTCCTTCCTTCCTTCCTTCCTTCCTTCCTTCCTTCCTTCCTCCCCTTCCTCTTCCCCTCCTCCCCTCCCTTATTATGAGTGATGGTCACTCGTTGGCCTGAGAGGTGTATTTTGCCCAAATTTCATATCAATTCATCCAGTGGTTTTTGAGTTATATTAATCCCACAAACAAACATTTTATACACGTACACACACACACACACATTAGCCATCCCCTGCCACACGTTGCTGTGGCCCAGTCTGTGTATATGTGTTTTGTGTGTGTATATATATTTGTATATATGTGTGTTTGTGTATATATATGGTTTCACACATACGTTGTAATGCATTTTTGGTTTTTTGGCCTTTTAAGTCCCTTCTGCTGTGTTTTTCAGTGTTTTTATGAGTCATGGTCACTCGTTGGCCTGATAGGTGTCTTGTGTCCAAATTTGGTGTCAATTCATCTAGTGGATTTTGACTTATGGTAATCCCACAAATGAACATTTCAGTCTGGTGATCTGGAAAATAAAGTAATGAGAAAGTGTTGGTTTCTAATATATATATAATTTCTTTCTTCTTGTGGGTAAACAGTATTTATTGTTGTTTCTTTGTCAGTGTTGATGTGGAGATTGTCTGGTTTTCCTACTCTGGAACATACAACATATCATTGACCTTCTTTAGGGGTCCCTTTCAAATCTATCATACTATATCTGTGTGTGTGTGAATCATATCTCTCTCTCTCTCTCTCTCTCTCTCTCTCTATCTATCTATCTGTGGCTGGATGGCTCTTTGTCAGGAGGGCTTTGTTTACGTTTTCTTGCCTAAGTGAAGAGAGTTGGATTGGATGGCCTTAAGTATTTTGTTGGTCATGGGGGTCCTGTGTGGGAAATTTGCCCCGATTCTGTCGTTTGTGGAGTTCAGAATGCTCTTTGATTGTAGGTGAACTATAAATCCCAGCAACTACAACTCCCAAATGTCAATGTCTGTTTCCCCCAAACTCCATCTGTGTTCATATTTGGGTGTATTAAGTGCTTGTGCCAAGTTTGGTCCAGATCCATCATTGTTTGAGTCCACAGTGCTCTCTGGATGTAGGTGAACTACAACTCCCAGACTCAAGGTCAATGCCCACCAAACCCTTACAGTATTTTCTCTTGGTCGTGGGAGTCCTGTGTGCCACGTTTGGTTCAATTCCATCATTGGTGGAATTCAGAATGCTCTTTGATTGTAGGTGAACTATAAATCCCAGCAACTACAACTCCCAAATGACAAAATCAATTTTTTTGAGTGATGGTCACTCCTTGGGTTAGTAGGTGTCTTGTGGCCGAATTTGGTGTCAATTGGCCCACTGGTTTTTGAGTTCTGTTAATCCCACAAACGAACATTACATTTTTATTTAGATAGATAGTTAGATAGAGATGGATAGATGATAGATAGATAGATAGATAGATAGATAGATAAATTCTAAAGTGCAAAGTCTTAAAATTCATATCTCTTATTGTTAGGTTTGTGAAAAGTTTGAATTGAGTTCCTTTGGGCAGTGTTTCCATTTTCTGGTCATCTGCAGTGCCTCGCTGTAGCAGTTTGGTACCACTACCTCTGAGGATGCTTGCCATGGATGCAGGCGAAACGTCAGGAGAAAATGCCTCTAGACCATGGCCATACAGCCCGGAAAAACCTACAAAAACCCAGGTTGGTACCACTTTAACAGTCCTGGCTCTCTTTTCCTATAATTTTGAGATTTATCAAATTGCAGGGAAGCCTTGGCTACAAAGTAGAAAATTCTACGTCCCTCCCTAAACTACAAATCCCATGCTTCTCCAGGAAGGAGAATATAGAATTGGAATCAAACTCTTATATTTGTGAGTTAAAAAAACAGGGAGTAGAGAGAGGTAAACAAGCAAGCAAGAAATGCATGCAGTAGAAACATTTTGTGACTTCTATCAATACCAGACTGCTGAGATCAAGCAAATCTTTGGATTGTTTATTCAGATTGTTTCCAAAAAAAGAGTAATGTATGCAACATAGAGCAGCATGAGGGAGCATTTCTTTGAACGGCACCAAATGCTTCATTTTGCATCAGTTTTGCGGCACCCTTTTTAGCATTGTAGCATTTGTGTGTCATTCTCTGTTTGCAATCATGCAAAATCTGGGCATTGCCAGGCCATTTTCTGATGGGCAGGAGACTTCTCGTTGTAGTGACGATATCTGCATTGGAGCATAACTTGTAATTTTGGTTGCGTGGCGTTGCACTTGAATATTAGGATGAATTTCCTGTTGGTAAGGGATGTTCAAATACATTTCTACCTGGGATTCTGATGGAGGAGTCTCCTTCTCTGGAGGTTTTAAGATGAGGCTGGATGGCCATCTGTCGGGAGGGATCAGATTGTGCTTTCCTGCAGAATGGGGTTGGTTTGGATGGCCTTTGGGGTGATGTCTGAATGGCTCTGAAAGCCAGAGGTGGACATCCAATTCTTTCTCTTCTGTCCTTCTCTCACGTTGTTGTCTGTTTATTTTTGGATATATGGTGGGCTCTCTATCATCATCGTCATCCATCATTATCGTCATCGTCATTCATAGAATCATAGAAAAAATCTTGCCAAGAAAGTCCTATAATAAGGTCACCCTTGTTTAGAAGCCATAATGGTTAATATTAAATTTATATGATTGCAATTCCCCACTTTTTCTAGAGATCGGTGTAAGACACTCTCCTCTCTTTCTTGGATTTTTATGGTTTCTTTTTTTGCCCTTTTTAAATTTCAAGTGTTAGATACGTAGGTAGATGGATGGATGGATGGATGGATGGAAGGAAGGATGGAAGGATAGATGGATAGGCGGATAAAGGGATGGATGAATGGATAGAAGGATGGATGGACAGGTAAATGGATGGAGGGATGGAGGGATGGATGGACGGGTAAATGCATGCATGCATGCATGCATGCATGGAAGGATGGATGGATAGATAGATAGATAGATAGATAGAAGGATGGATGGATGTATCGATCGGATCAATGGATCGTTCGGATCGATGGATCGATTGGATCGATGGATAGATGGATCGATAGATGGATAAATAGACGGATGGATAGATGGATAGATAGATGGACAGATGGATGGATTGATGCATATATGGATGGATGGATGGATGGATAGATATAGATGAGAGAGAGATAGGTATATAGATAGATGAGAGATAGATAAATACTAGACAAATAAATAGACAGATAGATGGATGGATAGATAGATGCATGCATGCATGCATGGATGGATGGATAGATAGAAGGATGGATGGATGGACAGACAGATGGAAGGATAAATGCATGCATACATGGATGGATACATAGATGGACAGATGGACCGATGGATGGGTGGGTGGGTGGGTGGATGGATAGATAGATAGATAGATAGATAGATAGATAGATAGATAGATAGATAGATAGATAGATAGATAGACAGATAGATGGATAGATAGCTATGCACACACACACACAAGGAAAACAATTTTACAAATCCCAGCAAACAATGCTTGACAGACAGGAATTTTGCAAAACATTACCTTATAATTCATTATTTTGTGGTTTGCAAAGGGATCTTGTAGTAGAGACAAACGGCAAAAACATCATTGGCATCGTATGCTTTCGTTAAGCCAATGGTGCATCGTCTACACCGTGGAATTCGTCTACAAAGTGCAGTTTGACTGCACTTTAATGGCTCAATGCTATGGGGTCCTGGTCTTCCCTGACAAAGTGTGATGGTGCTTTACTAAGCTGAAAATCCCAGGGTCCTATTGCATTGAGCCACAGCAGTTGAAGTGAAGTTGAATGGCATTAATTCTCCAGTATAGATGCACCCTCTGTCTATTCTTTGTATTTTGTGCCAGTTTTCGTATCTGCCTCGAGTGCTTTTTCCTGTAACCCTCATAACAACCTTGCAAGGTAGGCCAAGGCAGCTGATACTCATCCGATGGACCAAAATGCCTGGGTTGAAACCCGATTCATATGGTGCCTGGTCCTCCAGATGCTGCGGCACAGATTTGGAGATGCATCATCCAATTCTGGCATTTATGCTGTGGGATACTTGGAAGTTTTAGTTTTCTGTTCCCACTTAGCTCCGTTACAGGTGACGGCCCAGATGACTTCTTACCTTGAAGCCCTTGGCATTGCCGCTCGTTGCTAAGACTGGCACAGTTACCTGGATGCACCATTTTGGCCAAAAAAGCTACGTCACCAATGAAGTCTGGATGAGGCCTTGACTTCCCTCTCTTCCAGGTGAGTAGAGTTTGCACAGGTGGCATGTAAGACAAGTAAAACACAATGTGATCTCACACTTATCAACCTGCAACATAATGGGAATTATTTCAAAGTATTTGTATCCAGTAAAGGGATTGTTGTTTTTTGTACCAAGGCTGCATCTACACCAGGTATGGGCCAACTTTGGCCCTCCCTCCAAGTGTTTTAGACTGCAACCCCCATAATTCCTAACTGTTGGAGTTCAGCCTGTGATTGTGTTTCAAGATCAGGGTGCTTTGGATGTGCGGAATGATGTAAATGAGGTTCAAGATGGCAATAGTTTGGTCAGTGATATTGATACAGAGAATGACATAGACACATGTTCAAAGCGTAGTTTCCCATGAGAATGTTCCTACAGGGTATAGGGATGATGGTTTACTCCCTGAATTGCTCCCAGAGAGTTCCCAGGATTTGGGGCTTGAAAACAACTCGGCACCTGCAGAAACTAATGAGCGTATATATAACGGGCGGAAATCAATGAAAACAGACAGGTCGAGCAATGCCTTCGGCGTCCTGCCAAGCTTCAACAGAAAAAGATAAGGGCCACTCAAGGAAAGCAAAACCAGTTTCTGAGTCCTTGGAAAGACTTAAAAGTTCCAAGCATGGAAAATATAGCCAGATGAAGAATTGTTTAGAACCCTGCTAAGTTCTTGTCCTTGCGTCAAAGAAGCCTTGCTTGGAAGATTCATGCTTAAGGATTTCTTGTTTCCTGGTTTGGTTTTTGTCCCTTGTGATTACCTGCTCATGCCTTGGATCAACATTTCCTGGTTCTTTGTATTTTGTTAGAGAGTTGTGGACTTTGTTTCTGGGCATCGCTGAACTCTACCTTGGACTCATTTGTTCTTGCTTATCTTTTTACCTAATTGGATTTACCTATTCCTTTAAAGTGTTTTTTCACTTTGCTGTTTTTACTTACCTTCAATAAAAGGATTGCTTTCTCTGCTCAACGTCAGAGGATTATTCCTGTCCTGGAGTGCAACACTAACAGCATCCACACTGGGTTGTTGTAGGTTTTTCCGGGCTATATGGCCATGTTCTGGAGGCAATTTTTCTCCTGACGTTTCGCCTGCATCTATGGCAAGCATCCTCAGAGGTAGTGAGGTCTGTTGGAAGTAGGAAAATGGGTTTATATATCTGTGGAATGACCAGGGTGGGACAAAGGACTCTTGTCTGCTGGAGCTAGGTGTGAATGTTTCAACTGATCACCTTGATTAGCATTTGATGGCCTGACAGTGCCTGGAGCAATCTTTTGTTGAGAGGTGAGACTTTTGTCTGCTGGGGCTAGCTGTGAATGTTTCAGCTGATCACCTTGATTTGCATTCAATGGCTTGGAAGTGCCTGGGGGAAATCTTTTGTTGAGAGTGATTTTATGTGCCTGTTTGTTTCCCCTCTGTTGTTTTGCTGTTGTAATTTTTGAGTTTTTTTATTACTGGTAGCCAGATTTTGTTCATCCACACCGTTATATCAATGTGGTTTTTATCTACTATCAGAAAGAAAGAGGAAATGTGATTTTGTGTGTTGTTGCAAGCTTGAAATATATTGCAAGCTTGAATTTCCAAAGCTTCATTTTGGAAGAGTTTTTTTTAAAGTGTTGGATAGGGATGCATCTGTACTGAGGAATGAATGCAGTTTGCAGTTAGTTGCCATTGCTCAACAACAACAATTTTATTGTATTGTCGAAGGCTTTCGTGGCCGGAATCACTGGGTTGTTGTAGGCTTTCTCAGGGTATATGGCCATGTTCTAGATGCCTCTAGAACATGGCCATATAGCCCAAAAAAACCTACAACAACCCAACAATTTTATTTCTTACCTGCCTCTCTTCACGGCTTGAGGTGAGTTACAGCATAATTAAAACATGTAAACAAGGCTATGAAAACTTGGGAGTTGTAGTATGGCACCAGCACTCTTGAGTAGAGAAGGCTAAAGACTTTGTAAAACTCCCATTGCTCCATAGCATAGAGCCATGGCAGCCAAACTGGTGCCAAACTGCGTTAATTCTGCAGTGTAGATGCACCCTAGTCTTCCAAAAGGAGCTTTGTTTACATATTTTAAAGTAATATTTTTGTGCCTTTTAAATGATTCCATATTAGAGAAAGATGTGAGTTTGTTTTAGCATCAAACTGCAAATGTCACATTTGGGAAAATGAAGGAATCGAGCAGCTCCTTTGGAATAATGAGCTCAGAGCTTTTCGGAAGGGATTTAGGTTTTGCTTGTTGTTTCTATGTTCGTGCCTCTGATTCTTTCCTAGGGCTTTTGTTATGATCCCTAGAGTTTGTTGAGACGCTCCTATGGATCGAAGGGCTAGATTTCCTCCCTCCTTTCATTAATCGTCTGTTTTGTTGCAGAGGCTCTGCTTGCTTGATTTCCATTTCCATGCCTCTATAGTTTTGGAGTCCCCGGTGGCACAGTGGTTTAAACCACTGAGCTGCTAAACTTGTTGACCGAAAGGTCTCAGGTTCGAATCTGGGGAGCGGCGCGAGCTTCCGCTGTCAGCCCCAGCTTATTCCAACCTAGCAGTTCGAAAACATGCAAATGTGAGTAGATCAATAGGTACAGTTCCGGCGGGAAGGTAACGGCGCTCCATGCAGACATGCCGGCCACATGACCTTGGAGATGTCTAAAGACAATGCCGGTTCTTTGGCTTAGACATGGAAATAAGTACCAACACCTAGAGTCGGACACGACCAGACTTTATGTCAGGGGAAAACCTTTACCTTTACTATTCCACAGTTTGGCTTCTTAAACTGGACTAGCTGTCCCCTGCCACGCTTTGCTGTGGCCCAGTCTGTGTAGATGTGTTTTGTGTGTGTGTGTGTTTTTTTTGTCATGTCAGGAGCAACTTGAGAAACTGCAAGTCGCTTCTGGTGTGAGAGAATTGGCCGTCTGCAAGGACGTTGCCCAGGGGATGCCCGGATGCTTTGATGTTTTATCATCCTTGTGGGAAGCTTCTCTCATGTCCCCGCATGAGAAGCTGGAGTTGATAGAGGGAGCTCATCCGCCTCTCCCCGGATTCGAACCTGTGACCTGTTGGTCTTCAGTCCTGCCGGCACAGGGGTTTAACCCACTGTGCCACCGGGGGCTCCTGTTTTGTGTGTGCATATATTTGTGTATATGTGAATATGTATGTTTGCATATTTGTGTGGTTTTATGCATGCGCTGTAATGTAATTTTGGGTTGGTTTTTTTTTTGCTTTTTTCATCCTTTCTGCTGTGTTTTTATGAGTGATGGCCACTTGTTGGCCTGAGAGGTGTCTTGTGTCCAAATTTGGTGGCCATTTGTCCAGTGGTTTTTGAATTATGTTAATCCCACAAACGAACATTGCATTTTTATTTATACTAGCCGTCCCCTGCCACGTGTTGCTGTGGCCCACATGGGGGTTCTGTGTGGGAGGTTTGGCCCAATTCTATCGTTGGTGGGGTTCAGAATGCTCTGTGATTGTAGGTGAGCTATAAATCCCAACAACTACAACTCCCAAATGTCAAGATTCTATTTTCCCCAAACTCCACCAGTGTTCACATTTGGGCATATTGAGTATTTCTGTAGAGTTTGGTCCAGATCCATCATTGATTGAGTCTACAGTGATCTCTGGATGTAGGTGAACTACAACTCCAAAACCAAAGAACACTGCCCACCAAATCCAGTATTTTCTGTTGGTCATGGGGGTTCTGTGTGCCAAGTTTGGTTCAATTCCATCGTTGGTGGGGTTCAGAATGCTATGTGATTGTAGGTGAACTATAAATCCCAGCAACTACAACTCCCAAATAACAAAATCAACTTTTTTGAGTGAAGGACATACATTGGGTTGTTAGGTATTTTGTGTCCAAATTTGGTGTCAATTCATCCGGTGGTTTTTGAATTATGTTAATCCCACAAACGAACATTACATTTTTATTTATATAGATCACACCCGGTCTTCAAACCCTTCTGAGGCTGCGTTCACACTGTAGAATGAATGCAGTTTGATGCCACTTTAACTGCCATGTCTCAATGATATGGAGTCCTTGGAGTTGTAGTTTGACAAGGTTTTTGCCCTTCTCTGCCAAAGAGTGCCATAAACCATAATTCCCAGACTAGGATGCAATAGAACAATGGCTTCAAACTACAAGAGAGGAGATTCCACCTGAACATGAGGAAGAACTTCCTGACTGTGAGAGCCGTTCAGCAGTGGAACTCTCTGCCCCGAGGTGTGGTGGAGGCTCCTTCTTTGGAAGCTTTTAAACAGAGGCTGGATGGCCATCTGTCAGGGGTGATTTGAATGCAATATTCCTGCTTCTTGGCAGGAGGTTGGACTGGATGGCCCATGAGGTCTCTTCCAACTCTTTGATTCTATGATTCCCAGGTTTCCATAGCATTGAGCCAGAGCAATTAAAGTGGCATCAAACTGCATTAAAACGACAGAGTAGATGCACTCTAAGCCTAATTATATACTAAGATGATCAGGAGATATAAAGCTGATTTGCAGAAAAGGGAACAACACCCCATCCATGGCTTGGTGGGTCTTGCAAAATCAAAGCTTTGCCCCTTTTGTTGTTGTTTACTAACATCTGCATATCACGAATTGAACGATTTAGCAATTCTGCAACAAATCGCTAAACCATTCAATTCATCCTATGCAGATAATTTGCTTGGTTGTAAATCGTACTCAAAGATATGATTTGCACTTTGCTTGTAAGGCTTTTGCATCTGGATTTCAAAACAAAGATTCAGGAGGCATTTTCCTCCAAAATGTGATAATTCTGCAGAAATTTTCCTTCCACTGTTGAACAAATGCATTTCAACACCACTTGAATTGCTACAGATCATTGCTATGGGTGCCCTGGGATTTGTAGTTTGGTGAAGCACCAGTTGTCTTTGGCAGGGAATGCTAAAGACCTTGTAAAACTACAATTACTTCTAGAGTAGCTTGACCTCGAATCACAAGCTTGAATCACGTTTCCCGTGGGATATGGAGAAATGTATTCATATTATTGTCGAAGGCTTTCATGGCCGGAATCACTGGGTTGTTGTGGGTTTTTCGGGCTATATGGCCATGGTCTAGAGGCATTCTCTCCTGACGTTTCGCCTGCATCTATGGCAAGCATCCTCAGAGGTAGTGAGGTCTGTTGGAACTAGGAAAAAGGGTTTATATATCTGTGGAATGACCAGAGTGGGACAAAGAACTCTTGTCTGTTGGAGCTAGGGGTGAATGTTTCAACTGACCACCTTGATTAGCATTTGATTGCCTGGCAGTGCCTGGAGCAATCTTTTGTTGAGAGGTGATTAGATGTCCCACCCTGTCCTCCCAACCGTGCTATATGCCATACGGATGTCCCGGTCCTCAAACACTCTCTGCTTCTGGGTTGTTGCAGGTTTTTCGGGCTATATGGCCATGGTCTAGAGGCATTCTCTCCTGACGTTTTGCCTGCATCTATGGCAAGCATACTCAGAGGTAGTGAGGTCTGTTGGAACTAGGAAAATGGGTTTATATATCTGTGGAATGACCAGGGTGGGACAAAGAACTCTTGTCTGCTGGAGCTAGGTGTGAATGTTTCAACTGACCACCTTGATTAGCATACAATGGCCTGACTGTGCCTGGGGCAATCTTTTGTTGAGAGGTGATTAGATGTCCTTGTTCGTTTACTCTCTGTTGTTGTGCTGTTGTAATTTTAGAGTTTTTTTTAATACTGGTATCCAGATTTTGTTCATTTTCATGGTTTCCTCCTTTCTGTTGAAATTGTCCACATGCTTGTGGATTTCAGTGGCTTCTCTGTGTAGTCTAATAATATTCATATTATTGTTTCTTCTATGTCTTTCAAGGTGGTTCGGAAATAGTTAATACTTGCTTTTCTTACCTTGGAGGGAGGGAAAGAAGGACTCTCCTTAGATAGTGGGCCCTCGGGATCCACGGATGCAACATCCACAACTTGGAAATATTTTTGAAAAACCGCAAAAAGACAAAACTTGATTTTCCCATTTTATATAGAGATTGCTATTGTATATAATGGAATGAATATGTGTGTGTGTGTGTGTGTGTCTATATCTACTAGTATCTCTCTCTCACTCTTTATTTCCCTACCTATTATCTATTTATCTCTCTTTCTCTCTCGCTATCTCTATCTATCTGTCTCTCTATTGCCATGCCTGCCTATCTCTATCTGTCTGTTTATTTATCTACCTGTCTAGTATATATTTATCTCTCATCTATCCATCTATATACCTACCGCTATTGCTGCCTATCGTCTATCATCTATATGTCTCTCTCTATCTATATGTCTCTCTCTATGCACCGTACCTAACTCTCTATTTATTTATGTATCTGTCTAGCATCTATCTATCTCTCATCTATCCATCTATGTCTGTCTGTCTGTCTGTCTATCTATCTAGTTGTGTATCTAGTTGTGTATCTAGTTGTGTATCTAGTTGTGTATCTAGTTATCTATCTAGTTATCTAGTATCTAGTTATGTACCGAGCTATCTATCTAACTATCTATATCTATCTATCTATCTATCTATCTATCTATCTATCTATCTATCTATCTATCTATCTATCTAGTTATCTATCTAGTTATCTATCTAGTTATCTATCGAGCTGTCTATCTCTCTGTCTATCTCTCTCTCTCTCTCTCTCTAATCTCTTTCTATAAACCTATCTATCAACCGTCTATCTCTCTATCTCTCTATCTATCTATCTCTCTATCTCCTTATCATCTCTCTATATATACCTATCTCTATCTATCTATCTATCTATCTATCTATCTATCTATCTCTAGTTATGTATCGAGCTATCGAGCTATCTATCTATCTATCTATCTATCTATCTATCTATCTATCTCTATCTATAATCTCTTTCTATAAACCTATCTATCATCTCTCTATCTCTCTATCTCCTTATCATCTCTCTATATATACCTATCTCTATCTATCTAGTTATGTATCGAGCTATCGAGTTATCTCTCTCTCTCTCTCTCTCTCTCTCTCTCTATCATCTCTTTCTATAAACCTATCTATCTTCTATCTCTCTCTCTCTCTCTGTCTATCTATCTATCTATCTATCTATCTATCTATCTATCTATCTATCTATCTATCTATCTATCTACTCTCTATCTCTCTATTTCTCTATCTATTGATCTATCTATTTACCCATATAGTATTGATGTATATCTATCAATCTATATACATATCTCTCTCTCTACCTATCTCTATCCATTTAGTATTTATATATCATCTATCCATCTCAATATCTATCTATCATCTATCTATCTATCTATCTATCTATCTATCTATCTATCTATCTATCTATCTATCCATCTATCCCTATCTATCTATCTATCTATCTATCTATCTATCTATCTATCTATCTACATGTATCTCTCTCTCTACCTATCTCTATTTATCAATTTAGTATTTATATATAATCTATCCATCTCAATACCTATCTATCGATTGATCTATCTATTTATCCATATAGTATTGATGTATATCTATCCATCTATATACCTCTCTATCTATCTATCTATCTATCTATCTATCTATCTATCTATCTATCTATCTATCTATCTATCTATCTATTGATCTACCTATTTATCAATATAGTATTGATGTATATCTATCCATCTATATACCTATCTCTCTCTCTCTACCTATCTCTATCCATTTAGTATTTATATATCATCTATCCATCTAAATACCTATCTATCTATCTATCTATCATCTATCTATCTATCTATCTATCTATCTATCTATCTATCTATCTATCTATCTATCTATCTATTGATCTATCTATCTATCTATCTATCTATCTATCTATCTATCTATCTATCTATCTATCTATCTATCTATCTATCCATCTATCCATCTATCTATCCATCCATATAGTATTGATATATATCTATCCATCGATATACCTATCTCTCTCTCTCTACCTATCTCTATCCATTTAGTATTTATATATCATCTATCCATCTAAATCTCTCTCTCTCTCTCTATCTATCTATTTATCTATTGATCTACCTATTTATCTATATAGTATTGATGTATATCTATCCATCTGTATACCTATCACTCTATCTCTATCTATCCATTGAGTATGTAGATGTCATCTATCCATCCAAATTCCCATCTATCTATCTATCTATCTATCTATCTATCTATCTATCTATCTATCTATCTATCTATCTATCTATCTATCTATCTATCATCTATCTATCTATCCATATAGTGTATGTATATATATATCCACCTATATACCTATCTCTCTCTCTCTACCTATCTCTATCCATTCAGTATTTATATATCATCTATCCATCTCAATACCTATCTATCTCTATTTATCACCTATCTATGTAATAATAATGATGATAATAATAATATCTATAATCTATTTATCTATCCCTATGACTCTATTTATATACTTACCTACTTTTCTCCATCTCTCTCTTTCTCTCTCGATTTTCTCTGCAGTTTTAGTGAGTCCCTGGGAGTTTTGAATGCACTTGCATTAGGCATCAATTGCAATAAATATTGTGCATTTATTTTGATTTTAAAAGAAGGCCTTCTATCGCTTCTCAAATGTTGAATTATACGGTATCTAGAACATAACTTAGTTATGTCATGGTCTAATGTTTGGTGCTGTCTTCATTATTATTTTGATGTGGGTGTTGGGTACGATTTGGGTGGTTTCGGTTAGTTTGTTTAGCATCGTACGGCATTGAATGTTTGCAGCAACTTGTTGTAAACCAACCTGAGTCCCCATAAGTTTTATTATTTGATTATTATTATATTCTCTTGTCGCGGCTTATGGACAGAGTGAGGCATTGGGATGCCGTGTGTGTAGGACAACCTCTTATATCTCCGTTTAATGCACAATTTATCCTGAATTTTGTGTGTCGGATGTGCAGCAACGTCTGTTTGGTGACCGAGGAGGGTTTGCATTGGGAAACGGTGCCTGTTGTTGGTTTTTCTCTCCCGGATTGGGAGCCACCCAGCGACAGTTATATAACCCTTGTGTTTCTAGCCCTTTCTCTTCTCTCTGTTTATATTGTCGCTTGGTGTTTTTTTTCCGCACGGACAGACAGCGAGCCAGGCCATTCCATTTGGGTTAATTATTTTTCTCTCATTCTCTGTGGCTTCTTTCCTTTTCTCATAGAAAGGAGGGGGAAAAGAAATTAAAGGAATGTGGAATCGCCTCAAAGGCAAATTGGGTTTTATTTCAGCATGAGCTTTCGTGAATATGGTTTTGAGTGTCATCTTAGTGTTATCTGCTTTGAGTCATAGAATCACAGAATCCTAGAGTTGGAAGAGACCTCATGGGCCATTCAGTCCAACCCCATTCTGCCAAGAAGCAGGAATATTGCATTCAAATCACCCCTGACAGATGGCCATCCAGCCCCTGTTTAAAAGCTTCCAAAGAAGGAGCCTCCACCACACTCTGGGGCAGAGAGTTCCACTGCTGAACGGCTCTCACAGTCAGGAAGAGTCTCTGTAGTAGTAGTAGTAGTAATAGTAGCAGTAGTAGTATATTATACAAATAATTATATGCAGTTAAAATACAAGAAAACTATTATAATTAATAATAGTAGGTTGTTGTATAATACTATACAAAAATTAATATGCAGTTAAAATACAAGAAAAACTATTATAATTAATAATAATAGGTTGTTGTATTATATATAAAATTAATATGGTTGTTGTTGTATAATATTATACAAAAATTAATATGCAGTTAAAATACAAGAAAAACTATTATAATTAATAATAATAGGTTGTTGTATTATATTATATAAAATTAATATGGTTGTTGTTGTTGTATAATATTATACAAAAATTAATATGCAGTTAAAATACAAGAAAAACTATTATAATTAATTAATAATAGGTTGTTGTATTATATTATATAAAATGAATATGTTGTTGTATAATATTATACAAAAATTAATACGCAGTTAAAATACAAGAGAAACTATTATAATTAATTAATAATAGGTTGTTGTATTATATTATACAAAAATTAATATGCAGTTAAAATACAAGAAAAACTATTATAATTAACAATAATAGATTGTTGTTGTATTATATTATACAAAAGTTAAAATACAGGTAAAATACAATAAAAACTACTATTACTATTATAATTAATAATATTAATAGGTTGTTGTTGTATTGTATTATATTATACAAAAATTAATATGCAGTTAAAATACAAGAAAAACTATTATAGTTAATAATAATAATAATAATAGGTTGTTGTTGTATTATATTATACAAAAGTTAAAATACAGGTAAAAAACAAGAAAAAATACTATTACTATTATAATTAATAATAATAATATTGTATATTATTATACAAAAATTAATATGCAGTTAAAATACCAGAACAATTATTATAATTAATAATAATAATAATGGGTTGTTGTATAATATTATACAAAAATTAATATGCAGTTAAAATACAAGAAAAACTATTATAATGAATAATAATAGGTTGCTGTTGTATTATATCATACAAAAGTTAAAATACAGGTAAAATACAAGAAAAACTACTATTACTATTATAATTAATAATAATAATAGGTTGTTGTTGTATTGTATTACATTATACAAAAATTAATATGCAGTTAAAATGCAAGAAAACTATTATAATTAATAATAATGGGTTGTTATATTATATAAAATTAAAATACAGTTTATTTATTTATTTATTGTGTCATCAGCAACCATTGTATTACAATTCTAACAGAGCAAAACAAACACAGAGATTAAAAAGAAAAAGAAAAAAAAAGAAAAGAAAGAAAGAAAAAAAAACCACACAGATTTTGCAAATTTCGTATTTGGTTAAATGTCCTTTGACCAGTATCTGGCCACTTGGAGTGCCTCTGGGGTTGCCGCAAGAAGGTCCTCTATTGTGCATGTGGCAGGGCTCAGGTTGCATTGCAGCAGGTGGTCAGTGGTTTGTTCTTCTCCACACTCGCATGCCGAGGATTCCACCCTGTAGCCCCATTTCTTAAGATTGGCTCTGCATCTCGTGGTGCCAGAGCGCAGTCTGTTCAGCGCCTTCCAAGTCGCCCAGTCTTCTGTGTGCCCAGGGGGGAGTCTCTCATCTGGTATCACCCATGAATTGAGGTGCTGGGTTTGGGCCTGCCACTTTTGGACTCTCGCTTGCTGGGGTGTTCCAGCGAGTGTCTCTGTAGATCTAAGAAAACTATGTGTTGATTTAAGTCGTTGACGTGCTGGCTGATACCCAAACAGGGGATGAGCTGGAGATGTCTCTGCCTTGGTCCTTTCACTATTGGCTGCTACTTCCCGGCGGATGTCAGGTGGTGCAATACCGGCTAAGCAGTGTAATTTCTCCAGTGGTGTAGGGCGCAGACACCCCGTGATAATGCGACATGTCTCATTAAGAGCCACATCCACTGTTTTAGTGTGGTGAGATGTGTTCCACACTGGGCATGCGTACTCAGCAGCAGAGTAGCATAGCGCAAGGGCAGATGTCTTCACTGTGTCTGGTTGTGATCCCCAGGTTGTGCCAGTCAGCTTTCGTATGATATTGCTTCTAGCACCCACTTTTTGCTTGATGTTTCAGGCAGTGCTTCTTGTAGGTCAGAGAACGGTCCAGAGTGACTCCCAGGTATTTGGGTGTGCTGCAATGCTCCAGTGGGATTCCTTCCCAGGTAATCCTCAGAGCTCGGGATGCTTGTCTGTTCTTAAGGTGAAAGGCACATGTCTGTGTTTTAGATGGATTAGGGATCAGCTGGTTTTCCCTGTAATAGGCAGTAAGAGCACCTAGAGCTTCGGAGAGCTTCTGTTCTACCATCTCAAAGCTCCCTGCTTGAGCAGTAATTGAGAGAAGCCTCCTCATGAGAGAAGCCTCCTCGCAGGATTGCAAGACATCCGGGCGTCCCCTGGGCAACGTCTTCGTAGACGGCCGATTCTCTCAACCCAGAAGCAACCAGAGATGACTTGAAGCATGCAAACAAGGAAAATACAGTTAAAATGCAAGAAAAACTATTATTACTATTATAATTAATAATAGGTGGTTGTTGTATAATATTATACAAAATTAATATGCACTTAAAATACAAGAAAAACTATTATAATTAATAATAATAGTAGGTTGTTGTTGTATTGTATTATACAAAAATAATATGCAGTTAAAATGCAAGAAATACTATTATTACTATTGTAATGAGTAATAATAGGCTGTTGTTGTATTATATTATACAAAAATTAATATACAGTTAAAATGCAAGAAAAACTATTAAAATTAATAATAATAAGTTGTTTTATTATATTATACAAAATTAATATGCAGTTAAAATGCAAGAAAAACTATTATAATTGGAATTAGGAAAAAGGGTTAATATATCTGTGGAATGACCAGGGTGGGACAAAGGACTCTTGTCTGCTGGAGCTATCGGGTCTATCATAGAAACATTGAAAAATGCAAAAAATGCAAAAACTTTGTTTTGAGGGACATCCTGCTATAGCACATTTTGCTCTAGTTTTTCAATTAATATCTCATAGAGTCTCAACCAATTCAACCTAGTTTGTTGCAGCCACAAAACTAGGTTGAATTATAAACCCAATTTTCCTAGTTCCAACAGACCTCACTACCTCTGTGGATGCTTGCCATAGATGCAGGCGAAACGTCAGGAGAGAATGCCTCTAGAACATGGCCATACAGCCCGAAAAAACCTACAACAACCCAGTGATTCCGGCCATGAAAGCCTTTGAAAATACAATAAATAAATAAATAAATAAAGTTTCAGGAATATAAGAATCATAGAATCAAAGAGTTGGAAGAGACCTCATGGGCCATCCAATCCAAACCCCTGCCAAGAAGCAGGAATGTTGCATTCAAATCACCCCTGACAGATGGCCATCCATCCTCTGTTTAAAAGCTTCCAAAGAAGGAGCCACCGCCACACTACTTTCAAAGTACGCACCGCACAATTAAACAAGAAATAACACTTCCAAACCAGGAACAGGAGATTTTTCAAATATTGTTACATAGTGTTGTTGTCGTTATTGTTTACCTTATTTATACCCTGTCTTTCTCCCTGAAGGTATCAACAACCACACACTGTGATCAATTTAAGACCAAGCAAATGCAAAAATTGAAAAATAACTAAACAGTATTGTGTGTTAGGTTACAAATACAACAAATTTAATTAAAATACATTCTAAAGCCCAGCATCTCCCTCAAAGTCCCACCCATAACCTCCTCAGCAACATGCAAACCCTTTTGCAATGGCAGGAAACCGGATCCGAAATGGTTGTCCATCCAGTCTCTATAAATAACCCTTCAAGAAAGGAGAGTCCCCCATTTTTGGAGTCATTCTGTTCCAGGGTGAGATAGGTGCTCCTATCAGGTGATGCCTCCTCATATTGACCCCAAAACGTCCCTTCTTGTTATTGCTTTGAGTCCCCTGCAATTCCACCTTCTATATTTAAGAGCTTTCCAACTGTTTCAGGTTGGTGGCACACTTTGCAGGCATGTGTTGTTTTACGTCACAATGATTCAGTTTTGCTGGCAAAACCAGAGCTTCGAACCATCTCTCCCAAGAGATAAGGACATATGTATTGTCGAAGGCTTTCATGGCCAGAATCACTGGGTTGTTGTAGGTTTTTTCAGGCTATATGGCCATGTTCTAGTGGCATTCTCTCCTGACGTTTCGCCTGCATCTATGGCAAGCATTCTCAGAGGTAGTGAGAACCTCACAATCTCTGAGGATGCTTGCCATAGATGCAGATGAAACGTCAGGAGAGAATGCCGCTAGAACATGGCCATATAGCATTTTATTTGAGAACTCAAAAATGCTGGACCACTCACGCAACCACCATGTCAGGCTACACAGAGAAGCCATTGAAATACACAAGCATGTGGACAATTTCAACAGAAAGGAGGAAACCACGAAAATGAACAAAATCTGGCTACCAGTATTTTAAAAAAAAGCTCTAAAATTACAACAACACATCAACAGAGAGGAAACAAACAAGGACATCTAATCACCTCTTAACAAAAGATTGCTCCAGGCACTGCCAGGCCATTATATGCTAATCAAGGTGGTCAGTTGAAACATTCACACCTAGCTCCAACAGACAAGAGTCCTTTGTCCCACCCTGGTCATTCCACAGACATATAAACCCATTTTCCTAGTTCCAACAGACCTCACTACCTCTGAGGATGCTTGCCATAGATGCAGGCGAAACGTCAGGTGAGAATGCCTCTAGAACATGGCCATACAGCCCGAAAAAACCTACAACAACCCAGTGATTCCCAGTGTGAGAAGTTTGGCCCAATTCTATTGTTTCTCACAACAGAAGTTTGGCCCAATTCTGTTGTTTCTCACAACAAACTTCTCACAACCCAGTGTGAGAAGTTTGGCCCAATTCTGTTGTTGGTGGGGTTCAGAATGCTCTTTCATTGTAGGTGAACTATACATCCCAGCAACTACAACTCCCAAATATCAGGGCCTATATTCCCCAAACTCCACCAACATTCACATTTGGGCATATTGAGTATTTGTGCCAAGTTTGGTCTAGATCCTTCATTGTTTGAATCCACAGTGCTCTCTGGATGTAGATGAACTACAACTCCAAAAGTCAAGGTCAATGCTCACCAAATCCTTTCAGTATTTTCTGTTGGTCATGAGAGTTCTGTTGGTCATGAGAATTCAGTATTCCACAGATATATAAACCCTTTTTCCTAGTTCCAACAGACCTCACTACCTCTGAGGATGCTTGCCATAGATGCAGGCGAAACGTCAGAAGAGAATGCCTCTAGACCATGGCCACATAGCCCAAAAAACCCTACAACAACTCAGCGACACCTACATAAATTGTAATAGCGCAACATATGGGGACACAACAATCTACAAAAACCATCTATTAAGCCCTTAGAGATGCATGGCTCCATTTTTACTTATGGGTTTTGTTGGCTGCTCTACAGCAGTTGCAATCTGTGCCATTTGGGAGCTCTCCAAGACGTTGAATCCGACCATCCAACTAGATTCAGCACGTTGGACAGTTCCTGGGGATGTGCCTACACTGGAGAATGAATGCAGTTTGACACCAGGATCCCATTGCAATGAAAGGGGTGCTGGGTTGCACCCCTTTCATTGTACAAACATTGATGCACCCCAAATTATAGAGGTTAGGAATGCTTTTCCATTCTGCAGTATAGATGCATTAAATACCATCGTAGACAGATGTGCACTGAGTATGAGCATGACGATGCACGCTCCATGTTGTGCCTGCGGCGGTTCATTGGGTTGCATTAGTCGGTGACTAGGTTCAGTTGTGTTGCATTGCTGTCCAATGCTAAGGCTATGTCTTGCAACAAATGTATACGGAGATATATGCTGCGTAATGTAATATTTGAGACATGATTCCAAGTGATGGAAGTAGTATGCACCATGATATTACAAGCCAGGGAATATTTTCTGTTGTGCCATGGCCATTTTTAGTCCCCTTTAGGGAGATAAAGCTGGGTACTAATACTAATACTAATACAATAATGTATACAATACTAATACAATAATGGTTAGACTGGGAGAGAGACCAAATGTTATGCTCACAGAGTTATGCAGCACTTATGCTAATTGCACTTTATTAGTGAAAGATAGCACTGTGTAACCACACTAGCCGTCCTCTGCCATGCGTTGCTGTGGCCCACATGGGGGTTCTGTGTGGGAGGTTTGGCCCAATTCTATCGTTGGTGGGATTCAGAATGCTCTGTGATTGTAGGTGAACTATAAATCCCAGCAACTGCAACTCCGGAGTGTCAAGATTCTATTTTCCCCAAACTCCACCCAGTGTTCACATTTGGGCATATTGAGTATTCATGTAGAGTTTGGTCCAGATCCATCATTGTTTGAGTCCACAGTGATCTCGAGATGTAGGTGAACTACAACTCCCAAACTCAAGGTCAATGCCAAACCCTTCTTGTGCTTTCTGTTGGTCATGGGAGTCCTGTTATGCCACGTTTGGTTCAATTCCATCATTGGTGGGGTTCAGAATGCTCTTTGATTGTAGTTGAACTATAAACCCCAGCAACTACAACTCCCAAATGACAAAATAATTTTTTTGAGTGAAGGACATACATTGGGTAGTTAGGTGTCTTGTGTCCAAATTTGGTGTCAATTTGTTCAGTGGTTTTTGAGTTCTGTTAATCCCACAAACGAACATTACATTTTTGTTTATATAGATGTACATCTGAATTCCCATGCGCACCTCCATGTCAAATATGCAATCTGGCATGATGCACACGGATACACATAAACAGCCATGTGAAATCAAGACACAACAATGTGCAATAAATGCCATGTGTAGGGATGCCAAGTGCAATGTCCATGTGCACCCATGTCCAAAATTGTGTAGGATTGTCACTTAAATGCATCAGTGTACAACCATGTGGAGATGTGTCATGTGCAAAGTCAATGCTCATTAATGTGCAACCTTGTGCAGGGGGTGTTGCATGAAATTTATAATGCATCAAGGCAAGTCCAAAGGCAGGGAAGTCATGTGTCATTTCCACGAGCATCAATGCACAACAGCAGTACCATGTACATGTATGTGCAGCAGCAACTATACACAATCATGTACAAGAATGGTATATGCCATCCTTTTGAACATTAATGCACAACCATGTGCAGCAGTGTCACATGAATTGTACATGCACATCAGTGTGGAACATTGTGTAGGGAAGTCATGGGCAATGCCAATGCATGTCAATGCACTACCATGTGCAGGAGTGTCACATGCATTGCACATGTGCATCAATGACCAACCATAAGCGAGAGTGTCATGTGCATTGCACATGTGCATCAATGACCAACCATAAGTGAGAGTGTCACATGAATTGCACATGTGCATCAATGACCAACCATGTGCAGTGAGGTCATGTGCAATGTCCCCATGCATACATGCACAATGAGATGACTCCAAGCTACTTTGAATGCTGTTTGCAGCAATTGAATTTAATAATAATAATAATAATAATAATAATAATAATAATAATAATAACAGCAATAATTATACTATAGAATAGTTGTTTATCTGGCTATTTATTCACCAGGGAAAATGGAGATGCATTGATTCCTTCAATGTTCTACAATGCATAGTTTGAATGATTTATGGATTTATTTGATTCCTATGCTGCCCTTTTCTCAATAAATTACCTGAGGTGGTTCACTAAATGGCTGCATCTACACTGAAAATTAACACAGTTTGATGCTGCTTTAATGTTGTATAGCATTCAATTATGGCTGTTAAAGCAGTATCAAATCGGGTTAACTCAACAGTGTAGATGCGTCTGATGCTAAATAACAAATGGGTCATAGTTCCAAAAGCCATGAGATGAACATTCGTGGATGATGATGAAACGTAATGCCCAAAACACAGCCCTATGGATGTGTACGTGCCTACAGACCTTTTGTGAACACTCTCCATAGGAAGCTAGCTAGCTACATACGGGGATTGCGTGTCTCCAGTCCTTCAAGGGAAAAATACAACTGGTTTTTTTTGCACTCCTCCGGGGCGTTGTGAAAGGGAACAATTGGGCTTTCTAATATTTTCTGATTGACTTGGCTCCCTCGGCGCAGCTGCCAAACCTCAGGAATGCTATTGATTTCTCCTTCTGTGTGTAAAACTCTGAGTTGCATAATTTCACAATCATCTTGGACAGGAACAAGGTTCCGCCTGATATTTCTATCCATTAAAATCACGGCGCAGGCAGAATTACTTGTCAAAATAGCCATATGGGCTGGACTACACCGCCCATCACTCCCATCCTTTTCCATATGTGCGCAAACTACACCTACCATTTATTTATTTATTCATTTACTGTATTTGTATACCACTTTTCTCAGCCAGTTGGCTGAGAATCCTTTCCCAATCCTTTCCATAGATGCTTGATTACACTTCCCATCATCCCCAACTCTTTTCATAATGCACACATGTGCACACACACATGGGACTACACTTCCCATCATTTCCCAGTCGTTTCAATGAGTTGTACTACCATCATTGTACTCCCATCATCCCCAACCCTTTTCATAATGCACACATGTGCACACACTAACAGGACTACACTTCCCATCATTCCCCAGTCATTTGAGTTGGACCACACCTCCCATCATCCCCAGCCCTTTCCATATGAGTCTGATTATACTTTCCATAATCGCCCTCCCTTTCCATATGTACTGCAACTACATCTCCCATCCTCCCCATACCTTTCTGTATGTGCTGGAACTACACCTATCACCACTCCCAATCCTTTCCATATATTATTGACTACACCACCCATCATCCCCAACCTTTTTCATAACTTGCGTGTGCGCACACACGCAGGACTACACCTCCCATCATACCCTAGTATTTTCCATATGAGTTGGACTACACCTCCTATCACTCCCCAGTCCTTTCCATGAATTTGACTACACCTCCCATAATCTTCATCCTTTTCCATATGTACTGCAACTACATCTCCCACCCTCCCCATACATTTCCATATGTGCTGGAACTACACCTATCACCACTCCCAATCCTTTCCATATATTATTGACTACACCTCCCGTCATCCCTAACCTTTTTCATAATGTATGTGCGTGTGCACAAACAGGACTACACCTCCCATCATTCCCTAGTATTTTCCATATGAGTTGGACTATACCTCCTATCACTCCCCAGTCCTTTCCATGAATTTGACTACACCTCCCATAATCTCCATCCCTTTCCATATGTACTGCAACTACATCACCCACCCTCCCCATACCTTTCCATACGTGCTGGAACTACACCTATCATCACTCCCAATCCTTTCCATATATTATTGACTACACCTCCCATTATCCACAACCTTTTTCATAATGTGAATGCGTGGACTACATCTCCCATCATTCCCTAGTATTTTCCATTTGAGTTGGACTACACCTCCCATCACTCCCCAGTCCTTTCCATGAATTTGACTACACCTCTCATAATCTCCATCCCTTTCTATATGTACTGCAACTACATCTCCCACCCTCCTCATACCTTTCCATATAAACTGAACTACACTTCCCATCATCCCCAACCTTTTCCATATAAGTCTGATTACATCTCCCATCATCCCCGTCCCTTTCCATATGTGCTGGAACTACACCTACCACCACTCCCAATATTTTCCATATATGCTCGACCTCACTCCCCATCATCCCCAACCCTTTCCATATATTCTGGGCTACAGTTCCCATCATTCTCAACTCTTTCCATATGAACTTGAACTACATCTATCATCAGCCCCAAATCTTTTCATATATATGTCACACTACAACTCCCATCATCCACAACCATTTCCATATGTGCTGGACTACATTTCCCATCATTCCCAACTCTTTCCATATGAACTTGAACTACATCTACCATCCACCCCAAATCTTTTCATATATATGTCACACTACAAATCCCATCATCCACAACCATTTCCATCTGGGTTGGGCTACATCTCCCATTATCCCTATCCCCTTCCATATGAAGTGGACCACACCTCCTATCACTCCCCATCCCTTTCCATGTGTGCTGGGCTATCTCCCATCATCCCCAACCCAAAATTTTGATATTTATATTTTCACATGCATTTGCATTGTTTTAATTGTGTCGTGCCATGTTTGCTGTTAGCTGCCTTGCAACAATATCCAATTGAAGCTTTCGTATCCTAAAACCTAGAGACTGGATCTCCATATCTTTTTGTTCTTTTTTTCTCCCCACGTCCTGCACTTGTTGGCCGGGGTTGTAAATCTTTGTGTTCCTTGCTTTCGCTTTGTGTTCCAGGCAGCGATTCCTCTGCTGTTTTATGCCGCCTTTGAGCATTATTTGTGCTCCGGGAACTCTGAAACGCATGTTGGTTTTCAGCCTGGAAAAGAGGCGAGCCGATGGAATATCACTGTACGCTCGCGGTTATGCAAACGGTTGCACAATGCGCCGTGTTTCCGAATTGCAATGTTGCATAACTTGAATGCAAAAGCACATGAGCAGCTGCAGTGTGCGCTGGTGCATCGGATGCCTTTCCCAGTTCGCTCTGGCCAAAATAAACTTGGCCAGATTGTTTGTATTTCTGAAGTCAATGCATCTACACTGTAGAATGAATGCAGTTTGACCCCACTTTAAAGTGGGGTCAAACTGCATTCATTCTACAGTGTAGATGCACCCTAAGAAGCTTTGGAACTGGATAATTCCATAGAATCATAGAATCAAAGAGTTGGAAGAGACCTCGTGGGCCATCCAGTCCAACTCCATTCTGCCAAGAAGCAGGAATATTGCGTTCAAATCACCCCCGACAGATGGCCATCCAGCCTCTGTTTAAAAGCTTCCAAAGAAGGAGCCTCCACCACACTCCCTCCGGGGCAGAGAGTTCCACTGCTGAACGGCTCTCACAGTCAGGAAGTTCTTCCTCTTGTTCAGATGGAATCTCCTCTCTTGTAATTTGTCCTCTTCTTTTTGCCATGGATTCTGCCAAGAGAAATAAACACTTAATATTTTTCTAATGATCTAATTTTATTGGGATGGCACAGGGAGTGAATAAATATGGATCTGGGCTACTTCATCCTAACTACAACTTAAATGTGTTTTATTTAATAGGGTATGCCACAATGGGGCTTACTCTGAGATCAGTATATCGGATTTTTCAATTATGGTATTCATGAAATATATTGGAGCATATTATATTAGAATTATATTGAACTGTAGGGAAAACTATGGTGAGGTGGATCTGCAGAGGCGGCCCTAGGTAATTTTCATGGTAAGCAAAAAGTATTTTGGCACGCCCCCACCAACCAATCACTGATATATATTTTCTGTTCGTCGTGGGAGTTCTGTGTGCCATATTTGGTTCAATTCCATCATTGGTGGAGTTCAGAATGCTCTTTGATTGTAGGTGAACTATACATCCCAGTAACTACACTTGCCGCATTTGCTCCCTTGCCTGGCCCACTTTGGGTCCGGAGGCGTGCCTGAAGACCCCGGCGTGTGCACCAAAAGTCACCTCTTCTCCTGACTTTCTCCTCAGCCATTGGGACCGAGAGAGAGAGAGAGAGAGAGAAGAGGTGGAGATGCCCACCTTTCCTGAAGGTAGGCGCAAAAACAAAGGAGGGAGCGGAGGTGGGAGATACCTCCAGCCGGAGGGTCTCTCTCTCTCTCTCTCTCTCTCTCTCTCTCTCTCTCGGTCCCAATAGCTGAAGAGAAAGTCAGGAGAAGAGGCGACTTTTGGTGCGCACGCTGGGGTCTTCAGACATGCCTCCGGACCCGAAGCGGGCCAGGCATGGCGGCTCCTCCCCTTGGCCCACCCGCGGATTGGGGAGAGGAGAGGAGGCGGGTGGAGCGCGGGGGATCGGGAAAGGGAGCCGGTCATGGGGAAGGGATCGAACGCGGAGAACGATTGAGTGCCAGCTCTGCTCGCGCACCCGGGGGCCGGGTGGAGCAGGAACGAGAGGGGCTAGGCGAGGCTCAAGGGCCCGGCCCCTTTGGGAAGAGGATCGCCCGGCAGCGAGGCAAGAAAGCCGAGGCTCCCCCCGGACTGCTAGGGCTGTTGTGAGCTGAGGGGGCGCTCCTCAAGTGGCGGTCGAGGGGCATTTACAGAGGCGCCTCTGCGCCCCTGGCAAAAAAAAGTGTTCTGCGACCGCTTACTTCGCATAATGGACGAGCCGCCCCTGTGGATCTGTCATTCGTTAAGTGAACGTACCCAGAGGGTGCTTCTCCCCAATGCTTCCTCTTCATCCTGGAAAGAAGGGACGAGTGGAGTGCTGCAGGGTTTCATCCTGGGCCCGATCCTGTTCAACATCCTTATTAATGACTTAGATGAAGGCAGGACCATCAAGTTTGCAGAGGGGACCAAACTGGGAGAGAGAGCCAGTACTGGGACTGTGGCCCAGGTGGCTGAGAGTCAGCTGCATTAAGATCAATACTGACCGAAGAGTCGTGAGTTCGAAACCAGCCCGGGTCGGAGTAAGCTTCCGTCCAATTTGTGTAGCTTGCTGTCGACCCCAATTGCCCTTAAAACCTGGCTCTTCCGCTGTGCCTTTGACGAGTAGGTGCACAATATGACTCCATTGCATCCCTCAACGCGCTTCCCACTGGAATACACGCCCACCAAATGCGAAGTTTAGCTTCACAACGCTGTGTGTTTTTATTTATTTATTTATTTATTTATTTGCTTTATTTCTATACTGCATTTTTCAGCCCAAACAGGCGACTCAATGCGGTTTACATGGTACAATTATCAAACAGTGTCAGTGCAATTAAAACATAACAATGCAACAAACAGGATCAACAACATCAATCCACAACAGTTAACAATCAACAAGACAAATCAACAAAACAAACATAACATAACGCCTCAGTTGAAATCAGATCCGATTTATGAGCTCCCTGCAAATAACTTGCTCCTATTTTTATGTCATTAGAGTTTTTTAATCGTTTTATGTTGTACATGTGGCCTGCCCATTGTTATTGTGATTGTGTTTATTGGAATGCTACTTTATGTTCTGTGTCTATAATTTTTTTTCTTTCCTTTCTTTTATGTAAATTTGATGATGTTTATGCTTTGGTTTTATCTTGTTGTAATATGTTGTCTGGGATCAGCCCCATGTAAGCCGCTCCGAGTCCCCATTGGGGAGATGGTGGTGGGCTATAAATAATAATAGTAATAATAATAATAATAATAATAATTATTATTATTATTATTATTTGCAGCCCGAAAGACAGTTGCATCTGTCAAGTAGGAAATTTAGGTACTGCTTATGCGGGGAGGCTAATTTAACTAATTTACAACGCCATAAAAATCTCTATTAAGCATGCAAAGAATGAGGAAGTACTCCACCAGTGTCACAAATGGACGGTGAAGTGACAGCCCCCTGGTGGCCAGAACACCCTCATGAAAAAAGCTGGAATGTCTGTGTGTCTGTCTATATATGTTGTGTGTCTATGGCATTAAATGTTTGCCATGCACATTTATTTATTATTTATTTATTATTTGAACTTATATGCCGCCACTCCCCTGGGGCTCGGAGCGGCTTACAAGAATAGCTAAAATCTAACAAAAATTTAAAAGCAATTTAAAACAATTTAAAAACAGCGATATCAAACATTAAAAGCCTGTCGAAACAGGTATGTCTTACATGCCCTGCGGAAAGCTGGTAAGTCCCGCAAGGCACGGACTTCAGGTGGCAGAGTGTTCCAGAGCGATGGTGCCACTGCTGTGAAGGCTCTGCGTCTGGTTGCTGTTAGACGCAAGGTCTTGACACTGGGAATTTCCAACAAATCTTGGTCCTCAGAACGGAGGGATCTCTGGGGTTGGTAGGGGGTGAGGCGGTCCCTCAGGTACATCGGCCCCAGACCATGCAAGGCCTTAAAGGTGAGTACCATCACTTTGAAAGTGATCCAGTGCTCAATCGGTAAACAATGCAGCTGCAGTAAGATTGGGGTGATGTGGCATCTCATCTGAGTTCCCGCAAGAAGCCGAGCAGCATTTTGTACCAACTTGAGCTTCCGGATCACCGACAGAGGAAGGCCAATGTAGAGGGCGTTACAGTAGTCCAGTCTTGAGATGACCATAGCCTGGATCACCGTAGCTAGGTCATGTATAAAGATGTGAGGGGAAATCATAGGGAGGAGGGAGCAAGCTTCCTTAGTGCTGCCCTGGAGACTAGGACGCAATGGAGTAATGGCTTCAACCTACAGGAAAGGAGATTCCATCCTGAACATGAGGAAGAACTTCCTGGCTATGAGAGAGAGCTGTTCAGCAATGGATGATGGCCATGTATAAATATGTGAGGGGAAGTCATAGGGAGGAAGAAGCAGGCTTGTTTTCTGCTGCCCTGGAGAATAGGATGCAATGGAGTAATGGCTTCAACCTACAGGAAAAGAGATTGCACCTGAACATGAGGAAGAACTTGCTGACTATGAGAGAGAGCTGTTTAGCAGTGGAACTCTCTGCCCCGGAGTGTGGTGGAGGCTCCTTCTTTGGAAGCTTTTAAACAGAGGCTGGATGGCCATCTGTCAGGGGTGCTTTGAATGCAATATTCCTGCTTCTTGGCAGAATGGGGTTGGACTGGATGGCCCACGAGGTCTATTCCAATTCTATGGTTCTATGATTCTATGATTTGCAGCTTCTATCATCAATCCAAATATTTCTTATGTCTATTGAAACCTTTGCACTCAGGATGAAGCAAAGTCAAACAGCATCCCCAACTATGTCAAAGCAAAGTAGTATTTAATCATGAAAATTTAAGCAGACCAAGGACCTGTTCATTTAACGTGTTGGATTAAAAATTTAAAAAACGGTTGGAAACCGTGTGCCTCTACATCGGAAGAAAAACCAGTTTGGTCCCAAAGGTTTCATAAAAATCAATGTTTTAGCAGCAGAGAAAACAAGCTGGTTTGTTTTCCGCATGAGAGCCCTTCAGATATTTGGAGATACTTCATATACTTGTGGTCAGAGTAGGCATGGGAAACTTGGGCCCTCCAAGTGTTTTGGACTTCAACTCCCACAATTCCTAACAGCCGGTTGAGGCTGCTGTTTATCTTTGCATCACCCTGAGTGCAAATGTTTTAATAGACAGTTCTGGACAGATGTTGGTTTTTCTTTCCTTCTTAACTGATGTTGGTTTCCCTCCTTAACGTATGGAGCATTGTTTGATTTAAAGAACCATTGTCTTTGACCATGTAAACATGTTGTTTTCAACCACCGAGTTAATCATTGTCTCTGGTAATCAATGTCAGCAGTTCATGAAGTTTTGCAGGCTTCACTATTCTTAGGATGGTGTCTTCAGTCTTCGTCAGACCCCATTCAAACACCTTTTATGCAATCTCATTCAAGCTATACATCATATTTAGCATACTACCATAAGGCTTTCTTGGCAAGATTTCTGCGGAGGAGGTTTGCCACCATGGTCTTCCTTTGAGGCCGAGAGAGTATGACTTGCCCAAGGTCACCAAATAGGTTCCTATGGCTGACCAGGGACTCTAATCCTACTCTCCAGAGTCTTTGTGTTACTAGATATAGATGTTCTAATGCAATCCAGTATGTTGCCATGGTTTGAGCATTGGACTACAACTTTGGAGATCTGGGTTTGAATCACTGGTAGGCTGTTAGGAGTTGTGGAAGTCCAAACACCTGGAGGGCCTAAGCTTAACTATGCCTGGTGTATCCAGTGCAAAATAGATAATCTAAGTCAGATTGAATCTCTTTCTCTGCAGGTAGATAAACAGACACCGGATGGCCATCTGTTGCGAGGGCTTTGATTGTGCCAGGCAGAAGAAAGCCTAAATTCTGTCGTTGGTGGGGTTCAGAATGCTCTTTGATTGTAGGTGAACTATAAATCCCAGTAACTACCCCTCCCAAATGTCAAGGTCTATTTCCCCCAAACTCCACCAGTGTTCACATTTGGGCATATGGAGTATTTGTGACAAGTTTGGTCCAGGTCTATCATTGTTTGAGTCCACAGTGCTCTATGGATGTAGGTGAACTACAACTCCAAAACTCAAGGCCCACCAAACCCTTCCAGTATTTTCTGTTGGTCATGGGAGTTCCATGTGCCAAATTTGGCTCAATTGCATCATTGGTGTGGTTCAGAAGCCTATTTGAGTACCCTTCCAGTATTTTCTGTGTGTCAAGTATGGTTCAATTCCATTGTTGGTGGGGTTCAGAAGTCTCTTTGCTTGTAGATGAACTATAAATCCCAACAACTACAACTCCCAACTGTCAAGATCTATTTCCCCCAAACTCCACCAGTGTTCACATTTGGACATATTGAGTATTTGTGCCAAGTTTGGTCCAGATTCATCATTGTTTGAGTCCACAGCACTCTAGATGTAGGTGAACTACAACTCCAAAACTCAAGGTCAATGCCCACCAAACCTTTCCAGTATTTTCTGTTGGTCATGGGAGTTCTGTGTGCCAAGTTTGGTTCAATTCCATCATTGGTGTTTTACTCCCTCTGTATGGAAGAGACTCCAAACACATCTTCTCCCCTAGATTTGGCATGTTGACTCCCTTGCTCTGCAAGTAGAGACACAAAGCAAGCGTGAGATGATTGATTGTTGTGAGCAGAGAGGCCTTTGCATCAGAGACACCTATTTCTTCTATACCTAGCCATGTCTAATTGATCTGAATTATTCAAGATGCAAAGGACGCAATCCAGCCTTCGATGGGAATCAAGCTAGGTTTCCATCTGCAAGGAGGCAAGAGCTTGCTGATTTCTTGGAATGAAAACAGGTGGTCTTTGAGAGAGCTTATTTTTTCCCCTTCCCCATCCTTTTGATGGGGGGCAGGGAGGTTTGCAAATAGTTAAATGGAGGGATGTAATTCCTTGATCGTTTTCTTTGGGTCAATTTCCCTATGGGATATGGGGGGAGAGATAAATGGGTATGATTTCTATAACATGATTTCTGTATTTCTATATTTTCTCCCTGTGTATATCTGACCCTTTCCTGACCCCTTTTTGCCCCATCTCCCTTTTGGAAAGATGTATAAAAAAACCTAAGGAAGTCGCCCTGACTCTGGAGGGGAAGAGATTAGCAATCAAAAGAACCCTTATCAAAAGACACTCCTTGCATGGACAATAACAAAGGATCGTGCCCCTGGCCTCGGAGGTTTGACCACTAGTGGTTCGGCCACTTGGCAAATCTTAATTATATTTCAATAGGACAGAGGGAAGCCTTCGGAAAGCTGCCCCCCTTCTGACCTGTCACCCATTCAATCCCACTCACTGAAGACATCTACCTAAGTTTCCCCCATTGTTCCTCTGTCTTGGTGTAAAAGGAAAAACCCGGATTATGTTGGTATCACCAACATCAATGTTTATTGCCATCACTCACAGCACAATAGTAAGGCTTAGCTCGCAGGCCTTGATAGGACTCGCCAAGCCCTTTGGACATTTCCTGAGTTTCCATAATCCACTCAAGAATGCATTGTATTCCCTTGTCTTGCCTCCCTCCCTCCTGATTTGCTGGAGCGCCAAAGCCCGGTGATTGGCCCAGGCGCTCGGGAGGTGGCCGAGCCTCCTCCCAGCTGTTGCAATGCCAGCCAATCACCTTCAAGCCGGGCGAGGGGCGGGGAGCGGGAGATTTGAACCACACAACTCTGTATTTCTATAAAAATGGCGTTTATTTGTGTACATGTTATGCTTAGCTTGGCGAATGATTGCTGCTCTGCATCCTTTTCAGCTGAATCGCTAATAAATCATCTCAGTGGCTTCTGCTTCAACTTGGTGAGATTTATTTTGCAATATTGGCTTCTCTTTTATCACCAGGCAACCCATAATGGCTTGGGCCTAATCCACAGCCATTCTAAATTGCTCCAGAACAAGAAGACAACATCCAGGCCCTCCTGACAGATGGCCATCCGGTCTTTCTTTAAAAATCTCCAAAGAAGGAGACTTTCCAAATGTTTCCATCTTCAAAGTTAAGTTCATAGATCTGTTGAATCCTAGAATTGGAGGGCCATCCAATCTAACCCAATTCTGCCAGGTAGGAAGACATCAGAGGCTGGATGGCCATCTGACTGGAGGGTTTTGAAAGGTGTGTGTGATTGGGGTGGGCTAGATTTATTTATTTATTTATGCGCTTGTATACCGCTAATATCTCAGCCTAAGTCGGCGACTCATTGCGGTTTACAACACTTAAAAAAACAGTATTCAGTTTAAAAGCATAAAACACATATACAATACAAATTATTGGGCCACCAATAACAATCCCATGCATCTCGTAACTGGAATCGCAATCCAAAATTCATCGTCCATGATTACCAATCCTTAGTCATCAAAATTCGTTGCAACAGATTAACTGAATGCTTGTTTAAACATCCATGTCTTCAATCTATTCCGAAACACCATCAGCGAGGGGGCCAATTTAATGGGTCCTCCACCTCTGCGGAGGTTGGGGGGTGCAGTGAGTCTAAAGCTGACCAGGTGGTGGTCGGTCCATGTTGGGACAGCCCCATGGTTGCCATGGTAGACATGAAGTCCTGAGCCGCTCCCGATAAGGCGGCCTCGGCATGGACATTGAAGTCCCCCAGCACAAGCAGCCGTTGGGACTCCAACACCAGGTCCGAGACCACCCCCGCTAGCTCAGTCAGGGAGTCTGTAGTGCAGCGAGGTGGACGGTACACTAACAGAATCCCTAATCTGTCCCGGTCACCCACCCTCAGGTGGACGCATTCAAAATTTGTTGACTGCGGGATGGGGGCCCTGGTCAGAAGAATGGAATCTCTATAGACCACTGCAACCCGCCTCCCCGCCCTCCGGATCTCGGGTGGTGCTGCACAGAGAAACCTGGTGGGCAAAGCTGGGTTAAATTTACACCTCCCGATTCGTCCAACCAGGTCTCTGTGATGCACGCCAGATCTGCCCGTTCATCCAGGATTAAATCCTGGATGAAAGTTGTTTTACCGTTGACAGATTTGGCGTTCAACAGCACCACTTTCAATTCGGAGGGACCGCCATCCTGGTTACACCGACTTACCATATCAGGAGACCGACTTGGGATTACTAATGTTGTTCCACATTCCCTAGGCCGAATTAAAGGTCTCCTTTTCCCGTATCTCCCCCTCCCCACCACAACTTCTATGGGGGCTCCCCGGTTAACGGAACCCTCTCCCTCCTCCTTCGGGAGAGAACACAAAGATAGCCTTTGTGTTCTCTCCCGACTCTAGGATTCTCTGATTTATTTGAGATAATTGTATAACGCCCTTCTAAACCCCGAAGTAGTTTGGGTTTGCAGAGTTGTTTGCAGAGTTTGCAGAGTTGTACATATGTATTGCCATGACTCTGTGACCACCCAAGCCCTCCCGACAGATGGCCACCCAGCCTTTCTTTAAAAATCTCCAAAGAAGGAGACTCCACCATTATGAACGTTTCCACCTTTCTTCATCAGACAAAACCGTCTGGGGGAATTTACTCAGGCGGGAGTCACGAACAGCATGCCGGCGAGAATAAAATGACAACTTAAAATATAATTGGAAAGAGGAATGCTCTTCAATTACTTGCAAGTTATCTCCTCTCTCACCTGAACGGAACGTTTCCTTCGAGCAAGAAAGGCTCCTGACTTACCTGCCGGCAGGAGAGTGCCAAAAAGCAACGCCCTGTGAAGCTACGACAATAAACCAGATTGCTTCGTTTGCATTTGTCTGTGTTTTAATCTTTATTTTTGGTGTGTTTCTTTTGATAGCTGACACCTCTTTTTCTCCTTCTGCAAACTTTCCTTTGAAAGCACTAAACGGTAAAACAGATGCTGTCTTTCCAGGTATTGAACTGGAAAGAGTCACTTTCCTGTTGCTTAAAAGACAAGAGGTGCCACCTACACTGTAGAGTTAATGCAGTTTGATACCACATTATTATTATTATTATTATTATTATTATTATTATTATTATTTAGGGCTTTTATATCCCATCCTTTCTCAACCTCCGCAGAGTGACTCAGGATGGCTAACAAAGTGGCACCCCATGGCGCCCACATCAAAACATAAACATTCGTGCCTCTTCAAATTCTGCAGCACTGCTGGTCACTAGGGCTGTGCGGTTTCGTTCGTTAATTCGTAATTCGTTAAAAAATTCGTTAATTTTTGAATTGCGAATCGATTACAAAACTTATTTTCAAACCTGGAAGTGTTTTTAAATATCGAAACGGCAGGCGCCAAAAAATTTTGTATTTCCGTCCATTTCGGAAATACGTAAGATGGCCGCCTGGCTTGCTGGGAGCTCTCCTCTCTCCGCGCCGGCTGAGCAAGCGAGCGAGAGGGCGAGCGAGAGGGCGAGCGGCTGAGCGAGAGAGAGGGCGAGCGAGAGGGCGAGCGGCCGAGCGAGAGAGAGGGCGAGCGAGAGGGCGAGCGGCCGAGCGAGAGAGAGGGCGAGCGAGAGGGCGAGCGAGAGGGCGAGCGAGAGGGCGAGAGGGAGGTCTCCTTCTCTTTCTTTCCTTTTCTCTTCTTTCTCTCTCTCTCACCTTTCGCAGGGGAGTTCTGAGCTCTCTTCCAAAGAAGGCTCCCCTTTCTTTCCCTCCTGGTTGGAAAGGCAGCCCCCATTGTGCCCTTCTTTCTCAGCCATGGCAGAAGCAGATCAGCAGAGCCTTGGAAACGTCTCACTTGCTTCCTCTTCTCTCTCTCTCTCTCTCTCTCTCTCTCAATTCGAGGCAGGAAACCCCTCCATCCTGCAGCCATCTACATTGCAGCCTGGATGAGGTTTGGCACCACATTGGCTCAATGCTGTAGCATCCTGGGAGTTGTAGTTTGGCAGCCTGGGAAAAAGAGCCCCTCCTGGAAGGAACCCATCCTAGCGAGAGGGCGAGCGAGAGGGCGAGCGGCGAGCGAGAGGGCGAGCGGCGAGCGAGAGGGCGAGCGGCGAGCGAGAGGGCGAGCGAGAGGGCGAGCGGCGAGCGAGCGGCGAGCGAGAGGGCCCGCCAGAGTGAGTGCCTGCCTTCCCTCAATAATAATTTCTCCTCCCTATCTACTAAATTAATAATTAAATTTAAAAAATATTTAAAAAATATTGAAAAAAAAAGGGCGCCATCTTTACAAAATGTTTTGTAAATATTTACGAAATTTCGTAAATACCGAAACTTTTTTTTGGAAAGTTTTGTAATTATTTTAAATATCGAAACAAAAAAACACCCCAATTACAAATCGATTTTAGAAACAAATTTTTTCTTGATCAAACAGCCCTACTGCTGGTCACAGCTGACCTCCAGCTGGAGCGCTCAAGGGCCAGGGCTTACCAGTTCTCAGTGTCTATGCCAGAGTTTTTAAGGTTGGCTTTGAGCCCATCTTTAAATCTCTTTTCCTGTCCACCAACATTCCGTTTTCCGTTCTTGAGTTCGGAGTAGAGCAACTGCTTTGGGAGATGGTGGGCATTCGGACAACGTGGCCAGTCCAGCGAAGTTGATGGCGGAGGACCATGCTTCAATGCTGGTGGTCTTTGCTTCTTCCAGCACGCTGACATTTGTCCCTGTCTTCCCAAGAGATTTGCAGGATTTTCCGAGGCAGCGCTGATGGAATTTCCAGGAGTTGCATGTGACGTCTGTAGACAGTCCACGTCTTGCAGGCATATAGCAGGGTTGGGAGGACAATAGCTTTATAAACAAGCACCTTGGTCTCCCTACGGATGTCCCGGTCCTCAAACACTCTCTGCTTCATTCGGAAAAATGCTGCACTCGCAGAGCTCAGGCGGTGTTGTATTTCAGTGTCAATGTTGACTTTTGTGGAGAGGTGGCTGCCAAGGCAGCGGAAATGGTCAACATTTTCTAATGTTACACCATTAAGCTGTATTTCTGGCATTGGAGGGATTGGCTGGTGACTGCTGGAACAGCACTTTGGTTTTCTCGATGTTCAATGACAGGCCGAGCTTCTCGTATGCTTCTGCAAAGGTGTTTAGAGTGGTTTGTAGATCTTTCTGAATGCGCACAGATGACGTTGTCATCAGCATACTGGAGTTCTATAACAGATGTTGTTGTAACCTTGGTTTTAGCTTTCAGTCTGCTGAGGTTAAACAGCTTGTCATCTGTTATAAACAATATAAAAATTGTTTTTATATAAAACAATATAAAAATTGTTTTCACCTCATACCTCTGAGGATGCTTGCCATAGATGCAGGCGAAACGTCAGGAGAAATGCCTCTAGAACATGGCTCTATAGCCCGAAAAAACCCACAAGAACCTAATATAAAAATAATATAAAAACAGACAACAAATAGTCAGTGGTCACCGATTTAAATCCTTATCCAATGGCAGTGCATCAGTTCTAAATAAGTCAACACGTCAGTAGGTCAGCCTATTCTCCAAAGGCCTGATCCCATAGCCAGGATTTTACTTGTTTCCGGAAGGTCAAGAGGGATGCAGCAGATCTAATTTCACTCGGGAGGGAGTTCCATAGCCGGGGGGTCACCACAGAAAAGGCCCTGTCCCTTGTCCCTGCCAGACGCGATTGCGACAAAGGGGGACAGTGAGCAGGGTCTCCTCAGATGATCTTAGAGCCCTAGGTGGATCGTAGCGGGAGATACGTTCGGACAAGTAAACTGGGCCAGAACCGTTAAGGGCTTTATAGGCCAAGGCCAGCACTTTGAATTGTGCTTGGAAGCTGATAGATAGCCAGTGGAACTGGCATAACAAGGGCGTTGTGTGCTCCCTGTACCCAGCCCCAGGGAGCAGCCTGGCTGCTGAACGTTGGACTCGTTGGAGCTTCCGGGCAGTCTTCAGAGGCAACCCCATGTAGAGTTTGTTGCAGTAATCTATTTGGGATGTAACAAGAGCGAGGACAACCATGGCCAAGTCAGGCTTCCCAAGGTATGGGTGCAGCTGGTGCACAAGCTTTAACTGTGTAAAAACTCTCCCGGCCACCGCCAAGACCCAGGGTTCCAGGCTCAGCGATGAGTCCAGGATCACTCCCAAGCTGCGAACCTGCGTCTTCAGGGGGAGTGGAACCCCGTCAAGTACAGGCTGTAACCCTATGGCCTATTTCGCCTTGCAACTGACCAAGAGGAGCTCTGTCTTGTCTGGATTTAGTTTCAATTTGTTCGCTCTCATCCAGGCCGACACAGCAGCCAAGCACTGGTTCAGGGCATGAACAGCCTCCTTAGTAGCAGGAGGCTTTGAAACAGAGGCTGGATGGCCATCTGTCGGGGGGTGCTTTGAATGCAGCTCCCTACTTCTTGGAAGAATGAGATTGGACCAGTCTTCCAATTCTATGATTCGATGATTCTATGATTACAGAAATATCTGAGTATCTCTTGTGCTGTCGCATGCTGGGCCTGTGCATCAGACTGTAGACAGGACATAAATTCTGTGTGCCCAACGGGATGCCGGGGCTGCCTCAGATTAAAGGCCCTTGGATTTCCTTAAAACACAGTCTCTAGAATGTTTAAAGGTTCAACAAAGTTCTTTATTAATGAAAACAAACAGGTATTTTAAAGCTTTCTTAACAGTCTATTGGCTCTCTCAATCTTGTCCACAGGGAAGAGGCACTATCTTCATAACGGTATACTAACTAATGGGGAAATCCTTAATTTCTAATCTGGGCAGTCTTTCTTTGCCTCTGTTGGCGTGGAGCCCCTGCACCCGGTACCAACTGCTTCTGGCTTCCGCGAGCGACCCTTACCAAGCAGAGCTTTGTAGACTTCCAAGGGAAAAGGTGTTCAGGTTTCGGTGGTGGCTGAATGAAGTCCCTCAGCAAAGGAGCTGTAAGGCTGTACAACCCCAGTCAGGCTGTAGGCTGTATATCTCCCCAGCCAAGCCGTAGAAGACGAAGCTTTCTACAGGAGCTCTTGGTATTATGTCCTGCATGGAAAGCTTCTCTGTGTGGACTGAACTCAAAAAGGCTCCTATTCCCTCCAAAAGCCCAAAGGGGGTGGGACCAGGGAACCTAACTATAATTGACAGGTGGCTTGCCCTATGATTGCAGCCAAAAGAAGCCACCTATCTGTAGAGTCCCTGAAACTTAGGACTATAACAAACATTAAATGCAAAACAAACAAAATTGGAGCTCCTGGTACAGCTGTACCTGCACAATCTCTAGTTGTGGAATAGGTTTAGCAATAACAAGACGAGGCCTCCCATTCTCTTTCCCTCCTCTGTTCTTGCCTTTGGAGTGAGACAGAGCTGGAAGGGAAGGGAAGATGCTCTCAATGCCCCTTCTTCCCCTGGCATTTGGAGCATAAGAGGCCCACCTGGATCGCAGAGGCCTTGCTGAAAAGTTAATCAGCTGCTGATGAATATTTCAGAAGGACAAACAGGCCAGGTGGACTGGGAGAATCTCTTATTTACGACCCGTCGGAAGGAGCAGACAGCCCCGCCACACCTCTGCTCTTTGCTAGAGCCTTTCTGGCGTCGCTCCCCAAACCACAGAATGGGGCAGGAAATGCATTTGGAATTTGGATAGGAATGTCACTCTGCCGGGCCCTTATAGGATCTCAGATAGAGGACGCTACTATTGGATTGAGAACTTCATTCGTTGGATGGTCTCAAGGGTGCTTCCCAATGACTCCTCTTCATCCAGGAGTGGAGTCCAGTGGAATGTCCTGGGCCTTTCAGGGTGATTCTACATTATCTATTGATCTATCTATCTATCTATCTATCTATCTATCTATCTATCTATCTATCTATCTATCTATCCATCCATCCATCCATCCATCCATCCATCCATCCATCCATCCATCTATCTATCTCATTTAAACCCCATCCTTCTCGACCTCCGTGGTCTGGGGAAGTCCAAGTCCCCAGAATGGCTTCCAAACAGGCAACGCTTTGTTGCCAAACATAATACAAAACACATAATAAATACATCTACAAAATTAAAATAATTTCAAATATGCATTAAGAACCGGCTCGCCAGATTAAAATTGCCAGAATTAAAATTGTTGTTGCAACTCAGAGTAGGCTTCACCTTGCTCCCCAAACACCACCACACAAGAGCTATAGATTTTGTAGTTTAGTGAGAAAAAATCAAAGTCAAAGCACAGAATAAGAATTGCAAAGTTCCAAAGACAAAGGTTAAATGCAAAACACACTTCCAAAGATCCTCAGGAAAGAACATAAAACATAATCCTTTAAGCAATGGTCAATCAAGAGTCCATGGTAAAAACAGTGGAACACAAGCCCCAAGAATTCCGATTCAGGAAGCCCAAAGCGTGCTGCTTTAAAGCCAAGGTTATTCCATAGAAGCTTTCATGCAAAAAGCCACGTTGAACTGACACCTTCCCTTTGTTAACCAGAAGCCTAAATACCTTTTGCCAACATGAAAACATTACGCTTTTGCCAACATGAAAGCATTACGGTGACCTTTCACTGGCCTAGCTTATTTCTTGCTGGCTAACCGCAAACTCCTCCTGACCTGCAAATCTAAACATTCTTGCCTGCTCATTAAATCACTATCAAGGCTCTCTTCCTATCAGTATCAGCATGAGAAGGCTGAGCAAGTGAAGGCCTCTGCACCTGGTCGTTATCTAATTTGCTGGCATTCTTTTCCCATGAGAACTGACTTGTTGGCTCCTCTGGTGCACTGTCTGAAAGAGGCACAGAAAAAGGCATAGGAACATCCTCTTCATCAGAGAACATTTCAGGCTCACAAGAGGGGTCGGTTTCAGGCTCAGAATCAGGCTGAGCCACAACAATCATCATCCAAAGCAGTCCAAGTACGGTCCAATAAATCTTGTCTTTCCCAGTAAACAAACTATTCTCTGAACGCCTGATCCCATAACCAGGATTTAAGCTTCTTCTGAAAGGTCAGGAGGGAGGGGGCATATCTAACCTCATTGGAGAAAGAGTTCCACAGCTGAGGAGCCACCACGGAGAAGGCCCTGTCTCTCGTCCCCACCAAACATGACTGCGATGGCAATGGGACCAAGAGCAGAGCCTCCCCAGATGATCATAAGGTCCTAGACGGTTCATAGGGGGAGATACACTCAATGACTAGGACCATGGAATAGATGGCATGCTGACCACATCTGCAGATGGGACGAAATTGGGAGGGATAACTAATACTCCAGTGGACAGGATCATGACCCAATATGACCTTTACTGATAAGAGAACTGGGCCTAAATGAGCACATTGAAGTTCAACAGGGAGAAATGTAAGACAATAAAAATGAAATGCACAGATATAGGATGGGGGACCTTTAACATGGGGGTGGTCTATGCAGAAGGGAAAGAGGCCACAAGAACCATTCAGTTCAACCCTTTTCTATGCTGCAAGGAAACAGAGAATGAGATGCCACTGGTTTCCAAAGCAGTGTATTCCAATCATAGGATCAGTGGAAGAGACCACGTGGGCCAATGTGAACAGCGTTAACCATCATGAAGTTCTTCTCAATATTTAGGTTGGGGATCTTAAAGTACAATCAGGCTCTTTGTGTTGTGTGACTTCATCTCTGCTAAAACTATAGGTTCAAGGCCTCTGGTGCCAAGCTTCCAAAGGGCCAGATCAGACACAGACGAGTTGAAAGTAAAATCAGAGGCTTGGTTCTCAATGGCCAGATAGGATTCGGATTCAAGGCTGCTTCACTGCCTCCTGATTGGTCTAGAAAGTGTCTGGCTAGGATCTGCTCCTTGATTGATCCAAGGCTCTGCCCGTCATCACTGGTTGGCTCTAGTCATGACAGGAAATTTAATAAACGGTCATTGGATTATTTTGAAGATTGTGTCCATTTATTGATCCACCATGAGAGCGAATGTGTACCAGTTCAGAAGAACAAGGGGGTGCTTAGGGTATTGGCCATTTCAATGGGAACCCTAGGGACGGGTCTGGCCTAGTGTCATGGATAAGGAAGCGTTCCCTGGAATGAGGCAGATCATATTGGGGGTAAACAGGAAACGACCCAGAGGCACTTGTGCAGATCCATTGTGTGCTCCTTGAGTCTTCCTGATCCAATGCGAGAGGATTCTAATATTACATCTCAAGGTTCGGGGTGTGGTGGACTAATATTCCAAGGGAAATTCACAAAGGTTACAAGAAGACAAATGGAAAGAGACAATACAGGTTTGCTGTATGTCCCAATGGAGCTGCAACTCCAAAAGCCACTGGGTGACAATGATGAAGAAGAAGTAGGTCATCATAAGGTTGGAGACCAGAGTCAAAGTCCCTACTTGGCCAAGGAAAGTTACTGGGTGATGTTGGAGGAGAAGGTTGGAGACCAGGGTCCAAGTCCCTACTTGGTCATAGAAACCCACTGGGCAATGTTGAAGGAAGAGGAGGAGGAGGTCACCATAAGTCCAAGTCCCCAGAGGTCCAAGTCCCCACTTGGCCATAAAAAGCCACTGYYTGACAATGARGAAGAAGAAGTAGGTCATCATAAGMTTGGAGACCAGAGTRAAAGTCRCTACTTGGCCAAGGAAAGTCACTGGGTGARYTTGGAGGYGAAGGTCACCATAAGGCTGGAGARCAGGGTCCAAGTCCCCACTTGGTCATAGAAACCCACTGGGCAATGTTGAAGGAAGAGGAGGAGGTCACCATAAGTCCAAGTTCCCAGAGGTCCAAGTCCCCACTTGGCCATAAAAAGCCATTGGGAAACGATGATGAAGAAGAAGTAGGTCATCATAAGGCTGGAGACCAGAGTCAAAGTCCCTAATTGGCCAAGGAAAGTCACTGGGTGATGTTGGAGGAGAAAGTCACCATAAGGCTGGAGACCAGGGTCCAAGTCCCCACTTGGTCATAGAAACCCACTGAGCAATGTAGAAGGAGGAGAAGGAGGAGAAGGAGGTCACCATGAGGCTGGAGACCAGGGTCCAAGTCCCCACTTGGTCATAGAAACCCACTGAGCAATGTAGAAGGAGGAGAAGGAGGAGAAGGAGGTCACCATGAGGCTGGAGACTAGGGTCCAAGTCCCCACTTGGTCATAGAAACCCACTGAGCAATGTAGGAGGAGGAGAAGGAGGAGAAGGAGGTCACCATGAGGCTGGAGACCAGGGTTCAAGTCCCCACATGGCATAGAAACCCACTGGATGACAATGATGAAGATGAAGAGGGTCACTATAAGCCATGGGCAACTTGAGGATGCATGGCAAATCAAAACATGCTCTGATGTTCAAGAGTGGCATATATTTGTGAATACCATGACCCAGAAAGGAATCCATCCCCTTGTAAGGTGAATAATGCCATGCACCTAGGGAAGGTTGAACATCTTATGGATGTGGTGGATGATTCTTGAACGAGTGGCCATCTCACTTGGGGCTGCTTTGCTCCACCAGGCATAATTTCCTCCAAATCTTTCTGTGACGTCAGTATGAAGCGGTTCTCCTGCCCGCCGGCCACAGATTTGACAGGTCTGCATTCTCTTTAAACTTTAAATCCTCACTCCTGATTTCCGGAGGGCAGCTTACACATTTTGTTAGCAACAGCCTGAATAATTCTCTTTGTTCGGTGAAGGCATTTAAAACTCTGATGTCTCTTTCAAAGCCATTTCACTTTGACATAATTTTAGATTTACACTCGGTTAGTTAGTATGACTTTAGTTGTTAAATAAATCTTAGCATCTCAGGGTGCAATGTCACTGCAAAATTAATGCAGCCTGACACCACGCTAACCGTCAAGGCTTAATGCTCTAGCATCCCGAGAGTTGTAGTTTTGCAAGTTCTTTAGTCCTCTCTGCCGAAGATTGCTACGCCGAACTACAACTCCCATGAGCTGTAGCCCTATCCTCAAGGTTATCTCAATTAGGCATATGCAAGAATTCCGAAATCTAAAATCCAAAACACTTTGAGTTTCAACCATTTCTGATAAGACAGTGGTTCTCAACCTTCCTAATGCCGCGACCCCTTAATACAGTTCCTCATGTTGTGGTGACCCCCAACCATAACATTATTTTTGTTGTATTGTCGAAGGCTTTCATGGTCGGAATCACTGGGTTGTTGTAGGTTTTTTCGGGCTATATGGCCATGGTTTAGAGGCATTCTCTCCTGACATTTCACCTGCATCTATGGCAAGCATCCTCAGAGGTCACATCCTCACTACCTCTGAGGATGCTTGCCATAGATGCAGGTGAAACGTCAGGAGAGAATGCCTCTAGATCATGACCATATAGCCCGAAAAAACCTACAACAACCCATTATTTTTGTTGCTACTTCATAATCTGATATGCAGGATGTATTTCCATTCACTAGACCAAATTTAGCACAAATACCCAATACACTCAAATTTGGGGTTGATTTTGTCATTTGGGAGTTGTAGTTGCTGGGATTTATAGTTCACCTACAATGAAAGAGTATTTTGAAATCCACCAACGATGGAATGGAAACGAACTTGGCACACAGAATTCCCATGACTAACAGAAAATACTGGAAGGGTTTGGTGAATATTGACCTTGAGTTTTGGAGTTGTAGTTCACCTACATCCAGAGAGCATTGTGGATTCAAACAATGATAAATCTGGACCAAACTTGGCACAGATACTCAATATGCCCAAATGTGAACACTGGTGCAGTTTGGGGAAAATAGACCTTTGGGAGTTGTAGTTGCTGGGATTTATAGTTCACCTACAGTCAAAGAGCATTCTGAACTCCACCAATGATGGAATGGAAACGAACTTGGCACACAGAATTCCCATAACCAACAGAAAATACTGGAAGGGTTTGGTGAACATTGACCTTGAGTTTTGGAGTTGTAGTTCACCTACATCCAGAGAGCGCTGTGGACTCAAACAATGATAAATCTGGACCAAACTTGGCACAAATACTCAATATGCCCAAATGTGAACACTGGTGCAGTTTGGGGAAAATAGACCTTTGGGAGTTGTAGTTGCTGGGATTTATAGTTCACCTACAGTCAAAGAGCATTCTGAACTCCAACAATGAGATAATTGGACCAAACTTGGCACACAGAATTTCCATGACTAACAGAAAATACTGTGTTTTCTGATGGTCTTTGGTGACCCCTCTGACACCCCTTCGCGATCCTTTTAGGATTCCCGACCTTTGAGTAACACTGAGATAAGAGACACTCAAGTTGTAGTATCTAGTAGGCCTGGGTAACAACGGAAAAATTTGTTTCTAAAATCGATTTGTTTTTTGGGGCTTTTTGCGTTTCGTTATTTAAAATAATTACAAAATTTTCCTTTTAAAAAGTTCGATATTTACGAAATTTCGTAAATGTGAAAAAAATTACAAAACATTAACGAATCGATTTCCGAAACAATAACGAATCGATTCGTTAATGGTGGACGCGACCGCGAAATACGCTAAAAAAACCTCCAAAAACTTCTGAAGCTTCCCTCTCCCTCTGTTGTTGACTGTTGGTGTGATATTATAATTTTTTTTCACTAATTAAACAAAACACTTGCCCCAGACATGCGGAAATAATAACGAAACGACCTCAGAACAATAACGAAACGAATACAATAACGAAATACGAAGCATTTACAAAACTTTTAAAAATTCGTTTTTTAAAAAAATTGCTCCAGAATGGTTCGTTATCGTTTTGTAATTGAAAAAATTAACGAATTATTAACGAATTACGAATTAACGAAACGAAACCGCCCAGCCCTAGTATCTAGTGTTACAAAACTGAGAAACAATAGATACTAAAGGGCAAATTAGTATAATCTAGACCTGCTTTCCTCTTTTAAACATTCCAAATTATGGGATTCCAGAATAAATCAGTGCATTGCCAATCTTAGGCATCAGTCCGCATTTTGGCAAGAATGACAAGTTCTGATTATTTCACAATTAATTAATTGACAAAGAGCCCGATATTAATTTGCATCAACCCCTGCAACCTCTGAGATTGGAGAAGACGAAGCATCCCAAAAAAGTTACCATAACATTCCCTGTTAGTCAAAGAGGGAGTTTAATTTAGGCTTTTCTTTGAGATGTTGCTTTGGTTAATTAAATATCAATTGATTGTTCGGGGAACACTTCCTTGGCTTTATCACTTTTCGGATGGGCAGATCAAAGCCCGCTCTCGTTAACTCTCCGCAAACACAATCCATACATAATTACTGCCTTTATTAATATGCCCAAGTTCGGGGAAGGTTGGAAGCCATTAATATTGGCCAGATAGTTCCTAGTGAGTTAATTTTTGTCAAGCTTGTGCTAATAATGCAGGCGCCGAATAAGACGGTCAATTAGCATCTTTATTGTTTGCAAGTTAGATCTATCTAGGACACAATGGAGCAATCTGGAGACGAGGACACAATGGAGAGATGGGTTCAAACTGCAGGAAAAGACAGCTGGTCTAAATATCTTTCCACCTAATCCACTCCTCACAAAAACACAAAAACATAGCAATCAAGACACTTGCAATAATTGCAACAACAGAGCAAATATTGCTGTTTGGACTTGTGCTGGTACGGCTGTACCAGGAGCTCCAACTTCCTTTTCTTTCTTTGAGTATTTGCATGTATTCCAAAGTTCCATGCTTTTTGCAATAAGGTGACTTCCCTTGGTTTGCAGCAACCTGCCTATCATCGTTTTTCAGTTCTGCCCCTTTCCCCAGGGTTCAGGAAGGAAAGGGAGCCATTTTGGCTCAGTCTTATAGTTGAAAGCTTAGCTACAGGATGTGAATCAGCTCTACCTGTAGAGAAGCTTCGTTTCTTACGAAATTCCAGGGGGAAACAGTTCCAAAGGACTCCAGCTGGAGAACCTACAAAGCCTTGACTGGTAGGTCTACTCGGGACCCAAGAAGCAGTTTGGAGCCGGGAGTAGAGCCCACACCAGAAAGGTTTAGAAAGTAGATTGACCAAGGAGCAGGCCCGTAGCCAGGATTTCGTTTGGGGGGGGGGGGCTAAATTTTTTCAGGGGGAGTTTCGGGGGGGGGGGGGTGAGTCTGAGTGAAAGAGGGTCTAGTCTAGCAAACCTTTTGTATCATTACCCCAATACCCCCATGCATATGCGATATATTGATTATGGTGATCAGATCATGATATGAATAAACATAACAGTTTTAATAATGCATCAGTAAGGCCTTTTTGTGAACCACCATGAGAATTTCGGAGGGGGGCTGAAGCCCCTCAAGCCCCCCCCCCCCCCGGCTACATGCCTGCCAAGGAGGGGTTAAAAAGGAGTTTCCTCTTAAAGAAAAGAAACAGTTCACGAAGCCAGTTGCCTGTCCCTTGTGGACAAGATTAAGAAAGCCACCAGTTGATTCAAAGCCTTGAAGTATTTGTTTGACCTGTTGAATCATAGAATCATAGAATCAAAGAGTTGGAAGAGACCTCATGGGCCATCCAGTCCAACCCCCTGCCAAGAAGCAGGAATATTGCATTCAAATCACCCCTGACAGATGGCCATCCAGCCTCTGTTTAAAAGCTTCCAAAGAAGGAGCCTCCACCACACTCCGGGGCAGAGAGTTCCACTTCTGAACAGCTCTCACAGTCAGGAAGTTCTTCCTCATGTTCAGATGGAATCTCCTCTCTTGTAGTTTGAAGCCATTGTTCCAGCGTCCTAGTCTCCAAGGAAGCAGAAAACAAGCTTGCTCCCTCCTCCCTGTGGCTTCCTCTCACATATTTATACATAGCTATCATATCTCCTCTCAGCCTTTTCTTCTTCAGGCTAAACATGCCCAGCTCCTTAAACCACTCCTCATAGGGCTTGTTCTCCAGACCCTTGATCATTTTAGTCGCCCTCCTCTGGACACATTCCAGCTTGTCAATATCTCTCTTGAATTGTGGTGCCCAGAATTGGACACAATATTCCAGGTGTGGTCTAACCAAAGCAGAATAGAGAGGTAGTATTACTTGGTACGTATATCCACTAGGCCTGTGCGGTTTCGTTCGTTAATTCGTTATTTCGTTATTAATTCGTTAATTTTACCATTTCCGAAGCGATATTGAAACATATTTCCAAACCCGGAAGGGTTTTTAAATATCGAACCAGCAGCCCCCATAGTTTTAACGAGCCTCCGCTCGTTTCGTTAATGGGGTGGAGGCTGCTGGAGTGCTGGTGCATGGGAGCCAATCCGGCGCTCCCAAACAGTGCACCACCATGGGTCCGTGGCTGTCCCTGTTTTTGATTGGCCGGCGAGCCCTTTCAAAGCGGCTCCGCGCGGCCCGTAGCTTGCTGCAGAGGGCGAGGGAGTTGCATTGGGTTGGCTTGGCAATGGCTGCCTGCCTGCTAGCAACTGGGATTGGATTCATTCCTTGCTGCTGTGAGTGCTGCTTGCTTCATTTGCTGTCTCTTGCCTGTGTTTGGTCCACATTTGGGCCATTTTTTGGTTAATTTTCCATTTTAAAATATTTTTAATATTATTTTTAATATTATTTTTAATATTATTTTTAATATTATTTTTAATATTATTTTTTAATATTATTTTTTACTATTATTCTTAAAAAATATTCTAAAAAAGAAAAGACTCTTCTGTTGGTGTGTTCTCTCATTTGTTTTATCCTGCCTGTGTTTGGTCCACATTTGGGCCATTTTTTGGTTAATTTTCCATTTTAAAATATTTTTTAATATTATTTTAATATTATTTTTTAATATTATTTTAATATTATTCTTAAAAAAAATTCTAAAAAAGAAAAGACTCTTCTGTTGGTGTGTGCTCTCATTTGCTGTATCCTGCCTGTGTTTGGTCCACATCAGGGCCATTTTTTGGTTAATTTTCCATTTTAAAATATTTTTTAATATTATTTTAATATTATTCTTAAGAAATACCAAAAATATTCTAAAAATTCGTTAATATTTACAAAATTTCTTAAATACCAAAACTTTTTTTGGAAAGTTTTGTAATTATTTTAAATATCGAAACAAAAAAACACCCCAATTACAAATCGATTTTAGAAACAAATTTTTTCTTGATCAAACAGGCATCTAGACACTATGCTCCTATTGATGCAGGCCAAAATCCCATTGGCTTTTTTTGCCGCCACATCACATTGTTGGCTCATGTTTAACTTGTTGTCCACGAGGACTCCAAGATCTTTTTCACACGTACTGCTCTCAAGCCAGGCATTATCCCCCATTCTGTATCTTTGCATTTTGTTTTTCCTGCCAAAGTGGAGTATCTTGCATTTGTCACTGTTGAACTTCATTTTGTTAGTTTTGGCCCATCTCTCTAGTCATGCTCCCATGCTCTATTCTGCCTTGGTTAGACCATACCTGGAATCACACTTTGTCCCAATCTGGGCACCACAATTGAAGGGAGATGTTGACAAGCTGGAATATGTCCAGAGGATGGTGACTCAAATGATCAAATGATCAAGGGTCTGGAGAACATGCCCTATGAGGAGCGGCTGAAAAAGCTGGGCATCTTTAGCCCTCAGAAGAGAGGGCTGAGAGGAGACAAGATAGCCATGTATAAATATGTGAGAGGAAGTCCACTTCATGATGGCAACACAGCTGTTCAACAAGGGAATTTTCTGCCTCAGATTCCAGGAGTCCCCTTCTCTGGAGATTTTCAAGCAGAGGCCAGATGGCCATCTGTTCTGAGGGCTTGGATTGTGCATTCCTGCATGCCAGAACAGGGTTGGGCAAAATGGCTCTTCCAGCTTTGTGATTCTTGGGTGGACGTCTTCCAGAAATGCTTTGATAGTGCATTCCCTACAATGCAGGGGGTTGGACTAGATGACCTCTGGAGGCGCCTTCCAACTCAATAGGTTTATGATCCCATCCTATAGACCAGGCATGGGCAAACTTTGGCCCTCCAGGTGTTTTGGAATTCCACTCCCACAATTCCTAATGACCTTCAAATTGTAATAAATAGTCAGTGTAAATATGCCCATCTAGTCCAATACTGAAACCACAATGCCACTCCGTCTTATGCTCGAAAGTATGCCTTTGCCTTCATGAAACATTCAGGTCCCCGCGCTCACCTCCAACGCAGTGTCACAGTGACAAGAACCATGTGCTGAAATGACTGGCCATATGTGCATAAAAGCTAGCTACACGTTCAAGCCATCCCCCATGGACGCTTGCGTAAGGAGGAGAAGTTACTTCAGCGCATCGACTGCAAAAGGAGGTTCTCACCTATGGGAGGCCAGTGTGGCTTCACATGTGGATGCATCATGCCACAATATAAATAGGAGTCTAGTGTCTAGATCCAGGGAAGTCATGCTACCCATGCTCTTTTCTTCGTTGGGCAGACCGCTTTGCCTGGAAAAACTGGACACTGTGTCCAAATCAGGGAGATGTTGACTCTAAGCTGGAATGTGTCCAGAGGAGGGTGACTGAAAGGATCAAGGATCTGGAGAACAAGCCCTACGAGGAGCGGCTTAAAGAGCTGGGCATGTTTAGACTGAAGAAGAGAAGGCTGAGAGGAGACAGGATGAAGGCTATGGATAAATATGTGAGGGGATGTGGCTTTCCGCATCTGAATCCGACACTCCAACGATGACACTGCCTTAGCTTTGCAAAGCAGCAAGAGCAGACCTTGGTCTTTTCCTACCTGTGTTCCTCCCATGCCTTCAACATGAAGACGGAGACAAGGTGACAGATGGGGTGGAAAGGTGGGGGAAGGAAGGAAGAAAGGAAGGAAGGCGACAAAAATAGGATCATGCATCTTTAACTACGTCTCCCAAGCACATCTGCATTTGTGATGCCTGGCCTACCTGGAGGTGGGGGAGAGGCTCTGTAGTCCCCTTCACCTCCTTCCTCACCTGAGAAGCAGAAGCAGCAGCAGCAGGCACGGGATGAATATTTCATGGCTGCCCTTGCGGTTTTTTGGCAGCCGTCGGGTTTGTTTGTCGTCGCGATTGGCACCCTTTCCCTGCTGGGCAACACAACCTGCCAGGGTTGGTTCCTGAAAGACTGATAGGGCAAAAAGAAGGCGGATCCACACTGTGGAATTAATGCAGTTTGATATCTCTTTAACTGCAGTGGCTCAATGCTATGGAATCATGGGAGTTGTAGTATTATAAGGTCTTGAGGACTATGGTGCCTCACCAAACCACAGCTGCCAGGATTCCAAAGCATTGGGCCATGGCAGTTAAAGTGGTATTGAGATAGGACATAGTTGTGTTGTGGTTAAGCCTCTGTAAAAGATGGTTCTGTTAGAGACCCTAAATTGGTTCATAGGTCCACATCACTGGAACATGTAAGGAAGGAAACAGTCCCAAAAAAAGATAAAAAAAACAAGGTTTATTTTAGTTTCTTCATGAAGAAGACGGACAGCCTGGCAGCATACGCAGATGGTACCCTTAGTGATTGCCGCGCCCCTCCTCTGTTTCTGCTGACTTTTATACTCAAGTAATAGGTCATGGAAAGTACTCTCTTTCCAGCCCCTCTCCCTTGACCTTTTGATGGAAAGTACCTTCTTGTACCTGCAGACTCTGCGCTTAACCACAACCTTTGGCTTAACCACAACACAACTACTTCCTATGTAGGTTTGAACTTTGTATGACCTCTACATGTCACAGCTTGTCTCTCAAAAACATTTTCTTCCGTGTTGCTCCTTTTCTACAGAGAAAGGGTATATTTCTCTTTTGCTGTTAATTTCATTCAAAGCCCCTTGCTTAGCATTTGCAAATTTCACTCAAAGACCCTTTCAGTTCTAAATCAGGGAATTCATAGTATGGCCAAGGACACCAGGCTGGAATGATCCCATAATCCCCTATCTCTCCCCCATGTGGGAACCTAAGGCTTTTCCCATGACCCCATTGCCCAAATCTTATGAATGTTACCCCACTTTCATTAACTTTATGGAACTTTAATCAACTTTTAAAGGACTTTGGAACTTTTGGGAACCCTCTTGCCAAAACCCTAAGAATTTTTATGATTTTCACCAATCTTTATGGACTTTTGATGAACTTTGGAGGGAGGGAAGGCTGACATGGTTCCCCCTTGACTTTGCATGATTTATCCCTTATGAATTCCTTGCATGTTCTCCTTCCCCATACCATTATATGTAAATGTGTCTATATTTTGAAAATGAAGGAAAAGCCACCTTCTTCATGAATCCAGCACCTCATGCCTCCAGGAAGTGTTTCCCAATTTCCTGAGCCAGTCAATCCCTAAACAAAGGACTCAACCAGAAACTCATTGCATGAACAATAAATGAATGGTTCTTATCTGACCAGGTCTCGGAGGGCAAAGGCTAGTCCATCTGGAAAGATAAGTCCTATAGACATCTGAATCACTCAACACAAAGGGTGTTGTGTTGTCATGCGCTGGGCCTATAATAATTGTCTTTTGAACAGGACGTGCTCTTTGTGCCCAGCAGGAAGCCAGGTTGCCTTGGCTGAAAGGCCCTAAGGATTTTCCTATATAAAAGTCTTTTAGATGCTTGAAAAGTTTAACAAAGTCCTTTATTATCGCTTAGATCTTCAACAATTTAAAAAAACATTTCTCAGGTCTTCAACAAGTCAAACAAATGCTTCTTAACTTGCCCAAATGGACAGGTAACCAGCTTCATGAACTGTTTCTTTTCTTTTAAGAGGAAAACCCCTTTTAACCGCTCCCAGGCAATCTACTTTCTATGCTTGCCGGTGTGGGCTCTACTCCCGGCTCCAATTGCTTCTGGTTACCCGAGTAGACCTACCAGCCAAGGCTTTGTAGATTTTCCAGCTGGAGTTCTTTTGGATCTTTTCCATGAAAGATGTGGAGCTGTTTCCCCCGGATGCTTCTGTTTCTCCCGGGTGCTGTGAGAAACTAAGCTTATCTACAGATGGAGCTGATCCACGTCCTGTAGCTAAGCTTTCCACTATAAGACTGAACTAAAAATGGTTCCCTTTCCCGCCCAGAGCCCTGGAAAAAGGGGCGGAACCAAAACTTGACAATGATAGACAGGTCATTGGCCCTATAATTGCAAACCAAGGAAAGCCACCTTTCTGCAAAATGCATGAAACCTTGGAATATATGCAAACACTCAATAGAAAGAAAATGAAGCTGAAGCTCCTGGTTCAGCCGTACCAGCACTGGTGTCTTCCTGTTTGCATAGAATTAGGATTTCACCACAGCCTTTTTCATTCTGCCAAGCCAACTGGCCAAAACCAGCCTCAATCTTCATTAATGAATCCCATACCCAGGACGGAAAGAAACAAAGAGTCTAGCCCCGGAGCTAGACTAAATTGTTGTTTTCAAAAGATTAAAACAATAACTCCGGCCCAGCTTGAGGGCTTAAGCTATCGCTGACCGATCGGACAAACATTAATCACTTCAATCCTACCACCTTGCCATTCCTTTCATTGTTTCCCTGTTGCCCGCCTCCCTTCTCCCTCATTGGCTGAGCGGCCAAAACAGGGCTCATGCCGCCATTGGCTCTCCTGCTGGTTTGCTGATGTCACAACCAATCAGTGTGAAACTGGCAAGGGGGGCAGGAGCGGGAAATTTGAATTTGACAGGTCTGTATTTCCTATAAAAACTGTAATATTTGCCCTTGGGAGTTATGTTGGCTCCTGGGCAAATTTATTTATTTATCGTGTCATCAGCAACCAGACATTTGTATTACATTTTTAACAAAAACAAACAAACAGACAGACAAAACACAGAATTTGCAAGCTTGGTAGTTGATTAAATGTCCTTTGAGCAGTATCTGGCCACTTGGAGGGCCTCTGGTGTTACTATAAGAAGGTCCTCCATTGTGACTGTGGCAGGGCTCAGGTTGCATTGCAGCAGGTGGTCAGTGGTTTGTTCTTCTCCACACTCGCATGTCGTGGATTACACTTTGTGGCCCCATTTCTTAAGGTTGGCTCTGCATCTCGTGGTGCCAGAGCGCAGTCTGTTCAGCGCCTTCCAAGTCGCCCAGTCTTCTGTGTGCCCAAGGGGGAGTCTCTCATTTGGTATCAGCCATTGATTGAGGTTCTGGGTTTGAGCCTGCCACTTTTGGACTCTCGCTTGCTGAGGGTTCCAGCGAGTGTCTCTGTAGATCTTAGAAAACTATTTCTCGATTTAAGTTGTTGACGTGCTGGCTGATACCCAAACAAGGGATGAGCTGGAGATGTCTCTGCCTTGGTCCTTTCACTATTGGCTGCTACTTCCCGGCGGATGTCAGGTGGTGCAATACCGGCTAAGCAGTGTAATTTCTCCAGTGGTGTAGGGCACAGACACCCCATGATAATGCGGCATGTCTCATTAAGAGCCACATCCACTGTTTTAGCGTGGTGAGATGTGTTCCACACTGGGCATGCATACTCAGCAGCAGGGTAGCATAGCGCAAGGGCAGATGTCTTCACTGTGTCTGGTTGTGATCCCCAGGTTGTGCCAGTCAGCTTTCGTATGATATTGTTTCTAGCGCCCACTTTTTGCTTGATGTTCAGGCAGTGCTTCTTGTAGGTCAGAGCACGGTCCAGAGTGACTCCCAGGTATTTGGGTGTGCTGCAATGCTCCAGTGGGATTCCTTCCCATCAGAGCTCAGGATGCTTGTCTGTTCTTAAGGTGAAAGGCACATGTCTGTGTTTTAGATGGATTAGGGATCAGCTGGTTTTCCCTGAAATAGGCAGTAAGAACACGTAGAGCTTCGGAGAGCTTCTGTTCAATCATCTCAAAGCTCCCTGCTTGAGCAGTAATGGCACGATTATCAGCATAGATGAAGCTCTCTGTCCCTTCTGGCAGTGGCTGGTCATTTGTGTAGATGTTGAACAAATGATTGCGGTTGTCATCCGTTCAAGCTGGAATGAAATTAAACAACTCGGTGGCTTCTTTTTCAACTTGGTGAGATTTATTGGGAAATTTAGGGAAAATCTTTCTGGGTGCTTTCCATCTCGCCAGGTGTTCAGTTCCTCTTTTACGGGTCTGGCCGGCCTCTGCCTTGGCAGGGCCCCCTAAATTCATGTTCGACATCAGTATCAAACTGCATTAATTATGCAATGTAGATCATAGAATCATAGAATCATAGAATCATAGAATCATAGAATCAAAGAGTTGGAAGAGACCTCATGGGCCATCCAGTCCAACCCCACTGCCAAGAAGCAGGAATATTGCATTCAAATCACCCCTGACAGATGGCCATCCAGCCTCTGTTTAAAAGCTTCCAAAGAAGGAGCCTCCACCACACTCCGGGGCAGAGAGTTCCACTGCTGAACGGCTCTCACAGTCAGGAAGTTCTTCCTCATGTTCAGATGGAATCTTCTCTCTTGTAGTTTGAAGCCATTGTTCCATTGCGTCCTAGTCTCCAGGGAAGCAGAAAACAAGCTTGCTCCCTCCTCCCTGTGGCTTCCTCTCACATATTTATACATGGCTATCATATCTCCTCTCAGCCTTCTCTTCTTCAGGCTAAACATGCCCAGCTCGTTAAGCCGCTCCTCATAGGGCTTGTTCTCCAGACCCTTGAACATTTTAGTCGCCCTCCTCCATTCCAGCTTGTCAATATCTCTCTTGAATTGTGGTGCCCAGAATTGGACACAATATTCCAGATGTGGTCTAACCAAAGCAGAATAGAGGGGTAGCATCACTTCCCTAGATCTAGACACTATGCTCCTATTGATGCAGGCCAAAATCCCATTGGCTTTTTTTGCCACCACATCACATTGTTGGCTCATGTTTAACTTGTTGTCCACGAGGACTCCAAGATCTTTTTCACACGTACTGCTCTCGAGCCAGGCGTCACCCATTTTGTATCTTTGCATTTCGTTTTTCCTGCCAAAGTGGAGTATCTTGCATTTGTCACTGTTGAACTTCATTTTGTTAGTTTTGGCCCATCTCTCTAATCTGTCAAGATCGTTTTGAATCCTGCTCCTGTCCTCTGGAGTATTGGCTATCCCTCCCAATGCACCTGAAGACAAAGTTTGGGGAAAATGGTACCCTTCTTTTGATATGTCGCTTATCCAACATAAACGGGCCGGCAGAACGTTGGATGAGTGAAAATATTGGATAATAAGGAGGGATTAAGGAAAAACCAATTAAACATCCAATTATGTTATGATTACATTATGATTTTACAAATTAAACACCAAAACATCATGCTTTACAATTGAGAGAAAAAGCAGTTCAGTACTTTCTTGTATGTATAACAAATTATTTGTCCTGTCTCATGAAAGTAGGAGAACTAACATATGACCTAATGGTGCATCTGCATTGCAAGTTAATGCAGTTTGGTACCACTTTAACTATCATGGTTCAGTGCAATGGATGCCTGAGAGATGTGGTTTGGTAAGGCAGAGAAGGATAAAGACAGTTTCCCTAATTTCACAGCATTGAGCCGTAGCAATTAACGAGGTGCCAAACTGCATTAATTAGGCAGCGTAGATGCAGGCTGGGAAACGGAGCATGGAAGATTTGCAACAAAAAGGGTAGATGTGTTCCTATCTTGGGAAAGTGCAATATCAAGCAATTGCACACCTGTCCACCCACATGAACGTTTGTGTTCCTCTCTCTTTTGTGTAGCAGCATTAGATCAGTGATCACTCATTCCCTTTGATGGCTCTTCTCCTTTTGTTGCCGATACTTCTTCGTGTTTCCCTCCTGTTTGCAAATTCCTGTTTGTATTAAAGGAAACTTTGAACCTGTAACGGTAACCTGGAGGGACCGTCCAGTTGTGCGATTTTGCATCAGCACAAAGCTGACCTTCACCTCAATACTTTTGCAGAAAATTAGCAAAGAGTTGCCTTCATGTTATTGTGTGACTTCAAGTCATTTCCGATTGATAGGAATGCTAAAGATCCCTATAATGGGGTTTTTCTGTGGGTCATTCAATGAGTTGTCATACTTACTTACTTACTTACTTACTTAAGTGATCCCTTGTTGTCCGAGTAGGATTGTCTTCCAAGATCAGTGTACTGGCGGTGGGTCCGTAGGTGATTGTGAAGCCCTATTCTTGCTCTGCATGCTCTCCAGCAGTGAGGGCATTGGTTTCCAGGTGGGAGGCAGTTCCGGTCGGGGTTGGCTTGATGCGCCTTCCTCTTGGCACATTTATCTCTTTCGCCCTCATGCCTCTTTAAGTTCTGCAGCACTGCTGGTCACAGCTGACCTCTAAGTGGAGCGCTTGTCATTTGGGAATTGTAGATGCTGGGATTTATAGTTTGTTGTTGTTCATTCGTTCAGTCGTCTCCGACTCTTCGTGACCTCATGGACCAGCCCACGCCAGAGCTCCCTGTCGGCCGTTACCACCCCCAGCTCCTTCAAGGTCAGTCCAGTCACTTCAAGGATGCCATCCATCCATCTTGCCCTTGGTCGGCCCCTCTTCCTTTTGCCTTCCACTTTCCCCAGCATAATTGTCTTCTCTAGGCTTTCCTGTCTCCTCATGATTGTCCAAAGTACTTCAACTTTGTCTCTAGTATCTTTCCCTCCAGTGAGCAGTCGGGCTTTATTTCTGGAGGATGGACTGGTTGGATCTTCTCGCAGTCCAAGGCACTCTCAGAACTTTCCTCCAACACCACAGTTCAAAAGCATCGAACTTCCTTCGCTCAGCCTTCCCTAAGGTCCAGCTCTCACATCCATAGGTGACTACAGGGAATACCATGGCTTTGACTAGGCGGATCTTTGTTGCCAGTCTGATGTCTCTACTCTTTACTATTTTATCGAGACTGGACATTGCTCTCCTCCCAAGAAGTAAGCGTCTTCTGATTTCCTGGCTACAGTCTGCATCTGCAGTAATCTTTGCCCCTAGAAATACAAAGTCTGTCACGGCCTCCACGGTTTCTCCTTCTATTTTCCAGTTGTCAATCATTCTTGTTGCCATAATCTTGGTTTTTTTGACGTTTAGCTGCAACCCGGCTTTTGCGCTTTCTTCTTTCACCTTGATTAGAAGGCTCCTCAGCTCCTCCTCGCTTTCAGCCATCAGGGTTTATTTATAGTTTACCTACAATCAAAGAGCATTCTGGACTCCAGCAATGATGGAATTGAACCAGACGGCACTTAGAACTCCCATGACCAACAGAAAATACTGGAAGATCAAACCAGTCCATCTTCAGAGGTTGGTGGGCATTGACCTTAAGATTTGGAGTTGTAGTCCATCTACATTCAGAGAGCACACTGGACCCAAACAATGATAGGTCTGGACAAAACTTGGCACGAATATTCAGTATGTCCAAATGTAAACACTGGTGGAGTTTGGGGAAAATAGATCTTGAAATTTGGGAGTTGTAGTTGCTGGGATTTATAGTTACCTACAATCAAAGAGCACTCTGAAGCCCATCACCAATAGAATGGGTCCAAACTTTCCACACAGAACCCCCAATTCTTGAAGCGACTCGCTGGTGTGAGACTCCCTCCAGCCTCACATACTCTTCCTCATCTGTACATGTGCACCATGCTGCCATGCGGTGCGCACACCTGCTCTCCCCTCCCCGCTTGGAATCTCAGCCCTCCCCTTGGCTGAGAAGCTGGCCAATCAAAGCAGAGGGGAGCTTTTAGTGGGAGGATTCCAAAAAGGAAGAGGATGACAGGAGGAGAGATCTTCAGCCTTCTCTGCCAAAGGGGTTCCTAAGACCATCAGAAATATATGTTTGCCGATGGTCTTTGGTAACCCCTCTGAAACCCCACTTGCAACCCCCCCCAGGGGTTCCGACCCACAGGTTGGTCTAGATGGCCTTTGGGGATACCTTGTGACTCTATGATTCTATGATTCATGGAGAAGTAAGCAATGCGCAGAGGCAGTGCACAATGAGCCATATGTAATGCATGACGTCACATTACTCCGGATGCCGTGTTGTACATAGGGGCATATGCAGTAGATGGATATAGAAGCACACATAATATTTACACACAGTGAAACATGCAAGAGTTGCTATAGTGACACATGCTGCAATAGTGATCTATGCAACAGTGCCAATAGTGAAGCATGCAAAACCTTTCTCCCCATCCCATTATATGGATCTACACCAGTGTTTCTCAACCTAGGGGTCAGGACCCCCAAGGGGATCGCAAGGGGGTGACAGAGGGGTCACCAAAGACCATCAAAAAACACAGTATTTTCTGTTGGTCATGGGGGTTCTATGTGGGAAGTTTGGCCGAATTCTATCATTGATGGGATTCAGAATGCTCTTTCATTGTAAGTAAACTATAAATCCCAGCAGCTACCAACTCCCAAATGTCAAGGTCTATTTCCCACAAACTCCACCAGTGTTCACATTCGGGCATATTGAGTATCTGTGCCAAGTTTGATCCAGATCAATCATTGTTTGAGTTCACAGTGCTATCTGGATGCAGATGAACTACAACTCCAAAACTCAAGGTCAATGCCTACCAAACCCTTCCAGTATTTTCTGTTGGTCATGGGAGTTCTGTGTGCCAACTTTAATTCAATTCCATCGTTGGTGGGGTTCAGAATGCTCTTTGATTGTAGATGAACTATAAATCCTAGTGACTACAACTCCCAAATGACAAAATCCATTCTCCCTCCAACTTCACCAGTATTGAAATTTGGCATATTGGGTAAGGTAAGGTAAAGGTTTTCCCGTGACATTAAGTCCAGTCGTGTCCAAGTCTGGGGGTTGGTGCTCAGTTTCTAGGCCGAAGAACTGGTGTTGTCCATAGACACCTCCAAAGCCGACATGACTGCATGGAGCTCCGTTATTGGGTATTTGTGCCAAATTTGGTCTAGTGAATGAAAATACATCCTGCATTTCAGATATTTTCATTATGATTCATAACAGTAACACAATTACCATTAGGAAGTAGCAATGATAATAATTTTATGGTTGGGGGTCACCACAACATGAGGCGCTGTATTAAGGGGTCGCGGCATTAGGAAGGTTGAGAAACACTGGTCTACACTGACCATATAATGTAGTTCCAAACTGTATTACAGCAATGCCCTGAGTGATGGGGGCCTTCCTTAACCGCTTGTAGAAATTCCCTCCGCTTTGCTTGAGTCGACGATGATGGACGCTCTCTTGCCAACCTGCTCCAGGGAACGGTCCATTTGGCACCTTTGGCCTGTTTCCGCCTCCGCTCGGTCTCCCTTGTCCTCACGATGTCTCTAACGAGATAATAAAGAATTAATCAAGACAAAGCTCTGGGCCGTGTTAATGCTTGACAGCGCCGTAGCCAACGTAGCGGAGCGTTTCTAAAAGCCCGTGTCCCTTATGGAATCATCAGTTAGTGCCACGCGTCAGTGGAAGTGGTCCGAAAAGGGCCTTCAAAGACATCACTTCGTCAATTTGTTGGCAAATGGGTCATACGCTGTCCTTCCGCCCTGTGCTGTGCTGCTTTTCTTTTCTCTTTCCCTCCTCCTCTCCCTTATAGACTTACCGTATATACTCGAGTATAAGCCGATCCAAATACAAGCTGAGGCACCTAATTTTACCACAAAAAACTGGGAATACTAAGAGCTCTTTGACAGTGGAATATGTTTCTGCCTGGGAGTCCAGTGGAATATCCTTCTCTGGAGGTTTTAAAGCAGAGACTGGATAACAACCACCACCACCACCACCACCACCATCATCATCATCTGTGACAGATCCCAAGTGTAAACTCTGCAAGGAAGCAGATGAAAAAATAGATCACATCCTCAGCTGCTGCAAGAAGATCGCGCAGACAGACTACAAGCAGAGGCACAACACCCTTGCTCAGATGACTCATTGGAACTTGTACCACAAACACCATCTGCCTGCGTCAAAGAACTGGTGGGATCACAAGCCAGAAAAAGTTACAGAGAATGAACACGCCAAACTCCTCTGGGACTTCTGAATTCAGACAGACAGAATTTTGGAGCATAATACTCCTGACCTCACAATCGTGTTAAAAAACAAGGTATGGATCGTTGATGTTGAAATCCCAGGTGACAACAGGATTGAAGAGAAACAACTGGAAAAGCTGACATGATACAGGAATTAAAGATCAAACTGCAAAGACTCTGACACAAGCCACTAAAGCTGGTCCCAGTGGTGATCGGCACACTGGGTGCAGTGCCTAAAGACCTTGTCCTGCACTTTAAAACAAATGGAAAAGCTGACATGATATGAGGATATAAAGATCGAACTGCAAAGACTCTGACACAAGCCAGTAAAGGTAGTCCCAGTGGTGATTGGCACACTGGGTGCAGTGCCTATAGACCTTGGCCTGCATTTAAAAACAAATGGAAAAGCTGACATGATATGAGGATTGAAAGATCAAATTGCAAAGACTCTGATACAAGCCAGTAAAGGTGGTCCCAGTGGTGATCGGCATACTGGGTGCAGTGCCTAAAGACCTTGGCCCGCACTTAAACACAATCGGCACTGACAAAATTACCATCTGCCAGCTGCAGAAGACTACCTTGCTGGGATCTGAACGCATTATTCGCTGATACATCACGCAGTCTTAGACACTTGGGAAGTGTCCAACGTGTGATCAAATACAATAGCCAGCAAAGTGTCTGCTGTGGACTCATCTTATTGTGTTTCAAATAATAATAATAATAATAATAATAATAATAACAACAAGAAGAAGAATAACACTTTATTTATATTCCGCTTTATCTCCCCGGAGGGACTCAGAGCAGATTACAATAATGCATATGAGGCAAACATTCAATGCCTTTTACACCACAGTGAACAATGACATACAACACAGACAAAGGTAAAGGCTTTCCCCTTTTTCCCATCTTTGGTGCTCAGTTCTAGCCATGGGGAGATGCTCATGTTCTATTTTTCCATGACAAGGAGCCTGTCACCCATAGACATCTCTGATTGTGTTGCCGACATGTCTGCATATCTGCATGGCACAACCTTTTACCTTCTCGCCAAGGTGGCACCTATTGATCTACTCGCATTGCATGCTTTTGAACTGCTAGGTTGGGAGAAGCTAGAGCTGACGGTTGGGAGTTCATCTCAACTTGTGACTTTGAACTGCCAACCTTCTGGTCAGCAGATTTCCTGCAGCCCAGCAGTTTAACCCGCTGTGCTACTATGGCCCTGCTGTGTTACTAATGGCCATTTGGTGGGAGGGCTTGGATGGTGTCTTCATTTATGGCAGAAGAGCTTTGGTCTGGATGGCCATGGAGGTCTCTTCCAACGTTATAATATTATGAAAATTCTATATGGATTGGATGACATTGCATTCTCTTTCTCTAGAGCATTGAAACTGGATGACTGGATGGCAGTCATCTGTGGGGAGGGCTTTGATCGTGAATTCCTTCATGGCAGAAGGGAGTTGGATTGGATGGCTCCTTGGGAGATCTCTCCCCACTCTATGATTCTATGATTGTAGGAGCTTTTTCTTCTTCTCAGGAGCAACTTAAGAAACTGTAAGTTGTTTCTGGTGTGAGAGAATTGGCCGTCTGAAAGGACGTTGCCATGGGGATGTTGCCCAGGGGATGACAGATGTTTTTACCATCCTGTGGTGAAATGGCAGGGAGAAGGTTTCAGGAAAAGAGACAAAGAGAGGTCCGGAGGTCTCAAAAGCACGGATTTTATTTCCAGCTGGGGCCCTGGAGAGGACTATGTCCAAAAGCATCCAGAGCAATGATAGAGGTGCGGATTATGCCTTTTATACCCTCCAAATTCAGGCAAACAATGACCATGCGTCTACATACATTGACCTCATTCACTACGTCACCTTAGCATCATACGAATATCAAGTTCTACCTTCCAACATGCGAAAGGCATGTCTCTGTGTCTTTCTAAAGAGCAAGCATGCAGCTTATAGCTTACATTCATCAATCAAGGGGCGGACTTTGACCTGTCAGGAGGGAGAGGGGGGCTCATTTTAGAGCCTAGTTGTACTAGTCTGTTGCAACTAGGACAGGCTTATCTCTCTCCTGGAATGTATAGGTAACATGTCCCATCCCCCTCTTCAGCCCCTCTCTTGCTGTGCCTGGACAGCAGCTTGCTTGTCCTGTTAGCATTCCTTCTATACAGAGAGAACTTGATTTTTCTATACATTTCAGTGCTTGTAAAGTACATACAATTTATACATAAATAAATATCTATTTTTCCAATACCTCCTCATCAGTGGGAGGCTTCTCTCATGTCCCTGCGTGGGAAGCTGGAGCTGACAGATGGGAGCTCATCCCACTCCCCGGATATGAACCTCTGACCTTTCGGTCAGCTGTCCTGCTGGCATAAGGGTTTAACCCATTGCCCTACTGGGGGCTCTTCATTGTAGGAGCTTGGCCATGGAGACTTGACACAAGTGGGCAAAATCCAGCACAAAACTATCCTTACAAAGCTCTCCTCCTTTGCACAATTGCCCAAGTTCACTTGTGAAAAGTGCAAGGTAGTTTGTGCTCTGGCATTCAACACCCAAATACCAGCAAACATTTCTTTTCAAGAAGGGATATGGGTTCCTTCCTTTGGAAGGGAAGATTGCCTCCTTGTTTGCCTTGACAATTGTCAGCTTGCGCATGGGATGTTGCCGAAGCTAGAAAGGAAGAGCGAAAACAGGCCCCCAAAGACTTCAAGAAAGGCTCTAGACAGGCTGTATTCCTATCCCTCTTTCTCTCTAGTCTCTCCCTCCCTCCTTCCCATCGGAGAGGCGTCAGGGTCTCTCACTTTCTCTCTCTCTCTAGCTTGGAAAAAACAACCTGGATTAAGATGCGCTTCTTCCGTTTCAAATAAGCAGGCCTCCCGATGGATTTTTCGAGAGCTTTGCTGACTTGGGCACTTTCATTTCTAAACGCCTCCCTTTCAACAGCTGTTGAGGGCTTTTGACAAGCGCTTCCTTGAAGCAGGAGGAAGCAAGTTGGGTGGAGGGACTAAGAAAGAAAGAGAAGAAAGAAGGAAGACATAGAAAGACAGAGGCAGCAGAGGAAGGAGTGCCAAAGGAAGCTGTGCCCACAACAATCCCCATTATTTGATGGGGAAGAAGAATAGGAGAAAAAAAGTGGGGCAGGCCAGGTCATCTGGAATTTCAGGGTGCGGTGTCACCTGTATGGAGATGACGTCCAACTCTGTCACTCCTTCCCACCCGCTACTAAGGAGGCTGTCCAGGTCCTGAACCGGTGCTTGGCTGCTGTGACGATCTGGATGAGGGCTTACAAATTGAAATTGAATCCAGACAAGACAGAGGTCCTCCTGGTCAGTCACAAGGCCAAACAGAGGATGGGGTTACAGACTGTGTTGGATGAGGTTACACTCCCCCTGAAGACGCAGGTGTGATCAGGAGCGGCTCGTCCATTACGCAAAGTAAGCGGTCGCAGAACACTTTTTTTGCCAGGGGCGCAGAGGCGCCTCTGTAAATGCCCCTCGACTGCCACTTGAGGAGCGCCCCCTCAGCTCACAACAGCCCTAGCAGTCCGGGGGGAGCCTCGGCTTTCTTGCCTCGCTGCCGGGCGATCCTCTTCCCAAAGGGGCCGGGCCCTTGAGCCTCGCCTAGCCCCTCTCGTTCCTGCTCCACCCGGCCACCGGGTGTGTGAGCACAGCTGGTGCTCTGCGTTCGATCCCTTCCCCATGACCGGCTCCCTTTCCTGATTCCCCGGCGCTCCACCCACCTCCTCTCTCCCCAATCCGCGGGTGGGCAAAGGGGTGGAGCCGCCATGCCTGGCCTGCTTCGGGTCCGGAGGCGTGTCTGAAGACCCAGCGTGCGCACCAAAAGTCCTCTTCTCCTGACTTTCTCTTCAGCCATTGGGACCAAGAGAGAGAGAGAGAGAGAGAGAGAGAGAGCCCCTCCAGCTGGAGGTATCTCCCACCTCCGCTCCCTCCTTTGTTTTTGCGCCTACCTTCAGGAAAGGTGGACATCACCACCTCTCTCTCTCTCTCTCAGACCCAATGGCTGAGGAGAAAGTAACAGAAAATATATATCAATGATTGGTTGGGGGGGGGGGTGTGTGGCGCCAAAATACTGTTTGCTTACTGTTGAAAATTACCTAGGGCCGCCTCTGGGTGTGATCTTGGACTCATCGCTGAGCCTCAAACCCCAGGTTTCTGTGGTGGCCAGGAGAGCTTTCGCACAGTTAAAGCTTGTGCGCCAAGTGCGCCCGTACCTTGGGAAGTCTGACTTGGCCACAGTAGTTCACGCTCTGGTTACATCCCGTAGAGACTACTGCAACGCTCTCTACGTGGGGTTCTCTTTGAAGACTGTCTGGAAGCTTCAAATGGTCAAACGGGTGGCAGCCAGCTTGCTAACAGGGGCGGCGCTCAGGGTGCAAACAACTCCTCTGTTGCGCCAACTCCACTGACTGCCAGTCTGCTACCGGGCACAATTCAAAGTGCTGGCTTTAGCCTACAAAGCCCTAAACGGTTCTGGCCCAACTTATCTGTCCAAACGCATCTCCCCTTATGAACCTTCCAGGACTTTAAGATCATCTGGGGAGGCCCTGCTCTCGATCCCGCTGTAGTTACAAGCATGCGGGGGGGGGGGGGGGGGGGGGGGGGGGGGGGGGGCTCAACCCATTACGCAAAGTAAGCATTCGCAGTATAGTTGATTTTTCCCAGGGGTGCTCTTGAGACGCTCTTGGGGGAAAATAGACCTTGACATATGCAAGTTGTAGTTACTGGGATGTATAGTTCACCTACAATCAAAGAGCATTCTGAACTCCACCAATGATGGAATTGAACCAAATATGGCACACAGAACTCCCACAACGAACAGAATATATATATCAGTGATTGGTTGGGGGGAGGGGCAAAATACTGTTTGCTTACAGTTGAAAATTACCTAGGGCGGCCTCTGCAAGCACGTTTAGTGGGGACGAGGGACACGGCCTTCTCGGTGGTGGCCACTCGGCTATGGAACGCCCTCCCTAGGAAAATCAGATCGGCCCCTTCCTTTTTAACATAAAAAAAGCCCAAGACTTCGAGCAAGCGTTTGCAGATGCAATATAATAGTCATAGGAATGACTAGACGACGTTATTGGATCATACTTTTAACAAGGAGACTAATTGATATGTGTTTTTAATTGATGTTGTTGTTCATTCGTTCAGTCATTTCTGACTCCTTGTGACCTCATGGACCAGCCCACACCAGAGCCCCCTGTCGGCCGTCACCACCCTCAGCTCCTTCAAGGTCAGTCCAGTCACTTCAAGGATGACATCCCTCCATCTTGCCCTTGGTCGGCCCCTCTTCCTTTTCCCTTCATTTTCCCCAGCATCATTGTCTTCTCTAAGCTTTCCTTTCTTCTCATGATGTGACCAAAGGACTTCATCTTGGCCTCTAATATCCTTCCCTCCAGTGAGCAGTTGGACTTTATTTCCTGAAGTATGGACTGGTTATTGACTTTTAAAATTGGTTTTTATAGGGGTTTTTATACTGTTTTAATTTCATTTTATTGTATTTTATGTTGTTGAGTCACCTGCGGGCTGAGAGGGGCGGTATATAAACATAGTAAACAAACAAACAAATAAATAATGGGGTGTGGACGCTTCCTGAGTCCAAGAGTCATAGAATCATAGAATCAAAGAGTTGGAAGAGACCTCATGGGCCATCCAGTCCAACCCCCTGCCAAGAAGCAGGAATATTGCATTCAAATCACCCCTGACAGATGGCCATCCAACCTCTGTTTAAAAGCCTCCAAAGAAGGAGCCTCCACCACACTCCGGGGCAGAGAGTTCCACTGCTGAACAGCTCTCACAGTCGGATTAACATGGCAAAGGAAGCCTCCAGTGCTGTCCCCATAAGAAGGCATTCGCAGAATAAATAGGAGCCTAGAGTTTAGATCCAGGGAAGTCCTACCCATCTTACTTTTTTACTTAAGCAATCCCATGTAGATTAAGGATGATGGTCTTCCAGATGTGGTGTCTTGGCGGTGGGTCCGTAGGTGGCTGTGGAGTCCTATTCTTGATCCACATGTTCTCCCTTCTGCAGGGAGGACATCGGTTTCCAGGTGGAAGGTGGTCCCATTCTGGGTTGGCTTGACATGCCTTTCTCTTGGCACATTTCTAGACCTCTGAACAAACTTCTGAAGATGCCTGCCACAAATGCAGGTGAAATGTCAGGAGAGAATGCTACTGGAACATGGTCATATAGCTCTAAAAACTCACAGCAACCCATCAGAAGGAACTTCTTGATAATGAGAGTGGTTTAGCATTGGCATAGAGTGCTACAAGTATGCAGATTATACCCAGCTACTCTTGCGTCTCGAACCTGGGACAACTGCGATTCCTGAGAACTTTAGGCTGTGTTTGGAAGCAGTGATGAGTTGGCTGTGAGCGAGCAGACTCAAAGTGAATCCTGCAAAAACTGAGATACTTTGGCCCGGCCAGCCGCCAGAATTAATCCAGTCTCCGCCTGATTTCGATGGGGAAGCTCTGGTTCCGTCTTCCACTGTTCAAAGCCTTGAGGTTGTGTTGGACTCATTGCTGACGATGGAGGCCCAGATCACTGCCATAAGGAAGCAGGCCTTTTTTCATCTTCGCCAGGCAAGGAAATTGGCATCCTACCTTTCGATAGAAGCATTGGCAACAGTAATCCACGCAACAGTCACCACGAGGTTGGACTATTGCAACGCCTTATATGCCGGCCTTCCGAAGTCAACGACCCAGAAGATTCGGATGGTCCAAAATGCGGCAGCCAGGCTGCTAGCGGGATCATCTCTAAGATCCCATATTATACCGATTCTGCAACAACTGCATTGGCTACCAAGAGAACATCGGATCTCTTACAAGATACTGATCCTGACATTTAGAGCTCAAAATGGCCAAGGACCTTTATATCTTAGGGACCGCCTCATTCCTTTTCTCCATCAGTGGTCACCTCGATCCACCCAGGAAAATCTCCTATACATACCGGGTCCTAGGGACGGAGGGACACCTGGAAGCTACAAGGCGTAGAGCTTTTTCGACCTATGTGTTGGGGTTCAGCCTGCGTGTGAATCTGAACCTGATTCTCTCATTGTATTTTCTGATACAACTGAACAGGCTACTGAACATGTTTTTTCCCCTGATGGTTTGGAAACTGTTGATTCTGAGGTCAGTGGCTTGGAAAGTGAAACTGCATATCCTGATGGGAATGTTTCAGAATCAAGCGGTGATAGCTCTCCAGAGGAGCTAGCATCTGCCTTTTTTAATGAGGATAGAAAAGGACAGATTTGGAAAAACAGGAGTGAATCGCAGAGTCTGCAAAGGTCAAGCAGATTAAAGGAAAGAGAGGCACAAGCTTCAAAGCCTGGAGGCGTGTCCCGAAACAGTTTCTTTAGTTTAAAGTGTCTCTCCCCGGGCTGTCTCGTTAGATCAAGCATCATTTAGACTGAGGCAATACCTTGGCAGATTTCCCGTTTCCCATGGCCTGCATTCCCAGAGGCTTCTAGTTTCCAAGTACGGTTAGTGAAATGCTAACAGGTTCCAGGTTTTTATAGTGTTACTTTTGGAATTTTGATCTAGTTCAGAGATATTCCTGACTGCTGAATTTTACTGTAGCTTTTTGACTTTGTCTTTTCCTCTATTTTGTAACCATTTTTCATAAATAAAAAAGGATTGTTTTTTCCCACAGTCAAGTGTGGTGGATTAATATCTTATGGTCTTGTTTCCTGATCTGGGTTGCAACACTATGCTCCAATTCTGTGGAACTCATTGCCTTCATACATTAGAGCAATGCCGGAGTTGCGACCTTTTTGTAAAGGCACTCAAGACTTGGCTGTTTGGTTGTGCATTTAAGTGATCAGATCTAATTTGTCAAAAGTCACTGTAGTGTGTTTTTATGTTGAATGTTTTTATATTGTGTAAATGCTATTTTAAATTGTAAGTCGCTCAGAGCACCTTGGTGGAGAGCCACTAATTAAGAAATAAAGTGAAGTGAAGTTTAGCAATGTAACCAGCGGTCCAGTGAGGTGATGGTTCTCCATCTTTGGATAGCTTCAAAAGCAGGATGGATAGCGTTATCAAGTGATCCTCTGTTGAACAGTGGGTTGGGCTAGATGGTCTCTGGGAGCACCTTCCAAATTGATGATTCAACCATTCTGTGAATTAGCAGGAACGTAAGATGTGTGTCAGTTCTGTTACAGATCCCCAGAGCCTGGGAAAGGGATGTCAGTTCCACACTTTGATGGCACATATTCTTCCTTGGCCGAGAAGGCCTGAGATAAAGCATCTCAGTTTCAACTCCCTCTAATAGCACACAATGGGTGGGAGTGCCAACGGGACCGGAGCCAAAAACAGGTCTGTGGAGAAAAGGAGAGGAGAAGATCAGCGTGCCCCAAGAAGCCAAAGCACTCTCTCAAGCGTAAAACCTAAGGGAGAGAAGCAGGTAAACAACTCTGCCACCCAGAAGAGACAACAAAGAAGAAGAGCGTATGCTCAGCCACCAACGAATGTCAAATTTCGCTTGGAAAATAATACCACAGATTGACATAACAGAGTGATGGTGACGGAAAGAAGACTGGATATTTATTGCAGGCTCTCTTTCCTTGCTTCTATTGAAATAAGATATTTGAAAGCAAGGAACCTTTCCCCCTCTGAGGATGCTTGCCATAGATGCAGGCGAAACGTCAGGAGAGAATGCCTCTAGACCATGGCCATATAGCCTGGAAAAAACCTACAACAACCCAGTGATTCCGGCCATGAAAGCCTTCGACAATACATAAAATTATTTTCGTTGCAACTTCATAACTATCATTTTGCTACAGTTATGAATAGTAATGCAAATATCTGATAGGCAGGATGTATTTTCATTCACTGGACCAAATTTGGCACAAATACCCAATAGACCCAAATTTGAATACTTTTGGGGTTGCAGGGAGATTGATTTTGTGATTTGGGAGATATAGTTGTTGGGATTTATAGTTCACCTACAATCACAGAGCATTCTGAACTCCATCAAAGATGGAATTGAAGCAAACTTGGCACACAGAACTCCCATGACCAACAGAAAAAATTGGAAGGGTTTGGTGAGCCTTGACCTTGAGTTTGAGAGTTGTAGTTCACCTACATCCAGAGAGCGCTGTGGACTCAAACAATGATGGATCTGGACCAAACTTGACACAAGCACTCAATACGCCCAAATATGAATACAGATGGAGTTTGGGGGGAATAGACCTTGACATTTGGGAGTTGTAGTCACTGGGATTCATAGTTCACCTACAATCAAAGAGCATTCTGAACCCCACAAACGACAGAATCAGGGCAAACTTCCCACACAGAACCCCCATGACCAACAGAAAATACTTAAGGCCATCCAAACCAACTCCCTTCATCAGGGCAAGAAAACATAATCAAAGCCCTCCTGACAAGGAGCCAGCCATAGATATAGATAGATAGATAGATAGATAGATAGATAGATAGATAGATAGATAGATATGTGATTCACACACAGATATAGTATCATAGATTTGAAAGGGACCCCTAAAGAAGGACAATGATATGTTGCATGTTTCAGGGTGGGCAAACCAGACACTCTCCACATCAACACTGACAAAGAAACAGCAAGAAATTATGTTTACCCACAAGCAGAAAGAAATTACATACATTAGAACACTTTCTCATTACTTTATTTTCCAGATCAACAGACTGGGCCACAGCAACGCGTGGCAGGGGACAGCTAGTGTGTTATATTGGCATTGAGTGGCATACACAATTGTGTTGTCGAAGGCTTTCATGGCTGGTATCACTGGGTTGCTGTGAGTTTGTCGGGCTGTGTGGGCCGGGCTTTAGCACAGCTGGTTAATCACCAGCAGCAATACATCTTACCAATCGAAATATTAGCAGGGTTGTTGTAGGTTTTTTTGGGATATATTACCATGTTCTAGAGGCATTCCCTCCTGACGTTTTGCCTGCATCTATGGCAAGTATCCTCAGAGGTAGTGAAGACTGTTGGAACTAGGAAAAAGGGTTTATATATCTGTGGAATGACCAGGGTGGGACAAAGGACTCTTGTCTGCTGGAGCTAGGTGTGAATGTTTCAACTGACCACCTTGATGAGCATTTGATGGCCTGGCAGTGCCTGGGGCAATCTTTTGTTGAGAGATGATTAGATGCCCCAGATTGATTCCTCTTTGTTGTTTTGCTGTTGTAGTTTTAGAGGTTTTTTTAATACTGGTAGCCAGATTTTGTTCATTTTCATGGTTTCCTCCTTTCTGTTGAAATTGTTCACATGCTTGTGGATTTCAATGGCTTCTCTGTGTAGTCTGACATGATGGTTGTGAGAGTGGTCCAGCATTTCTGTGTTAGCCTGAAAAAACCTACAACAACCCAGTGATTCTGGCCATGAAAGCCTTCGACAATACATTGAAAGGTTAGCAGTTCGAAGCCGGAGTTGGGGTGAGCACCTGACCTTCAGCCCAGCTTACTGTCCACCTAAGTAGTTTGAAAACAGCAGTGAGCTGTGAGGAGACAAATTAGGCACCGCTTAAGCAGGGAGATATTTTATGACACCATAAAAAGGAAGTACCAGAAAATGCCAGTGATCAAAGGAAGGAGGAAGTCTGTAATCAAGGGCTCTTCATCACAGAGGATGGAGCAACAGCACCCCCTGTGGCCAAAATAGAGCACAACCTCCAGGACACTAAAGTTGGGGAAAATGCCAACATAATACCTCTAGCTGTTGTCTGTCCTGTTGATATAACAGCACTGAATGTGTATGTGTTTTGTGATCCACCCTGAGTTCCCTTGAGGGTGAGAAGGGCAGAATATAAAGGCTGCAAATAAATAAATAAATAAATAAATAAATAAATAACTGTGGCCATGTTGTAGTAGCATTATCTCCTGGCATTTCACTTGCATCTGTGGCTAATGGCATCTTCAGAGCTTCTGTTGGCAGTGAAGCAAGTGGAGTGTATATATACCTGTGGAATAATGTCCAGGGTGGGAGAAAAAACTCTTGTCTGTTTGAAGCAAGCATGAATGTTGCAATTGGCAAGCTATAATAGCATTGAGTTGCCACGAAGCTGCAAAGTCAACCAGTGAAGGTATTTGCATAGAGGTAGCCTGGCTATTGTTGCCTGAGGGTATCCTCAGAGAACACAAAAAGCACTGGAGACTAATTCAACAAGAGAAGTCAGCTATAGCAGAACCCTTGACGAACCAACCTGGACACAGCATATTATTTGAGAACACAGAAATGCTGGACCATTCTGACAATCATTATGTCAGGCTACACAGAGAAGCCACTGAAATCTACATGGACAATTTCAACAGAAAGGAGTAAACCATGAAAATGAACAAAATCTGGCTATCAATATTAAAAAACACAATAATCAAGACAGTAAATAAAGAACAACACTCAGAAACAAGGGAATTCCAGACAGCAAACAATCAAGTGCCAGCTAACAACTCTCAAACAGGGGTGCCTCCAGGCAAAAGAGGCCAGGCTACCTCTATGGAAACACCCTCACTGATTGGCTTTGCAGCTACAAGGCTACTCAATGCCAATCAAGCTTGCTAATTGCAACACTTGCTTCCAACAGACAAGGGTTTTTTCTCCCACCCTGGACATTACACAGGTATTTATACACTCCACTTGCCTCACCTTCAACAGACCTCTGAGGAAGTCCGAAACTAAGACAAGTCAAACCCGCATTTTGGACTTTAGGAGAGTTGATTTCCAAAAAATTAAGGAAACACTGAGCAGCATTCCATGGACACAGTTACTAAAAGACAAGGGAGTTATGGATGGATGGGAGTTTTTCAAGAGTGAAATACTCAAGGCGCAATTGCAAACAGTACCAACAAAGAGAAAAAAATAGGACAAGTGCAAAGAAGCCAGAATAGATGTCCAAAGAACTTCTAACTGTGTTAAGACTCAAAAGAGACATGCACAAGAAGTGGAAAAAGGGAGAAAACACCAAAGAAGAATTCAAACAAATAGCCAACTCCTGAAGGGAAAAGGTCCGCAAGGCTAAAGCACAAAATGAGCTCAGGCTTGCCAGGGACATTAAAAACAATAGAAAGGGCTTCTTTTCTTATGTCAATAGAAAAAAGGAAGAACAACTAGGCGATAGGGCCTCTTCGAGAAGATGGGGCAATGCTGACAGGGGATAGGGAAAAGGCAGAACTGCTTAATGCCTTCTTTGCCTCGGTCTTCTCACAAAAAGAAAGTCATCTTCAACCTCAGCAAGATGGATTGGATGAGGGATTAGAGGACATCCAACCCCAAATTGGGAAACAAGTCGTCCAGGAATACCTGGCCACTCTAAATGAATTCAAGTCCCCAGGACTTCAACTACACCCAAGAGTATTGAAGGAACTAGCAGAAGTCATCTCGGAACCATTGGCAATAATCTTTGAGAGTTCTTGGAGAACGGGAAAAGTTACAGCAGATTGGAGGAAGGCCAATGTGGTCCCCATGATTGTTATGATAATGGAAACAGCTATGTGACTGTATAATTAATGTTATTGTTTTAATCTATTGCATATTTATGGCTTTATATTGTTGTTATATTGATATTGCAGCATCGAATTGTCACCAGTGTTAGCTGCTCTGAGTCCCCCCTCGAGGGTTGAGAAGGGCGGGGTAGAAATGTTGTAAATAAATAAATAAATAAATAATAGTTGCACACAGTGATACGAAGCCTTGTGAGAACGAATTGCTCGTGGGCCATGTGTATTGTTTTTTTTTATCATGTCAGAAGCTTCTAGTGAGAGATTTGGCCGTCTGCAAGGATGTTGCCCAGGGGACACCCAAATGTGTTACCATCCTCTGGGAGGTTTCTCTCATGTCCCCGTGTGTATTGTTGCATATTATGCATTGGTGCACATTGGTCAGGAGTGCTGGATGGCCATTTGTCAGGGGTGATTTGAATGCAATATTCCTGCTTCTTGGCAGGGGGTTGGACTGGATGGCCCATGAGGTCTCTTCCAACTCTTTGATTCTATGATTCTATGATTCTATGATTGTATTTACCTGGCAGAATAGGGACTAGATGGCCCTTGTGGTCTCTTCCAACTCTGAGATTCTGTGGTTGCAATGTACAATGCACACTGGGACCTGTTAGGTGGATTGGGCATTGACATCCATTGTTCATTGTGTGACGTCACAGAAAAAAAGGAATTGTTGCACCACTGCTGTGTAACTCCATGAACGTAAACGTTATGCTCCATTTCCTTGATGCAGGATCTTGGCTTCATTTCCCTTTCATTCATGCGAGCGCTTCGCCTCACACGGACAGAAGGGACAGCTGGAAGTAGTAAACCGGTGAAGAGAGTCTGGCTTCGAACCCAATTCACATACAGAGTCACAAAATCCTAGAGCTGGAAGGGGCCTCCAAAGGTCATCTAGTCCTGACAGTGCATAGAGCAAACTTTTGTTGAGAGGTGATTAGATGTCCTTGTTTGTTTCCTCTCTGTTGTTGTGCTGTTGTAATTTTAGAGGGTTTTTTTAGTACTGGGAGCCAGATTTTGTTCAGGCCATTATATGCTAATCAAGGTGGTCAGCTGAAATATTCACACCTAGCTCCAGCAGACAAGAGTCCTTTGTCTCACCCTGGTCATTCCACAGATATATAAACCCTTTTTTCCTAGTTCCAACAGACCTCACTATCTCTGAGGATGCTTGCATAGATGCAGGTGAAACGTCAGGAAAGAATGCCTCTAGACTATGGCCATATAGCCCGAAAAAACCTACAACAACCCATCAAATGCTAATCAAGGTGGTCAGTTGAAACATTCACACCTAGCTCCAGCAGACAAGAGTCCCTTGTCATTCCACAGATAGATAAATCCTTTTCCCTAGTTCCAACAAACCTCACTATCTCTGAGGATGCTTGCCATAGATGCAGGTGAAACGTCAGGAGAGAATGCCTCTAGAACATCGCCATATAGCCCGAAAAAACCTACAACAACCCATCAAATGCTAATCAAGGTGGTCAGTTGAAACATTCACACCTAGCTCCAGCAGAGTCCTGTGTCCTTTGTCCCACCCTGGTCATTCCACAGATAGATAAATCCTTTTTCCTAGTTCCAACAGACCTCACTACCTCTGAGGATGCTTGCCATAGATGCAGGCAAAACGTCAGGAGAGAATGCCTCTAGACCATGGTCATATAGCCCGAAAAACCCTGCAACAACCCAGCGACACCTACATAAATTGTAATAGCGCAACATACGGGGACACAACCATCTACAAAAACCATCTACCAAGCCCTTAGAGATGCATGGCTCCATTTTTACCTATGGGTTCTGTTGGCTGCTCTACAGCAGTTGCAATCTGTGCCATTTGGAGCTCTCCAATAGGTTGAATCCGACCATCCAACTAGATTCAGCACGTTGGACAGTTCCTGGGGATGCGCCTATACTGGAGAATGAATGCAGTTTGACACCAGGATCGCATTGCAATGAAAGGGGTGCTGGGTTGCACCCATTTCATTGCACAAACATTGATGCCCACGCCAGAGCTCCCTGTCGGCCGTCACCACCCCCAGCTCCTTCAAGGTCAGTCCAGTCACTTCAAGGATGCCATCCATCCATCTTGCCCTTGGTCGGCCCCTCTTCCTTTTGCCTTCCACTTTCCCCAGCATAATTGTCTTCTCTAGGCTTTCCTGTCTCCTCATGATGTGGCCAAAGTACTTCAACTTTGTCTCTAGTATCTTTCCCTCCAATGAGCATTTGGGCTTTATTTCCTGGAGGATGGACTGGTTGGATCTTCTCGCAGTCCAAGGCACTCTCAGCACTTTCCTCCAGCACCACAGCTCAAAAGCATCGATCTTCCTTCGCTCAGCCTTCCCTAAGGTCCAGCTCTCACATCCGTAGGTGACTACAGGGAAGACCATGGCTTTGATGGAAGTAGTATGCACCATGATATCCAACAGACCTCACTACCTCTGAGGATGCTTACCATAGATGCAGGCAAAACGTCAGGAGAGAATGCCTCTAGAACATGGCCATATAGCCCAAAAAAACCTACAACAACCCAATGAATTTTAGATTTGACACTTTATAGTAGGTATGAGCAAACTTTGGCCCTCCAGGTGTTTTGGACTTCAACTCCCACCATTCCTGGCTGAGGGGGAAAAGGAAGGGGCCTGAGGCTGTTAGGATTGGTGGGAGTTGAAGTCCAAAACACCTGGAGGACCCAAGTTTGCTCATACCTGTTCTGCTGTATAGCATAGGTGCGCCCTGAGTTGGTTCACTTAGGTCTGGCTTTCCCTTTCTTCCCTTGCTCCTTTTTTTGGCTCCCCTTTTTTCAGGAGCTTTAATTGAAAGCGGTGGATGCTGTGCAGGAAAACTGCACACAAACACACAGAGACCCGGGAGGCGCTTTGATGCCGGAGTAGGGCTGGGTTACCTGCCGGCACGTCGAGGGGCCGACGGATAATTAAAGTGACAACCGATCACCGCGATAAGCAGGAGGGGAGGACACAAAGCGGTTGATGAAGATGGGGAAGCGAATAAGAAAGCCGCAAACATGAAACCAATCAAGAGAGAGAGGCCGAAGCATCACTTCGGATGGACCACCTGAGCCTTGGAGTCCTGGGCATCTTTGGAGCCTCTTCTCGCTCTCTTTCGTCGAGGTGCTCACTTTGGATCTGCACATCTCCAAATGTCCATCAGAAGTGATTTACGTCACTATAAAAGGCAGAAGCCAATAAGTGTTTTTGGGGGGAGCGAAAAGGAGGGGAGGACGAGGCAACAGCAGGACTAAAGAATAAAATAAGAAATTGTTCCGAGCGCTCATGAAAGATTCAGGGACGTCTCTTGTTAAATTTAATTGGGAAGGAACTCGGCACGGTGCGCGGGGCTCCGGCTTCAGAAGTCGGCTGACAAACCTGTCTCCTGTGTTTACTCCCTCCTTACCTTTCTCCTTCGCTCCTGCGACAAAAAGACGACATTGTGAATAATGTGCTCTCCGTCACCCGCAAATTCGCCCTCTTTGTATCGCTGTCACCGTCACTTGTCTGTCGCTTATGGTTTTGTTAGCGGAGGAGGTTGGCTGGGAGCATCCCTCTCCTTTCCAAGGCCACGATTTGGATGGGAAGACTTTTTCGAGATCATCCAGAGTTTTGGAGTTCGGTGTCATCTGTACGCAGATGACGTCCAACTCTACTACTCCTTTTCAACAGCTACTAAGGAGGCTGTTCAAGTCCTGAATTGGTGCATGGCTCCTGTGTCGAACTGGATGAGGGCAAACAAATTGAAGTTGAATCCAGACAAGATAGAGGACCTCCTGGTCAGTTGCAAGGCTGAACAGGGTCTAGGGTTACAGCCTGTGCTGGATTAGGTTATACTCCCCCTGAAGATGTAGTGCTCTGTCACGCATTGGGCCTGTAATAATTGTCTTTTGAAATAGGACGTGCACCTTGTGCCCAGCGGGGAGCCGGGGCGCCACGAAAGAGGCCCTCAAAGATTTTCCTGAAGAAATTGTCTTTAGATGGCTTGAAAGGTTAAACAAAGCCCTTTATTATTGATCAAATTAAACTGATATTTCTCAAATCCTCAATGTGTCAAACAAATGCTTCAAGGCTTTAAATCAACTGGTGGCTTCCTTAATCTTGTCCACAAGGGACAGGCAACTGTCTTTGTTAATTGTTCTTATACTTTGAGAGGAAAACCCTTTTTTAACCTCTCCCAGGCTGTCTGTTATCTAAGCTTTGTTGGTGTGGGATCTACTACCGATTCCAAACTGCGTCTTGGCACCGAGTAAACCTACCAGACAAAGCTTGTAGATTCTCCAGCTGGAGTTCTTTGGGTCTGTAAAGCTGTTTTCCCTCTGGAATTTCTTTAAGACTTTAGGGCCGTTTCCCTCAGATGATGTAAGGCTGAGAGGCTGCAAGCTCCCAGTCAGAGCTTTGGGAATTTTTCCCCGGAATGTCTTGAGAAATGAAGCTTTTCTGCAGGTGAAGCTTGTCCATGTCCTCTAACTTAGCTTTCCTCACTAAGACTAACTAAAAATGGCTCCCTCTTCCCTTCCCATCTCCCTGGGAGAAGGAGCGGATCCAAACTTAACAATGTTAGACAGGTGGCTTGCCCTATGACTGCAAACCAAAGGAAGCCACCTTTTTGCAGAATCCCTGAAACTTTGGAATGCATGCAAACACTTAATAGAAAGAAAATAAAGTTGGAGCTCCTGGTACAGACGTACCAGCACACATGGGTTCGCAGTTTGGGAGTCACTGAGCCTGGATCCCTAGGTGTTGGTGGTGATCAGGGGAGCATTTGCACAACTAAGACCTGTGTGCCAACTGCATTCGTACCTTGGGTAAGGATGCAGCCTTACCCACGGTAGTCCACACTCTTGTTACATCCCATTTAGACTACAGCAACACACTCTATGTGTTGGGTCGGAGGTCTAGTACAGCTGGTAAATCATCAGCAATTATAAGATCTATCAATCAAAAGGTTGCAAGTTCGAAACCCCAGGTTGACGTGAGTTGCCAACTGTCAACCTAGCTCATTGTATACCTAAGCAATTCGAAAAGAGCTTTAGCTGTAACTAGAGAAATTAGGTACCACTAAAAAGCAGGGGAGGTGTTTTACGGCGCCATAAAGAAAGAAGATCAGAAAATGCTGGGCGACCAAAAGGAAGGAGGACGTCCTGACGGCTCTTCGTCATAGAGGATAGAGCAACATAGAGGCGGCCCTAGGTATTTTTCAATGGTATGCAAACAGTATCCCCCCCCTGCCCCCCGCAAATCACTGATATATATTTTCTGTTCGTCGTGGAAGTTTTGTGTGCCACATTTGGTTCAATTCCATCATTGGTGGAGTTCAGAATGCTCTTTGATTGTAGGTGAACTATACATCCCAGTAACTACAACTCATATATGTCAAGGTCTATTTTCCCCCAAGAGTGCCTCAAGAGTGCCCCTGGGCAAAATCAACTATACTGCAAATGCTTACTTTGCGTAATGGGTTGAGCCGCCCATGGAGCAACATGAACTCAAGACCAACCTTCCATGGCACCAAAAACTGCTGAAAGAAACCACCTCCTGTTCTGTCTATATATTGTCTATACAAAGCGGGATTGAATGTTTGCCAAGCATATGTACTGTGATCAGCCCTAAGAAGGGCGGAATATAAATGAAGTGCTGCTGTTGTTGTTGTTATTATGTGGGGTTGCCTTCAAAGACTGATCAGAAGCAGCAAACAGTCCAACGTGCTGCAGCCATGTAGTTAAGTGGGGTGATACGATTCTATGCTTCATCCATAGGAGAATAGCATTGGGATCGAAGGAAACTTTAGTCCGACTCTGGTCTGCTTTGGTCAGACCTCACCTGGAATATTGTGTCCACATCTGGGCACCACAATTCGAGATGGATATGACATGCTGGTGATTTTAATAATGTTTTGCTAGGCATTCCAGAAATCCTGATTGATGAGGAGCATTTGTGCCGATACCTGTCCTTGCATACTGTGGTTCTGATTTTACCTTTGCAATATGAAAGGGATCTAAGAGTCATAGTACTGTAAGTTGAACATGAGTCAAGAGTGTGATGCAACAGCTAAAAAGGCCAAAGCAATTCTAGGCTGCATCAAAAAGAGTCTAGAGTATTATTATTATTATTATTATTATTATTAGTATTAGTATTATTGATACAAATTATTTTAATGTGCTGTAATTCTATCGCTCTATCTTTTAATATATGTGTTTGATGGTCTCATATTTTTATCTATATATAGTAACTATGTTGTACTTTGCCATAAGGAGAGGCTGGTAGCAAACAACAACAACAAAAACAACCACTACTATTACTACTACTAGAAGTGAAGGTTGAGAGGAGACATGATAGCCATATATAAATATGTGAGGGGAAGTCATAGGGAGGAGGGAAAAAGCTTGTTTTCTGCTTCCCTGGAGACTAGGACACAATGGAACAATGGCTTCAAACTACAAGAAAGGAGATTCCATCTGAACATTCGGAAGAACTTCCTGAGTGTGAGAGCTGTTCAGCTGTGGAACTCTCTGCCCCGGAGTGTGGTGGAGGCTCCTTCCTAGGAGGCTTTTGAACAGAGGCTGGATGGCCATCTGTCAGAGTTGATTTGAATGCAATTTTCCTGCTTCTTGGCAGAATGGGGTTGGACTGGATGGCCAATGAGGTTTCTTTCAACTCTATTATTATTTCATTCTATTACTACTAATGTAATAGTAATATGGGACAACCAAAACGTCATACGTATTTGGATGGTCTCATATTTTATCTGTGAATTGTAACTATGTTGTTCATTGCTATAAACCATTAGGAGAGGCTGGTAGCAAACAACAACAACAACAACAACAAGAATGTATTTATCTATTTATCATATCTGGAGCAAACTAATGTATTTGAGAAAACACAAAGTTTAAAAACTTGCTATTCTATTAAATGTCCTTTGACCAGTATCTGGCACTTGGAGTGCCTCTGGTGTTGCCACAAGAAGGTCCTCCATTGTGCATGTGGCAGGGCTCAGGTTGCATTGTAGTAGGTGGTCTGTGGTTTGTTCTTCTCCACACTCGCATGTTGTGGATTCCATTTTGTACCCTTATTTCTGAAGGTTGGCTCTGTATCTCGTGGTGCCAGAGCGCAGTCTGTTCAGCGCCTTCCAAGTCGCCCAGTCTTCTGTGTGCCCGGGGGGGGGGGAGTCTCTCATTTGGTATCAGCCACTGATTGAGGTTTTGGGTTTGAGCCTGCCACCTTTGGACTCTCGCTTGCTGAGGTGTTCCAGTGAGTGTCTCTGTAGATCTTAGAAAACTATTTCTTGATTTAAGTCATTGGTGTGCTGGCTGATATCCAAACAGGGGGTGGGCCGGAGATGTCACTACCTTGGTCCTTTCACTATTGGTTGCTACTCCCCGGCAGATATCAGGTGACGCAATACCCACTAAACAGTGTAATTTATCTGTTTAGTGTCCAGAATTGACCTGGTTGGGGAAAAGCAGAAGCCATATCCTGAACAAACTCCTTCCCATTTCTTTTCGCTTTCCACCGAAGTTTCTGCAGGTCTTTCTGCCCCTTTCCTCCTTCTCAGGTGGAGTCCTGAGCCGAGCCCCTCCTGCGCTTGCAAAATTTGTGATTAATTCTGGGTGTTGGTGGCAATCCCTGCCTGCTGTATTCTTCTTCCCTCCTATCTCTCAGGCTCCCTCCTCGCTCACAAAAGATCCATCTGTGCGCTTATCCGGTTGTGATATCGGAAAGGAGCTGATGGCAGCGCTTCTTAATTTCAAGAAGGGGACACGCTCCTTTGGGAGGCAGCGGGAGGCCAGGCTCTAAGGCGCTTATGCTTCTGCCGCCACACCTGAGCCTGCTTTAGAGGTCGAGGCAGGAGGCCGCGCTTCCCCAATCCATGGAAAGGATGGAGTTCGGAAAATACGGCAACAGATAGTCCCCAATCTTCACTTTCATGTGGGCTGAAATAAGCTGTTGGCTGGACAAACACGAGACAGTTTTATGGCAAGAATATTCAGGACAAAGAAAAGTTTTGGATGGGGAGAGAACATCTTTTTTTGAACTTGAGAGAACTTGAGAGAACATACCTAGGTCCTCCAGAAATTCAACTCTTCAACTCTGTTTTTCCCGGAATTTCATAGCACTGAGACATAGCAGTTAAAGTAGTATGAAACTGCATTAATTCCACAGTTATAGATGCACCCTTAGACTAGAGTAGACTAGAGGACCCACAGTAAAGTATTGTTCCTTCAAAAACCCAATAGACCATCCCAGGTATATCCTCCTATCAAGCTAAAACCTTCCAAAGTCGATAACAGCTTGGCTCGTCTTTTATCTAATTTTCTGCATTCACACTTTAATCAGAGACAAACCCAGACTCTCATTAGCTTGATTTGAAATGGACAAGTCATATTAATTGCACTAATTGAAACTGGCGTTTATATCCCGCAAGGCTATCCTCGATAGGGGGGAGCATTGCCTTCCAGGAAATCTGCACAGCACAAATCCACAAACCCATCATGAGTCTCATTTCACCTTCCTTCTCACTTCACTTCTAGATTTTTTTGGAAAGCTCAAGAGCGAAACCTGTGCAGCAAAGTGAGCAAATGATATAGGCTTCTAGTCCAAAAATATTGTCAAAGTAACCAACAAAATTACGCTCCACTTGAGTTGTTCAGTTTCTAGTTAGAATCATAGAATTGTACACGTTTTATCACAGAAGGCTGATCATGCGCAATTGCAGGAGGATAAAAGTGCCTTTGGTTTGTGATTATCACATGACGTTTGGTTGTCCGATATTAGTGTTGTAGGATGTCTGTGCCCTGCCGGTATTGAACGACCTGATATCCGCCGGGAAGTAGCAGCCAATGATGAAAGGACCTTCTTCTTCTTAGGCGATCCCTCGTAGTCTGAGGATGATGGTCCTCCAAGTGTAGTGTCCTGGCGGAGGGTCCGTAGGTCACTGTGGAGCCCTATTCTTGATCTGCATCTTCTCCCACAGTGAGGGCATCCGTTTCCAGGTGGAAGGCGGTCCCGGTCGGGGCTGGCTTGATGCGCATGTTTATCTCTTGGCATGTTTATCTCTTTCACCCTCCATTCGTGCCTCTTCAAATTCTACAGCACTGCTGGTCACGACTGACCACCAGCTGGAATGTTCAAGGGCCAGGGCTTCCCAGTTCTCAGAGTCTATGCCAGAGTTTGTAAGGTTGGCTTTGAACCCATCTTTCAATCTCTTTTCCTGACCACCAACAGTCCGTTTTCTGTTCTTGAGTTCAGAGTAGAGCAACTGCTTTGGGAGACGGACAACGTTACCGGTCCAGCAGAGTTGATGGCAGAGGACCATCACTTCAATGCTGGTGGTCTTTGCTTCTTCTTCCAGCATGCTGATATTTATCCACTTGTCTTTCCAAGAGATTTGTAGGATTTTCCAGAGGCAGCGCTGATGGAATCGTTCCAGGAGTTGTATGTGACGTCTGTAGACAGTCCACGTTTTGCAGGCATATAGCAGGGTTGGGAGGACAATAGCTTTATAGACAAGCACCTTGGTATCCCTACAGATGTCGCGGTCCTCAAGCACTCTCTGCTTCATTCAGAAAAAAGCTGCACTCACAGAGCTCAGGAGGTGCTGTATTTTGGTGTCAATGTTGACTTTTGTGGAGAGGTGGCTGCCAAGAGAGCGGAAATGGTCAACGTTTTCTAATGTTACACCATTAAGTTGTATTTCTGGCATTGGAGAGGGATTGGCCGGTGACTGCTGGAAGAGCACTTTGGTTTTCTCAATGTTCAATGGCACTGAGCTGGTGGTCAGCTGTGACCAGCAGTGCTGTAGAATTTGGAGAGGCACAAATGGAGGGCAAAAGAGAGAAATGTGCCAAGAGGAAGGCATGTCAAGCCAGCACCTCAATCCATGGCTGATACCAAATGAGAGACTCCTTCCTGGGCACACAGAAGACTAGATGACTTAGAAGGCGCTGAACAGATTGCGCCCTGGCACCACAAGATGCAGATCCAACCTTAAGAAATGGGGCCACAAAGTGGAGTCCACAACATGCGAGTGTGGAGGAGAACAAACCACAGACCACCTATTACAATGCAACCTGAGCCCTGCCACATGCACAATGGAGGACCTTCTTGGAGCAACACCAGAGGCACTCCAAGTGGCCAGCTACTGGTCAAAGGACATTTAGTATCAAGCCAAGTTTGCAAACTTGATGTGTGTGTGTGTTTTAAAATACAGTACAACTATTTGGTTCACTCCTGATATGATAAATAAATAAAATACCAGGTCAATTGGTGATAAGGAAAGTACTATAGCCTATTTTTAAGTAGCTCCAGCTGGTTGGCCATCTGTCAGGAGGGCTTGGATTGTGCCTTCCTGCAAGGTAGGTAGTAGGCTGGATGGTCCTTGGGGTCTCTTCCAACTCTTGTTGTTGTTGTTCACTCGTTCAGTCGTCTCCGACTCTTCGTGACCTCATGGACCAGCCCACGCCAGAGCTCCCTGTCGGCTGTCACCACCCCCAGCTCCTTCAAGGTCAGTCCAGTCACTTCAAGGATGCCATCCATCCATCTTGCCCTTGGTCGGCCCCTCTTCCTTTTGCTTTCCACCTTCCCCAGCATAATTGTCTTCTCTAGGCTTTGCTGTCTCCTCATGATGTGGCCAAAGTACTTCAACTTTGTCTCTAGTCTCCTTCCCTCCAGTGAGCAGCCGGGCTTTATTTCCTGGAGGATGGACTGGTTGGATCTTCTCGCAGTCCAAGGCACTCTCAGCACTTTCCTCCAACACCACAGCTCAAAAGCATCGATCTTCCTTCGCTCAGCCTTCCCTAAGGTCCAGCTCTCACATCCGTAGGTTACTACAGGGAATCCCATGGCTTTGACTAGGCGGATCTTTGTTGCCAGTGTGATGTCTCTACTCTTCACTATTTTATCAAGATTGGACATTGCTCTCCTCCCAAGAAGTAAGCGTCTTCTGATTTCCTGGCTGCAGTCTGCATCTGCAGTAATCTTTGCACCTAGAAATACAAAGTCTGTCACGGCCTCCACGGTTTCTCCCTTCCAACTCTAGCATTCTATTATTTTGTGAGAACAAATCCATTGGATGGATCAATTGTTATGGAAATCACATTGATTTAATGCGACCCACAGTGTTGGGAACAAGACTGCACTAGATGTTCTTGGGAAGTGCCCAAAATAAGAACTATAATCCAATTGAGTTGCTCATTGCAACTACCATTGATTCATTGGCTATGAAGTAATTTGAATTGAAATCTCTATGATTCAATGAGATCCAGTGTTGCAGTTTGAGATCTTGGGAAATGCCCGAAATAAGGAAAAAACTATTATCCAGTTGCTAATTCCAGTAATTAGATGATGAAGCAATTCTGATGGGAATGTCCTTGATTCAATGAGGCCCCTTCTACACTGCCCTATATCCCAGGATCCGATCCCAGATTATCTGCTTTAAACTGGAATATATGACTCTCCACTGACAGATAATCTGGGATCAGATCCTGGGATTTAGAGCAATGTAGAAGGGGCCCGAGATTCAATGAGATTCAATACTGAATAGATAAAGGTTGTCCCCTGACTGGACTGTGCTCTGACCTACAAGAAGGACTGCCTGAACATCAAGCAAAAAGTGGGTGCTAGAAACAATATCATCATACGAAAGCTGACTGGCACAACCCAGGGATCACAACCAGACACACTGAAGACATCTGCCCTTGCGCTATGCTAGTCTGCTGCTGAGTATGCATGCCTAGTGTTGAACACATCTCACCACGCTAAAACAGTGGATGTGGCTCTTAATGCGACATGCCACATTATTACGGGGGGTCTGCACCCTACACCACTGGAGAAATTACACTGTTTAGCTGGTATTGCACCACCTGACATCCGCCGGGAAGTAGTAGCCAATAGTGAAAGGACCAAGGCAGAGACATCTCCAGCTCATCCCCTGTTTGGGTATCAGCCAGCACGAAAACGACTTAAATCAAGAAATAGTTTTCTAAGATCTACAGAGACACTCGCTGGAACACCTCAGCAAGCGAGAGTCCAAAAGTGGCAGGCTCAAACCCAGAACCTCAATCCATGGCAGATACCAAATGAGAGACTCCCTCCTGGGCACATAGAAAACTGGGCAACTTGGGAAGGCACTGAACAGACTGCGCTCTGGCACCACGAGATGCAGAGCCAACCTTCAGAAATGGGGCCACAAAGTTGAATCCACAACATGCGAGTGTGGAGAGGAGCAAACCACAGACCACCTGCTGCAATGCAGCCTGAGCCCTGCCACATGCACAATGGAGGACCTCCTTGCAGCAACACCAGAAGCACTCCAAGGGGCCAGATACTGGTCAAAGGACATTTAATAGAATACCAAGCTTGCAAACTTTGGGTTTTTTTTAAAATTTGTTTGTTTGTTTTGTTCTGTTAGAAATGTAATACAATGGTCTGGTTGCCCCTGACACGATAAAAAAAAAAATAGAGATTCATGGTGTCTAAACCTTTGGCCACTTTGCTGTCCCTCTACAGACACGTTCCATCTTGTCCATCTCCTTCTTGAATTGTGTTGCCCAGAACTGGAGACAGGGTTATTATCCCAGGTCTGACCAAGGCAGAAGAGAGTAAGACTGCCTTCTATCTCGGCATATAGTCCTATTGAGACAATTGTGGTGCCCAGAATTGTACATAGTATGTGCTGGTACGTCTGTACCAGGAGCTCCAACTTTATTTTCTTTCTATTAAGTGTTTGCATGCAGGGATTCTGCAAAAAGGTGGCTTCCTTTGGTTTGCAGTCATAGGGCAAGCCACTTGTCTATCATTGTTAAGTTTGGACCCGCCCCTTCTCCCAGGGAGATGGGAAGGGAAGAGGGAGCCATTTTTAGTTAGTCTTAGTGAGGAAAGCTAAGTTAGAGGACGTGGACAAGCATCACCTGCACAAAAGCTTCATTTCTTAAGACCATCCAGGGAAACTGAAGTCTCTAAGAAAATCCAGAGGGAAAACAGCTTTACAGACCCAGAGAACTCCAACTCAAGAATCTGCAAGCCTTTACCGGTAGGTCTACTTGGTGCTCAAGATGCAGTTTGAATCCGGTAGTAGGGCCCACATCAGTTAGGATTGGATTATAGTCAGCCTGGAAGAGGTTAAAAAAGGGTTTTCCTCTAAAGTAAAGGAACAGTTAATGAAGACAGTTGCCTGTCCCTCGTGGACAAGATTAAGGAAGCCACCAGTTAATTCAAAGCCTTGAAGCATTTGTTTGACCCGTTGAAGATTTGAGAAATATCTGTTGGATTTGTTCAATAATACTTTGTTACATCATTAAAGACTCTAAATGATGTCGAGCACCCCCCCCC